>CM054057.1:473864676-474476197 GCA_028641055.1 Alopecurus myosuroides | reverse complement strand
ATAAAGGTATAAGAGTTATACCCGGATGATATTTGTCATTCTTACTAGTATCTCTAATGTATCGGTTGCTAAAGTATTGTATGCATTCGATATAGGAGCTACAAAAAGTAATGAGACGGAAGAATAAAAGGTGTTGATGGGAGTCAAGATTGGCGCATAAAGGATCATCCAAGGATGAATACATATTAATTTTATTTTTATAATTTCAAAATATTTATGAACTTTTTCTCAAGTTATTGTAATAAGGTCGCATGTTTGGCGACATAATACTCTTGTGGATTCATAGGACGAAGTCCTGGTTATCTTATGAGAATATTATGGATCACTCTCTTCGTGGATGATCAAGTTACAAATCTTTTGAATTGATGATATATCATTTGTTCTAAAAATATTTTGTGAAAGAGTTGACACCACCTTCATGTGGTACTATGATTTCAAACACATCATATTATAGATGGGAAATGTTTGAGATGTCGAGTGAAAGATTTGATGAAATTAAAACTTTTTTGAAGTGTGATTTCGTTAAAGTTTTCAAGCACATAGTTGAAGTCAACAAGAAGAGTTGTTGGATCATTGATGAGACTCATCAATAGCCAAAACTTCACAATAAAGTTTATAAATTATGTCTTAGTAGTATCTTAAAAGATTTCAAGACATTATCTGACTAAGTGAGACAAAGTCGGCACTAAGAAAGATTCTTTTGCATAAAAAAATACTTGATATTACCCATGGAATAGTATAGTAACTTAAGTTACAATTTTATCACAAATTATTGTCATTACTCTGTGTCATTGTTTTGAAATATAAACAATAAAGAGACACATTTTTGTCTTAGAATCTAAAAGTTTCTTTGATATTGAAACTTGATCCTAAGATGAAAGAACAAAGTTATACCTTATGGGTTGGTCCAATTTCACATTGGAGATCCTTATGATAAACCACCACATAAGAAACAAAGTTTTGTTACTAGAGATATGTGCTTTTTAAGGAATTTATTCTTTGTTGAATTAAGTGGGAGGATGGTGTTTCTTGAAGGGATTATTGAATCTCCGGAGAAAGTTATCAAAGTTGTGCATGCAGAAGTAATTCCAATTGACAATTATTTTAGACTAATACCGAGAGTTATTACAAATTAAGGCATGACTTCTTATCAAGAAAACACTCAACCAAGAAATGCACATGGAAGTTTCAAGGCAGCTTGAATAAAGGATGCGCATGTAAATTAGTAAAGATAGTGAAAGTACTAGATTATCCAAATGACTTGGAGTGAAAAGTATTTTATACCATTGAGTACAAGTTGAAAAACTTGAAGGAATTCATGTTGGAATAAATAGATCATAAACCTTGTTTTGTCTTAAAAAAATTATGACAAAATCAAGAGTTGACTACTAAAAATATGGAGATTTGTAGCAAAACTTTATCGATCTGTATATAAAGTATGCATCATAAATTAATGAAACAATTCATTTGAAGGAAAATTTATCGATTTTTGTGTACCAAGTAAAACTGGAGGGTTTTGTTAAAATACAATAGAAATTATACAAGGGTCGATTAATTTATCCGAATGGAAGCCACTTGGTATAAAATTTAGAGTGGCGATGTAATTTATGGAGTAAAACAAGGATTGTTTTGACTTCATCGAAAATTGCAGAAGTTAGTGGGAGCTATTAAATGGTGTCTAAGTAATTTGTAATCATTGAGGGACTTGTTTGACAGAATAATGTATCAATTAAAAGTTTGTTTTCCTATGATACATGTGATAGAAAAGTTATTAATTCATAAATAATTAAATCCTAGGTATGAATTTATATAATGATATCAAAGAAAGATGCATGAAGTTTTAAATGAAAATTTAAAATTTGGGAGAACCCGGTTCTTAGAAAAATTGGGATTTCAAGTGCAAGCTCAAAAATTGTAAATCAATGGGAGCATGATCAAATGATCTATCATTATGATCATAGTAGAAATTCCTCAAACAATGCATTATATCAAACACATGTAAAATAAGGATTGTTCGAAAAGTTGAATTTATAAAAATTTCAACTACACTCCAAATTATTATGAGTATTCTCCATAAAGGAATTTTGAAGATGTTTTCTTCAAAAAGTGGAGAATATGCTTGTAATGTCAGATTTACATTATAAGAAATAACTTATGAGACAAGTACAAAAAATAAAATGGTACTTATATGATAAGTATAAACCAAGGATTAATATATAGTCTTATGATTATATGAGTAGGAAGGGTTAAAATTGCCAGATGATTTTAAGCATATGTGTACAAACAATACACCAATTAGCAGTAAAGGGTAGGAGTTTTAGATACTTCTCATATTTTAATGGTTCATTATATGGACTAGGTGTGGTATTTTACAAAAAGATGTAGGCTGATCTGTGATAAACGGTCAAACTATATTCTTAGTTGAAACGCCAAGGTTTCACCTAAAATAGACTAGACTGCAGTTGATCATATAATCAAGGGGTATTATGGAAGAAAGAATATCTTCATAATACATATGGTTCATACAACCTCAAACGGGGTTGATGACAAATGTCTTTAACACTGTGTTTGCATGAGTGTTCACTCACATCCTCTGGATGTTTGATGGATTTACACAAACGGGTTATTGCGAATTGTGCAAGTGGGAGACTATTGGATGTACGCCCAAAAGGCAATAATATTTATACATCGGTTTCATAATTATTATTCATATTACTATGCTATAACTGACGTCGTTTCTGAATATGAGATTCAGAGGAAAACTCACGCTCACGTGTAGTGACATGAAGAAAGTATTAAACCCTAGTCTTGACTTTAGGACTAATTCATTGGATGCTTGATGACTATGTTTTCCTGGTCGGGGACATCGTTTATGTCATCATCGATGAATAGCATATTGTTAGAAGGGAATAATATGGATGAGTATACCCTAATAGTTGATATGCTAAGAGATTGCACTAAGACATCCTTGTGCTTAGATTCATATCACAATAGGGTTATAATACAATGCATCCTTTGACCATGATGTTATCGGGTAATATATTATGTAGGTTTTACTTTGGAACTATAAAGAGACACACCGTAAACTGGGTGAACATTAAGGTAGCCACTAGGTAATTCTAAAGGAGTATATTGCCTCGATGATCTGAGATGGGAATTACTCCTCCGTAAAAGGAGAGATACAAACCTGAGCCCACTCGGTATTCTTGATATCCATACATTCTACAGACAATGCATTATGATGATACATCATGTGGGATATCATAATACAGTAACGAGAAAGAGGAAACTTACCAGTTAAAGAGACAAGACAGTGGTATAGTGGAAATAGAGATTGTTTCACGACAATACCGAAATCCGTAGTTTCAGGAAAGTTTGTATCGTGAGTAATGGGATAATTGTATAATGAACAACAAGTTCAGCAGTTTATTCGTTTATTATGTGGTAGTCAATATGGGAATTCATGGCCCATGCAATTTATTATTAGAAAGAAAAGATATTCCACTTTCATGACCACACACTATCGAATATGTAGGGGAAACACACTTAAGTTATGGCTACTTTATATGTATATCAGTAGGTCTGGATCAAGAAGGAGTATCATTAGAACGGTATTTCTGCGTGATATATATATTTTATATACCAGAGAGAATTTATATTGAGGGCATTGGATGCCCTAGAGTAATTGAAACAATTTCTATTACTATCAGAATTTATTCCATAATTGTTTTGAGAGAGAAACCGAGGCTGCACACTTTACGGAGCAAATACAGGGGAACGTGAGATGTCCAAGGATGTGGGAAATATATCCCTGACATCGTTATTTAATATTGATGATTTTATCTAAAGGGGTCATAGGATTCCGGAAGAGTTTCGGAAAAAAAAGCGAGAAGGGGGGAATGCCAGAGGGGGCAGAAATGTCTCTCATGGTTGCACCCTATTTTAGGGGGCTGCCATGTGGGGCCAGT
This sequence comes from Alopecurus myosuroides, assembly GCA_028641055.1. Taxonomy (NCBI): domain Eukaryota; kingdom Viridiplantae; phylum Streptophyta; class Magnoliopsida; order Poales; family Poaceae; genus Alopecurus; species Alopecurus myosuroides. Next base: position 474,472,229 of record CM054057.1, on the reverse strand, counting down.
GGCATCACATATTGGTACTTGTCATCCCGGTATTTTTCCTGACTTTATTTTTGAGAAAAAGGAGAAAAGAAAAAGAAGAAAAAGGAAAGAGAGAGGTGGGATTGGACTCCTCATGGTCCAATCCGGGTTGGGCTAGGGCAAGGGGGTGCGGCCACCTCTATGGTGCGGACAAGCCGCTCCTAGCTCAATTAGGACTCCCTCTCTCCCTTGGCAAGTCTACCCTCCCTCCAACTATATAAAGGACCCCAAAGCTCAAAGCAAAACCCACAATTGACTCTCAAACCTCTCTCTCTAATAGAATAAGAGGGTCTAATTAGAGCTTCTAATTAGACCTCTTCTAATTGAATTTTTGAGGTGTGCTCTCCCTATTAGATGTATCTTCTAATTACTCTCTCTATCTGTCATGTGTTGGGAACTCCACCTTCATATATACATGCGGCGTCTAGTCCTACACGGCGAAGCGCTGCAGAATTATCCTCGACGTAGGTGTGCATACTCTCAAAGGGGTAACACGTGAGACCCTCACTCTGCTGGATCAAGGTGATGAATACGGGGAGTCGGCAACATCCTCACCCACATGCTTCATCGACATCGACATCAACACCCCTTCCACTTCTACGGTGTTTGGTATACTATCTCGAGAACTAGATATTGGAATTATTATTCACTTGTATATGCATAGTTAGATCTTGGTGTTGCGTAGTTTGCATGAAGAAAATTTTAAATTTTTGTTGCGCAACCGAGCACATCTTCCTCTACATTTCGACTTATGATATTATCCGCACCAAATTCCAAGTCATTGTCATGAGAGTGCAACGTCTAATTCAGATCACAAAAACCCCGCTCTCGAATTCGCCAAGTTGTTCACAACATCCTATTTTTTCAAGCACAATAGAAACATGTTGTTAATTTAACCAATATAGGTCCATTCCTCTTGTGGCGGGATCTGATGTAGCGCGCCTGGCCGAAGCTTGTTGTTGGCGTTGTGCGCACAACTACCGGGTGGAGGGAAGAGGACCTCACGGAGTAACTACGCTATGGGGGAGGAGAGATTTCTCCGTTGTTGGCGGGGTCGACGCCTCAACGCCCTCGTTGCCTTGTCTTCCGCGAGGGGCTTGCTGTTTTAGAGCATCGAGGAATCATTTTGGGATGTTATGGGAGCGTCAGAACCTGAGGTCGTGTGCGACTTGATCGGACGGCGCAGAAGGATCTGATCGTACGGTCCCCGACCCGATCATCGGCGCGCGTCGATCAGCCGACCGACACGTTAAAGGTTACTGATAGCATAATAACGGACCGACGCGTCGAGGTTACCGATAGCATAAAACAGAGTATTTTTTTTGAAGGTAAAAGATATATATATTATGCAAACAAGCCCGCCTCATTAAAAACCTTCTAGTCCCCTTAGGTACCCTAGAAGGAAAAGAGTGCGTCTGAAAGCTTGCCGCAGCCGAGTCAAAACATGGTTACATCGGTGGTGAGATGTTCAAGTAAGAACTCTGGCGGATCCTCCAGCCAAACTACAGTCTGGGGTCCCTCCGCCCTAGATCCAAGAATATGAGCTACATTGTTACTCTCCCTATCACAGTGGCTAAAAATAACATGGGCAAAACCCCTACAGAGGAAGGCACACTCCTCGTAGATAGCAGCCGCCGGCCCGATCGAATTGCCACCATCTTGCATAACATTAACAACTTCAGCAACATCTGAATTGACAATAAGTTTCATGCATCCAACTTGTCCAGCTAGCAGAAGTCCATCACGGAGGGCTCGGGCTTCCGCCATTGGAGCATCAGCAATCATAGGAATGCCACAGTTACTGGCAGCTATGAACGATCCCCTCGAGTCTCTGATCACCGCACCTGTTGCACCAGAGAAAGAATCATAAGTAAAAGATGCATCAACATTCAGTTTAGTAAACCCCTCTCGCGGCTTCTCCCATCCACCTTTCCGAATATTCGCATTTTTCAATTGTGATCGGAAGGAGTTCAACGTAATGGCTGATATGGAGAGCGTCGTTTTTGAAGTACTAGCCACTGCCTCCTCGTGTTTAATTTGTCACCGTTGCCACCATATGTACCAACAAGACGTGGCAATAAGCTCACGTAATCCGACACCTTCTAGCCTAGGCGCAGGGCCCCCCGATTGGCGCAACATTGCTTCAAAAACTGCTGATCCTTCTCGATCATATGTGGACATATTGTTAACCAGTTTCGATAGTCCCAAATAATCCCATATGTCTTGAACTCTAGGGCATTGAAAGAATGCATGAAGGGTATCCTCACAATAGATGGAACAAACCGTACATACACTGTTGTCGATGATGTGACGATTAGCCAGAGTGCAATTACACGGGATCGTTCCGTGCAGCAAGCGCCGGGAGAAAATTTTGATTTTTGGAGATACCTTCATGGACCAAATAATTGACCAAATCGGATTGATGGCAGTCGTACTCTGACCGTTAGTACGGGCCAATTTCTACCATGCTGAACGTCCCATTCCACATAGTATGCCGAACGAACCGTGAATATACCTTGTTTTGTAAAGTTCCAGGAGACGAAGTCCTCCATCATACCAACCGCGAGTGGAATTTTGAGAATTCTTTACATCCACTGATAAGAATAGAGACCGAAGCAACTCCTCATTCCATGATTGAGATACAGGATCAATGAGCTCTGACACGAACTGAACATTGCAATTTCCACGTTGCGTTACCAATTTCCGAGATGGGCTAGAAGGGATCCATGGATCCTCCCATATCCTGACGTTTTCACCATCACCGATCCGCCAGATATGGCCTTTTTTGAAGGTCTAGATCCCAGCCCAAATGCTTTGCCACGTGAACGACGAGCCCTTCTTTAAAACCGAGTTCAGAAGGTCTCCAGATGGGAAGTATTTTGCTCTGAGGACTCGTGCACAAAGGGATTCAGGCTCACATAACAGTCTCCAAACTTGTTTAGATAACATAGCAAGATTAAAACAATGGAGGTCCCTAAATCCCATACCTCTTTTTTTCTTCGGAATACACATCTTCCACCACGCAAACCAATGCATATGTTTCTGACCTTCTTCATCTCCCCACCAGTAACGGGTCATTGCATCAGTTAACCCTTTAATTACTTGTTTAGTGAGCTTAAAGACTGACATCGCATAGGCAGGAATGGCTTGTGCAATGGCCTTCAACAGGACCTCTTTACCACCGAAAGAGAGCATTTTCTCCTTAAATCCTTTCAGTGTCGAGCACACTCTATCCACCAAATGCATAAAGCAATCTGTACGATCAACGCCCACCAAGGGAGGGAGGCCAAGATATTTGTCGGTGATAGATTCAGTCATAATATTTAATTCAGAGCAGACAATCTCCTTTGTTTCCACCGTGGTGCATGGACTAAAGAAAATGCTCGATTTACTCTCGCTAACCAACTGCCCCGAAGAACCACAATAGTCTTGAAGATTTTCCTTAAAGTACTCGCATTTGCAGCATCAGCTCTCATAAGGATCAAAGAGTCGTCTGCAAACAATAAATGAGACACTGTGGGTGCATCACGGCACACTTTCACACCAATAAGATTACCTCTGTCTTGCCTCGTACTGAAGTAAGCTGGATAGTCCCTCCGCACAAAGGAGAGACAAATAAGGAGATATCGGGTCTCCCTGCCTCAATCCCCTCGATGGTAAAATAGCATCAGATAAACTGCCATTGATTCTGATATTATATCTGACAGATCGAACGCAGTCCATAATCAGGGAGACCCACAACTGATCAAAACCGAGCTTCAGCAATACCTTCTCCAGAAAAACCCACTCAACCCGATCATATGCTTTGTGCATATCAAGTTTGATCGCACACAATCCGTACTTTCCTTTTGTTTTCTTTTTTATGGTGTGATATGATTCATACGCCACCAAAAAATTATCAGTAGTAAGACGTCCAGGAACAAATGCACTCTGGGTAGGAGAAATAATTTCCGGGAGAATAGTCTTCAATCTTGCTGCAATCACTTTGGAAATAAGCTTATAAATAACATTGTAAAGACTGATTGGTCGAAATTGGGTTACCTTCACAGGATCATCAGTTTTCGGAATAAGAACAATCGTAGTGTCATTCCACCCTTCTGGAATTCTTTTATTGTTTAGAGCTGAGAGTACCTCATTCGTTAAATCGTCCCCTAATAAGGCCCAATATTTCTTATAAAAAATAGCATGCAATCCATCAGGTCCAGCGCTTTTAAGTCTCCAATGTTGAACAATGCTTTTTTCACCTCCTCCCTTGAGTATTCCGCACATAACAGAGCATTCATCTCATTCGATACCCGAGGATTAATTTTAGCAATGACCATCTGATCAGGATCTCCCACTTCAGCCGTGAAGAGCCCCTGAAAATAACTAGAAATAAAGTTAGATAGATCTCTCGGTTCCTCAATCCAGTTATCCTGATCATCTTTTAGCTTCTTTATAAGATTTTTCTTCCTCCTGGCAGTAGCAAAATTGTGGAAAAAATTGGTGTTACGGTCACCAAATCTTAACCAATTAGCTCGACTCCTTTGGACCCACATAATCTCTTCTTGTTCGTTTATAGCCTCCAACATCAGCTGTAGTTCATGTTGGCGTGCCGTGGCCTCGTCAGACAGGGGCCCCTCTAGGCACACATTCAACTCCTTGAGGATTTCAGCCCTTCTCGTCCGCGGTAGCTTAACGGTTTCACGATCCCATGCATGGAGGGCGACGTGGACAACACGTATACGTGATGCAAAATCTGAAGGGTGGTCACGTTGAGCATTAGTCCAAGCCGTACTGACAATCTCATCGAAGTTATCCTCCATAAACCATCTAGCCACAAACTTCTTAGGAGTTGCTGATCTAGGGGCCTCGACACCCATCAGGTATTCTGTATCAATGGTGATAGGTCTATGATCAGACTTGGAAAATTGTTCATGAATTAAACTTGCAAGCGGAAACAAATTACTCCATCCCTCGTTGCACACTGTCCGGTCTAATCTCTCGCGAATTCTGCGCCGCCTCCATGTGAATTTGTCGCCCACAAAGCCCATATCCTCAAGGTCACAATCTATTAATGTATCTCGGAATGCTTGCATACACCTTTGAGGCCTCAAGTTGCCTCCCTCTTTCTCTGAACCACACAAAATCTCATTGAAATCCCCTATGATCTACCTAATTGGAATAAGACAGAGTAGATGTTGTAGCTACGTGGAATTGGAACAAAACAGCAAGCGCACCCTGGACAGAGTCGGAGTCGGATTTGCGCCTAGCCAATATATTCGCCACCAATCCCCCAAACCCAAATCAAAAGCAATGGCTACCATGGCCGACGATGATGATGATGTCGTCAAAGAGTGCTTCCCCGAGATGTCCGAGCACTACCTAGAGGCCGCGTGCCGCCTCCCCATCGCCGACATCCCGTACCTCGCCACCTGCCTCGCGCGCCGCGGCCTCGCCGTCGGCCTCTGCGACCCCGCCACCAGCATCCTCCTCACCACCATCCACGCCTTGGCGCTCGACACGCAGAACTTCCCACCGGAGCGACTCCTCGTGGAACGCCGAGATGCTCGCCCACTATTGGGAGAAGCTCACCGACAAGCAGCGCGCCGACCCCCCTGGGACCATACGAACCCGGCGAGCACATCACGCTACGAGGCCGCCTTCAAGCGCATCCACGGCGAGGAATGGAACCGGTGGGACGGCCCCGGGCCGGCGCCGCCCGCCTCCGAGCGCAACAAGTATGGGTGCAACGCCTTCTGTGCGCAGGAGGACTTCAGCCTCGACTTCGTCATGGCGCACATCGCCGCTGGCGATAGGCCGCGCCTGCCATGGCCTGCCCCCACCGTCTGGGACCCAAGACGCCGGACGACGATGCCCTCCTCCTCCCTCTCCGCTCCTCCTCCTCCTCTGCCGGCGGGTCCTCGCGCCGCTCCACCCCGATGCTGCGTGTGCCCAAGATGGAGCCGTGTGGCCACGCCGCCGCACCTGTGTGTCAAGCAGGAGCAGCGCATGGTGGCTGGCGCCCTGGCGGCCTGCACATCGTCGTTTCAAATCAAACGTGTGATTTTTTTCCTGGTGGGGCTCTAGTTGGGGCTGCGCGTGGGCAGCCGCGCCCCCAAACGGTGCCGTCCGTACGAGTCTAAAAGTCTCTCCGGGCGCTGATCCGGACGGCAACAAGGGGCCCCGAGTGGAGATGGTCTAAAGAAAGCGTTTCCCAAAGTGAATTCGTGCAAACTCAGGATGTAGGCGGAGGCGGACGTCCGCTTGTCCATCTCGTCTGCGCCGCTAAAAACGCCTAAACGGCGCAGCGGACAAGCCGCCAAAGTGAAGTGGGCCCGGCAGAAACATGTGTCTCGTCCACCAGGCCCGCCTCGTCCGCTAGATCCGCCTCCTTCAAGTCAACCTTGCACGCGTAGCACCAAACTGCCTGGCTGCCGCCCTGCCTCTCACCTCTTCGCCACCAAGCTCCTTCGATGCGAACCTTGACTATCGCCGGGCTCGGCACCCTCTCCGTCGTCGCCTGACGAAAGAGCTGTCAGCCGCAGTGGAGGTAGCGGCGGTACACACGGCGGTGGACATGGGAGGGGGGGGGTCCCGTGGTGGAGGAGGAGGAAACAAAGAATCCAGCAAGGGAGAAGGACACTGAACAATATGTCCATATTTGCATTATTGTTCCTAGTTGCAAGGGATTCTTCTATACTATTATCTAATTGTTCTCTTGCACAGGAAGAGGATGCCTCAAAAAAGGTGAAATTGAAGAAAATAAATCGAAGAAATGGAAGAGAAGTGAAATTTGGCAAATCAAGAAAGATGATGATTTTGTTGGTCCCAAGAAGACCCAGGTGCTGTTGACGCAGGGGCTGGCACACGTTGTATCATGGGTATTCAGCTGAATAACCATATGTTTTGGCAGAACTTTGATTACCATGAACTATAGTCTAATTTGTATAAAAAATTCCCTGCAAGTTGTGATATAAGCACTCTTTGGCGCGGTTTGTTGGAATAAGTTCATGCATGGAAGCAGCTGGTCATGTGATTAAATTCTACTCATTATCGCAGTGTTTGTGTATTCTTTATTTTCATGAACACCCATGATCGCAGTCCTGGGCCCGCTACTGTGTTGACGCAGAGGTGCCAAGAAGAGAAGTGAACTTGGCAAATCAAGAAAGATGTTAATAGTCTGCAATCTGTATAGCTACTGAACTGTGCATACTAGTTTCAGCTAGTTTGTTTTAGAAAATTTTGTGCAGGCAATCTGTAGACGATAGTACACAACTAGCAAGAATAAAAAGAAGAAGACGGCTCCGACTGTTGCGTCTACTGGGACTCTCGAGGCATCTGTAGCATTACCAGCTCCCATGGTCGAACAGCAGGTCCTCCCCGCCGCTGGACCCGTGGGAGCTGATGTTGCCGCGGCTGTGGTGGTTCGGAAGACTAGGTGTTGGAGATGCGAGGTGAACACGCATGCGACTAGGGATTGTCCGGTGGAACACTACTGCTACGTGTGCGACTCCAAAACGCACCCTATGAAGAAGTGTCCTACCCTCAGGCTCCCTAAGCCGACAGTGGCCATTGGCGGGATTGGTAGCTTGCACACGATGTTCTCCCAGTTCCCGGACAGCTTGTTTCAGGAGGGAGATGCGTCTGGAGGACCGGTGGTGCTGGTCTCTGTGGTTGGTACTGCCGCTACGGCGAAACAGGTCGAGATCACGGTTGCTCGCATGAGTTCTGCACCGCGGTGGAAGTGGGAAGCAATTCCTTGTGGGGATAATCGGTTCAAGGTCGTGTTCCCGTCTGTGGCAGAATTGGAGAGGTTCGATGGGATGGATTTCGGGGTGCCATCTCAATCTACTAGGCTGCTGTTCAGCAAGTGGAAGCCAGTAGACGTTGAGCCTAAGCTGGAGTTCTATCAGACGTGGGTTCATGTGGAAGGAGTGCCAAATCCACTGAGACACTTCCTAGGTCTGTGGGCGGTTGGATCCCTCATCGGTATTACTTTGGATGTGGATCTATTGGCTCTACGTCGCAGAGGTATTGTTCGGCTGAGGTTGGCGCTGTCAGATGACGAGGTGTTCCACAAGGTGGATGAGGTGGGTCCATACATGAGCACGGATGGTGTACTGCGTTTGAAGGGGTATAGTTTCACTTTTCGCCCGGAGCCTGAGGACTTTGTGCCAGAGCCAGATTTCGTACCGTATATGTGGGACTTGAAGACGCCGTCGGAGTCTTCTACCAGAGGAGTCCGAGATGATGTGCTTGACTCAGTTGCTGGCTTAGAGGACGAAGCGGGTGATGCTACGAGCATGGCTATTGACTCGGCCCCTGCTGTTGGTGGTAACGCGGCCCATACCGAGGCTTTGGAGTTGCTGAAGAACTATGCATTGGCGCCAATCAACTTGTCCCTGGCCACTCCTAGGGGAAAGGAGATTGTGCGGACGTTGCAGTCTTCAGGCGGTTTTCTCGCCAAACTTGCGTCGGTGGAGACGCCGTCATGTGTGGTTTCTTCGGATGGTTTACAGGTGGCAGGAGGAACAGTCCATCCGTCGCCCAGGCGGGGCGGACGGACGCTGTGCAGGGCCTCAGCGGCTTCCGATCGCTTCCTGCTGGGCCAGGTGGGGCGGAGTTATCCGCCGCTCAGGCGGGACGGACGGACGGTGGGAGGCCAGGGCCCAACCGCACCCGGGCGCATGCTGCTGGGCCGGGCGGTACGCGGCTGTTCGCCGCCCAGGCGGTAGCTGCCGGCTGCAGTGACCGGCGGGTAACGGCCCATTCGCCTCTCGGCCCGGCTGCAGCGGAGCGAGGCGTGGAGCAGGAGGCTCCCGCCCAGGCGACGGATAGTGGCGGTGGGCTGGTCGGTGCTGGGCCTTCGCCTGCACGGCCAGTGCCCGTCGCTATGGAGCAGCAGGCCGGGCAGGGCGGTACGCAGCTTTCTGCTGCGCTCGTCGATGACGGGCCGAGGGAGCGCGAGCCGCTCCCGGTTCGTGATGTTTCGACGGCTGCGGTACCGGCGTCGACGGGTCGTCGGTCCGGGCCCTATGGATCGACGACAGTGCACCGGGAGACCGTTCCGACGCCGGCGACTCTGGCATCACCCGATGGTAGAGAGTCGGACGCGACGGTCCCTGTCATGGCGGGTAAGGACATGGTGGTCGGGGGGTTTCTTCTTCGACATTACCCCCCTCCGCCGTGGCGCCCTCCTCTGGAGTTCTTGGGCAGCCTAAAGGTGGGCTGAGACGTAGCGCTCGCCATCTAGTTGCTGCGGACGGGACTTCATCGACGGACGAGGACGCCATGTCCAAGGCCATGCGGCGGAAGGCGGCACTGTACTCAGCTGCACCACAGGGTATGGGTTCTAATCCTAGCTCATTTCTTTCTTTTTCAGATACCAAATTATCCTCTAGTTTAGGTGTAGTTGGTGTTTCATTAGGGAAGAATGACAAGGAGATCACGTTGTCCACTAATGTGTTGAAGCATATGGAATTTGATCGTTTAACGGTCAAACCGAGTGCTTCTTCCATGATGGACATACCTCACATGGATGATGATTCAGCGTATGCCTCTTCGGATGGACAGCTTTTATCACATCTAGTGGGGGAAGTGACTGAGGTGGGATTGGATGAGGACGGGCTTGGATCTTTATTTGATCTATATGCTTCCGGCCGGAAATCCAAAACCGCTAAACAAAAGAGGAAAAACTCACCGCGAAACATCGCGAGACCGCCTAAAAATCCATGTGTTTCCCGATGAATGGCTTATTCACTAATAGCAGAGGTCTTGGAGACTTGGCTAAACATTTGAATATAGCACAATACGTCAGGGATCACGATTTGGAGTTTTTGGCTATCTCCGAAACAGGGAGGAGAGACTTCCAAGTGAGTGTTCTGAACCGCCTTTCAGGTGGTATCGACTTTACTTGGCACTCTATTCCTCCTCGCGGTAGGTCGGGTGGCATCTTACTAGGCGTTAAAACTGATTCCTTTGATGTGTTAGCAAGGTCGGATGGTGATTTTCATATCAAATTACACCTCCGTAACCGTGCTGACAATTTCGTATGGAGTTTAGTCACTGTGTATGGTGCTGCCCAGGAAGAGTTTAAAGAGGCTTTTCTACGTGAGTTGGTTAACTTGGCTAATACTAATCCACATCCAATTTTAATTGGTGGTGATTTTAATCTGCTAAGGTTTCCACATGAGAAAAGCCGGGGACGGTTTGACGGTCATTGGCCTTTCTTGTTCAACGCTGTCATTGATAGCTTGGACTTGAGAGAGGTTTACATGTCCGGAAGACAGTTCACCTGGGCAAATAGTCTGCCGGAGCCTACATACGAAAAGCTAGATCGTGTATTAATGAGTACCGATTGGGAAGATAAGTTCCCATTGGTAACGGTACGTGCTCTAGAACGTATTGAGTCTCTGTCGGATCACGCCCCACTGCTTCTTTCAACTGGCAAATCAAGACCAAAAGGCCAGACACAGTTCAAATTTGAACTGGGTTGGTTTTTGCGAGATGGTTTTGATGAACTAGTAAAGAAAGTCTGGCATAAACCGGTCTTAGGGGATAACCCGATACGGAGATGGAATAATAAGATGCGCAATTTGCGTAAATATCTCAGTGGATGGGCAAGACACACGACCGAGATGTTAAAGAAGGAGAAAGAGCGTCTTTGTTCCATTATTGATGAGTTGGACCGACTCGCTGAAACTAGATTGCTAACTCCGCAAGAGGTTGAACTTAAAAGTCAATCCAATGCGAAAGTAGCGCAAATGTTGCGAGAAGAGGAACTCAAATGGTATCAGAGATCGAAAGCTCAGTTCATTCTCGAAGGAGACTTGAACACTCGGTATTTCCATAATGTTGCCAATGGCAGACATAGGAAAAAACGGATTCAATGTCTCCAGCAGGATGAAGGTCTCATCGAGGGACAAGAGTTCCTCAAGGCCTATATCACAAAGTTCTATAAAGATCTGTTTGGGGCTCCTGAAGTAGGTAACATTACCATGGATGAGAGCCGCACAGATGATATTCCCCAAGTTTCAATGGAAGAAAACGCTTTTCTTAATGCTCCCTTCTCGGAAGAAGAGATAAAGAAAGCGATATTCCAAATGGAACATAATAAGGCACCTGGTCCAGATGGTTGTCCGGCGGAGTTCTATCAGCATTTTTGGGAAATCATTAAACATGATCTCATAGAAATGTTTGATAGCTTACAGAGTGGACATCTGGAGTTATATCGCCTTAATTTTGGGGAAATCGTTTTGTTACCTAAGGTTTTGAACGCAGAACGGATACAACAGTACCGACCAATCTGCCTTCTTAACGTTAGTTTCAAAATCTTTACAAAGGTTGCAACCATTAGGCTTAATTCAGTGGCAGACCATGTGGTAAAGCCTACACAGACTGCGTTTATGCAGGGTAGGAATATCCTAGATGGGGTCGTGACTTTACACGAAACCGTACATGAATTGCACACGAAAAAGCTTAATGGGGTAATTCTTAAAATAGACTTTGAAAAGGCCTATGATAAAGTGAATTGGGAGTTTCTACAACAAACTCTGAGAATGAAAGGATTTTCAGAGGAGTGGTGTACTCTAGTTCGCAGCTTCGTAGTTGGAGGTAGTGTGGTTATCAAAGTCAATGATGATGTTGGCCGATACTTCCAAACTAAGAAAGGCTTGAGACAAGGTGATCCGCTATCGCCCGTATTATTTAATATTGTGGCAGATATGTTAGCAATCATGATTGATCGAGCCAAAGAAAATGGCCTAATTGAGGGAATAATTCCACATCTAGTCGATGGGGGGATTATCGATCCTCCAATATGCAGATGATACAATTCTCTTTATGGAACACGATCTGGAGAAAGCGACGAACTTGAAATTAATCCTTTCAGCGTTCGAGCGATTATCCGGATTAAAAATTAATTTTCATAAAAGTGAATTGTTCTGCTTTGGCGAGGCCCAAGATGCAGTTGCACAGTATACCGAGTTATTCGGATGCGAGCAAGGTCAGTTTCCTATTAAGTATTTGGGTATACCAATACATTACAGGAGATTGACTAATGCAGAATGGGGTCAAGTCGAAGAGCGTCTGCAGAAAAGGCTAGCTAGTTGGAAAGGAAAATTGTTGTCACTGGGTGGACGACTGGTACTCATTAATTCAGTCCTCACTAATATGGTACTGTATATGATATCATTCTTCCAGTTACCCAAAGGAGTCTTAAAAAAATTGGATTATTTCCGATCAAGATTCTTTTGGCAGGGTGACAATGAGAAAAAGAAATATCGATTGGCCAGATGGGATGTAGTTTGTCGTCCACGAGATCAAGGGGGGCTCGGTATTCATGACCTCCAAGTCAAGAATTCAGCCCTACTTGGTAAATGGATTTTTAAACTACTTACCGAAGATGGCGTATGGCAGACCATCCTGAAACGTAAATACATAGGTTCAAAAGCAATATCACAGGTTATGTGGAAACCGGGTGATTCACACTTTTGGGCTGGACTTATGGCGAACAAAAATAATTTTTTTCGCTATGGGGTATTTAAGATTAAGGATGGATCGCAGATACGGTTCTGGGAGGACAAGTGGCTAGGTAATACCACACTCAAAGAACAGTATCCAGCCCTGTACACGATTGCGCGACATAAGGATGATACGCTGGCTACAGTCATGCAAACATCACCTCCTAATGTTACCTTCAGGCGAGATTTACTCGGGCCTCGACTTGTGTCTTGGCAAAACCTGGTTGCTAGATTAACTATGGTTACTCTTACACCGGGCACTGATGAATTTCGTTGGAAGATCACTAAGAATGGAATGTTCTCGGTGGATTCCATGTACAGGGCTATGATCCAATTGGATCTGCCAGTCGATATCTTCAAAAATGTATGGCGTATGAAAATACCGTTGAAGATTAAGATCTTCGCATGGTATCTTCGTAAGGGGGTCATACTCACAAAGGATAATCTTGTCAAACGTAATTGGCATGGGAGCTCTAAGTGTGTTTCTTGTTCTCATGATGAGACAATTAAACACTTATTCTTTGATTGCACATTTGCGCGTTCTATATGGTCCGCTATCCAAATGGCTTCGAATCTATATCCACCCACTTCCGTTGCGAATATATTCGGCAATTGGTTAAATGGGGTTGATAAACGATTTAAGACTATTATTAGGGTAGGAGCGCTTGCCGTTATTTGGTCGCTCTGGCTATGTAGAAATGACAAGATTTTCAATGATAAAATTTTTTCTCGTCTGCAGGTTCTATTCAGGAGCACAGGTATTCTCCGTTCGTGGTCCACATTACAGCGAGGGGAGTTACGAGGCCTTTTTACGGAGGCATGTGCACGACTGGAGCAGGTGGCGAGGGATATTTTTATCCCACATGGATGGCCGCTTGATCTACGGATTGCGGCTCCATAGCATAGACAGTCTACATCGGATGTTTTGTAGTATTGTCGCTTTGTTTTTCAGTTTTGGATTTCGGCTGTGTGCATTTTACGATGCAGAGGCCGGGTGTAATGCTTGATTTTTTGAGTAATAAAGCCCTTTATCAAAAAAAAAAAACTAGCGGACGCGGATGATCCGCTTCTTCCGCTGGACATATCAAGCAACGCAGCTAGCGAACGCGGACGCTGCTAAACGAGCGATTAGCATTTGCGGAACGAGGCGGCCAGGCACGGACGTCCAGTGGACGGGCCGCCTGCATGCTGAGTGCAAACCGTACGGTCGGATTCGAGGTCGCCACCAATCCCCCAAACCCAAATCCAAAGCAATGGCTACCATGGCCGACGATGATGATGATGTCGTCAAAGAGTGCTTCCCCGAGATGTCCGAGCACTACCTAGAGGCGGCGTGCCGCCTCCCCATCGCCAACATCCCGTACCTCGCCACCTGCCTTGTGCGTCGCGGCCTCGCCGTCGGCCTCTGCGACCCCGTCACCAGCATCCTCCTCACCACCATCCACGTCTTGGCGCTCGACACGTAGAACTTCCCACCGGAGCTCATCCTCAACCGGGGTGGAAGCAGAGAAGAAGCAGTGATGCGGGCAAGCGATCGGCTCACCTTCGTCGACGCCGTCCACCGCTCCCGCCTCGGCCAGATCACGTTCATGACGTGCTACTTCCGCTACCTCGCCTACGACGAGGCCAAGCGCTGCCTCGACGTGGCCGACCACGACCTCCCCCGCGTCGTCTCGATCGTCGAGAGGAGCTCCGGTGGCAGCCTGCTGGGCCACCCCGACCCTGATTCCGCCACCACCAAGGCCGCATTGGAGAACGCGTTCAACAACGCATGGATCTCGCATCCCCAGCGCCTCGTGCGTCTCATGACGTCCAGGTACCGACGCGACGTGTTGGATCCCGTCCTGGAGGTTCTCCGCTACAGAAAACAGATCACTGCAGACTGGGTCTATAGGATCGGCGACTTGCTCTGCCACCCATGCTCGCCGCCGCCGATCCCTATGCCTACGCTTGCTCCTCCTCGCGCATTCCGCGACAGCAACGGCCAAGTCACCACGACCATCCTCATCACAAACGATCTTCTTTTCCCGGCACCACGCATAGTACTATCGCAAGCCAACCCTGTCTCCATGGCCATAATCACATCCCTAGCTCGCCCCAACGACGGCGACGACGACATAGTCCACCTCTCGACCGCTTTAGCCCAACAGAGAGCGTATGGCGGCGACGACGATAGGGTCCGCTCGTGGGAGGGCCACACCTCCACATGGTTTCTCAAGATGTCTCTCCTCGAAACCATGCACGAACTATACATCGCGGCTCTTGCCCGGCTACCATTACACCACTGCCATCTCGTTCGCGCCGTCCTCGCCGCCGGGCACTCGTACGGCCCCATGCGCCACCCTGTGGCCAACATCATCTTCAACGCAATCTGGTACGACGCCCTCTTCCCCTCCCTCGACGAAGATGGGCACGACATTCTCGACCCTGGCCGCATGTCCCGTGCCGAATCGCGGTCTCTCGACGGCGTCGTCGCCCTCATCTGCGACTCCTACTGCGTGACGCGGCGGGAAGCGCTGGAACAGCTCTGCAAGGATCGCGGAGAGCTGGCTCTGTGGGCCCGCGATCTCATGCTCGTCCAGCAGCTGGACAACATCGATGACGTCTTGCTGACTGCCAAACACGCGCAGCCTGCTGCCTACAAGGCCTTCATCCAGGCGCTCACCTCGGATGAACTGTATGTCATGCGGGGTTTCATGACGATGGACCGGCTGGTTACGATCTCTCATGATGCTGTGTGCCAGCTGAAGGAGATGATAACGGAGATAGCGGCGGCAAGAGGCATTGCAGCCCGGCCGCGCCAAATTCCTCCTGCTCCCTTGTCCCACTCCACCTTGGAGACAAACTGGACGGCTCAAGTGGATTATGTTCGCGTAAACTTGAAACAATTGCTGGACGACTACAGCCTCCGTGAGGTATTTCCGATATATATATATCATGATGACTCGTCGATTAGATCACTGCATTTAGCATTTCTTATCCAAAAAATGTCTGCCGTCCTTACAATTCTCACATCCTTGCTTGCTTTAGAGCATCTCCAGTGGCTCCTCTAAATTTGGTCCTCTATATCTTCATATAGAGGATCATCTAAAAATATTTCTATTTAGAGGTTCCTAGTTTTTCAGTGGATCCTCTATATTTAAAACGGCTATATTATCTCTCGTATTTTTTAATAATATCTTATAACTACCTTTTTTATCGCAGTATCAGTACAAACAAGGTATAAAAAATATTTAGCTAGCTACTACATCTAACACATTCGGTGCAAATTCAGCTATCTACTGCATCTAGCACAGTTCAGTTTATACACGTTCACCTAGCTAGATGAAGATCTCACCAAATAAATCACATTCATCTAGCAGTTTCAGCTATCTACTGCATCGAACAGGCTCTATCTACTGCATTGTGGCCAGAAAAAAAAACAAAGAACATGCTCTATCTACTGCTTGTGGCCAAAATAAACAAAGCACAGGCAAAGCCCGAGCACCACACGAGCACACAACTGAACTCCACACGAGCACGGGAGCCATCGAGCAGGGGGCAGGGGCGGCACATGGCCATGTCCGCTGCGCGCGGAAGCCACCTCGAGCAGGGGGCATGTGCAGCTGCGTGGCCATGGCCGCTCCATCTGCTGCTCCCACACCGAGTCAACCGCCGCCGGCTGTCTCCCAACTCCGAGCTCCACCCCCCGCCGGCCGCCGGCCGCTTCCCAACCCCGCGTTCTCACCTCTGCCTGCCGCCTCCCACCCGAGCTCCACCCGCCGTTGGCCGCCTCCCAGCCAGAGCTCGACCTCTGCAGGCCGCCTCCCAGCCCGAGCTCCACCGGCCGACACGAATCCGGCCTAAATCAAGCGGCGGCGGCCGGATTTGGCCAGGACGCTCCCGACCCAATCCCCTCCGTCTCTCACAAAATTTCTCGATTTGGTGCAGGCTGGCGCAGGGAGGAGGTCGGGGGGAGAGCTCCGGACGGGCGCGGGAGGGATTCTCGGGAGAGCAGTTGACACTAGAGGATCCTCTATTCGTCGTCCAGGGCTGGAGGACGCGAACTGGTCCTCTAGGGCGTCCAAATCTTCGACGCCCCTTTGGACGAGTCACTGGGAGGCGTTTTTTGGCCCAGCGTCCTCTATATGGCTTTGGACGCCCAGATAGAGGATCCACTGGAGATGCTCTTAGGGACAGCAATTTCATGTTGGTCTTATATGTGGAGTCGCAAAAGAGGGACACGGTTGCTACAGCAGCTGCACATGCTACCACGTCAACTTTCTGGCGAGCACTGTCCCAAATGGCTCCACTACTCCCACCCCCATGTACAAGCTATTCTTTGCTGAGTTCTGGAGCCACGTCGACGGGAGAATCGAAGAATCGACAAAGCCGCCCATCTGCTGTGCCATACAAGATTCCCCGAAACATTTCGGTAAAACCCTCATCGCCACACAGCTTAATTTTCACCATTCTTGCAACTTGTGTTTACTTAATTTGTGCATTAGTTCATTTAGGCCTGCTCATGTTGTGTTTTGATGATTCTCCAAACACAGGTCGCTGCAATGTCTGTGAGAGGAGTTCAAGCACGATTGTGCATCCGCCTTGCTCTGGGTATTATATGGCTGACACTCACGGGAGAGTCTTTCGGAGCGCTGAATCCCTTGCCGAAGCTGATGTTGAAGCTGATCCAGGGGATTTTAACTATTTGGACGCTGAAAAGGATCGTCATGTCGAGCTCGAGAAGATGATAGCAGGACAGTCTTTGAACCCCTTGCGCAGGCAATTTCCAGACCCGCATGTTGTAGGTGGGCGCGGAAATTTCTCATGTCCTCGTTGACACGATTTTCAGGAACAGAGCAACACGCCTGATTTTTTTTTGTTGACCCTCCGAAGATTATATCGGGAGGCAATTTCAGTTTAGACAAGCACTAGATGTTGGAATTTGTGTTATGTACTACTACTTGCCCTAAGGAAGATTTTACTGGAGCTTTCCAGGAGATATATCACTATGTAATTTAACTTATAAAGGATGGAGCAACATAGGCCACCACAGCGATCGCTTGTTGTGCAAGTTTCCGTTTTTGGTCACTTTGCACACACAGCGATCCTACCTCTCTCACTTACAGCTGGGACCGCGCGTGTGTGGGTCCGTTAAAGCTCCAGGTTAACCCGCTACCCATCCAGGTGGTCTTGCGTGCGTTGGGTGTCTCTTCGCGGCACGAATGGTCACAGCTTGGGCATCATCCCCACACGAACGGGCACGGCTGCAATTGCTTGGGCCACGCCGCGCCATCCTGTAGATGAAAGAAACCTAGATCGAGAGACGCGCCGCCTCCCACTCCCACTCCCTTCTCAGCTTCTCTCTTCTTCTCCCCGGCGCCCTCACCATGCCCTCCGTTAGGTCTCGACCGCGCGGGCGTGCGCGAGACTCCTCTGCAACGGTTGTGCACGCCTCGCCCTCCATTGCCTCCATCCTCTTCGGCGGCGCCTCTTTGTGTCCACCTCCGCCCAACGTCTCTGAACCGCGACGCTACGAGTTGTCTGTGCCGCCACGCCTGCTGCCACCTCCGTCCTCCCCGACGGTGCCTCTTCCTCTTCGTGCACGGCGGCGGCTACGTCACCTTCGTCTTTGCCGACGCCGCCTCTTCCTCGTAGCACGGCGGCGGCTGCCCAGCGACTAGCATCAGTGGACGCAGCTCTCTAGCAACCATCTGCAAAGGTACAAGCTCACACCATCGTTGTAGATAAGCCTGAAATCAGTGAAACATTCTGGACTCCTAATTTCCTGGCGTTTATTTTTGTGTTCTCAACAGGTTGCGGTATATCCAGTGAATGTTTTGGCTCTTTATATGTCCAAGCCACCAGGTTTCAAGTACCGGATGGGCAGTACATCTTTATAAATTTTCATGTTGTGTCTCCATATGAATCGTACCCGCGTTACACTTTGGTGATTGCATTAATTTTATTATTAAATTAGCACATCACTAATAGTATGAAATTTTTGTTCTTTCAAAGGCATCCATTGTCATATTTTTGTTTCGGCGTATCATAATCCTGCGGATTTTCTATATTGTGTGTAAGCCATGTTGGGTGCAAGCCATGTTTGTTATTTTAAACACTTGTTCAAATGGAAAACATGAGTGTTTGGATTCTATTTGTTTGTTTTGCACCAGGTTCCAAGTATGGATATTATGTCCTATTGGTTCTATAACATGTAATAAGTTGCATGATTATGTATAGATGAATTTTTGTCACTATACAATTGTCTTATGGATGAAAAGGATATGGAAAACAAGGTGTTAAGCTTGTTACCATTAACCTTCACATATCACAAGACATGTGGATGCAATGGCTGCTTATTATTTCGTATTTGATACTTGTTTCCATTTAAGAGATTTTGTATATGTTGCTCATCTCTGATGAGCTTGACAAGGCATAGAGGTTATAGATTCTCTAATGTTAACTAATACTTCACTCAATAATTTCTTACTGAGGCAGTGTTGCTCCTTGTTTGCTTCTGTTGCTTGATGGTCTTCTCTCTAGTTTCCACTTGTCTTCCGATAATCCTTTTCTCACTTGCAAGTAATATCTACTCTGGGATTCCATATTCAACTACCTCACCCTTGTGGTGAAAACAACCAGTTATTCCAAGCAAATATTTTACTTAAATGATTATAATGTGGTTTCTTGTTTCCTTAGTGTTATTCTTTCTCTTGGTTGATTGCAAAGGGAATATAGATGTAGTTTATGACATCATCTTTCCCTATGCATATAAGAAGAATTTGTTAACAAGGTAGCTAGTCTTGCCTCCAAATTGCTACTCATATACAATAGGTTTGAGATGTTCCAGGTTATTCAACATTTGGTTTATTTGTGTATGACACTCAATTGTTTGAGTATACAAAAGTGATCTGTTAACAAGATAACTAGTCTTGTTATCAAACTACTTCTATATAACACTAACATTGGAATATCACACTATTTCAAGAGAGTTAACTAGATTAGATCAAGATATAAGAGTTTCCAAGTACTCTTATGATATATTGGAATATCACTTCTAGAACACTCTAAAGAATCTCCCTGATGATCCTCTTGTGGTAGTTCCTGCTTTCTTGTTGGTTGCTTCTCTTGCAGAATGACTTAAAGAAGATTAGAGGATAACAAGATAAAATGATCTAGACAAGATAATAAGATCTAGATTAAGAGTTAGTTCAACTTTTATTCTCCTTTCATATACTTCTTAATTTATTTCCCATATGATATGTAATTATATCATATAGGATTTGTTTTACTAAGTTTTCAATTCAATTACTCTTTAGGGTTATAACTTGTTGTTATTACTTGGTTGTATCCAGAGATACTTTAGTTGTTGAAGATGATCTAGATAGAAATGTGGAGTGTTTGTGGAATGATGACTTAAGATAGTAAGTTGATCAAATGGTTCATTGATGTGTTGAGATCTCATTTGCTCACTTGTATAAGATGAATAAGATAATGAGCATGAGAAGATTATTGGGGTATATTGACTTATGTCATAGTTGTTAGTTGTTTTCTCAGGTGTCATGATTTTACTTTATATTCTTCTTTTCTAAACTTGATGCAGACTTAGAGGTTTGGAATTATCATATGTAATGATCAAGGTGTAACAGTAGTTTAAGAAGATTTATTTCTTTTCTTAGGTACTTCTTTTATGGTTGAGGAGATATGCACATATTCGATAAATATGTTAATACAATTATTATGTCACTTCCCATTTGTGGGTTTTGAGTTAACACTTTTTTGTATCACTTGTGTTCTATTGAACCTTTGTTATTTACCTGTGAAGGTTCACTTAGTAGTTATGGGATAATTTATAAACATGGTGTGTGAATTGATTTTTAACTTAAAAAGTTATTGTTTGAGAGAACATAACATCTCTGTTGATGAGATGGTTCAATTGTGGATTACTCATTGGTGGAAGTATGATCATCAGATATGTGATTTGGATACTCACCTCTCTTTGAGTTCTAGATACCTAGTGAATTATCCCAAGTCACTTAAAGACTTGTGATTAATGTTGTTGAGAGTTTGTGTTAGTCACAACAAATTATGGTTTGTGTAATCAGATGATTTGGTTTTCTTAAGATGCTTGTTATAAAGATCACCCCAATTATACTCTTGACTAGATGATCTAGACCTATTTCATCCTGTCAAGTGAAACATTGGTCACTTTGCTTCTTTTAAACTTTCGCGCTAAAATTTCTTGTATTTTTAGATGCATGCTTTGCAAATGCACATTTTATATTTAGATCTTTATAACCTCCCAAACCCTGGGACGTTACATGTGCCGCCGCCACCATGGTGGCACCTCCGCCGAGCGGAGGCCAGTACGTCCGAGCACCTCCGCCGGGCGGAGCCCAAGGAGGACGCGGGGGAAACGGCGGCGCTGATCATCCCGGGGACGTCGTCGTCAGGGCCGGCCCATATGGGTGGGCAAACGGGGCGCCCGCCCTGGGCCCCCGAAAGGCAGGGGCCCCATTCTAGATAATACTTCTATAGTTATTAGTGTAAATATATTGTCTTAGCCCCAAGTATGTAGAAAATATCAAAACAATATTACTACCTCCGTTCCAATGAATAAGGCGCACACGCATTTTAAGACAAACTTTGACCGAAAGATTTGAGTAACAATATATTGACTATCTAGTGAAAATTTGACATTTTTAGATTCGTATTGAAAAACACTTTGTAATGATGTTGATTTTATACCAAATACTATTATATATATGGATTAATTTTTGGTCAAAGACAAATGTCGAAAAGCGTGCGCGCCTTATTCATAACGGAGGGAGTATAGAAGATTATGAGGCTAAAGTCTAATCGTAGCAAGGCTAACCCACCAGGCCCCCACGCTCAACTCTCGCTAGACAGTAACAAAAATGATTGGTAACGCTCGCCTCTATACATGTAAACTTCAGTTGCTGATTCTCCTCCCCAAAATTCTCAATATTCTCTCTCGATAACAGCATGGCTCCTTCCGTCGTTTCTGATTCTGAGGTTATGGGCAGCTACTAATAAAGATCAACGGTGTAATTGAATCATCCCTAATTAGATATCCTCCCATCCTCAACGTACAACTCATTCCCCATCGACGAGACATTGGAGAGATAGTACGAGTTCATCCTTCTCGTTTCTCCGTTTGGCTTTAAATGACTCTATTTTTTTAAAAAAAAATCGCTCTCATGGATCAAAAAAAAATTGTAGGTTTTACTCTCTTCATCCATGGACTAACTTCATAAAAAAATATTTTGAGTTTTTTATTTTAGAGTTTAGAAATAATCTATCTATATCATGTAATGTTTTATACTTCACTTTTAATATATAACATATTTTTACGTTTATATGTGCGTGAAAGGGCCCTAGGTTGTCGCCTTGCCCCGGGGCCCCGTAAATGTATGGACCGGCCCTGGTCGTCGTGGTGGGGCTGGAGGTAGTACCTGGCGTCCTTGTCGTCGGTGTCCGTGTCGGAGCCCGACCACGCGGAAACGAGCTCGCCCTCCTCGATCTCGATCTCGGGCCCGGCCACGGAAGAAGCTCTGGCTCGTCCGACATCGATCGGGTCGGGTCGGCGGCGTGCCGAGGCCGCCGCGCTCGAGCAATGAGGTCGGATAGGAGCGCACCAAAGGCGGCGGCCAGGAGCAGGACGGCGGCGCCCTTGGCGGACGGGGGACGGCCGGGAGGAGGCCGGCGCCGCCCTTGGCGGGCGGGGGACGCATCTGGGGGACGTCGTCGTGGCGGCGCTGCGTCCTTGCCTGTCGGTAGCAGGGACATGAGAAGGAAGGACGGGGGTATGCGGTTGGGGAAGATGAGTGTGCGACTGGATAAGGTTGACCTTCTGCTGCCTCCCACGTGCGTGCCACCGAGGCGGGGGATCGAGACGCGCGATCCCTTAGAAGATTGGCAGTGTTTTCCTTCGTAAATTCACCATGCACACGAAAACGAATCTTCACAAGAAAAAATTCAAATCAAAACAATACATGTAGAGACATAGTCGGCCTAGGGATCTAAGAATACCGAGACCATGGTGATTTGTAAAAATGTATAGACACAGATCGAATGAAGCAGAAACAAAAATGAAGAAAAAAAAATCAAAACCAAAGGAGAGAACGAGCAGCTTGCAGCCTGCAATGTTGCTCGACTTGTAGCCTCCCGCCGGCGATAGTGGGAGGGTGCTCCGTCAACAGCACGCCATCCTCCGAGATGCTGTGGTGCTGGTCGAAGTCGCCACGGCCAGATCTACGGACCTCCGCCCATGGTCGCCGTGGCTGGTCGGGGCCACGCCGGAGATGCAGGGAAGCGGGGCAGCGGACTGCGTCGGACGAGGAAGGCGAGGGCTTGGACGCCGCGCGCCTGGACGCCGGTCGTCGCCGCTGCGTGCCTGGACGCCGTGCGCCTGGCTGCCGGTCAAAGCCGCGAGCGCCTGGACGCCTCCGTGCGCCTGGCCGCCGGTCCGCGTCTCGCGCGCCTGGACACCTCCGTGTGCTACCTGGGATTGGAACAAAACATCAAGCGCATCCGGGACAGAGTCGGAGTCGGATTTGCGCCTAGCCAATATATTCGCCACCAATCCCCCAAACCCAAATCCAAAGCAATGGCTACGATGGCCGACGATGATGATGATGTCGTCAAAGAGTGCTTCCCCGAGATGTCCGAGCACTACCTAGAGGCGGCGTGCCGCCTCCCCATCGCCGACATCCCGTACCTCGCCACCTGCCTCGCGCGCCGCGGCCTCGCCGTCGGCCTCTGCGACCCCGTCACCAGCATCCTCCTCACCACCATCCACGCCTTGGCGCTCGACACGCAGAACTTCCCACCGGAGCTCATACTCAACCGGGGTGGAAGCAGAGAAGAAGCAGTGAGGCGGGCAAGCGATCGGCTCACCTTCGTCGACGCCGTCCACCGCTCCCGCCTCGGCCAGATCACGTTCATGACGTGCTACTTCCGCTACCTCGCCTACGACGAGGCCAAGCGCTGCCTCGACGTGGCCGGCCACGACCTTCCCCGCGCCGTCTCGCTCGTCCAGAGGAGCTCCGGTGGCAGCCTGCTGGGCCACCCCGACCCTGATTCCGCCACCACCAAGGCCGCATTGGAGAACGCGTTCTACAACACATGGATCTCGCATCCTCAGCCCCTCGTGCGTCTCATGACGTCCAGGTACCGACGCGACGTGCTGGATCCCGTCCTGGAGGTTCTCCGCTACAGAAAACAGCTCACTGCAGACTGGGTCCACAGGGTCGGCGACTTGCTCTGCCACCCATGCTCGCCGCCGCCGATCCCTATGCCTACGCTTGCTCCTCCTCGTGCATTCCGCGACAGCAACAGCCAAGTCACCACGACCATCCACATCACAAACGATCTTCTTTTCCCGGCAGCACGCATAGTACTATCGCAAGCCAACCCTGTTTCCATGGCCATAGTCACATCCCCAGCTCGCCCCAGCCACGACGACGACGACACAGTCCACCTCTCGACTGCTTTAGCCCAACAGAGAGCGTATGGTGGCGACGATGATAGACTCCACTCGTGGGAGGGCCACACCTCCACATGGTTCCTTAAGATGTCTCTCCTCGAAACCATGCACGAACTATACATCACGGCCCTTGCCCGGCTACCACTACACCACTGCCATCTCGTTGGCGCCGTCCTCGCCGCCGGACACTCGTACGGCCCCATGCGCCACCCTGTGGCCAACATCATCTTCAACGCAATCTGGTACAACGCCCTCTTCCCCTCCCTCGAAGAAGATGGCCACGACATTCTCGACCCTGGCCGCATGTCCCGTGCCGAATCGCGGTCTCTCGACGGCGTCGTCGCCCTCATCTGCGACTCCTACTGCGTGACGCGGCGGGAAGCGCTGGAAGAGCTCTGCAAGGATCGCGGAGAGCTGGCTCTGTGGGCCCGCGATCTCATGCTCGTCCAGCAGCTGGACAACATCGACGACGTCTTGCTGGCTGCCAAACACCCGCAGCCCGCTGCCTACAAGGCCTTCATCCAGGCGCTGACCTCGGATGAACTGTATGTCATGCGGGGTCTCATGACGATGGATCGGCTGGTTACCATCTCTCATGATGCTGTGTCCCAGCTGAAGGAGATGATAACGGAGATAGCGACGGCAAGAGGCGTTGCAGCCCGGGCGCACGAAATTCCTCCTGCTCCCTTGTCCCACTCCACCTTGGAGACAAACTGGACGGCTCACCGGGATTATATTCGCGTAAAGTTGAAACAATTGCTGGACGACTACAGCCTCCGTGAGGTATTTCCGATATCATAACCCGTCGATTAATTAGGTTACTGCATTTAGCATTTCTTATCGAAAAAATGTCTGCCGTCCTTACAAGTCTCACCTCCTTGCTTGCTTTAGGGACAGCAATTTGATGTTGGTCTTATATGTGGAGTCGCAAAAGAGGGACACGGTTGCTACAGCAGCTGCACATGCTACCACGTCAACTTTCTGGCGAGCACTGTCCCAAATGGCTCCACTCCCACCGCAATGCACAAGCTATTCTTTGCTGAGTTCTGGAGCGACGTCGACGGGAGAATCGAAGAATCGACAAAGCCGCCCATCTGCTGTGCCATACAAGACTCCCCAAAACATTTCGGTAAAACCCTCATCGCCACACAGCTTAATTTTCACCATTCTTACAACTTGCGTTTACTTTGTGCATTAATTCATTTAGGCCTGCTCATGTTGTGTTTTGATGATTCTCACAGGTCGCTGCAACGTCTGTGAGAGGAGTTCAAGCACGATTGTGCATCCGGTTTGCTCTGGGTATTATATGGCTGACACTCACGGGAGAGTCTTTCGGAGCGCTGAATCCCTTGCCGAAGCTGATGTTGAAGCTGATCCAGGGGATTTTAACTATTTGGACGCTGAAAAGGGTCGTCATGTCGAGCTCGAGAAGATGATAGCGGGACAGTCTTTGAACCCCTTGCGCAGGCAATTTCCAGACCCGCAGGATGTAGGTGGGCGCGGAAATTTCTCATGTCCTTGCTGACATGATTTTCAGGGACAGAGCAACACGACTGATTTTTTTTTTGGTTGACCCTCCGAAGATTATATCGGGAGGCAATTTCAGTTTAGACAAGCATTAGATGTTGGAATTTGTGTTATGTACTAATACTGCCCTGAGGAAGATTTTCCTGGAGCTTTCAAGGAGATATATCACTATGTAAGAGCATCTCTAGTAGATGCCGCATCCCGCTGGTCCTCAAAAGGGCAATAAGGGGCGTGGCAAACGAGTTTTGAGGGTTGCTTCTGGCTGCGGCCGAGCAGATGCCGCAAAGCAGAACGGCCGCAGCCAAAAACAACCCTCAACCAGCAAAAGCAAATTTGCACAGTTTAAAAGAAATTCGGATAAATAACAACAATAATTAGAAAATTAAAAATAATTCTCACATCTAAATTACAAATAAGGTAGTTTTTTCCCATCTAGACAACCAAATAAAGCATTGTTGCATTGAAAGAACCACATTAAAGTGGTGTTGCCACCACCACCATGATGAACAACCATCACGCATCACCACTGGTGTTGCCACCACCACCAGCGATGGAAGCAAGCCTCTTTCTCTTCAAGATCTCCTTTCTTGCCATATCATGACATCCTTGGTTGCCTCATCCATCTCATCACGGTTCATGGTCATGATCGTGTTCTATTTGGCAAGAAACTTGGCAAAGGCCTTTTTCTCGTCGAGGGCTCTTTTATCTTCCATGGCGGACTCGCACAACTTCTCCTCCTTGATTAGGTTCCATATCTGTTCCTTCTCTTGAGACTTCTTCATTGTCAACTCTTTTTTTCTTCTAAAGTCTTGGCAACATCAAATCATTTGAGGCCACCATATGATATATCTTCTCTCTCAAACTTGATGGCTCCGACTCCCTCCTCATATTATCCTTGGCTTTCTTGTTATCCTCCGACTTTTTCCATATTTCTTTCTCCGACATTATAATCTTCATCATCGTCCAACTTGGTGAAGTCACCTCTCTTCGGTGGTGCTTCTATGTCCCTCACCTTTTACTTATCGCTATTTTTGAACAGTAGCCAACAATGCTCAGATGCAAAAGACTTGCCCTTGGAGGCCGGAATGTCCTTGTACCTCGCTACCAAAATCCGCGCGATCTGGGATATTTCAATAACATTACAGATGAGCTCCAAAACATCGTTGAGGGTAATCCGCGACGGTTTGCACGACGAAGTGAGAAAGTGTCTGATCGACTGCCATGGACGAGTCTGCGACGATTATGTTACCACTAAAACATCATGGGGAATCCACGACGTACAAGCATTCATCGCGACCGACCGGCCCGGCCCAATAAAGGCCCAACACTGCATAACTTTTTTTTCGTGACGACCTACGCCACGTGGCAGTTACCGTTGACGGATGCAGTTACCGCCGTTTGATGATGTCACTTGCTTTATTTTTTATGTCATCGCCAAGTAACAAGAGGGCGACACGTTGACCAACCACACATCGCCACATGGTCTACTATCAGCGGCGCAAATCGTTGCGGAGGACACACGATGACATCATGTTTTTGCAACGACGTTTTTAGCGTTCTGTCGCGCATTGGAGCAAATCAATACACGACATGTGGGCCACCAATGTAGCCCCACGTGGATGATTAAATATGACGATTTTTAATTTTTCATCGCCGTTAACATGCAATCAGACAACGCCACGTGGACCGCTCATATACCTCCACGTGTATACTACCATCGACGAAATGTTTTCGTCCTGTTATAGTTTTGTGACGTCCCTCTATCACGACTTTTTTGTTCCGACGTGGTTGGAATGACTAATTGAGTGGTCGAGAAGTATGGAAAATTCTAAACTAGTTTTCACAGCAAAGCTAACACAAAAAATACTTAAAATACAAATAAGGTCACAACCTAGCTCACGAGCAAAGGCCATCTAATACAGGTCAACAGACAACAAGCGGTTGACCAGCACTGAACATACAGTCTTTAGAAACTTACCAAAATGGCAAGAGTTTGCAGAGGTTTCACAAAGGGCTACTCAGTTCCATATCTAGGATAAACTTGAGCCAAAATGCCACCAATAAGGGTTTTGTGCATTTGTTGACTGTGTCGGGCCTTTGGATACGGGGTACACCGGCCCGTCTGTTGCTGCCTGACCCAACGAGCATCTCTCGAAGGCCGTCAAGCGGCCAGGGACCTGAAGGGGATTGGCGCTCTTCTCTCGGGCTCCCCGGAGCCCCTGACGGTGAGGCTTGGCGTACATTCTTTCCGGGAGGAGCTTGACCTCGACTTCGCTCCTCTCGAAGGGACTCACCCGCCAGGAGGGGGACAAGGCATGTGCGGCTGACAGCCGCGCATCCGTGCGGTGCCAGAGGCCATGCAGGCGCGCAGAGCCTCTTTGTCCTTAGTTGTCATTCTGGGGTATAAAGACCGGGGGACAACTGTGGCGGCCAAAGGCGTTCCCAAAGACTGCCTCTTTGGTGCAAGAAGACCAAGACCACGCTACTAGACGAAGGCGGGGTTCCCCCACCGTGACGCCACGGACGGTGGAGCTGTCCCTCAGCAACCAAGACCACGCAGGAGGCGCAGGGGTACGTGACGCTCCTCCCTTTTGGCACCTTGTGGTAACCCTTTCCCGCCAAGTGAGCGGGAAGGAGGTCCAAACGCCATTATAAGAAGGGCATCACCCGCCCTTGGACAGATAGAGCTCGATTCATCGTAGAGCCCAAGTAGTCCGTTCCGAGCATAAGCTCGCCTTTGTACTGTAACCAACGTAGTGCAATCCATCGGACAAGAAGGAGTAGGGTTTTACACACACTGTTGGCCTGAACCTGGGTAAACTCTCTATGTCGCCATTGTTGTCGTGCTCAAGCTTCCCTCTCGAAGCCTCCTCTGGAAGCGAAGGAAGCGTGTTTAGCCCCGAGTGTTCGAACCTTTGAGAGCTATCATGTCTAGGACAGACTAGCTCTCTCCGACATTTAGCGCGCCAGGTGGGGGATAAGGCGCTCCTTCGTTTCTTCACTACCATGGCACCTGCCGCCCGGACCAGCCCACGCCTCACCCGCTCCGAGCGCACTCGTTGCCGGGGGAAGGTCGAGCCAACCGGCAATGACGACGAAAACGACACGCCATAACGCAACACCCACTGGCGTGGAGGGCAAACACGGTGCCGAGGAGGAAGCTTCCTCCCACACGCCGCAACAAGATGCGCCTGCGTTTCAGCATCCGCCCCCACCGCCATCAGGAACGCAAGGGCTCCAGGCCCAGCCTACCCCTGCAACAGCCCTGTTGTTGATCCGGGAGCTGCTTACGCACCCACCCGCACCTGAAGAACACGCCGCATAGCTCGCCCGACTCCAGGAGCTCTCCACCGTCGCAAACGCCCCCCCCCCCCCCCCGCGGGAGCCGCGGGGAGGCGACGTCGGCCAGCGTAGGAGTGCGGCAACTCATGATGTGCCGCTCCCTTCTCACGGTGTAACCTCGCCGGTGCATGGCGACCCCCGCACCCAGTTCCCTGACAAGGCACCCACCACTAAGGTGCCTGAGAAGAGCACCAACAGCTGCAAATCCTGCGCACTCTGCCGGATGCACGTGTTCAAATCGAGCGCTGCCACGAACGCGAGCGCCGCACCATCCAGGACCTCGCCAGGGCTGGCCGGGCCAACCGCCCGGCCGACCTCACGTGTGTAACCGTCTACGTAGGAGGCGCCCTAGAGTTCACCAAGAAGCTTCGCACGGTCTCCTGGCCGCCGAAGTTCAACCCCACGCTGCCATCTCGCTACGACGGCACTATCCCTCCCCTCGACTTTCTGCATCTCTACTGCCTCAATGTAGAGCTGCAAAGGGGGACGACAAGTGCATGGAGAACAGGTTGCCCATGTGCCTCAAGGGTCCAGCCCTCGTCTGGGTCATGAATCTACAAGAAGACTCCATCAGGTCGTTTGAGGAGTTGTGCCTCTACTTCGTCGCCAACTTCAAGGGCTCCTACAAGCGCTCTCTCTCTCCTACAACGACCTGCGCAGCATACGCCAGCGGCCCGACGAAATACTTCGCCAGTATCTATAGCGTGTCAGCCAAACGCGCAACAAGATAGCACGCATCACCGACGCAAACGTCATCTCCGCCTTCAGTGAAGGGGTCACCAACGAGCGCGTGCTCGAGGAGCTCGGCATCAAGGACGACCTCACCTCCGCCATCGAGCTCCTGGACATGGCCGACTGGTGCGCTAAGGCTGAGGAGGGACGCCTCTTCAGGCACAGCGTGCCTGCCAACGAATCCAAGCCGGTGGCCCCCAAGATAAAGACAAAGCCTCGAGGCAATGATGCGGATGCCAAATGGAAAGTTCCGTCCGCTGAGCCAGAACGCAAGCAAGACCGCAGCGACGCTGCACGCGTGGCGGACAACCGCCCTTACTGTGATTTTTACTGCATGCACTCACACGCCACAAGAGACTGCTTCTAGCTAGAGAGTATGCGGGGAGACCGCCTCATGAGGGGTGGCCAAGAGGGCTACTCTCGAGGTCGCGGCTGGCGCAGTCCTATGCGAGAGGGGAGCCGCGCTGGAGGGAGATGGAAGGAGCGCGACCCGAACCAGTACAACGGGTACGGAAACTACAACACCGGCGGCTAAAACAACGGCGGCAGCCACCCCCGCAGCAGCTGCAGCGTCCCAACCCACCCGCGCCTGAAGTGAACGCTGCTACGCATCTACACGTTGAGGGCAACCAGGAGCGGGGCGACGAACACTGTGGGGGCTACCAAGAACCAACAGGTTACATGACCTGCATTCTTGGCTGAGCACAAGCTCCAATCTCCAACCGCCACTTCAGGAAGATCTCGCACGAGATCGCCTCTGTCCACTCTGGCACGGCTGTGGCAAAGTTACTCAAGTGGTCAGACCACAAGGTCTCCTTCGACATCAACGACCACCACAAGTCTACAAGGACCGTGGGGATCGTGCCCCCGGTCTGCACCCCACCATCAACAACATCGTCGTCAAGAAGACACTGCTCGACAGGGGTGCAGGCATCATCGTTATCTCGGTGCCCACGTTCGAGCGACTCCAGGTGCCCTACGAGCACCTGGCCCCCACGAGGCCGTTCACCGGCGTCACCGATGGCACCACGGTTCCCCTGGGACAGGTGTGCCTCACCGTCATGCTCGGCACTCGACAAAACTACCGCACCGAGACTCTCAACTTCGACGTCGCGCACATCGCCCTCCGCTACAATGCCATCATCGGGTACCCAGCTCTCGCGAAATTCATGGTTGTAACGCACCACGCGTACAACCTCGCCAAGCTACCCGGGCCTGCTGGCACCATCACCATCCACAGAGAGGTAGAGGAGGCGACGCGCTCAGTCGAGCGAGCCTACAAGGAGGTGGCCATCTCCCATCCAGCTGATGAAGACGACGTGGGAAACCTCGATGAGGCTCCCAAGAAGAGGCTGCTCGCTTCACGCGAAGGAGCAGCCACCCAGAAGACCCCCCCAAAGCGCCGGAGGCTCAGGGGCTACCACCCAAAAGACCCCTAGAGTGCTGGAGGCTCGGGGGCTGCCACCGCTCTCCATGCGAGTGTGCCTCTCTCCTAGGGAGGAGGGCTCACCACATGCTCGTTCCATCGCCCTCACAAGGCCATGGAGACGCACCCTCGAGGGGACCCCGTGACGCCACGGCAAAAACAACGCCCGGACCTCTCTCCGTGAGGGTCTCATGGAGCTCTCGCCAGGCGGACCACAAGGCCATGTGAGCTTCTACCCACACAAGTGGGTGCCTCGCTCCGGTGGGGCAATATTTTGTTACTCGAGGGCGCCACAAGGCCACTACATCCTCGAGCTATACACCTGAACTCGGGCGAGTATCAGCCCCATGACGATGGGAGTCTCGTGTCCGCACGGTGACGTTAAGTGCCTCTTGGGGGACCACAAGGTCACGACATCCCCAAGCATGTTGTAAGAGAACAATGCCTCACCCTAGTAGTAAAATCTTGTTGCTTTCACAAAGAAATCTCTCCTTGCATGCCGGCATGCATGCATCTTGCATCCAACAAAATATCATGTGCATTCATCCATGCATGCATCCTTCCTCTCTCTAGAGAGGCGTGCAAAGGCCTTTTTCCTCTCGAAAGCATCCCGCGAGCGGGGGCTAAAACAGTGTATGTGAGCGGGTCGCTACCGCACACAAACACTTCGCCAAGTCCCTCGGCTTTTCTCCTCGCGAGATGCTCACGAAGGAACAACCAAGCGCGCACCTCTCCAGAGGCGCAAACTGCAGGTAATGGTGGCAACGTCGCTCCAAGGAACAAGCAAGCATCACACAAACCCCCACACAAAGCTCAAAGAGGATCCTCCGCAAGGAGCAGCCGGAGGATCACCACGAAGGACACAAACAAAGTGCCTCGGAGGACACCATCACAAAAGAGCTAAGTATCACCATAAGGAAGTACCCGTTAAATAAAACTCAACAACACAAAGTTGCCATCCAACAAAAGCTTCACCTACCTCCTATTTACAAGCACCAGGGAATAGTCATGCGGCATCCTCAGCATCATCATCAGATCCTCCCACTTCATCAATGCCAGGGGGGTCGATAAAGAATGACCGGACGGCAGACCGAACTTCTCGGTGAAGGCATTCATGGCCTCGCGCACCTGATCTCGGAGGGACTCCCGAAGACGGCGCATGATAGGCGCGGTGAGAGTATCAAAGTTGAAGAGGGGATTGGCAAGCTGAAGACGGGAGAAGGCGTGGTTGACCGCCACCTAAAGGAGCTGGCGGTTCTCCTTGTTCAAGACTCGGTCCAGATCCTGGACCTCCTCCTCGATTGTCTTGATGAACTGTGAAGAGTAGTTGACGCAGCCGGCGCAGGTGTACTCGAGGGGGAGAGCCGGTGTCTCGACGTGCAGACGATCGGCGATGGTGCGGGCGCGGCTCACCGCCTCGCGGAACAACGCCTGGAATTGGCGCTGCAACTCAAGCACCTACTGAGCAGAGGCGCGACGCTCCTCTCTAGCCACCACGAGTGGAGCGATCTGCTCCTGTACGAGAAGGTCCACCTGGTACTTCGCAGCTTCCTTGGCAGCCAAGACCTTGGCCTGCCTCTCCTCATGGCGCCTCCGGCTGATCTTCTCCAAATCCACCTCCAACTCCCTCACTTTCTTCTCCAGCTCTTTCTTCCGCTTGGAAATCTTGGCTTCCAAGTACTTGGTCTTCCGACCGAACTCCCTTTGGAGTTCATTACGGATAACGGCGCGACCCGTCTCGACCTCCTTCTCGATGCCCCGGTCCTGATCTGCCCTTGCCCGAGCAAGGCAGGCATTGCTAGCAGCAACCTTCTCCAGGGTGCGGGCCTGTATCTGCCGCACCTCCGTCTCGAGGGTGTCTAGACTCTCGCGCTTGAGGCTGAGTTCGATCTCAGCGCAGGATAACCGCTCTTCCCGCTTGATAAGGTCACCCTCAGCCTCGCTAACCGCAACCTCCTTTGACGCAAGTCCCTCCTCTTTCTCCCGGCGAAGACGAAACCACTCCTCCACCTCCAGGGAATGCTGGTTTTGCTCCAAGTGGAGCTCTTCCTGGCCATCTCGCGTGGTTGCTAGGGCAAGGTGGGCCTCCCTCAGCGCTATGAAGGCATCCTTGCGCTCATGCTCCGCCTCCGCCAGGATCGTGTGCCTTGACGCAGCTGCCACCTTTTCATGCGTCGGGTTGGCCGCGACTGCCTCCCGTAGCTGGCCACCCAGGGCATCAAGGCGCCCCAGCTCGATGGACGGGGCCGCCACTTGAGAGGAGGCCTGGGCAACAATGACGTCATGGATCTGCTTGGACAGATTTTCCACGAGGGAGCTAAGACCAGGACCCAGACCGGCGGACGCGATGATCGGCTCCAAACACCAATGTTCGGGGGACGCCACGCCTGCCTCCGGTGCTGCCTCTACATCGACCACGGCAGGCGCCGTGCCTACATCCGGGGCAGCCTCTACACCGACCTTGGCTTCCCCGGATCCAGCACAACAGCGGCATCACCCTCGGCGTTGGGGGCTGGAGGGAGCGCCGAGGCCTCATCTGCAAGTACCTCCAAGAGGACCCCGGCCGGAGGCACATCCTCGACAAGGACCTCAACCACGGCCACCTCATTCGGAGATGGGTCCTCCCGAGGCACCGCGGGGGCGCCAGGAAGCGGCTCGCCGGGGGCGTTGTCAGACTGATCCCTGCCATGAACAACGACCACTTATCGAAGCATAAACGAGGGGAGCAGAAGGAAGAACTGGTGCAAAAATCTCTTACCCTCCGCTGAAGCGCCACACTCTGGGGCGCCACCGGCGTGACGGAGGTCGCACGACTGGGGGCTTCTCAACCGCGACGAGGGAGGACGATGGGCTAGTTCTTTGCTCAATAGGCTGCTCATATTTTCATACATTTGTGTCATATTTCTATTTTCTTTCTTATTGCTCCTAGTTGATAGATTAGCAGTTGGAAAAATACAAAAAAAAATGTATAAAAGTGATAGTATAAAAAGACAAAAGAGAAAAAAGGTAAAAAGAGGCCAAAGTGATATATCTATAATTGTGAGTGGGGATTATTTTGATCATTCATATACTTTGACACTATATTGGGCAATCTTGTGCCTGTTTTCTTGAACTATTTGTTAGTGTCTTTCTAGTGCATCGCAACAAGCTCATCAATATAGTTGCTTGCCACATTATTCTCCAGGTGTGTGTGTGTTTCCTGTGAGTTTTTGTATCACATAAACGGCAAATAGGAGTTGTTATTTTGGTATTGCAGGGTATCCCAACCAAAATCCACCAAATACCATGTTTTTGTCTTTTGATAGCTAAAACCCCCATAATTCTCTTCTTCACACCGAGTACACTAGTTGCTCCTACTTGTTCGTAAGTATTTCTATTCACTTTGAAACAATATGATACATCTTTATTTGCTATTGTGAGTGAGTTGTGAGAGAACACCGCCTATAATTGTTTTTATGTTTCACTAACATATTAATCATGGATTCTTCTAGTGAAGTTATTGTGTAGCAAAAGAAGGGACATGTTGAAGTGGTGAAGTGGAATGAGTATGAAGCATTGCGTGATCTGTTGACAGACAAGATTGACAACAATACTTTAGAAGTGAAGAAATTGACTGAAAAATCAAATGAGAAGATTGATGGTGATATTCAGAACATGGAGATGAAGATAGATGGATTTTCTGATACAGTTATCAATACTCAAGGCCGAGTCACTACATTGCAAACTTCTCTTACCAATTTGACACAAAAATTTGTAGCTTTGTCAACATTGGTTAACCAACGGCTCCCTATTCCTAAGGACAATGCTAGCGTTCATAATGAGGACCATTGTGATGCTCATGCACATGAAATGGCTAATTTTCAGCAAGGACGAGGTGGAGGTCGTGGGATACATCAAGGACATGGGTTGCAACATATAGGAGCAAGGCGTGTTCCACACTTTGAAGGTCCTAAACATAATCGAGAGGATGATGGTTTTGGAAAATCAAAATTTTCTATTCTTCCTTTTAGTTTTGATAATGATAATGTTGAAGAATATCTTATGTGGGAACTCAAAATTGAGAAGCAATGGAGATTGCATGAGTATACCGAGGATAGGAATATTAAACTTGCTTGTTTTGGATTAGATGGATATGCTCTCCTTTTGTGGGATAATATTGTGAAAAAGAGAGAAGAAGATGGTGATTCGGCTATTGTTACATGGAGAAATATGAAGCAAGTAACGAGGGGCAGATTTGTGCCAAAAAAAATAACCGTACTCTCTATGATCAACTGCAGAAATTGAAGCAGGGTACTATGTCAGTAGATGCATATTATAAGGAGATGGAGCTGATTCTCCTATATGCCCGTGTGAGAGAGGAACCCGAGCAAACTATGCAACGTATCCTTTCAGGTTTGCAATTTAAAATCAAGAGCATTGTGAGACATCTCCAATATTTTGATATGAACGAGTTATTACATCATGCACGTGAAGCTGAATCACAATTGGCCTGAGGAGGCCAGGTTGGCAACCCGCAACACTACTAGGAGTCGTTTCCCTTTCAGGATAACTTCTACCATAGATCCAACAACTCCAAATTCAACAATGTGTGGTAGCCCCATCAAATTAAACATAATCAAGTGTTTCCGGTGGAAAGAAATCAGCTCGACCTACCAATGGTGCTAGTGATTCTACTATGTCTACAACAAGAAATAGAGATATGAGTTGTCATACATGTGGAGGCAAAGGGCACTTCAAGAGAGATTGGCCCTAACAAGAAAGTTATGCTTATTGATGAAGACAATGAGTATGAAAGAGAAGATGCTGCTGATCCTAATGACGATGATTGCAATGCTGATGATATTCCTATTGATGCTTATGCTACACATTACCCTTCCATTGTCTGCATGCAGAAATCTTGGAGTGTTACACCAAGTTATGAAAATCAGCGTTGCAATTTATGTAAAACCAAGGCTTGTTGTTGGTCCTCAAATGGAATGCAAGATAATTATTGATGGAGGGAGTTGCAGAAATTTAGCGAGCAAAGATTTATGTGCAAAGCTGAAATTGAAATATATAGACACCCTCATCGTTATTATATTCAGTGGTTGAGTGACAATGGATAGATGAAGGTGAGCCAGATGGTGCGTGTTGAATTTCAGACTGAACCATACGAGGATACCATTGAGTGTGACGTGGTTCCTATGACTGTTTGCCACATGTTGTTGGGCAGACCATGGCAATTCGACAGGAGTGATGCGCATAATGGAAGCGAAAATACATACTAATTCAATTGGCATGGGAAGGACATAATTTTATGGCCTATGACACCACAGAAAATTGTAAATGAGTCTTGTAAAAACTGAAGTAAATCTTGAGAATGAGAGTGAGAGAGTAGATAGACGAGGGAATAATATTTTTGTGAGTGAAAATTGAAGGAGTTATGCCCTAGAGGCAAACAATAAAGTAGATTTATTGTCATAAATCTTATGTTAATAATGTTCTATACCATGCTATAATTGTATTAAGAGGAAACATTAATACACGTGTGGTATGTAAACAAACCAGGTCCCTAGTAGCCTCTAGTTATACTAGTCCGTTGGGAAACAGATGATAAAGGTTTCCTGATCATGGGCATTTATGTCATTGACAATAGAGTCATGTCATTGGTGAATGATGTGATGGAATCACACCCATTATGTTTATCATAACAAGATCAAGTCATTAAAAGTTCAATGTTATCATAACAAAAACGTAGTACAATCTGGAGTAGTGGCACATCCGCTTATCCAATTCGCTAGAAGAGTTGGCAACGCGGTTCCCAGCCCCAAACTTGGTTACTACAAATTCTCTTCTCTCTTTTTGCCCCTGATTTATCAGTTAAGAAAAGTTCATAAGTGTGTAAACAAAAGAGAAGAAGGATGATATACTGACCCCGGTAGAAAGGACGTCCTTCAATGGGAGCCGCTCTTGTAAAGTCTAGTTAACTTGTGACGTAATGTATTTGTCTCTTTGCTGATTCGTTGACATAGACATACACCTCTCTTAGGATAGTTTTTAATACCTCTGTTTTAATCAAATAAAAAGCTCTAGCACATGAGTTAATCCCTGCTTCCCTCTGCAAAGGGCCTTTCTTTTACTTTTATGCTGAGTCTTCATCTTCTAACTTTATGCACCAATTAAGTAATCATAGTTGTCATTCTGAGTATAATGTGCACCAGTCACAAAATTTATTATTGATTGATTCATGATATGTTATTACTTGTTCTCAAATTACTTGTTTCTAGTCACCACTTGACCTTTTAAGGTGTCCTGTCATTTATTTTTTGCTATCCTTTTATGGACAAGCGGAATACCTCTTTGTTATGTTTTCTTTTTGCTCCAAACAAACGTATACCTTTCAGTGAATTATTATTCATGATCTTTTGTTTGTGTTACTTTTCATGTTGCAACATGGTTGCTAAGTTTTCATTTTTGAAATTATATCTATCATGTCTATGTTTAGAGTACTTTGATTCATCTTGCAATGCTTTTATAAATAATGATAATCAAGATTGTGGTGGTAGCATGTAACCTCAGAAATTATTTTGTTTTTATTGTTTTACCTACTTGAGGACGAGTAGAACTAAGCTTGGGGATGTTTTACGTCTCTAACATATCTATAATTGCCGATGTTCCGTGTTGATATTATGCCAATTGCTATATGTTTTCTATACACTTTAGAGAATTTTTTTCGGATTTTCTGGGACTAACCTATTAACAAGATGACACAGTGCGAGTTCCTGTTTTCTGCTGTTTTTGGTTTCAGAAAAGTCGTTACAGCAATATTCTCGGAATTGGACAAAACGAAATCGCAGGGTCCTATTTTTCTGTCACGTACACGAAGTCCGAAGGAGACCCGGAGGGGGCCACAGGGTGGCCACACCATAGGACAGCGCCCCCCCTTGGTCGTGATACATATCTCCTTTTTCGAACACTTTTGCTTTTGTTTTGTTCTAAACTTGTGAGTTTTGGGTACAAATAAAATAGACTAACGATGTTTTCACCAGAATTACCCCGGTGTCTCGTTTTTGTGCAGAAAATCAACTTTCAGGTAAATGCCCGGAAAAGTCCCAATGCTCCTATTTTACCCGAAGACCCTCGGAGCGAGAAGATGAGTTGGAGAGGGGCCAGGAGGGGCCCACACCATCTGGCGGCGCCCCCTAGGCCGTGCCACCAGATGGTGTGGCTGCCTTAGGCGCCCCCTCGGGTCCCCCTTTCGCCTACTTAACCCCTTTGACCTAAAAACAGAGGAGGGTTCGTCATATTCCACAGAAACACACCAGAGCACCGCCGCCACCTCGAAACACAATTCAGGGATCAGAAGTTCCTGTTTTGGCATGCTGCTGGGACGGAGATTTGAAGGAGATAATCGCCATCGTCAGCACCACCACTTCTCCATCAACCATCCATGATTCGCCCATCCATGTGTGAGTAATCCTCGCTGTAGGCTGAGAGGGATGGTAGGGATTGGATGAGATCGATCATGTAATAATGCCAGATTGTTAGGGCATAGAGCCTAGTATCCATTGTTAGTGCTATCTATCGTTGTTGAAACTTATTATGCTTAATGCTTGTCACTAGGGCCCGAGTTCCATGACCTCAGATTTGAACATGTTATTGTTTCATGAAGATACTTATGTTTTTTATCATACCTGCAAGTTGTTTACACATGTCGTTTTCGGAAGCCGAGGCCCCAAAGTGACAACAATTAGGATAACCAGAGGGGATGGCTGTGATGTGAGGATCACATATGTTCATGGAGTGTTAATGCTTTGCTCTGGTGCTTTATTAAAAGGAGCACCTTAATTACCAGTAGTTTCCCTTGAGGCCCTGCTGCAAACTGGTTGGTAGGACAGAAGATGTTGTGCAAGTTTCTCATTGCGAGCACGTACGACTAAACATGGAACACATGCCTATGGTTACCAAGTACTTGGATGATTTATTATTATCTATCTGCAATACCCATGTTTTGATTATTATATGAACTATCTTATCAATGCAACGCCCGTTCATCCATTCCCCATGCCTACGGTATTTTAATCCTGCTGTTTCCTACAATTGCTATAGCTGTTTCTATTTTATTCCTGATGTTACTTTACTACTGCTACTGCTATAAAACTGTTACTACTGATAAATGATGTCTACGCACGCTTCTATTCTTGTAGACAGTGTTGGGCCTCCAAGTGCAGAGGTTTGTAGAACAGCAGCAAGTTTCCCTTAAGTGGATCACCCAAGGTTTATCAAACTCAGGGAGGTAGAGGTCAAAGATATCCCTGTCAAGTAACCCTGCAATTAAGATACAAGAAGTCTCGTGTGTCCCCAACACACCCAATATACTTGTTAGGTATATAGGTGCGAGTAATGTGGATGGTTATAAGTAATAATAGCAATCTGAAATAAATATGGCAGCAAGCAAACATGTAGCAGAACAGGCGGAAAAATGTGTTTCAATGCTTGGAAACAAGGCCTAGGGATACTACTTTCACTAGTGGACACTCGGAACAATGCTCACATAATTGAATAACTAAATATCTTCTCTTCACTATGCTACTCTTAACCCTCTCCGGTTGGATAATGAACACTAATCATTGCGTAGGGCTGCAAAAAGCATTCCTTAAAGTAAGCATTCCCATGTCTAGTTAACCCCACGCTGTCACTATGAGCACCCTAGAAGGTACTAAACAAACACCACAATTCATAGAGGAGACACACACTTTCACCTTCACACCGCGGGACAAGGTGACTCCAAAGTTCATATTAATAAAACACTTGAGTAGCACAAGATGAAGAGTAACATCTACTTATTCAACTAGATTACAAAGCCCATGATCACATATAGATCACACCATGGGATAGAGAGATGAAACACATAGCTATTGGTAGAGCCCTCAGCCTCAGGGAGAACTACTCCCCCTTATCATAGGAGACAACAACGGTGATGGAGATGGCAGTGGAGTCGATGGAGATGGCTTCCGGGGGCACTTCCCCGTCCCGGCAGGGTGCCAGAATAGAGATTTGTCCCCCGAAACTTGTCGTCGGCGGCGGCGGAGCTACAGATGTATTTTGTGGAAAAGGTCGATTCCTTTAGGGTTTTCTCTCGGGAGAGCATATATAGGCGAAAGGGTGATGCCGGGGGGTGTCAGGGGGGCCACACCACCAGGTGGCGCCACTAGGGGGACCCGCGCCACCCTATGGTGTGGCCACCCTGTGGCCCCCTCCGGGGCTCTTTGGGACTTCTGGATGCTTCCGGGAATTCTAAGACTTCCGGGCTTCGAATTTTCCAATTCCGAGAATATTTCCAGAACAACTTTTCTGAAACTAAAAACAGCAGAAAACAGGGAACTGGTTCTGTGGCATCTTGTCAATAGGTTAGTCTGGAAAATCGATAAAAATGACATAAAGAAGCGAGAAAACATGTAGCAATTGGCATAATACCATCATGGAGCATCAGAAATTATAGATATGTTGGACACGTATCAATAAACTGTTACGAGCAAGTCTACTTCCAGGTGCAGCTGAATTGAAAACTCATTTGTTAAGGCTTATAAATATTCGTTGGCTCCCCTTGTGCCGAATTAATAAATTTGGATTTTACTTCCCTGGAAGACTGTTGCGACCCCCTATACTTGTGGGTCATCAAGACTATTTTCTGGCGCCGTTGTCGGGGAGCGTAGCTTTATTTATAATCTCACTTGAACGTGATATTGTTCGCTACAAATTTTTCATCATGGGTAAAACTCGTGATGGAAAAGTCCCTATATTACCATCCACTACAAGGAGAGGTACAACTCTTAACAAGTCTGTTGCCCTTGATTCATCGTCTGTGATGAGTAAACTTCTTACACCACCACATACACATTCTACACATGCTGATACTTCTGCTCAGTCTGAGAATACTTCTGATTATTTTGATGATGCTTCTACTGTTCTTGATGAGAGTGGTTCATTAGGTCCTTTCCTAGATGCCACCATTGCTAGATCTAACAAATTGAAAACACTGAAATGCCTACTGAAAATCTTGGTACACATGTTAATTCACCTGAGTCTAGAGATAGTCCTAGTGATGATCTTGAGGAAACCTATATTGAACTTAATGATGATTTTATTGAAGAATGCCATGCTACTACTAGTGCAAGTGCTATTAAGAGTCTTCTTGCAAGATGTGTTGTTAGATATAAACCGTCTCCTGATGCTAAGTTTGCTACATCTCCCATACGTATTAAAGATAAGGATTACGATTTATCTCTAGATTTATCTTATATATATTGCTGAGAGATAATGTTTTTGTGGTACTGAAAATGAAAGTGCTATGGAACATATGAATGAGCTCTCGTCTTTCAGTAGTTTATTTTTTGATGATATTAAGAAACGAAGTTACTTTGTTGCTAAAAAATTTCCTTTCTCATTGAAAGATGAAGCTAAAACTTGGTTTAACAACTTGTCTCCTAGATCTATTATTAGTCCTATTGGTTTGGATAATGCTTTCTTTCAGAAATAATTTCCTTCTAGTGCTCAACATGCTGCTTTGCAAAGAATCTTTAAATTTAAGAAAATTAAAAGAGAGAAAATGCCTGAATCTTGGGAAACATTGTGTTCCTTATTTAGAGCTAGTCCTGGACATCAATTAGCTAAAAATGAACTCCTTGATATATTCTTTAATGGACCAACTGTTGAATCTAGGACATACCTGGATAGTTGTGTGTTCAGGAAAAGAACTCCTGAATAAGTTGAGCAATTACTTGCTAAAATAAGCAAGAATCATGATGATTGGAATATACCTGAACCTACACCTACACCAACACCAAAGAAGAGACAATGATTGAATTAAATGATGAAGTGATGAGGGAAGCCAAGAAATCTCTTAAAGAGAGGGGTATTAAATCGGAAGGTGTGAAGAATCTACAACCTATAGAAGAATAATGTAAGCCAACTCCTCACCCCTCTAAAGTTGAGGTACACTCCCTCCAATATTTTGATAATATAGATATTCCCTATTCTAAACCACCTGACCAATGGTTAGATGAAATTGATAACTACATTGTTAAGCAAGATAATTTTAATATGAGAGTGCAGAATCATCTAATGGAACATTCTAGAGATATTGATAATTTGCAAGATATTATAGAGAGAACCTCTAATGATGTTAAAATGCTTGTCAAACATTTCCATATGGTTCAAACTCAAATTGATCAATTCACTAAGGTGCAGAAAGATTTGCTACTTAATGCTTCTAGAAAAAAAAACATGTTTGTGAAGTAATTACTATAAGTGGTATTTCTACTCAAGACCCTTTGTATCCCGAGGGACAACCTAGAAGAATTGAACAAGATTATCAGCAAGTTAAAAACAATAGTGCTCCTTGTAAGAAAAAGAAGAAGAAACATAAAACTGTTGTAGAATCTCCTGAACCTGCTAAAGATCCTAATAGTGTATCTATTTCTGATGCTGAAACTGAAAGTGGTAATGATAAGGGTGATGCTTATGATAAATAAGAAATTGAAGTTGAACCTGAAAAGCAATCTAAAAATGCAAAGAACACTAAGGAGGACTTCATTGCTAATAAACATGGTAATGAGAGAGAACCTTGGGTACAAAAACCAATGCCTTTTCCTAATAAGAAACATAAATCAAAGGAAGAATAACATTATAATAAGTTCTATGAGTGGATGAAACCTTTGTTTTAGCAAATTCCTTTGACTAATGCTATTAAATTGCCTCCTTATTCAAAATATATGAAATATATTGTCTCTAACAAAAGGAAGATTCCTAATGAGGAAATTTCCACTATGCGTGCCAATTACTCTTTTAATGGTAAGGTTCCAAGGAAGCTTGGAGATCCTGGTATACCCAATATTCCATGCTCCATTAAAAATAATTATGTTAGAACTGCTTTATGTGACTTGGGAGCAGGAGTTAGTGTTATGACTTTTTCTCTATATAAGAGACTCTCTCTGGAAAAATTGATACCAACTGATATATCCTTGCAAATGGCTGATAAATCTACTGCTATTCCTGTTGCTATATGTGAGAATGTTCCTGTTCAAGTGGCTAATAATTGTTTGATATTAACTGCCTTTGTTGTGTTGGAAATGCCTGAAGATGATAATATGTCTATTATTCTTGGGAGACCTTTTCTTAACACCGCAGGGGCTGTTATTAATTGCAACCAAGGAAAAGGAACTTTTAATGTCAATTATAAAGAGGACACAATTTATTTTCCCAAGAAGATTGATAGGAAATATGGGCTAAATTCAATTGAAAATATTGAGACCATCAAGATTGGAGAATTATATTGTCCTATTCCAATGCCACAAAAAGAATATGAAATTTTCATGATTGGGACGATGTCTATTAAAGTTGAGGTAACATAATCATTTAGTGATATGC
The DNA here is from genome assembly GCA_028641055.1 of Alopecurus myosuroides. Taxonomy (NCBI): domain Eukaryota; kingdom Viridiplantae; phylum Streptophyta; class Magnoliopsida; order Poales; family Poaceae; genus Alopecurus; species Alopecurus myosuroides. The sequence goes on along the minus strand of CM054057.1, from coordinate 474,428,782 downwards.
AAAGTTTTGCTTCATGTAAATTGTTTTGGTAACAGGACTTGATCAACCTTGTCAACAAAGTGATTTTGAATGAAGGAAACAATGTTTTCACTATGTTTCCACCCTGTCTACTTTTTTTTTCACCATGTTCACCTTTGGTTTCACCTTGTTTACTTTTGTTTTCACCATGTTCACCTTTTTTTTACCTTGTTTATTTTTTTTCACCACTTCCATCTTTGTTTTCAGTGGTTATTTGCACATTAGAGTGTCTTAGAACTTTTGTAGAATTGTTTTTGGTTCTGTTTTCCATCATTCCATAATCGTTTTCCAGGTTTATAATCATTTATAAAATACTGAAAATACCTCGAAAATAAAGTTTCTCTGAAAATTCCAGAAAAAATTATAATAATTTTTTACGTTAAAAATGAGGTAGAGAGGCACCTGGGACAACCCAGGGGGACTCACCATGCCACCATACCACCAGGTGGCGCGGGTGATGTCTACGCACGCTTCTATTCTTGTAGACAGTGTTGGGCCTCCAAATGCAGAGGTTTGTAGAACAGCAGCAAGTTTCCCTTAAGTGGATCAGCCAAGGTTTATCGAACTCAGGGAGGAAGAGGTCAAAGATATCCCTCTCAAGCAACCCTGAAATCAAGATACAAGAAGTCTCTTGTGTCCCCAACACACCCAATATACTTGTCAAGTATATAGGTGCACTAGTTCGGCGAAGAGAGAGTAAAATACAAGTAGTATGGATGATTATAAGTGATAATAACAATCTGAAATAGAAATGGCAGCAAGAAAACATGTAGCAGAACAGGCGGAAAATGGTATTTCAATGCTTGGAAATAAGTCCTAGGGCTCCTACTTTCTCTAGTGGACACTCTCAACAATGCTCACATAATTGAATTAATAAATATCGTTTCTTCACTATGCTACTCCGGACCACTCTCCGTTCCAATAACGAACACTAATAATTGCGTAGGGCTTTAACAACACTCCTCAAGTCTATATTCCTTCTCTAGGGCACCCCAATGTCACTACGAGCGCCATAAATTAGTAAACAAACGCCACAATTTCATAGGTTCACCTTCAACCACAAGATATAAATATCATACTAAACCACACGTAGCACACACTGTCATCTTTGCCTCGTGATCAAAGTGTTTACGGAGATAACAAAACCACTTGAGTAGCATAACATATGAAGATCAATCTACATATTCAACTAGATTACAAACCTCATGATCACATAAAGATCACACCATGGGAGAGAGAGATGAACCACATAGCTACCGGTAGAGCCCTCAGCCTCGGGGGAGAACTACTCCCTCCTCATCATAGGAGACAGCAACGACGATGGAGATGGCTTCCGGGGGCACTTCCCCGTCCCGGAAGGGTGCCCGAACAGAGATCTGTCCCCCGAAACTTGTCGGCGACGGCGACGGAGCTACTGATTTATTTTGCGGAAAAGGTTGATTCCCCTAGGGTTTATGCCTCGGGGAGTATATATGGGAAAAAGGGCGATGCCGGGAGGTGGCCAGGGGGCCCACACCCCTAGGTGGCACGGCCAGGGGGACCCGCGCCACCCCATGGTGTGGCCACCCTATGCCCCCTCCGGGGCTCTTCGGGACTTCTGGATGCTTTCGGGACTTTTAGGACTTCTGGCTTACGAATTTTCCAATTCCGAGAATATTTCCGGAACAACTTTTCTGAAACTAAAAACAGCAGAAAACAGGGAACTGGCTCTGTGGCATCTTGTTAATAGGTTAGTCCGGAAAATCGATAAAAATGACATAAAGAAGGAAGAAAACATGTAGCAATTGGCATAATATTAACATGGAACATCAGAAATTATAGATACGTCTCAGATGTATCAACGGGCAGCCCCCAGGGCGCGCCAGCACATGGTGTGGGGCCCCCTGGGCCTCCACTTGCTCTCCTCCCTGCCAAACAGTCCACTCTCTCACCAAAAATAAAAAAATCCTCAATCCTGAGCTCTTCCTGTTCTTCTTCGCAAATTTTCAATCTCCTTGCTCAGCCCATCTTTGTTGCTGAAATTTGGAGAATTTTCTCTCTGGTGCGTGACTCCTCCGATTATCCAAGTAGAATTTTGTTTAGTGGAGTATTTCTTGAGTATTTTGGTAATGTAGGTGACAGTTTATGCGAGTTTGCATGCTTGTTTAATGTTGACATAAATTAGTTTTGATGCATGTATAGCTCTCCTACAAGTCTCTATAGTAGTTTCTTTCATATAGTTGCTCCAAAATCATTTTTATGAGATGTGTTAAAAATTTCAGAAATGGAGGGAAATGTACACCAACTTGACCAGGAAGAGTTAGAATTGCATGAAGTCATGTGGTTCCACTCTGAAGAGAGTGTACCATGCCTTTATGAATGTCGCTGGTATTTTGCAAGACTTCCAAACTCTAATCTTTAATGCAGGTCTGGAACATTCTATAGAAAGTGAGCCTAACCAATTTGTTAAACTAACCATGTCTGTGGTGCAGGATTTTAGTTTCAGTTGTGCCTCACCTAACCCCATGGTGCATTATAAATTTGTCATAAAACTGTCAACCTGCCTTTGATGATTTTTGTGCAGCTATTAGGGTGCCCCAATGGGGATCACGTGAGAAGATAAGAGGGCAGCCTAAGCCACTAATGGACTTATATAAAGAAATCTGCCAGGGGAGAAGCTTCTCGGATGAGAGCGGTAAAATTCGAAATATTCGACTCCCATTTATTCGATATGTTGCCTATTTCATTGCCAAGTGTGTTCTAGCAAGGGAAACTGCAAACAAGTTATCTGCTTACGATTTAGATTTCATCGCAGCTGCCTTGAAATGTGATAGGTCTTATAACTTTGGTGCTTTGATAGCTTTCCGTCTTGTTGCTAACCGTGAGAAAGGAGGAATTTGTGGTGGTCTCATTGCCTCTGGTTTATTAGCCTTACATGGTGTAGTTCCATACTATCTAGATCTTCAGTTTCCCGTAGAGAGGCTTGACTTTAGTTCTATGATAAAACATAAATTTGTTTCTACTTGGGCTAACTTGAGTAACTTATCATATGAAATATCCTTCTTCAAGAAATCAGGGTGGAGAGTAGCTAAATCTGACTGATTAGTCCAATTGCCTGCACCTCTTTTGTTTAACCTTAATGTCAGGGAAGGATGGTCACTCTGAGAGAGTGAATTTGATGCATATATAGAGGAGCATGGCCAGCATGTCGATGATGCTGGAGAGGAGACTGAGAATGATTTTGTCAAGCCCTCCGATACCGTGGGGTTTCTGTATCAGCACCCCGGTTATGATTATGAGCGTACTGCTTCTTCTTCTTCATGGGTGCCCGGTTACGATCATTTTAGGGATGACGCACCAGCTTGGAGTTTCTACCCCTCGTCGAGATTGATCTCAACTTAAGCCAAAAGCCTAAGATTGGGGGGAGGTATGACGACATCGCACTCATTTACATATCATACTTCTGTCGGCTCTTTGTATATCCATATTTTTCATTTCTTTCTTTTCTTTGGTTTTATTTGTTTAGTTTTGTTTTCCAAAACACAAAAATACCAAAAATATTTTGTTTCTGTTTATTTGTTTCTTTAGTTTCTTTCATTGGTTTGGTTTGCTTTCTATTCCAGTTTTCTATTCAAAAATCCAAAAAGATTTTTCTTTATTTGCTTGTTTCCTTCTGTTCTTGTTTTAAATTTGAAAACCCAAAAATATTTGTTGTTCTTCTTTGGTTTTGTAAAGTTTTCTGCAGGGTTTGTCGGATATATACTGAATAGGGGTATAGAAGATGGTAGACAAAAGAGCCGGACTACCAGGGTGGCCTACATGGTAATGGGCTTAGGTCCATTGGGCGGCCCAGTAGTCCGACGCGCAGAAGCCGGATTCTAGAAGAACCCGGATCACGGTCCGCGTGATCTGGCTTGGAGGAGAAGACGGATTCCTTACTTTCCAAGTTACAAGTTAAATGTAGTCTTCTAGGTTTCTGGTTCTGTAAGCCCTAATCCGGCTATTATATAAAGCCGGACGGGAGATAGATTTGATAAGTTCTTTTAGTTCCAAGGTTCTAGGTTCAAGCTCAAGCTTTACGCAACTCGCCGGGAAGTTCATCCTCGACGAGTAGCTGGATCTATTCCCTTACATTGTAACCTTATTATACGGGCTTTAGTCCCACATAGTGAGAAGTGCAGGAGTAGGTACGCCGTACTGTCGCGACGTACCGAACCTGGGTAAAATCCCGTGTTCTGTATTACTACGCTATCCCGTTACCCCACGTCTCTACCGTAGTCTCATGGCACCCCAGTCTATGAAAACTACTACGATGTCTCGACAGGGTTCAACAGTCTTCTGTCTCTCCATTGGAGTTTGGTTATTATTTCATATTATTCGAGCCACACAAGTGAAGAGCAATTATGATGATTTGCGACAATTCAAGTTGTGTTGAGAGGATGGTATGAACTCTATTTGTTTTAAGACAATTCGTCCATGTGGACATGCTTAGTTTGTTCGTGTAAGGTGTATGTTATTTAATGAATGCTTAGTAGTTCGTGCTCTCTTATGATTAGTTCCAACTTAAAGCATGTCGCATAAATGTTTGCTTGCATTGTTTTATTCATAGAAGGGTATGCCATTGTGGCATCTTCCTCTGAATGTTTCACTTGAGTTGACTTGGCACATGCTCACGCATGCTAAGACTGATAAAACAAAAAGTCAATTATCCACGATGATTTATTTTTCCTCAGAGTATTTGTATCACTTTGATGCCCCTGTTAATTTTATTTTGTCGCAAGCATGATTACGACGATTACTGCTCTTTTGATTGTCACTCCCGGTCTATTGCTAGCCTTCACTTGTACTGAGTATGAACTCTACTCGTGCATCCAACTCCCAAAAACCAAAGTTTGCCAAATGTGTCCACCATACTTGTCGATATGTGGTATTTCACCGCTACTCTAAGTAAATTTTTATGTGCTACCTTCAAAACCTTCAAAATACTTCTCATTGTGTGACACTGTTTTAGCTCATGAGAAAATAGTAGTTGGGTTTGTTATCTTCCATACTAATTAAGTACCTCGACTTGCATGCTTCATCTGCTCGTCACTAATTTTGCAAAGAGCTGGTTAGACCATTATAAGATCAAAATGATAAACAAATAAATATGCACTCCTCCATGGTATGAGATTGTTGGCAAGCACCCGAGGATTCAGTTAGTCATGGTTTGCGAAATCAAGGTGGGGAGGAGTGTCATACTATATAGAATGCATGCTATAAATTCTTAATATAAATAATTCGGAACCGCTCTCAACTTGTTTAGTATGGAAGATAAGAAGAAATCTATTACCATTTGTTGACATGAACAGTCACCTCCCAAATCATTTTGCTTCTGTTATTAATAAAATAAAAAGCTCTAGCACATGTTAATCCCTGCTTCGCTCTGCGAAGGGCCTTTCTTTTACTTTTATGTTGAGTCTTCACCTTCTAACTTTATGCACCTTCTCGAGAGCATAGCTGTCATTCTTAGTGTAATGTGCTTGTCCCAGGATACGATTAACTGTGGTATAACTTTTATGCTTTTATCTTTGATATCTTTACTTCTAGTCTTCACTTGAACCTCAGATGTGTCCTGGCATTTAAGTTTTTCTCCACAATTAAGGGCAAGCGAGATACCACTTTATCATATCTTATTATGAACATTGCAATCCCGTGAATTGATATATATTTCATTTTGCGTGTTATTAGTGTGTTGGAATCTCTTCATGGTTTGCATAACTATTAGATGACTTTATTTTGAATACTTCTTATTTTGAATTGCCTAAGCACTTGATCATATAGTGAGAATATTTACATCATATGAAGCAAACGTGTTCATAAAAAATCTTTTATCGCACTTAGTTGTTAACTGAATTGCTTGAGGACAAGCAATAGGCTAAGTTTTGGGGGAGTTGATACATCCAAAATGTATCTCCTTTTCCAAACACTTTTGCTATTGTTTTCTTCTAAACCTGTGAGTTTTGGATACAACTAACACGGACTAACGTTGTTTTCAGCAGAATTACCCTGGTGTGTCGTTTTTGTGCAGAAAACCAACTTTCTGGAAAATGCCCGCACAAAGTCCCAATGCTCCTATTTTACCCGAAGACCCCCGGAGCCAGAAGATAAGTAGGAGAGGGGCCAGGAGGGGGCCACACCACCCGGCGGTGCGCCCCCCTAGGCCATGCCACCTAATGGTGTGGCTGCCTCGGGCGCCCCCTCGGGTCGCCCTTTCGCCTACTTAAACCCTTTGAACTAAAAACATAGGGGGGTTCGTCGTATTTCAGAGAAACACACAAGAGCACCGCCGCCACCTTGAAACCCAATTCGGGGATCAGAAGTTCATGGTCTGGTACCCTGTCGGGACGGGGATTCGAAGGAGACCATCACCATTGTCATCGTCACCACTTCTCCATCAACCATCCATGATTCCCCATCCATGTGTGAGTAGTACCTGCTGTAGGCTGAGAGGGATGGTAGGGATTGAATGAGATCGATCATGTAATAATGCCAGATTGTTAGGGCATAGTGCCTAGTATCCGTTGTTAGCACTATCTATCATTGTTGCAACTTGTTATGCTTAATGCTTGTCACTAGGGCCCGAGTGCCATTATCTCAGATTTGAACATGTCATTGTTTCATGAAGATCATTATGTTTTTTATCATACTTGCAAGTTGTTTACACATGTCGTTGTCCGGAACCCCGAGGCCCCAAAGTGACAGCAATTGGGATAACCGGAGGGGATGACTGCAATGTGAGGATCACATGTGTTCATGGAGTGTTAATGCTTTGCTCCAGTGCTTTATTAAAATGAGCACCTTAATTACCAGTAGTTTCCCTTGGGGCCCCACTACAAACGGGTTGGTAGGACAGAAGATGTTGTGCAAGTTTCTCATTGCGAGAACGTACGGCTAAATATGGACCACGTGCCTATGGTTAGCCAGTACTTGGATGCTTTATTATTATCTATCTGCAGTGCCCATGTTTTGATTATTATATGAACTATCTTATCCATGCAACGCCCGTTCATCCACTCCCTGTGCCTACAATATTTTAATTCCTGCCGTTTCCTACAATTGCTACCGATGTTTCTATTTTATTCTTGCTGTTATTTTACTACTGCTATGCTATAAAAATGTTACTACTGATAAAATATTCCGAGCAAGTCTACTTCTAGGTGCAGCTGAATTAACAACTCATCTGTTAAAGCTTATAAATATACTTTGGCCCCCCTTCCATGAAAAGTTTCGTAGCCGCCACTGTCGTCAACCCTAGTTCGGGAGGGTCTGAAACTCTCCCTGGCACCCTACTGGGAGGGAAAATCATCACTGGAGGGCTCTACATCACCATGCCTGCCTCCGGAGTGATGCGTGAGTAGTTCATCCTTGGATTACGGGTCCATAGAAGTAGCTAGATGGTTGTCTTGTCCTCTTTATGCCATCATGTTTAGATCTTGTGAGCTGCCTAACATGATCAAGATCATCTATTTGTAATGCTATATTTTGTGTTTGTTGGGATCCGATGAATATTGAATGCTATGCCAAGTTGATTATAGATCTATTTTGTTTATGTTATTTGTGATATTGCATGCTCTCCGTTACTAGTAGATCTTTGGCCAAGTTGATGCTTGTAACTCCAAGAGGGAGTATTTATGCTCGATAGTGGGTTCATGTCTCCAGTTATCTGGGAGAGTGACAATAACTTCTAAGATTGTGGATGTGCTGTTGCCACTAGGGATAAAACAACAATGCTTTGTCTAAGGATAATTCTATTGTTTACATTACGCACTTTAATTAATGCAACTTAATACCCAAAGTTTGCTCGGATATCGTCCTGAGGGTGGATTATTAGTCATAGATGTAGTTGGATAACGGTCTATGTATCATGTTGTAATGCCCAAATGAATCTCATAGTAATAATCATGTCATGTATGTGCACTACGGTGCTTCCTATATTTTTTCAATTGCCCGGCTGTAATTTGTTCACCCAACATGTTATTTATCTTTTATGGAGAGACACCGCTAGTGAACTGTGGACCCTGGTCCATCATTTTACACTAATAATATAACCTAATGCAAGCACCGTTCTTTCTACTGCAATCATTGTTCCCATTTCATTCACTGCAAACAAACACCATTTTCCACACATTTCATCTAATCCTTTGTTTTCAGCAAGACCGGTGTGATTGACAACGTCACTGTTTCGTTGGGGCAAAGTATCTTGGTTGTGTTTTGTGCAGATTCCACATTGCTGCTGAGCCTGGTAGTGCGCCCTGCCAACATCAGCTGCCAACAACCTTCAGAAGTGATTTCTTTCTCCTACTGGTTCGATTAAACTTTGGTTTCTTTCTGAGGGAAAACTTGCCGATGTACTCTTCAAACCATCCTCTTGGGGTCTCCCAACGAACGTGTTTTTTCGCGTCATCAGTATTTTGCAAACATAAGTTCATATTTTTGGTACATGTTGTTTTTAAGCATGGAATTAAAGTAGATGAAACTATACTTGAAGCTATTAAAATTGACCAATTCCCATGAATGTTAGTCAAGTAAGGAGTTTTAATGGACTTGCTGGTTTCTATAGATAGTTTGTGAAAGATTTTAGTACTCTTGATACACCTTTGGATGATCTTACTAAGAAAGGTGGTGAATTTGAATGCGGGGTAACATAAGAGATTGAATTTGATGAGCTGAAATGTTGTTTGAATTCTGCCCCATTGTTAATACCTCCCAATTTCAATAAGCAATTCGAAATTGAGTGTGATGCTAGTGGTATTAGAATTGGATGAGTGCTTATGCAAGAGAATAGACATGTGGCATAATTTTTTTTGAAAATTTAAGTGGTGCCCAATTGAATTATTCTGTTTATGAGAAAGAATTGTATGCACTTGTTAGAGTACTTGAGGTTTGGAAACATTATTTGTGGCCAAAAGAATATATCATACATTCTGATCATGAGGCATTGAAATTTTTAAAGAGCAAATCTAATCTTAATACACGTCATGCTAAGTGGGTTGATTTCATTCAATCTTACCCATACATAACTAAGTATAAGAAATGCCAAGATAATGTGGTAGTTGATGCTTTGTCTAGGAAAAATATGTTATTGACACAATTGCATGTGCAAGTTCCTGGTTTGGAGAGTTTACGTGAATTATATTCTAATGATCCTGATTTTTCTGTTCCTTTTGCTAAGTGTTCTCCGGTGAAAGAATGGGAAATTTTCATATTCACGATGGATTTCTGTTCAGAGCTAACAAATTATGTGTGTGCGAGTCCTTCGTGCGTTTGTTATTGTTGCAGGAATCACATAGTGGTGGATTGATGGGACACTTTGTACGTGAGAAAACATTGCTAATGTTGGCCTGCTCACTTTTACTGGCCACGCATGAGGAGAGATGTGGAGAGGTTTGTGCGGCGCTGCATCACTTGCAACAAGGCTAAATCGAAATTAAATCCTCATGATTTGTATACTCCTCTTCCTGCACCTACCACTCCATGGGAGAATATTAGTATGGATTTTGTGCTAGGATTACCAAGAACATGAAGAGGACATGGTTCTAAATATGTGGTAGTGGATAAATTTTCTAAGATGTCATATTTTATTGCTTGCCACAAGAGTGACAATGTGTCGTATATTGCTAATCTATTTTTCATGGATATAATACGTTTACAAGGAGTACCAAGGACTATTGTTTCTGATCGTGAAGTGAAGTTTATGAGCTATTTCTTAAATACACGATGGTGGAAGCTGGGAACAAAGCTTGTTGTTTAATACTACTTGACACCCCAAACCGACGGACAAATGGAGCTGGTGAATCGCACATTATCCACGCTGTTGCAAGACATGACCAAGAAAAATATACGAGAGTGGAAAGATTGTTTACCGCATGTGGAGTTTTCTTATAATAGAGCGGTGCATTCTACTACTAAATTGTGCCCATTTGAGGTGGTGTATGGTTTCAAACCCATCACACCACTTGATTCTCCGCCGCTTCCAATACATGAAGGAGTAAACATCGTGGCATCGAAGCGCGCATATTTTTTGAGGAAGATACATCAGAAGACCAAGCAAGAAATTGAGAATAAAGGAAGACATATAGCTGATCGTGTTAACATGAAGCGCAAGGAGGTTATATTTATGCCCGGGGATATGGTGTGGGTTCATTTTCGCAAGGATAGGTTTCCCACATTACGAAAGTCCAAATTGATTCCACGATGGGCTGGTCCATATAAAGTGCTTGCGAGGATAAATAATAATGCATACAAGATTGATCTTCCTAGTGATGAGTTTGGTGTTAGTAATTCATTCAATGTTGCTGATTCGGACACCATACTTTGGAGATGACCTTGATGCGTCGAGGACGACGCCTTTTCAGGAGGGGGGGGGTGGATGATGAGGACATCCCTAACTCCTTACCACGTTCTCCCATTGATGATGTTGATATTCAAGAGAAGCCCAATGAAGTGAGGATTAGCCCAATGAAAATATCAAGAACCAAGTTATTAGACCAACATGTGAGCTCACTCTTAATATAATATGATTATGAGAATATTATAATACCTAAGTCTATGCATTTATCTATGATCAAGTTTGTTGATAACACAAGCATTAATGGAGGAGAGGAGCAGCAGGACATAAAGAACAATGATGATCACATGGATAACAAGAAGGAATGCATGGAGGATTAAAATTTAGAACGTAATCACAAGTTCTCGAGGGAGGAGAGGGAGAAGAGTATGGCGCCCAACACACTTTTGTTGCGCCAAAGGAGGAATCCTACTAGGAGTAGGAGAGGGCATGTGTGTCCTATTAGGCCGAACCCATCATGGGTTGGTTTGTATCCCTAGGCTGAGTCCAAACCGAGTTGGGTCAAGGGGTGGCGCACATTGGCTGGTTGTGGCCGCACCCCCTCTCATAAATACCTCCAACTTTCGAGTTGAGAGGGTTAGACTACGATAAAACATAAACCCTAAAACCTCTAATTGAACTGCTTGTAAGCATTCATCTTGAAGTAATTCCTCTGCAAATTATGCGTGTTATCTGCTGTTCCATTGGGAATTAGAAGATACATGACCGCTGTAGTCGTTGGCTACGTGTGCAAGAGTGTGGAGCTGCGAATGTCGAAGGGGTTGAGAGCCTTCGCATTGGCAACGAGGACTAGCCAGAGAGTTCAAAGTGAGACACGAGTTATCATCCTCAATTTACCACGAGTGCTCAATGAGAAGATCGGGCCTCCCCTTATTAGTATGACCGTGTGGAGTGGGATTACCTTTAGAAGATTATGTTCAAGATGGACTTCTACCAATGATGGTTAACATGGTGATGAGGATGGTAAGTACTGTTACATTCTCTCTCATGCTTAATGGGGAGAGTTTGCAGGAGTTCAAGCCCTCCATAGGGATTCGACAAGGAGATCCAATCTCACCGTTTTTGTTCTTGCTAGAAGGAGATGGACTTTTTTGCCTCTAAAAATCTCGAGGTGAATCATCAAACCTCCAAGGACTAAAGGTGGCCCCTTTTGCCCTAGTAGTAAATCGCCTTCTTTTTGCAGATGATAGCCTGATGTTTCTCAAAGCAACCAAAGCGGGTGCTAGGGATGCCAAGGACACGTTGGATGCAAATTTCCGTGCCTCAGGGCAACGTGTGAATCTTGACAAATCATCTATTTTCTTCAGCAAGAGATGCCCTTGAGTTGATCAAGCATGTTTGAAGGGGGTACTTAGTGTTCAAAATGAGTCACTCGGTGAGAAGTATTTGGGCATGCCCTCAGCTGTTGGACGATCAACCAATGGAGCGTTCAAGTATCTGAAAGATAGAATCTGGAAGACGATTTAGGGATGGATGGAGCAATGTTTACCGGTCATAGAAGAGGTTTCAATTAAGTCGGTTGCACAAGCCATTCAACATTCTCCATGTCTCGTTTTAAGTTACCACGTGGCCTTTGAGAGCGTATAAATTCTATGATCAGAAACTTTTGGTGAGGTAGCAAAGAAGGCAAACACAAGGCATGTTGGGTATCATGGGAGGAGATGACCAAGCCAAAATTTGTAGGTGGCTCGGGGTTCAGAGATATAGAGTTGTTCAATCTAGCACTACTCACTCGCAAGGGCTGGCACATTATTGAGTGTCCAGAGACTTTGAGTGCGAGGATCCCGAAGGCACTTTATTATCCTGACAGACTTCTTATATGCCGAGGTGGGATCTCACCCATCCCATGTATGGCGTGCTATCATGGAGGGGAGAGGGGTGTTGGCTCAAGGGATGATTCGCAGAATCAGTAGGAATGACACAAATCCATGGAATGACAATTGGTTGCCTAGAGACGACTTTATGAGACAATATGTATGTACTGCATCTCAGCCGCCACAGCAAGTTTCGGCGTTGATTGATCAGACCACTATGAAGTGGGATATGAGGAACTTACAGGAGGTTTCTTACCGATGGATGTTTGGGTGATACAGGAGATTATGATCTCAAGAAGAGTCCAAACCGACTTTTTGGGCATGGCATTATGATAGACGAGGCATTTTCAGCGTCAGATCAGCCTACCGTATGCTGGCTACAACAAAGGACATGCTTGAAGCCTGGTTGTACGATGTATCGTCAAGCTCACATGAGTAACGAAGCAGCTGGGTCAACTTGTGGCACATCCAGGTCCCTGCCAAGCTGCAGACCTTCCTTTGGTGTTAGTCCAAGCATTCTCTTCCAATGGCGCACTTGCTCCATGGCTGCCACATCGCGCAATCAAGTGCTTGCGCAATATGCGGAGCAGAGGACTCACGGCTCAATTCATTGATCAACTACAACATGGCCAGATGCGTCTAAGCTTTGGAGGATGAGGAGACGACCGAGCATATGAGTCAAGTCCGAGATCCAGGGGCACAGAACTGGCTCTCACCATGATCGCACTCTTTCGAAGACCAACTAGTTCGTATGAATGTAATTCTTTCGGCAGTGTGGCATGCGCGACACAAAACTATCCATAAGGGGATTTATCAGATCCTCTTAAGCACCCACTGTTTCGTAAACACCTTTTTGGTGGAACTGTCGGAAGCAAATGACACGGAGCGTCTGAGGCCGACTATTGGAGCCGCGATTCCAGGTTCCCCATCCTGGATACCTCCGCCAGCTCGGTCAGTGAAGATCAACATGGACGCGCGCGCGGGGGGGGGGGGGGGGGGGGGGGGGTGCCACGCAAGAGGGAGAGGGGAGCGTTCGCGGCAGTGGCAACACAAGATGATGGAACGTACTTGGGAGCGTCCCGGGTGCTCTTTGAGGGAATCACCGATCCTTAGGTTCTCGAGGCCATTGCGGTGAGAGAGGGGTTGAACCTGGCACATGACCATGCACAACCAAGGATCTTCGTGGCCAGCGACGGCCGGTCGGTAATAAAATTATTGGAGGAGATTTACTTAGGAAGATTCAACAATATTTTAAATGAAATAAGGGAGACATGAAAGGGCTTTGAGGTGGACGCCTTTGAGCATGAGCGCCGAGCATCGAACAAAGAACCTCATTTGCTGGATCAGAGTGTGTTAGGGCATCTCCAGCCGCCCCCCAGAGCCCCCCAAGCGGCCTTTTTAGCGCCGGCGGAAGCAAAAAGCGCCGTTTTTGCACCACCCCCCAGAAGCCCAAATAGCACCGTTTCAGCGCTATTTCGCGCCGGCGCACCCAGGCGAAACCTAGCCCGCTGGGTTCAGCTTAGGGGGCGAAAAGGAGGGACAACCCACGCGGGCCAGCGCTGTCAACGACGCGTGGGAAAAACGCGGGAACAGAAACCCCCGCCCGTAAGCTTCTTCTCGGCTCCCGCGTCGGTCAAAGGCTGCCAACATTTATGGCGTGGCGGGCGGCCAATGCATGCGCCCGTTCAAAGGCTGCCGGAGTAATGGAGTGGCGAGCGGCAGCGACGGCACGCGGCGCAGTAAATGCCCCGCCAGGGCTACAAAAGTCGCCCCCGCCGGCCCGCTCTCCCCCATTCTCGACGTTCTTCTTCCTCGCTGCTCCCTCTCTCCCCATTCTAGACGTTCGTCCCCTCGCCGTTCCCCGGAGATGTCGAGCTACGACGAAGCCGCCGCCGCCAACATCTGGCGCCGCCGCCACCTCCGCAAGCACGAGGCCTGGGCGCTGTGTCGGGCGGGGTATCCATGCCCGCCCGATATGCGCGTCCCAAGCGCCGCCGCGAGGCAACCGTGGTGGCATCTCAGCATGGGTGGATCCCCGTGCCCCCCCCGCGTCCCCTCCGGCGAGGCGGAGTTCAGGCAAGCCATCGACGAGGTCCGTCGAGGGCTGACGCCAGACGAGGCCGTGCAACAGCGTTGGAGGGCGTGCGGCAATGACGCCTACTGGTGGGAGTACCTCCGCCGCCGCCACGACGAGGACGTCGCCGCCGAGGGCAACAACGGCCCTATCGAGGGTCGTGCCAACGGCATCAGGCGCAAGCGGTGGTGGGGAGGCGAGCACCGCACGCTCGAGTGGGTGCTGGACTACATCGACGCCGGCAACGAGCCCCGGCTGCAGATGCCGCCCCGCCCGCACCCCTCGTGGACACCGTGGCGGATGGGTGGGTCCTTATCGGCCACCTCCTCTTTCTCCGGCGCGGCCTCTCTTTCTCTCACTCCTCCCCTCCTCAACTCCGGGCGCCCTACCCCTAGGCGCACCAGCGGCACCCTGCGCATCGGCGAGCCGCGCCAGCGACCCGCCGCAGGCTTCGAGCGCGTCGTGCGCCCGAAGAAGGAGGTGGAGGAGGGCGACGAGGACGAGTGGCCTGACATGAAGGCCGCCGAGGAACTCTCGCTGAACACTCTCCAGCCGGTCGCCGACGACGTCGCCATCGACTGGAGTCTGCGCGAGAGCACCCAGGAGGAGTTGGAGCTCCAGCGCCGGCTCCTCGCCGAGGCGGAACGGCTGAAGGCGCAGCGCCAGCAGGAAACCGCTGCCAATGCGGCCCGCCGCCGCGTCCCTCTCCCTCCGAAGCCGAAGGAGGTCGTCTACGTCGTCCTCGACCCCGACAGCGAGGACGAAGCGGAGTTCCAGCGCGCCCCGGCGGTGAGCAGTTGGGGCGACGCCGGCGCAGGCCCGAGCAACCCGCATTGCGGCGACCCTGGCGCAGGCACGAGCACGTGGGACGACGATGGCTGGGACGACGACGACGGCGGCGACGACTACGACTACAGCCAGGCGATCGCGGCGAGCCTCGTCTTGCAGTAGACGTAGCTTTTAGGTTTTCTATGTTTTTTTAATGTTTTAGTTAAATTTCTGTAAAAATATCGTCGAATCTATGAATTTGCGTCTATTTCAACGAATTCGCCGTTTTTGAATTAATTTGGGCCGAGCCTTGGGATGGGGGCGACTGGAAACCGTGCCCCCCAGGTTTCAGATTAGCGCCGTTTGACGCCGCGGCGGCACCAAAACAACGTCGTTTTGAGCCCTGGGGGGGGGGGGGGGGCGACACGGCTGGAGATGCCCTTAGGATTGCCCGCGGGGCGATATGTGTGGCTTGGTAACTTGCCGAAGAGCGTTTGTAGCCCTATAATTGTTTCTGTTTAGGGCATCTCCAACCGCCCCCCAGAGCCCCCCAAGCGGCCTTTTTAGCGCTGGCGGAACCAAAAAGCGCCGTTTTTGCACCAGCCGGCCCCCAGAAACCCAAATAGCGCCGTTTCGGCGCTGTTTTGCGTCGCTGCACCCAGGAGAACCCCAGCCCGCTGGGTTCGGCTTGGGGGGCGAAATGGCGGGGCAGCCCACGCGGCCCAGCGCTGTCAGCGACGCGTGGGAAAACCACGGGAACAAAACCCCCGTGAGCTTCTTCTCGGCTCCTGCGTCGGTCAAAGGCTGCCGGCGTTTATAGCGTGGCGGGAGGCCAGTGCATGCGCCCGCTCAAAGGCTGTCGGAGTAATGGCGTGGCGGGCGGCCGTGACAGCACGTGGCGCAGTAAATGCCCCGCCAGGGATACAAAAAGGCCCCTCGCCGCTCCCACACTCGCCGTTCTCCCCATTCTCGACGTCCAACCCCCCCTCGCCGTTCCCCGGAGATGTCGAACTAAGACGACAACGCCGCCGCCACCTCCGCAAGCACGAGGCCTGGGCGTTGTACCAGGCGGGGTATCCGTGCCCGCCCGACATGCGTGTCCCAAGCGCTGCCACCGGGCAACCACGCTGGCAGCTCAGCGTGGGTGGGATCCCCGTGCCCCCATCCCCTCTAGCGACGCGGAGTTCCGGCAAGCCATCGACGAGGTCCATCGAGGGCTGACGCCGGACCAGGCCGCGCAGCTGCGCTGGAGGGCGCACGGCAACGACGCCTTCTGGTGGCAGTACCTCCAGCGCCGCCATGACGAGGACGTCGCCGCCCCGGGCGACAACGGCCCTATCGAGGGTCGTGCCAATGGCGTCAACCGCAAGCGGTGGTGGGGAGGCGAGCACCGCACTCTCGAGTGGGTGCTCGACTACATCGACGCCGGCAACGAGCCCCGGCTGCAGATGCCGCCCCGCCCGCACCAGTCGTGGACACCGCGGCGGATGGGCGGTTCCTCGTCGGCCACCTCCTCTTCCTCCGGTGCGGCGTCTCTATCCCTCACCCCTCCCCTTCTCAACTCTGGGCGCCCTGCCCCCAGGCGCAGCACCGGCGCCCTGCGCATCGGCGAGCCGCGCCAGCGACCCGCCGTAGGCTTCGAGCGCGTCGTGCGCCCGAAGAAGGAGGTGGAGGAGGGCGACAAGGATGAGTGGCCTGACATGAAGGCCGCCGAGGAGCTCTCGCTGAACACCCTCCAGCCGGTCCCCGACGACGTCGCCGCTGACTGGAGTCTGCACGAGAGCACCCAGGAGGAGCTGGAGCTCCAGCGCCGGCTCCTCGCCAAGGCGGAACGGCCGAAGGCGCTGCGCCAGCAGGAAGCCGCTGCCAATGCGGCCCTTGCCGCCGCATCCCTCCCCCTTCGCAGCCGAAGGAGGTCGACTACGTCGTCCTCGACCCCGACAGCGAGGACGAAGCGCTGAAGGGTTGGAGATGCCCTTAGGGCATCTCCAGTCGTTCGGCCCCCCCAGGACGCGAAAATCCCGCTTTTTTGGCTGCCGCGGCGCGAAACGGCGCAAAACAGGAAACTGGGGGGGAGGGGGCGCGTTTCCCAGCCGTGAAACCCAGGCCGCCCCCCCCCACCCGGCGATTCCGCCATATTTGGGCATATAAATTAAATAAATAGAGTTTTCCCACACAAATAAATAGTTCAACAATTTGATCTTGAGGAAGAGCTTGCGGTTCATCCTGAAACGACGCCGGAACACCTTCTCGTCGTTGGTGGGATCCTCGGCGAAGTAGTCGGAGTAGAGGATGCAGTACCCCTCGTACCGCTGCCTCGGCTTGCTCTTGCGGCGACCGGGCCTCGATCCAGCACGCCGCGGCTGGGCGGCCTGGGCCTGGAAGCCGGCCAGGCAGCTCAGGATCAGCAGGTGTTCCTTGTCGTCGATGGCGGCCTGATCTTCCTCGTCGAATAGCTCGGCGAGCATCTCCTCGACGTCGGAGTCCATGGACCGGGCAGAACATCGAACACCTTGCGGGGAGGGGGGGTGGACCCGTCTCGCCGGATACAACCTCCCTCGTGGCGGAGGGGCGAGTAAACGGCGCCGGCGGCGCGGCGGAGCTAGACGGCGGAGGTTCGGCTAGTTGCTCGTGTGTGGTGGTGGCCGACGGCGGCGGCGTGGGGGTGGCCGACGGGGTGGCGACGACGAGTCGAGCGAGAGGAGAAGGCGAGTCGGGATGGGGAAAGTTGAGAAAATGGTGTTGCCTCGCCGACAGTGCTGGCCCACGCGCACTTTTACTTCCGCCGCCCCCCCCCCCCCCCCAAGCCTAACCCAACGGGCTGGGTTTCGCCTGGGTGCGCCGGCGCTAATTTCCGCCGAAACGGTGCTATTTGGGGTTCTGGGGGGCCGGCTGGTAGTAAAAGAGCGCTTTTGGAGTAAATCGGCGCTATTTCGCGTCCTGGGCGCTGGGGGGGACGGCTGGAGATGCCCTTAATAATGAGAGCAGGGTGAATTCTCAAAAAAAAAAAACATTGAGAAATAGGGAGTAGCAATTCAGTTACAAGGCAGTAAGTAGCACAATCCCATAATTCTAGCACCTTAATAACGTATGTATAATCCCATGAATCAAGGACATTGACTCTTTGAACGAGGATTTGTTGTCGAGGCGTGATTTTCGTGCGCAGTCCCATCCCATGCATGAAATGATTCTTTCCTCTTTCGTTCCCTACCGCACGGATTCTTTCCTCTCTCCCCTGTAACTGTATAAATAGGGCAGAACAGTGCAGCAAATTCGTCACTATCCACCACGCAACACCATTGACATCGTCGAAAAACAAACTAAGATCGAGATGGTCATCGCTAAGCTTCTCCTTCTTGCCCTGGTCGTCATCTCGCTGCAAGGTACGTTTTCTCGTAATTCGCTTATACAGTTATACTAGTACTCCACTCTGTAATTTCTAAAATCACGATTCCTGAACTCGCATTTGCAGGATCGAACGGACAGCGCTGTAGCTTGAACGACATCCTGGTGAAGACCGTGAACGCCCGTTCGCTGGGCAACGGCCCGAACGGCGACACTCTGTTCGAGGTTCGGGTGAAGAACGTGTGCCCGTGCAGCGTCAGGAACGTGCGCATCGACGGCCGGGGCTTCGACACCACGTTGGCCGTGGATCCGTCCGTATTCAGGGCCGAGGCTGGCGGCATCTACCTGCTGAACGGTGGCGGCCGGATCGCGAGCTTGGCCACGGTCAGCTTCATGTACTCATGGTCCCACTCCTTCCAGCTCACTCCCAAGAGCTTGGAGGTGGAGGAGGACCGGTGCTAAACTAGCTAGATTCTATCAAATCAAATCGAAGTCATTTACTCATTTCGTGGCAGAACTACTATTCCTTCATGGACAATATGCAATTCGGCTTGTCACACTGCTTGAAATCTCAATAATAACAAGGACCAGAAAACACGAAAAGAGTATACTCCCGGTATCATGGTGATTTTATCATTTACCACGCATTACTTGGCTTTGACTATTTGCCTAGTTTAGATGATTTGCATTCTTTGCTTATTTATCTTGTTTCTCCTTTTATGGAACCTCAAAAATTAATAGGAAGATCAATGTGAAATGACCTCAATACCCCTATGTCAAGCTTGCGGTTGAAAGTACATCTAGTGCCTCTATTGGAATTTGATGGTTAATGTTGGTTTAGCCTATGGATGTCGACCACTAAAACTGACCAGAGGAAAACATAATTAGAATTTAGAAGATTAGAGGTAGGTGTTCTACTAGTTTTTGGGTTTGATGAAACACATAGTATTAACAATCTGGACTTGTGAATCATGTTTAGTGTGCTAGTCTCTGAATCAATTACTCGCACACATAACACCAATATAAAATTACTAAATATCTACACATAATTAGTATACATTGTACATCTAGAGTACGTTTTACAACAGAACATTATTACTCATTTCGATCCATATTAATTATTGCTGAATCAGATTTATCTAGACATGTGTTATTGCTAGATACATCTGATTCAACGACGATTAATACGGATTGGAGGGAGTGACATATAAAAATAATGGAGTCGATCAATGCCACATGATTTCCCTTGTTTGATTATTTACCTTGTTTCTCCATTTATGGATCCTCAAAATGTAATAAGAACATCAGCACGAAATGACCTCAATACCCCTCTCTCAAACTTGCCGTTGAAAGTACATCTAGTGCCTCTATTACATTTTGATGGTTAATGACAAAAAATTAAGAGATTAATGGTTATATTAAGTGTATACATGGAGTGGTTTAACCTATGGATGTCAACCACTTAAAATGAACAAAGGAAAACAAAGTGAGATAGTTGTTCTA
This sequence comes from Alopecurus myosuroides, assembly GCA_028641055.1. NCBI lineage: Eukaryota > Viridiplantae > Streptophyta > Magnoliopsida > Poales > Poaceae > Alopecurus > Alopecurus myosuroides. The sequence continues at coordinate 474,408,891 of CM054057.1, read as the reverse complement.
CTAGTTTTGGGGTACCATTAAAAAATAGAGTGAATTCCACTTTTTACATTCAAGTTGTACATTTGTGACACTAATTACCCCATTTAGTTAAAAATCGGCCAGATTGCGTATTTTAGAAACTTTGGACCCACCTTTTCTGATGCATTTCCGTTCATCAAGGTGTGAGGTGATGATTAAGAGTAAAAAATACCAGGATCCTAACGAGAAATTGAAATGTTGGTGACGAGAATTCTAGTTATAAGATGTCGGTCTATTATAATGGAACATGCAGGATGCTAAAATGGGTTAAAACCATTTTTTTCTATACACAGTGTGTTTCTAATATTGTCTTGCTAAATGGGGTAACAAGTGTCACAAATGCGCAACTATGAGGTAAAAAGTGGAATTCACTAAAAAAAACTAGTTTTGTGGTTTGATGAAAAGAGTATTGTAGCAACCTGGACCTCTAGGGGGCTTGAATCGTGTTTAGTGTGCTAGTCCGTGAATCAGTTACTTACAACACAACACCAAGATAAAATTAATAGAAAGTCACATGTCATCAATATACATTGTGGATCCAAAGTATATTTTAGAACGGAGCATTAATACCATATAAAAAAAGGGAGTCAATCAACGCCACAGACCTATTTGTAAAGCCACGCGCCGACCTCTCACATGAGAAGTACGAGTTGAGTACATTGAATATACTTGCAAGGCTACACAGAAAATGATTAACATATATGCAAGTACAGGTTTAAGGTTGAACCTTTGGTACAAAGGATAAACTATTTCTCATTAAGATTTCAAAAAAAAATCCTTACACCTAAAATTCCATAGAACATTTGATAATTGATATAGGCCTAGAAGAAGGCTTATGAGATCCATATAGCATTACTAGAAGAATACCTAGCGTGTTGCTGCGGGGATCGCTTTAGAAACTACAGGATAAACAAAAACTTATAAGAGATATAATATATTATGTTTTCTAAGTGAATATAAAAATTCAATTGATCATAATATATATTTTAAATTATTAATATGGATAATTGGATGGTCTAAAAAATAGTTGTTGTGTAGCATGCATGTAGTGACTAATAAATATTAGTGGAAATGACATAGACAATTGATTGGTTAGGAGAATTGATGATGTGGATAACTTGCATGTTGAGATAGAAAAATCATTAATGCATGTTAGTGGGGTTTTGCTTCAAAAGAAGTATAGATAGATAAGTTCTCTACACCTAACCTATATTCCATTAGAGCCATATAAGATTTATAAAACTTATGAGAGATGTATAAGATCATAAGCGTCTACTCGAAGTACAAGGAGAGTCCACCTAAGATAGACCTATATGATCATCGGTTGGAGGGTTTTGTCTTGAAAAAAAACTTGAAAAGAGACATCCCCGAATTCATTTACTCAGCTATTCGCTCATGAACATGGGCACCGTTAATCATAGTTTTATACTCTGAAGGATGTACGTACACATTTCCGTGATGACATGACAATCTTGTTGGTCAACGCTGCAGAATTTAAAAAATATGCCCTACGTAATCCGCCAAGATCACTATGCAGATAAAAAGGCATGACCATACATTCAAGGATCAAGATCACGACTCACCGAGCAGCAGAATCAATGTAGTCGTAGAAAAGTTCTAAACAATCATAGATCCTCACAACTAGACCTAGTTGCAAGGATGTCGCAAAACTTATCTCGTCAAGGATCACATGTTTAATCCCTCTTATGGTGTGCATGTGTATGCTCGTGTCAAACCGTCAGCGCTCCGCCTGTTGGATGTATCCCCAAGAGACGATAAAATACATCAGATTCATGATTAATGTATTATGTTTTATGTTATAACTTCTATGGTCTCTGAATATGATATTCAGAGGAAAACTCATATGCACGTGTAGAAACATAAAGACACCGTTATAACCATTTTTTATGTCTCACAAACAAACTCGTTAATATTAGATGATCATGTTTTCCTGGTCATGGACATTTGTTATGTCAATATTAATGGGAGCACAATGTTGTTTCAACATTGTGGCTGGGTAGACCCAAGTATTTGAGATACTACGGGGTTAGTTTTACTAAATATTATCATCACAAAATGGTTGTTTTGTTTGCTTCCTTAGACCATGAGAATATTCAATGATGTTTACTGTAAGGTTCATTTTGGTATAGTCAATTATCACACCATAAACTGGGTGATCAAAAAGGCTAACATTGGGTGGTCACAAAAGTATTCATTCATTATGATAGTTCAAGATTGGGAATTGATCTTCTAATTAATAGAGAGATACATCCATGATCCACTCGGTGAAATAGTATCGGTATATAAGTCTGCGCAGACAAAGACATGACAGTAGTCATGGGGATACTATGTCACGACAACGAGTAAAAGGAATCATACCAGATATCGGGAATAATGTGATAAGGTGATTAAAGAGTTTAATCATGGTTTTATCATTTATCTCATCCCGATGTATTGATTGGTATCGCGAAGTAATATAAGCTTAGTTAACAACCAACATGTTCATCAGTTTTCTTCCGAAATATGTTTTCCAATTATGTCTACTAGTTATTGAGCTTGTAGGGGTCACACACTTAAGACATCAAAGTATGTTGTTTGCACTGGTTCGTCCGCATGAGAGTAGGGTATCATTTGGGTAATTTTGACGTAATAGAATTAATATTCAAGAGATATTACAGAGGACATGGGATATTCGGATAATTACGATGAATTGTGGGTTTATGATCATATTATTCATTGAAATTATATGAATCTCTTGAAATTTCTTTGCTGCATAATTTATAGCTTTGTATTTTTCTCCGATCTATTTGTCTACTTTGGCCAGGTTAGATTGATCTATATTTAGTGGGAGAGGTGCTTTGTAGTAGGTTCAATCTTGCGGTGATCTTGACCTGTTACAGGAGGGGCAAAGGCATGTATTGTATTGTATTGTATTGTATTGTATTGTATTGTATTGTATTGTATTGTATTGTATTGTATTGTTGCTACTAAGGATAAAACGACAGGGTTTGGTCATATTGATTGATCTTATTTTTTCCACATTATGTCATCTTGCTTAAAGTGTTACTGTGTTTATCATGAACTTAATACTTTAAGATGCATCCTGAATAGCGGTCTTGGGGTGGAGTAATAGTAGTAGATGCATTTGGATTAAGGGTCTACTTGTTACAAATGTAATTCCTATGTTTGATTATGCCATGAATGATCACAATTATACTATGCTTAATTCTTTCAATTGCCATAAGTAATTTTTTTACCCTTCGCTACCTTGCTTTCGAGAGAGATGCCACTAGTGAACCTATGGCCCTAGTTGTGTATATTCCATCAATATAAAAAGTTTCCAAATTTTCTCTTTTCATTTTTTTACTTTCTATTGATTTGCATATCACTTTCTGCTTTTAAGCTTGTGGCTGGCAAGAACAAGGGGAGTAACAACCCCCTTGCATTTGTTGGGTGCTAGCAATTGTTTTATTTGTGTGCAGGTGTTTTTAATGTTGTTAGTGGGGTTCCTCCTACTGATTTGCTAAACCTTGGTTCTTAACTGGGGGAAATACCATCTACTACTATATTGCTTCACCCTTCCTCTTCTGAGAAATCTAACAGCTCCATCGTGAGTATCAGAAGAATTTTTTGGCGTCGTTGCTGGGGAGACATCATCTACCAAATCAGGTACCTGCACACAAACCTTTTACCTCTTTCTTGTTTTATTTCTTGCGTAGTTATGCTATCTTAATTGTTGGCACACTTAAACATAAACTAAAAATAAAAACTATTAGATATGGATCCTCATCCACTTGCTAATATTTTCAAAAATCCTAATTATAATAAACCAATAGCTAGTGATGAAGAAACTGCTATTGGGATAAGTTCTTTGAAAGAAAATATGAAGTTGAATGCGCTTCGTTATCTTTATGACGTTTTTCTTAAAAATCATGAATCTATTCTTTTTGATGAAGTGTTACAGAATAATTTTATAAAATGATTCATGATAATTCCTTGAATGAAAAGTTATGAATTCCATGAATGTCAATTGTGCTAATGATATGCAAATCTACAAGTTTGGGGATGATGAGTTTGATCGGCATGATATTTTTTAGTCCCCCTACTAATGAAGAAGTTATAAAATAAAAAATATGATCATCTTTATGAATCAAGTGATGAAGATGACACACTAGATATTGCTTTTATGGTACACTATGTCTGTAGGGACTATTGATGATGATTTTGTTATGCCTACTACTTATTATAATGATCATGATTGGGGAGATAACTATGATACTTCTTGTGATATTGATAATTTATTTGAGCTTCATGATGAATCTATTATTTATAATAATGTTTGCAATACTATTAAAAGTGAGTTTGGAAAGGACATGACTTTAGTTAATGATAATCCCACTATCTTGGAAGATTATAAAATTTGGATGTATGTGGATCATGGAGAGAATGTTTTACATGATATCTATTTTGTTGAATTTTATTATGATCCTACATATAATTATTTTGAGAGAGGCAAATATGGTTGTAGAAATTTTCATGTTACTCAATTATCTTTCCAATGCGGATGAAGGTATTGTGATATCCTTCCGTGAGTCTCTGATCTTGATCGTGTATGCTGCGTGTATGATTAGTGCACGACTGAGTTCGGGGGCGTCACAGGAATATGATGAGACTCCGGAACCTACCATTCCGATGGAATATTATGAGGACAAAAATGATGAAAGTTCCACAGAGGATGACGAGGAAGCTCCTGTTAGGAGCAAGAGACAGAGGATTGCAAAGTCCTTTGTTGATGATTTCCCTATGTACCTCGTGGATGACTAAACTCCCAGTTCCATCTCAGAAGCTTATGCATCACGAGATGCTGACTGCTACAAGGATACAGTCTGTAGCAAGATGGATTCTATCTTGGCTAACGGGACATGGAATACAACTAATCGTCCTTATGGTTGCCAACCATTGGGATGTAAGTGGGTGTTCAAAAAGAAGCATAGGCCCGATGGTACTGTTGAGAAGTACAAGTCTAGACTTGTGTCCAAGCGTTATATCCAGAATGAAGAAGAAGACTTATTCGATACTTCTTCATATGTGGCTAGACTGACAACCATTCGAGCGTTACTCTCGTTGGCTGCCTCACATGGTCTTCTCGTTCATCAGATGGACGTTAAGACAAATTTCCTTAACGGGGAGCTATACGAGGAAATTTATATGTAACAGTGATGTCTACACACGCTTCTATTCTTGTAGACAGTGTTGGGCCTCCAAGTGCAGATGTTTGTAGAACATCAGCAAGTTTCCCTTAAGTGGATCACCCAAGGTTAACAGAACTCAGGGAGGTAGAGATCAAAGATATCCCTCTCAAGCAGACCTGCAATTAAGATACACAAAGTCTCTTGTGTCCCCAACACACCTAATACAATTGTCAGTTGTATAGGTGCACTAGTTCGGTGAAGAGATAGTGAAATACATGTAATAGGGACGATTATAAGTGGTAACTGCAAACTGAAATAAAAATGGAAGCAAGCAAACATGTAGCAGAACTGGTTGTAAATGGTGTTTCAATGCTTAGAAACAAGGCCTAGGGATCATACTTTCACTAGTAGACACTCTCAACAATGATAATGTAATTGAATACATAAATATCCTCTCTTCACTACGCTACACTGAACTACTCTTCGTTTGGATAACGAACACCAATTCACTGCGTAGGGCTGCAAAAGCACCCCCTAAAGTCGCATTCCACATCTAAAGATAGTACTAGCAAACACCACAATTTCATAGAGACGTCCAACTTAAATAATAACTCATGATAAGTATTCCTGTAATCTTTAGCCTAAGAGCCACAAACGGTGCACACACTGTCACCTTCACATTATGGGACAAAGGTGTCTCCGAAGGTCACATTAATAAAACCACTTGAGTAGCATAATATGTGAAGAGTAACATCTACTTATTCAACTAGATTACAAATCTCATGATAACATAAAGATCACACCATGGGAGAGAGAGATAAACCACATAGCTACCGGTAGAGCCCTCAGCCTCGGGGTAGAACTACTCCCTCCTCATCATGGGAGTCTGCAACAACGATGAAGATGGCGGTGGAGTCCATGGAGATGGCTCCGGGGGCAATTCCCGTTCCGACAGGGTGCCGGAATAGAGATTTTTGTCCCCCAAAACTTGTCTTTGATGGCGGCGGAGATACGGAACTTTTCGTGGATGGAGGCTGATTCTTTTAGGGTTTTCGCGTCGGGGGCAATATATAGGCGAAATGGCGATGTCGGTGGGTTCCCGAGGGGCCCACACCATGTGGTGGCGCGGCCATAGGTGGGCCCGCGCCATGGCATGGTGTGGCCATCTTGGTGCCCTCCTCCGTCTCTGCTTTGGACTCCGTTGACGTGTCGGAAAAAATAGGAGGTTGGTTCCTTGTTTTGTCCGATTCTGAGAATATTTCCTTAAGTAATTATCTGGAATATAAAAACAGCAGAAAATAAGAACTGGCACTGTGGCATCTTGTTAATAGGTTAGTCCCAGAAAATGCATAAAAATGCTACAGAGTGTAAAGAAAACATGTAGCAATTGGTATAAAACAAACATGGAGCAATGTAACAAACATCCAGATGGCTTTGTAGTAAATGGTTGGGAAAGGAAGGTGTGCAAGCTTTGTATGGCGTGAAACAAGCGCCTAAGCGATGGCATGAGAAGTTACATACAATTTTGACATTTGTTGGACTTATTGTTAACGAAGCTGACAAATATGTACACTATCACTATGGAGGGGGTGAAGGAGTTATGTTGTTTCTGTATGTCGATGACATACTAATATTTGGGACCCACCTCAAAGTCATTGAGGAGGTCAAGGCTTTTCTATCTCATAACTTTGATGAAAGACTTGTGAGTGGCTGATGTTATCTTGAACATCAATGTACTGAGAGATAATGAGGGTGGAATTACATTTTTTGCAATCCCACTATGTTGAGAAGATTTTGAGTTTTTTGGATATTCGGACTACAAACCTTCAGCAACACCATATGATCCTAGTGTGTGGATTCAAAAGTTCAAAGGCACTGATGACGTGAGAACACATGCTCGTTGGGAGACCCCAAGAGGAAGGTATGAAGAGCACAACGGCAAGTTTTCTCTCAGTAAGAAACCAAGGTTTAATTGGACCAGTAGGAGAAAGAAATCACTTCTGAAGGTTGATAAGAGCTAATGTTGGCAGGACGCACTACCAGGATCAGTAGCAACATGGAATCTTCACAACACAACCAAGATACTTTGCCCCAACGAAACAGTGAGGTTGTCAATCTCACCGGTTTTGCTAACACAAAGGATTAGATGTATAGTGTGGAAAACAAAACTTGTTTGCAGTAAATGAAAAGAGAACAATGATGGAAGTGAATGAAAATGAAACAATATTTGAAGTGGTTGTATTATCAGTGTAAACAAATGGACCGGGGTCCACAGTTCACTAGTGGTGTCTGTGCATAAAAGATACATAACAGGCTGGGTAAACAAATTACAGCTCGACAATTGACATATATAAAGTCTACACCGTAGTGCATATGCACGACATGATAATTACTATGTGATTCATGCGGGCATTACAACATAATTCATAGACCGTTATCCAACTGCATCTATGACTAATAATCCACCCTCAGAGCGTAATCCAATCAAACTTTGGGTATTAAATTGCAAGCAACAGATTATTGCCTTAAGTAAAGTGTGTAATGTAAAGAATGAAAAAACTGTTGTTTTCTCCTTCATGGCAATAGCACATCCCCCATCTATCACATTTCTGTCACTCGAGCACAGATGAAAGGGAGACATGAACCCACTATCGAGCATAAAATACCCCCTCTTGGAGTTACAAGCATCAACTTGGCTAGAGCATCTACTAGTAACGGAGATCATGCAAGATCATAAATAACATAAACATGATAGATTGATAATCACTTGACATAGTATTCAATATTCATCGAATCCCAGCAAACACAACATGTAGCATTACAGATAGATGATCTTGATCATATTAGGCAGCTCGCAAGATCTAAACATGGTGGCATAAAGAGGAGAAGACAACCATCTAGCTACTGCCATGGACCCGTAGTCCAAGGATGAACTACTCACGCATCTCTCCGGAGGCAGGTGATCGCATTGTTGGGAAACCCAAGAGGAGGGTGTGATGAGCACATCGGTAGGAGTTTTCCCCTTAGTTAAGAACCAGGGTTATGAATCCAGTAGGAGAAAGAGGACCTTCGAAAGGTTGATGCCACTGACGGTGGTGCTGGCGCTTCATCGGTGTCAGCAACAACGTGGAACCTGCACACAACACAACCAAAATACTTTGCCCCAACAATACAGTGAGGTTATCATCTCACCGGTCTTGCTGAAAACAAAGATTAGACGTATAGTGTGGAAAACAGTGTATGCTTGCAGTAAGTAAAGAGAGCAGGAAATTGTTGTGGTTTGTTTAACAATGTGGAAAATGGACCGGGGTTCACAGGTTCACTATTGGTGTCTCTCCATAAAAGGTAGCATGTTGGGTGAACAAATTACAGCTGGGCAATTGACAAATAGAGGTTGCACCGTAGTGCACAATATGACATGAAGATTACTATGATATTTAGTGCGGGCATTACAACAAGATACATAGACCGACATCCATCTACATCTATGAATAATAATCCACCCTCAGGTTATCATCCGAACCCCCTTAGGTATTAAGTTGCAAGCAACAGATAATTGCATTAAACAAAGTGTGTAATGTAAGCAATGATTATGCACGCGGGCACTCTCATTGTTGTTTTCTCCCTAATGGCAATAGCACATCCCCCCTTCACTTTTCTTTCACTCGAGCAAGGTGGTTAGGAGGCATGAACCCACTATCGAGCATAAATACTCCCTCTTGGAGTCACTAGCAACTACTTGGCCAGAGCAACCACTAGCAACGGAAAGCATGCAAGATCACAAATAGCATATGCAAATAAAGACTATAATCAACTTGGCATAAGTTCAATATTCATCGGATCCCAGCAAACACAGCATATAGAATTACATAAGATCAATCTCGATCATGATAGGAAGCCCACGAGATCTAAACATGGAGGCATATGAGGAGAAGACAACCATCTAGCTACAACTAAAACCCGTAGTCCAAGGATGAACTACTCACGCATCACTCCGGAGGCAGGCATGGTGATGTAGAAGCCTCCGGTGATGATCTCCTCTCCGGCACGGTGCCGGAAACAACTTCAGAACCCCCCTGATCTAGGGTTGGCGGTGACGGCGGCTCTGGAACTTTTTGGGGATTTTTGATCAGGTGCTTAGGATTTTCCATCCTGGGGGATTAAATAGGCGAAAGGGCAAAGGCGGTGTAGCTCCAGGGGCCCCACACCCATAGGTGGCGCGGCCAGGGGGGACCTGCGCCACCCTATGGTGTGGCCCCCTGTTGCCCGTCTTCAACTCCTCTTCGGTGTTCTGGATGCTTCCGGGGAAAATAGGAACTTCGGGCTTTGTGGGGTCCAATTCCGAGAATGTTTGCTGAACAACTTTTCTGAAACAAAAAACAGCAGAAAACAGGGAACTGGCACTTGGCATCTTGTTAATAGGTTAGTTCCGGAAAAGGTATAAAAATGCTATAAATAAGGGAGAAAACAAGTAGCAATTGGCAAAATATGATCATGGAGCATAAAAATTATAGATACGTTGGAGACGTATCAGCAGGCATGGTGATGAAGATCACTCCGGTGATGATTTCCCCTCCCAGCAGGGTGCCGGGAGAGCTTCAGAACCCTCCCGAACTAGGGTTGTCGATGACGGAGGCTACTGAACTTTTCGTGGATGGAGGCTCTAGTATTTAAGGTTAACCCGAGGAGGAGCTTAAATAGGTGAAAGGGTGATGTCGGTGGGTGGCCAGGAGGCCCACACCACCTGGTGGCGTGGCCAAGGGGGGAGCGCCACCCTATGGTGTGGCCAGCCCAGGGCCCCCCTCCGAGTCTCCTGCGGACTCCGTGTAAGTGACAGATTTCTAAGACCCTTGGATTTTGTTTCGTCCAATTCCGAGAATAATTCCAGAACTACTTTTCTGAAACCAAGAATAGCAGAAAACATGAACTGTCTCTGTGACATCTTGTTAATAGGTTAGTCCCAGGAAATCCATTAAAATGATGTAAAGTGTATATAAAACATGTAGCATATGGCATAAAAATAACATGGAACATCAGAAATTATAGATAAGTTTGAGACGTATCAGGCACGACTGTAGAACAGTTGAGATACTCTCAGGTGATTGGTTCACTCATGTACCTAGCTTGTGCTACTTGGCCTGACATCTTGTGGTGACCCAGCACACCACTGCATGTGTAGTGCGCAAGTCGGTGACATAATACTCACAGAAGGACTTATCCGTGAATATTACATCTCTCAGAGTGGTACAACAGAAACACAGCGGGTCCAGGCAAAACTATAGGATACAAACCTCATTACAAAATCTTGAGAATCTCCTCAATGAATCAAGAAGATCTCCTGCAAAAGAAACATCAGAAGAAGCAATTCGAAGCTCCGAGCCGGAGAAGAACTCTAGCTCAGAACTAATCTACTGCGGCTGATGTCAGCCCTAATGTATGGCTAGTAAATGCTAAGCCCAAGAATGGACTCTACCTACACCTTGATAGCTTCTCCTCCATCAGCGTTGTTGATGATGATGCTTTACTGGCTAAGTAGTATAAGACCCCACCTAGCTTCCTTAGACAGCGATGGTTTCTCGATGACGACTTCAGTAGGGCTTCAACTCTAAGCAAGGGGTCAAACGGGATAGAATGAGTAACGAGCGTTACTCAGCAAGTTCATGATATATAGTGGGTGGTTGATGCACTAACTACAGCTTTAGACTTGAAAGAGTCATAAGCTAATGCAAGGTTTTGTAAAACTTTCTTCAAGAGGTTGCTTTTAATTCTGAAAACTATGCCCGCCAGACCATCACAGGACTAGAACTTCATGGAGTTGCCTTTCCTGTAGCGTTCGCAGTTCCTTCCCGGAACAGGGGGTAACATGTCACATCCTTTTACACTCTGCAGAGGTGCGTTACTTTACCCATGGACGACCAAGACCATGTTGCACAACCAGGCTCGAGATCCTGTCCACTCCCACTCACGTGTGGGGCCCGGTAGTTGGTCCAAGCCAAACCGTGCTTCTCCGCACAACGCATGCCCACCCATTTCTGCCAGCAGGTTGAACGCCTGATTCCACCCCTCACGATGGAGATCTACGCGCCCCTGGCAGACACTCATAGACCCCAGAGCCCGTGGGACGTAAGGGCTCCCACCCATGTGCATGTAGTCTCGCAAGACCTACAGCGTACGTCTCTGTTAGTCCGTTGACATGCGAACGAGAGAAGTATCACGGCTGACTTACTCCCCCCATAGAAGATCCATGGTCAACGCGAATTTACGGCGCACGAATCCTGACGGCAGTTGTTGTTAATTCCTAGGTAATACGTTCCCATGCAGATGGAACCTTCCTTTGACCTATTCATCTTACCATGGTTCCATCCGCCCACCAAACAGAACACTACCACTCGGGTAGTCATTCAAGTAGTCATATTATTATAAAAATAGAATCATGCATTCTTTTGAGAACAGGTGATAATATGATAGGGTTTTTGCAATTAGTTTGTTATGAGATACTGCAAAGGATATGAGCAAGTGATGAACTTGCCTGAGATTGAAATGACCATAATATTCCATGTCTTCGGGGTCAAGGTCACGTAGAACATCCTGACGTCTGAAAGATAGCAAAGTAGTCCCGGTAAGGACTACAGAAACACTGGCAAGATGATACATGCATAGTAATGAGATGCATCGTGAATTACCCCGGAAAATACCCCAGCTTACATGTGTAAGCCATGTTTAATGTGATAACTTATACACACGGGTTCTTAGGTGAGTTGTTTCATTACTTGTGGTGATGTTGATATTACTGGTTTTAGACTTACATGGGTTTCACTTTTACTTGCCACACCATTTTTAATATATTTAGGTTATAAATAGTTATCACATGATTAAACTTGAGAACACTACTATATGGAAAACAACTACTGAAAACCTAATAAACATATTTGATTTTATGTTATAAAGTGTAGAGTTAATAACCTCAATTTTATTAGAAAAATGAGGAACTAATACATCTAACTCTATCATCAATAATACTTTGCTTAATAACTAGTGATGATAGGTTTTAGTTGGTGTGAAAATGTGTGGGTTTTACTAATAAGGAAAATAATGGTGTGATATCCAACTCTGGTTCTTAATAAACATTTATAGACTTTCAATATACTTATAAAAGCAAGTTTAGAAATTAAGTAAAATGGAATTTCTTGCAGTACCCATTTAAATCACATGCTAGGTTTTAAGTGTAACCAGTGATCATCTTCTATTAAGTACGAATTGCATTTATGAATTAAACTCTTTTGAAACTGTTAATTGCGATCCTCAAATAATAAAATGAAGTTATATTCATTTCTCTGGATAAGGTTTTAATCATCGAAAAAGTATAATTAAATGATGTGCAATAAGGCACTTTGAATGATTAAGATTTAATCATTAAGTACTAAATTGATTCGAATAATTTTGGATTTAAAGGTTTAAATAATATATTATTTTCCATTCCTATATTAACTTGTTTTATGTTGTTTTTCTTATTTTTCTTGAATAATCAAGAAACAGGGAATTAGCAAATTTATAAAAGAATAAGGTATTAAAGTTTTATAAGTTGGTATTTGTAACAAAGATTTGAGGATAACATTATTCTTCAATTATTTAGTAGTGTTATTTATATTATCATAATTTATTTTAAATTTATAAGTTTCAGGTAAAATAGGTATTATATCATTTAATTTAAACTATTAGGGTATTAGAGGATTCATATTGGTGAATCTATTTAAGATTTTGTTTAATTCTCATTTCTCTAGTTTTTTGATGATTTTTATTTCATTGATATAATTTTATTTCAATTTTTCTTTAAAAGAATGGTCAAAAGACCAACTAGCCCCTTAGGCTGACTGGTGGGCCAACCCACCAGTGGGTTGGGGTCCAACCCACTCGGGTGAACCCGAGCAGGCGGCCAGTCCCGCATCGCACCAGCTCCACTCCTCCCTCCTCACCCGCGCGACTCCCAGGCGATACGGAATCGCCCCCGCCTCCGGCGCTCTTCTCCGGCCTACTCCGGCCAACCCCGCCGCCGTGGATGGTCGCAAAAGTTGCGCCAACTCACCTACTACTACCTCCTCCTCCTCGATCTGATATCTGCTCGATGAGCCTCCCTTGCGCTTGCAAACCCTAACCCTAGGGTTTCGGGGCCCGCGGCGCTCCACTCGTCTCCGGCGAGCCCTGCCCACCCGAGGAAGGTCAGGTGCCATTGGCGTGCTGCTCTGTTGCTGTTGATACCCTAGGCGCCACCGCGGATGCTGAGGAGGTGAGGATCCGCCGGGACGGTTCCTCGGAAGCAACCGCGGCTCCACGCCGCCCACCTCTGCGCGACGCCCAAGGCCGTGGTCACCACGATGGTGACCACCTGTGAGTCTCTTACCCCCCCTCTTCCTCTCTGTTCTCAGCCACCCCTCTCTCTTTGCTCTGGAGCCAGGCCATCGAGCCTGTGCTCATGCCATGCCCCCCTGTGAGTCCCTCTGTGTGGTGTTGAATGATTGGATTGGCTTCAGTTCATCCTAGTGATGAACTGATGTGTGTGCTTGTGCCGTGCTTGTGGTGATGCCACAGTTTGGATGCTCTGCTTGTGCAGCTTGCTCGGTTGGTCTGTTCCAGTGTGGCTAACCTGGAAGAATTTCTTCAGTTCTGTCAGTTGACAGCTGCGGTTAATTCTGTCTAAATTAAGCTAATTTAACTTGCTGTTATATGTGGTGGATAAGATCCACAGATAATAGTTAGCTTGCTGGCTTATGCATGTTGTTTGTGGCCTAGCTCTTGGATATAAATGATCTTGGATTATTTAATTTCTCCCAGTGGTGTATATTGGAAAAGTGGATGTGCATTATGGTGAAAACTGTCTTGCTTGACTCCTGGACATGCTTATGTACTGTTTTGGGCAATAACTCCTGATGTCCTGTGCCCATGTGCTTATCTTTGGAGTAGGGTTTATCCCTGTGGTGCCTCATTGAGTGTGCACAGATATAAACCTTCTTAATATGATCTGGTGCTGTTGGTATACATCTGTGAGCAATTTTCTAGCCCAGCCCATGATAGATAATGTTCTTGAGGCTTTTACATGTTTTGATAAGAACAGATTATTACTAAATGGATTTAAATCTTGGTGATGAACTTGTTTCCAAGTCTGAGAGAAAAATAGCACTCCCAATACAAAGATGCTTGGTTTGTTTGCCAAGATATTGTATCTCGGGTGTGCATTCCTGGCATCTAGTATTTGGTGTGTTTTCATAATGTTTCTTTGTTGGCTTTACTTTCTGGACAGATTTGGGATGTGTAACTGATAAGAACAGATTTATACTTGATGTCCTAGCTAGCCAATGATGCAAAGCCTGGGGTCCAAGTTTAAATAAGAACAGATGCTAGATTTGATAATTTTAATTTCCTGTGATGAATTTTAGCATAGCACTTCTATGCCTAACTGAGGAAAATAACCCAGCCTGCTCTCTGTGCATAATCTAGCAATTGTTTGCTAGATGGTGTGTAGTGATCAACCTGTTGGGTGTGGATGCTGAGATGGTGTTGCTGGCTTGTTAGCTTTTCTCAGCAGTTCCAGCTCTTGATCCTCTGGCTCCAGGCTTGGCCTTGCTTTGCCTTGCTCCAGATATACCTCCCCAGCTAGTGGCTTGGCCTTGTTGTTATACTACTGGATCTATAGTCTCACAGACATTTGATGGGTTGAGTTGTGGTGCTGTGGTTTGTTGGTGGTGGATCTTGCTGTTCTTGCTGGAGCTGTGCAACTCGAGTTGTGAACAGGGAAAGTGTGAGGTGACTCCCTCCCCTTGCGGCTGGTGTGGTATTTATACCCCAGCAGAGGTCTTGACAGCACCAAAGGGTGCTGGTGAGTGTGCTGTGTGCTGGTATGCTAGCTGAGAAGATATTTTCTGGGATATGCTCGGTTTGCACTTGATCTTATCCTGGTGCTATACTTATTTTTGGCTTGCCACTTGTATTACCTGATACTTGCCCATGATGCTGGTCTGAGGCAATTTACTGATTTGAACAGATACTACCTGGAATTTACTAAACCCAGTGATGTGATTAGCAGTGCATCACACTGCAAATCTGAGGGTACTAATCCCCACTAACCTTTCTTTTTTACTTTTCTTTGTTTTCTTGTTTATTTTGCAGGATCAAAAGATTAACAATTGAAGACTTATTAAGCAAGGATTAGTATAGGAATTTCTTTTTTTGTAGTTGTCAACATGTAATTTTCTATTTGTTGAATCATGTAATAACTTTGTATTATTAATTGATTATCAATAAAGTTTATTCTTTTCTTTTTCTTATACACAATGAAATTGGAATATCCAATATTGATATATTTTTTTATTTGTTTCAATTTGATTATGTTAATTGTATTTTCTTGTTTAATCAAATGGAATTCAAATTCAATTCAACTACTCACAATTCTCAAATCATTCAAGTTTGAACTCCTCCATTTCAAATTGAATCGATAAGTCATGTCGAAATTCACTTTCTTCTAATCTCAGTCTATCTCTCTTTACTAAAACATCGATGAAACCTCTATCACTCCAGGGTCTAGTACTTGCGAAGGAATCTCCAATTGCCACTTCTCGTCTGATGAGGTCTCAGAGTTAATTACCAGTTTGTTCTTGTATAACTTAACCTATTGAAACTCAAGTGTTTAATGCCCTCAGAAATAATCTGCTTACAAGATTGATCAGGTCCTGTATTCAAATTATTCTTGTATGACACCAAACACCAGGTTTTCACCCCCTCGATTGATATTGTCTATCTTGGCTCCCTCCTGGGCTGCTTCTCTTGTAACCATGGTCATGCAGGAATATAGACAAGAGTTTTGGAAAAGATCACGGACAGTGATCAGGTTTAGTTTTGGTTTGAAGAAGGTTTGTTTCCTCGTTCAGATTCATCCTTCGGGACTGATGAGATCATCCAGTTATACCTGACTAACTTGCATAAGTGAGATCATCAATTCTGTGCTTTGGATACTCACCCCTCTTCGAGTTCCAGATACCTAGTTGATTTCTCTCAAATCACTTACAGACTTGAGGTTAGACTTGTTGGGGTTTGTGTTGATCACAACCAATTATGGCTTGTGTAACCAGATGATTTAGTTTCTTAAGATACTTCTTAGAAAGATCACTCCAATTGTCCTCTTGACCAGATGATCTAGTCCTATTTCACCAAGTCAAGTGAAACATTGGTCACTTTGGTTTGTTTAAACTTTCGCGCCAAAATTTCCCGTACTTTTAGATGCATGCTTTGCAAATGCACATATTAAATTTAGATCCTTATAACTTCCCAAACCCTGGGATGTTACAGTATCTCCCCCTTAACAAGAACTTCGTCCCGAAGTTCAACCTCTCTCACGTAAAGGTAGGTAGAGAGAACTTCTGTAGACCGTTGAATCTTCACAGTTGTTTCTTGTGTTGACCTTGATAGGTGTATCCTCTTGTCTTGATTGTTCACCGTACACTGTCTTGTATGATAAACTAGTAGTATGCCAGTTGTTAGGACAACTCTGTCTTGTTACTAGACTTTCCTAATGGTCTCACGGAGAACACGTGGTACTTCCACCATATAGTGGATACCATATTTCATTCTCCGGTGAATAGGTATGGTTTCCTAACTCTCACAACTTTCTGAAGAACAATTGGTACATCCACCAGGTGATGAATAACCAATAAGATACTTCTGATACCCTGGATATTGTCTAAGGTTTGGTCTCCATTTGGTTCAGTCTAATGGTCTCAATATAAATATTTTTCAAAGAAACTTATACAAAGTAGTGTACACTCACTTAGACTCAATTATTAGTGAAAATATCTTCGAGTTTCCTCGAGTTTTAACTCTTTCCTATAGGTGACTATAACCTTTTCCACTATTTACTTCCTATGGTCCTTCTATATCTTTGGGTTTTGACTTCTATGGGGCAATTCTATGAGTTTATTTATCAAGTACTACATGTTTCCTTCTAAGGTATAACTATTCATGTTATTTTCTTGGCATCACTTATGGTAGATCTCCAGGTGTTGAGGAAGTATATCACCAACTCCGAACAAGATGTGGAATGTGGTCCATTCCCATCAGTGGCTTGATTGACCTCTGTCTTCTTGACTTTCTAGTCTTCCAGAGCTGTTGTGATTGTTTCCATCTGCTGATTACTCAGATCGCTCTCATTCTAATCCTATACCCTCTAGACCAGTAACATCAAGAAAGAACTTAGTGTTTGCACATGCATTTGCACATTAAGTTCAAGCTTCATGCATAGATCTAGTCAATCAAAGATCCAAATAAGATGCAATAAATCCCAAATGCAGTTATCACTCATGCATCCAAAGCCTGTGAATTATAGCACTTTGAGTAAAACATCTCAAGTACCAAGGCTCTTAAATGCTATACACTACAAATAGGTATATAGTACCTTGTAATCCTAGTCTACACAACCCCTCTTTGCCCATGTAATTACTCCAATTGCATGCCTTACTGCAATGGAATAAACCAAGACAAAATGATTCTATAGTAGTTGTTGTCTAAACTGGTTCCATATAGGACTAAGTACTATGTCATTGGAATTACTTCATCTTGTTTATGACAAGCTTATCATGGCATCTGTTGATCCTTCATGGTGTTTGATCACATCGTAGGAGTAGTCATGTAGCTTCCATCCATGTTTATGCCTTCTCCTAATGCTATACTATACTATAATGATTCACCTCTTGACTTGATAACTAAGGATATGGTATGTACTCCATAGTTACCATGGTCTAATGACTCTTCATGATTCTCAACATCCATTCTTGATGACTCCTATACTAACTCAATACCATATTCTACTCCATCCTATTCATTCATAGAATGGGGTAATCATCACTTTGACTTAAGCATCTCTGACTATGTCAGAACTCTCCTTTTCACAATAACACTGATACATACTAGACTTATGGCTATTCATACCTAGGTATAAAGATAATAGATAAGTAGATTTACTCAGGTTGAGTAAGAAAATTCTATACAAGTATGATTATATCATTCTCAAGTGAATGATCATCATAATTGTAGGAAATATGGTTTAGATAAGATGGCTTCCTATAATCTTTACCAACCTACAGATCTCCTAAAAGGTTTTAAACCTAAGGTCGCTTTGCTCTGATACCACCTGTGAGGACCCAGCACACCACTGCATGTGTAGTGCGCAAGTCGGTGACATAATACTCACAGAAGGACTTATCCGTGAATATTACATCTCTCAGAGTGGTACAACAGATACACAGCGGGTCCAAGCAAAACTATAGGATACAAACCTCATTACAAAATCTTGAGAATCTCCTTAATAAATCAAGAAGATCTCCTGCAAAAGAAACATCAGAAGAAGCAATTCGAAGCTCCGAGCCGGAGAAGAACTCTAGCTCAAAACTAATCCACTATGGCTGATGTCAGCCCTAATCTATGGCTTGCAATGCTAAGTCCAAGAATGGTTTCTACCTACATCTTGATATCTTCTCCTCCACCAGCGTTGTTGATGATGCTATCTTATCTGACTAAGTAGTATAAGACTCCACGTAGCTTCCTTAGGCAGCGATGGCTTCTCGATGACGACTTCAATAGGCTTCAACTCTAAGCAGGGGGTCAAACGGGATAGAATGAGTAACGAGCGTTACTCAGCAAGTTCATGATATACAGTGGGTGGTTGATGCACTAACTACAGCTTTAGACTCGAAAGAGTCATAAAGTAATGCAAGGTTTTCGTAAAATCTTTCTTCAAGAGGTTGCTTTTAATTCTGAAAACTATGCCCGCCAGATCTTCACAGGGTTAGAACTTTCATGGAGTTGCCTTTCCTGCGGCGTTCGCAGCTCCTTCCCGGAACAAGGGGTAACATGTCACATCCTTTTACACTCTGCAGAGGTGCGTTACTTTACCCATGGACGACCAAGACCATGTTGCACAACCAGGCGTACGTTCCTGTCCACTCCCACTTAGGTGTGGGGCCCGGTTGTTGGTCCAAGCCAAACCGTGCTTCTCCGCACAACGCATGCCCACCCATTTCTGCCAGTAGGTTGAACGCCTGATTCCACCCCTCACGATGGAGATCTACGCGCCCCCGGCAGACACTCATAGACCCCAGAGTCCGTGGGACGTAAGGGCTCCCACCCATGTGCATGTAGTCTCGCAAGACCTACAGCGTACGTCTCTGGCGCGTCCGTTGGCATGCGAACGAGAAAAGTATCACGGTTGACTTACTCCCCCCATAGAAGATCCATGGTCAACGCGAATTTACGGCGCAAGAATCCTGACGGCAGTTGTTGTTAATTCCTAGGTAATACGTTCCCATGCAGATGGAACCTTCCTTTGACCTATTCATCTTACCATGGTTCCATCCGCCCACCAAACAGAACACTACCACTCGGGTAGTCATTCAAGTAGTCATATTATTATAAAAATAGAATCATGCATTCTTTTGAGAACAGGTGATAATATGATAGGGTTTTTGCAATTAGTTTGTTATGAGATACTGCAAAGGATATGAGCAAGTGATGAACTTGCCTGAGATTGAAATGACCATAATATTCCATGTCTTCGGGGTCAAGGGTCACGTAGAACATCCTGACGTCTGAAAGATAGCAAAGTATTCCCGGTAAGGACTACAGAAAACACTGGCAAGATGATACATGCATAGTAATGAGATGCATCGTGAATTACCCCGGGAAAATACCCCAGCTTACATGTGTAAGCCATGTTTAATGTGATAACTTATACACACGGGTTCTTAGGTGAGTTGTTTCATTACTTGTGGTGATGTTGATATTACTGGTTTTAGACTTACATGGGTTTCACTTTTACTTGCCACACCATTTTTAATATATTTAGGTTATAAATAGTTATCACATGATTAAACTTGAGAACACTACTATATGGAAAACAACTACTGAAAACCTAATAAACATATTTGATTTTATGTTATAAAGTGTAGAGTTAATAACCTCAATTTTATTAGAAAAATGAGGAACTAATACATCTAACTCTATCATCAATAATACTTTGCTTAATAACTAGTGATGATAGGTTTTAGTTGGTGTGAAAATGTGTGGGTTTTACTAATAAGAAAAATAATGGTGTGATATCCAACTCTGGTTCTTAATAAACATTTATAGACTTTCAATATACTTATAAAAGCAAGTTTAGAAATTAAGTAAAATGGAATTTCTTGCAGTACCCATTTAAATCACATGCTAGGTTTTAAGTGTAACCAGTGATCATCTTCTATTAAGTACGAATTGCATTTATGAATTAAACTCTTTTGAAACTATTAATTGCAATCCTCAAATAATAAAATGAAGTTATATTCATTTCTCTGGATAAGGTTTTAATCATCGAAAAAGTATAATTAAATGATATGCAATAAGGCACTTTGAATGATTAAGATTTAATCATTAAGTACTAAATTGATTTGAATAATTTTGGATTTAAAGGCTTAAATAATATATTATTTTCCATTCCTATATTAACTTGTTTTATGTTGTTTTTCTTATTTTTCTTGAATAATCAGGAAACAGGGAATTAGCAAATTTATAAAAGAATAAGGTATTAAAGTTTTATAAGTTGGTATTTGTAACAAAGATTTGAGGATAACATTATTCTTCAATTATTTAGTAGTGTTATTTATATTATCATAATTTATTTTAAATTTATAAGTTTCAGGTAAAATAGGTATTATATCATTTAATTTAAACTATTAGGGTATTAGAGGATTCATATTGGTGAATCTATTCAAGATTTTGTTTAATTCTCATTTCTCTAATTTTTTTATGATTTTTATTTCATTGATATAATTTTATTTCAATTTTTCTTTAAAAGAATGGTCAAAAGACCAACTAGCCCCTTAGGCTGACTGGTGGGCCAACCCACCAGTGGGTTGGGTCCAACCCACTCGGGTGAACCCGAGCAGGCGGCCAGTCCCGCATCGCACCAGCTCCACTCCTCCCTCCTCACCCGCGCGACTCCCAGGCGATACGGAATCGCCCCAGCCTCCGGCGCTCTTCTCCGGCCTACTCCGGCCAACCCCGCCGCCGTGGATGGTCGCAAAAGTTGCGCCAACTCACCTACTACTACCTCCTCCTCCTCGATCTGATATCTGCTCGATGAGCCTCCCTTGCGCTTGCAAACCCTAACCCTAGGGTTTCGGGGCCCGCGGCGCTCCACTCGTCTCCGGCGAGCCCTGCCCACCCGAGGAAGGTCAGGTGCCATTGGCGTGCTGCTCTGTTGCTGTTGATACCCTAGGCGCCACCGCGGATGCTGAGGAGGTGAGGATCCGCCGGGACGGTTCCTCGGAAGCAACCGCGGCTCCACGCCGCCCACCTCTGCGCGACGCCCAAGGCCGTGGTCACCACGATGGTGACCACCTGTGAGTCTCTTACCCCCCCCCCCCCTCTTCCTCTCTGTTCTCAGCCACCCCTCTCTCTTTGCTCTGGAGCCAGGCCATCGAGCCTGTGCTCATGCCATGCCTCCCTGTGAGTCCCTCTGTGTGGTGTTGAATGATTGGATTGGCTTCAGTTCATCCTAGTGATGAACTGATGTGTGTGCTTATGTTGTGCTTGTGCCGTGCTTGTGGTGATGCCACAGTTTGGATGCTCTGCTTGTGCAGCTTGCTCGGTTGGTCTGTTCCAGTGTGGCTAACCTGGAAGAATTTCTTCAGTTCTGTCAGTTGACAGCTGCGGTTAATTCTGTCTAAATTAAGCTAATTTAACTTGCTGTTATATGTGGTGGATAAGATCCACAGATAATAGTTAGCTTGCTGGCTTATGCATGTTGTTTGTGGCCTAGCTCTTGGATATAAATGATCTTGGATTATTTAATTTCTCCCAGTGGTGTATATTGGAAAAGTGGATGTGCATTATGGTGAAAACTGTCTTGCTTGACTCCTGGACATGCTTATGTACTGTTTTGGGCAATAACTCCTGATGTCCTGTGCCCATGTGCTTATCTGTGGAGTAGGGTTTATCCCTGTGGTGCCTCATTGAGTGTGCACAGATATAAACCTTCTTAATATGATCTGGTGCTGTTGGTATACATCTGTGAGCAATTTTCTAGCCCAGCCCATGATAGATAATGTTCTTGAGGCTTTTACATGTTTTGATAAGAACAGATTATTACTAAATGGATTTAAATCTCGGTGATGAACTTGTTTCCAAGTCTGAGAGAAAAATAGCACTCCCAATACAAAGATGCTTGGTTTGTTTGCCAGATATTGTATCTCGGGTGTGCATTCCTGGCATCTAGTATTTGGTGTGTTTTCATAATGTTTCTTTGTTGGCTTTACTTTCTGGACAGATTTGGGATGTGTAACTGATAAGAACAGATTTATACTTGATGTCCTAGCTAGCCAATGATGCAAAGCCTGGGGTCCAAGTTTAAATAAGAACAGATGCTAGATTTGATAATTTTAATTTCCTGTGATGAATTTTAGCATAGCACTTCTATGCCTAACTGAGGAAAATAACCCAGCCTGCTCTCTGTGCATAATCTAGCAATTGTTTGCTAGATGGTGTGTAGTGATCAACCTGTTGGGTGTGGATGCTGAGATGGTGTTGCTGGCTTGTTAGCTTTTCTCAGCAGTTCCAGCTCTTGATCCTCTGGCTCCAGGCTTGGCCTTGCTTTGCCTTGCTCCAGATATACCTCCCCAGCTAGTGGCTTGGCCTTGTTGTTATACTACTGGATCTATAGTCTCACAGACATTTGATGGATGAGTTGAGTTGTGGTGCTGTGGTTTGTTGGTGGTGGATCTTGCTGTTCTTGCTGGAGCTGTGCAACTCGAGTTGTGAACAGGGAAAGTGTGAGGTGACTCCCTCCCCTTGCGGCTGGTGTGGTATTTATACCCCAGCAGAGGTCTTGACAGCACCAAAGGGTGCTGGTGAGTGTGCTGTGTGCTGGTATGCTAGCTGAGAAGATATTTTCTGGGATATGCTCGGTTTGCACTTGATCTTATCCTGGTGCTATACTTATTTTTGGCTTGCCACTTGTATTACCTGATACTTGCCCATGATGCTGGTCTGAGGCAATTTACTGATTTGAACAGATACTACCTGGAATTTACTAAACCCAGTGATGTGATTAGCAGTGCATCACACTGCAAATCTGAGGGTACTAATCCCCACTAACCTTTCTTTTTTTACTTTTCTTTGTTTTCTTGTTTATTTTGCAGGATCAAAAGATTAACAATTGAAGACTTATTAAGCAAGGATTAGTATAGGAATTTCTTTTTTGTAGTTGTCAACATGTAATTACTTTGTATTATTAATTGATTATCAATAAAGTTTATTCTTTTCTTTTTCTTATACACAATGAAATTGGAATATCCAATATTGATATATTTTTTATTTGTTTCAATTTGATTATGTTAATTGTATTTTCTTGTTTAATCAAATGGAATTCAAATTCAATTCAACTACTCACAATTCTCAAATCATTCAAGTTTGAACTCCTCCATTTCAAATTGAATCGATAAGTCATGTCGAAATTCACTTTCTTCTAATCTCAGTCTCTCTCTCTTTACTAAAACATCGATGAAACCTCGATCACTCCAGGGTCTAGTACTTGCGAAGGAATCTCCAATTGCCACTTCTCGTCTGATGAGGTCTCAGAGTTAATTACCAGTTTGTTCTTGTATAACTTAACCTATTGAAACTCAAGTGTTTAATGCCCTCAGAAATAATCTGCTTACAAGATTGATCAGGTCCTGTATTCAAATTATTCTTGTATGACACCAATCACCAGGTTTTCACCCCCTCGATTGATATCGTCTATCTTGGCTCCCTCCTGGGCTGCTTCTCTTGTAACCATGGTCATGCAGGAATATAGACAAGAGTTTTGGAAAAGATCACGGACAGTGATCAGGTTTAGTTTTGGTTTGAAGAAGGTTTGTTTCCTCGTTCAGATTCATCCTTCGGGACTGATGAGATCATCCAGTTATACCTGACTAACTTGCATAAGTGAGATCATCAATTCTGTGCTTTGGATACTCACCCCTCTTCGAGTTCCAGATACCTAGTTGATTTCTCTCAAATCACTTACAGACTTGAGGTTAGACTTGTTGGGGGTTTGTGTTGATCACAACCAATTATGGCTTGTGTAACCAGATGATTTAGTTTCTTAAGATACTTCTTAGAAAGATCACTCCAATTGTCCTCTTGACCAGATGATCTAGTCCTATTTCACCAAGTCAAGTGAAACATTGGTCACTTTGGTTTGTTTAAACTTTCGCGCCAAAATTTCCCGTACTTTTAGATGCATGCTTTGCAAATGCACATATTAAATTTAGATCCTTATAACTTCCCAAACCCTGGGATGTTACACATCTCGATTGTTGTGTGCAAACTGAGTCAGTTTGTTTCCAATCTGGGAGTTGTACACTAGTATGATGTTGAGCGCGTCATGTTATTTTCAAGGTACTGTGAACTATGGAGTTCACTATTCTAGGTACCTGACGGTACTTGAAGGGTATAGTGATTCGAGTTGCATATTTGATACTTATCAGATAAAAGCCACAAGTGGATATGTGTTTACGCTTGGTGGTAGTTTTGTTTCCTAGAAGTCTTGCAAGCGGACGATTTTAACGAGATCGACTATGAAAGCAGAACTCACAACATTAGACACATAATGCGTCGAAGCAGAATGGTTTCGAGAGATTTTGATGGATTTGCCAATGGTTGATAAGCCAGACACGGCTATCCTTATGAACTGTGACAATCAAGCAATGATTGCCAAGACTAAGAGTTCAAAGGACAACATGCAATCCATAAATCACATAAGAAGAAGATTAAAATCCATCAGAAATTCAAGAAAATCCGGAGCAATAGCATTGTATTATATCCAGACAGCTAAAAATCGGTCAGATCCCTTTATGAAAGGACTATCACGGATTGTGATTGAAAATACATCGAGTGAGATGGGCATGAGACCCATGTAAGTTGCCATGGGGGTAATCCAACATATGTGACCGGAGATCCCGTGAATTAGGACATGGGAAAACAATCCAGCGGTCAACCGAGGAGAGTATCTTTACCAACCCACTCTGTTGGAGATGCAATATTCTCGTAATCTGTAAGGCAGGTTGATTTTTGTCTTTAATGTGTTCCAAAGCTTGTGTAAGCAAGATGCTATATCCTACGGAGCATTTTTTGGAGAAACACACTTATGTCAGCCCAACTACTCGTCATAGTTTATGAGATTGGGTAATATCTAGCAAGCTCATGAGAAGGTCAGGTGTGTGACAATTAAGCTCAACCCAAGGGATTTAGCCTTTGGCAGCCATGTATCAGCTATTAATAGGCGAAACTTCTACACGCTAAACTGACAATTCAAGACATAGTCCATTGTTCAATTGTGAAGAAGTCTAATCCTGTTACTCTAGGTGAAAGTTCAAGATGCTATCCTACAGAGTATTTTTTGGAGAAAAACAGCTATGTCAGCCCGACTACTCGTCATAGTTTATGAGATTAGGTAATCTCTAGGAAGCTCATGAGAAGGTCAGGTGTATGACAATTAAGCTCCACCCAATGGATTTAGCCTTTGGCAGCCACGTATATGCTGTTAATACGCGAAACTTCTGCACGCTAAACTGACAATTCAAGACATACTCCATTGTTCAGTTGTGAAGAAGTCTAATCCTGTGCTCTAGGTGAAATTTCAACTTAACAGTCTCCACTGCAAATTCTGGTATATCAAAATATTGTTTGGAAGAGTTGACAAACTTATGTGACTCGAGATCTGGTGAGGGGTTGTTGAATTATACATGGGCTTTGGCACATATAACACAATAATCCCTGGTTAATCTCTAAGGCCCATTTAGGTGTATGGCAAGTGGTGGGAAGTTTACTACCATACTGCTACAGTAGTAAAAGTGACCCCTTTATAAGGGTTTCTCTACCTCATGCCATTCGGAGATTGGGAAATACACGACGCCTTCCTCGTCTCGTCACGACGCGACGCGCGCGCCGCGGGTTGCGGGAATGAGCCGAACGAAGCCTTATTTTTAATCGCTAAGAGAAGTGCCACTGTGCGAGACATTGGACCGTGGGCTGTTCATGGACTCGGTCATGGGCCTGAGCCCAAGCCCATCTGCCAAACGGCCTATATAAGGAGGCGCTGGCTAGTGGAGTGAACCCTAACTCACTCGCTCCCTCTTGCATAACCCTAGCCGTCATCTATTGTTTCTCGCTTTGTGCTGATTTCAATGATCCCATCCCGACGACCACGTGCACGGTTGGTCGGGAAAGCATGTGCCTCCAAAACCCCGTCGCTCGAGATCCTGCCTAGGAGAACGGTAATAAGGTTTTTGGGGGGCGTCTCGGCGCGACTGCTCCCTATCTACCCCCTGTCTTCGTCCTCCTCTGAGTCCACTACTTCCCCTGCATCAATACCAGTGGCGACAACACAAAGAAATTGTGAGCAATGAAGGCCCAGCCTTGAACACGCCATAATTGACCCCATAAATCGTAATTTATGACGCCACTTCAATTTCTTTTGAGTTTTGAAATCACTAATTGCTAATCCCAGCTCCGCCACTGATCAACACCATGGTCGACGCCGCCGCCAAGAAGAAGGGCCACGACCGCCGCCGAGGCGGCTGCTGCCGCCCCGTTGGCCTGGCTAACCGGAGGGTACGATTCGTTCATCCCCTGTTTGCTCGGTCATGTGCTATCCGTATATATGGTTCGTTCATAGATGTTTCGGTTCCATGTAGTATACGTGCTCACATGCTTTAGGTATCGGTATGAGTTGCATACTGTGATTGCCATGATTACTGTTTACTCGTGGATTAGATTAATCGATCAGGTGCCATGATTACTGTTTACTCGTGGATTAGATTAATCGAGCACGTGCTAATATTTCCAACAGGTATGTGCATCCGGCTTAGCTACTTCCTCACGAGGCATGACCTACACTTGAATTGCGGGCATGTTTTTACCTTGGAGGACTGATCCATCGAGAGAGACAGCAGGCAAGAACATACTTATACTTATTGATCCAATCCCTGTTCGCAATCGCCTATATATGCATGGTGCTTGATTACCAAATGCCAATGTGTGTTAGACAGTCGTTAGTCAATCAGCGACGCAGCGGGTTGACTTGAATGGACCAGGTCACCATCACCACGAGTGCGTAAATTTGGCAGCAGGCAATAAACCAAGGCCACACATATATGCATGTTAAATGGAAGCCATCTATTTTAGAACGGAGGGAGTAGCTAGTTGCAAGATCGCATTTCAGTCCAAATTGGCTGCGGCTGCACGAACCTGGAAACAGGCAGGCACCCATGGTAGGGTAGTTAGTGCCTTCTCCTGCAGTTTTTGATTTTTCATTTGAATTTGCACCAAACTTTCCAAGTTGCAAGCCTTGCCGTGTACATATATGGCACCAGAGGACTCTCCATAGCCAGTATCATCTCACTCACCATTCATTCACAAATTAAGACAAGATGCGCGCCTCATCACTCGTCGAGCACTGCGCCACCGTGGTCGTCCTGGTGCTCCTCGCCGCAGCGGCGGCTGCGGCAGCACGGACGAAGAACGAGTGCCCCTCCGGCGACAAGGCGGCGCTGCTGGCCATCAAATCCGCCTTCGGCAACGCCTCCTACTTCAACTCATGGACGCCCGACACCCCGTGGTGCGAGTGGGCCAACGTCTCCTGTGACAGCTCCGCCTCCCCCTACTCTGCGCGCCGCGTCGTCGCCGTGTCCTTGGTGAACGATGCCAGCCTCGCCGGCCCATTGCCCGGCGCCGCCATCGCCCGGCTCACCGCGCTGCAGCAGCTCGTGCTGAACAACGTGCCCGGCGTGAACGGCACCATCCCGCACGACCTCACCCGCCTAAACGCCACCCTCGGCGTGCTCGACATTATCTCCACGGGCATCTCCGGCCCGGTGCCGTCGTTCCTGTCCGAGATCACGGCGCTCGGCTACCTCAGCCTCTCCTCCAACAAGCTCACGGGCCCAATCCCGGCGTCGCTCGGGGACATGCCTAACCTCTACTTCCTCGACCTCGGCTACAACCGCCTCACGGGCACAATACCACCTCTACTCCTCAGGAAGGCCTCCGACGCATACCTCTACCTCTCCCACAACAAGCTCACCGGCGGCGTCCCGGCCGAGTTCGCCGCCGTGAATTTCTGGACCATCGACCTGTCGTATAACGGTTTCAAGGGCGATGCCTCGTTCCTGTTGGGCGCGAACAAGCCGCTGCTGAACTTGGACCTGTCGCACAATGCCTTTAGCTTTAACCTCTCCGCCGTGCAGCTGCCCGAGGACCTCAACAGTTTGGAGCTGAGCCACAACGACATCTACGGCGACATCCCGGAAATGGTGGTCAACCTGATACTGAATTATTTAAACGTCAGCTACAATCGCCTCAGCGGCGTAGTGCCCGCCGGTGGCAACATGGCCTGGTTTGATCGGTCCTGCTTCCAGCACAACAAGGGGCTGTGTGGAAGTCCACTTCCACCCTGCAAGCAGTGATTGTCGTCTCGACTCTCAACCAGCCCGTCCGGCTGTAATCTAATGGATGGATAATTGCAGCTTTTATTATAATTACTAGGAAACATGCCCGTGCGATGCAACGGGAGAAACATATTTTAGTGCCCTGCAAAATCACGCAGTGTAATCAATTTTTTGTATGTTCTAACACCGTACTTCTCTTCCCAAACACTTGACAACCCTTTCATCGATGAATTATTACAATTGTAGATGTGATTAATCTTAACTCAGACTCTATTCCTATAGAGAATAGACTGTTTTTTAGCTAAGTTGTTTCTACGATTTAGAGGTCTGAAAGTATTACTGACCAGCAATTCTCGAGTACTTTAAAAAGGAACGAGAGTAGTCAAAAGAAGACCAAGGAGAGTCTAATACTCCATCCATTCCACAATATAAGCCATTTTGGCAAACTATTAATTTGCCAAAATAGCTTACATTATGGAATGGAGGTAGTACATATCGAACTTATTTCTTGGTAAAGACGATGATTTTCTGAGGACATGGAGTGATATACAACAAAACCAATTGTCAAAAGATTTATGGAGGACGAGCTGAAGAAAAAATTAAAGAGCTAGAAAAAACTTTACATATGAAGTTCAAATAACAAATGGGCAGAAGATGACTTATGGTAGGGAAAATGGGTAGAAGATCTTCTTCCATTAATAAATCTCAAACAAATGGGCAGAAGATGACCTTATGCTTGCCATGTAATTGAAATGGTAATTGAAATTCTCATTTGCTAGACTACGAATCCTTTCAAAGAAGACTTAAATATGTATAACCTGATGCACTATGGCTCAAAAAATCACATGAACATGTTATTGTTGGTTGTGTTGTAAATATAAAAAAATAACTAATGTAAAAACAAAATACATGAATAAAATATTACCAATTCTAGATAACTAAATAGAGATTCAGCCTTGTCACCTAAAAGAACATTTTTAAGCCGGAGATTACAACAATGGTTGAAGACGGTCCCCAATAATAATTTTTGGTTACTGATTTTTCTTCATAGTGTGCCACCCAAGAGCTTCAAAGCAAAACATGTCTAGATACATCCACTTTTGTCCAAGTTTGAGACAATTAATTTGGGACGGAGGGAGTACTCACATCCTCTATAAAAGGAATCTATGTGTCTCCGTCAATAGAAATGTTGTTGTCATCATAGAATCATAAAAAGTAATAAGCTTGCAAAGACCCCACTGCCAACCAATGAAGCAGCTTCACTGGAGACACTCTCCATATAGCAGCCATCTCCGACAATACAATAACTACACAAAATGCAAATACCAAGTTAACACACTACACCACTGAAACTAAATGGAAAATATAAGGTTAGAATATTTTGTGTGATGATGAACAACTTCACTATTGGGTTTGTTGAAACGAGCAATCAGATGCTTCTCAGCAAGTGCCAATCCGACCGCAGTTACGATACCGTGGCCAAGAGGACCTGCATAACTCAAGAAAAAGACCAAACATTTAGTCTCGTGCTCGGACATGAAAGAAAAA
This sequence comes from Alopecurus myosuroides, assembly GCA_028641055.1. Taxonomy (NCBI): domain Eukaryota; kingdom Viridiplantae; phylum Streptophyta; class Magnoliopsida; order Poales; family Poaceae; genus Alopecurus; species Alopecurus myosuroides. The sequence goes on along the minus strand of CM054057.1, from coordinate 474,378,626 downwards.
CAGATGCGGCTATGACGAAGCACTGAACTGGAAGTGTCTTTACCTTGATGGCTTCCTAGTTGGCGAGGTGGAGCAAAGTGTCCTGGAGCATGAATCCATGTCTGGCGGAGAGGACGAAGTGGTCGCGGTTGAACCAGTGGGGGTCTTAGGGTTGTACCCCCTGACCTCGTCGTAGAGGATGTGGCTGATGGGTGTGCATCCCATGGGTAGCCCGGAGTGGCCGGAGTTGGCCATTGTCGATTGCGAGGAAACCAGATATCATCTGTACAAAAAAGGACACCACCATGCAACCATCAAGGCTCTACAAAACTACAACAACACATGGGTATATATTTTGAATAGAAACCAGAAGAACACAAATTTGAATGCAAACAAAGAAAATTAAGAACAAGGTTCTTCAAACAGAATAGACAGCAAACTACATGTATATTGTTAAATCAACAAACAAAGTGAACTGCACATACATAGATGCTAAATGTTGTTTCAGAATCAAATTTTCCTGTACGTATATTGGTATTTCTATTTGGGATCAAAAGACCAATTCAAACATATTTGTGGCTTGACAGCTTCAAGCATGAAATCAATTCAAAAGTGAATATAATACTCGAGAATATGCCATCCATTTGACATCGACCAATAGCCAGCAAAATAGAAGCTCCGTTCAGTAGTTTCTTGCAGTGAGCAGTAATGTAAGAGGGTCCATAGCATCATGTAAGAGGGTCTTGTGCAGCCTTCACAACAAATGGTTTCACTAAATCGACCGGGACAATGGTAATATTAATCAAAATAATAATTATATAATTGTATGGGCATATCTATTTATAATGGGGAAGTTGCACAAATACCGAATCATCCCAACACCAAATCGATCTGGGATTGCAGTTGGTGGCTTACCTGCAGGTAGAGGACGCTCTGCCCATGGAGGCCTGAGTTGTAGAAGCGGAAGTACTTGACGCCATGGCGGAATGGGGCACCGTCCCAGAGAGTCAAAGGCGTGGATCTGCACCTCACACACACCCACGGAAAATACAATCTCACTATCTGCTTGCTAATTTTGGTTCACAAGCACGCCGTGATCGACAAACACCGGCGCCTTGCCTACCACCCAGAAAACTGTGCTGAGCAACACTTTCATCCTGCCCCAGGCACACTGATTAAAGAAGATTATGTCAGTACATGTTGCACAAACCTGAACCAGAAGTAGTTGATCTGTAAATGCAGCTGCCATTACCAATCACGTACCAGAAAATACTAATTACACCGACCGAGTTGATGCATTTTGGAGGTAGTCACCAGTGGGATGTCGCCTGCCTGCAAGCCTGCCAAGAAACATCAATTGATGGGAGAAACAAAAGCTTCTCTACCAGGACAAAAAATTGTGTATTGTAGGATGCAGGGAATATATGTACAAAAGAGATGCTTATTTTCTACGAAGTAATTGTACAAGCCAAGAAACATCAAGCGACGGGAGAAACAAAAGCTTCCCTACCTCTGTATCTGTGAGAAACAAAATCTCGGTTAGCTCTGAAATTCTGTGAACAGATAATGAAGGGAATAGCGGGTTTTGAGATTAACAACAAATTGCATGGTAATGAGATTGCATTGGCGGAGAAAAAATAGTGCAAACGGAAAGCATCCATAGTTGGGTGAAAGAAAAGTCTCAGATCTCCTTCTCTCACCAGGAATCTAAACTCAGCTAATGTTTGTAATAGTTCATCACACCCCTGGATCTCTCAGTCCACAGACACGTATCCATGCATCGGAATCGACAAAGAAACACCATGCGCTACCGCCGCCGCACCTCAACCCGTACAGAGACGAGGTCATCGGTCGCGTGGAGAGGAAAATCGTCCATACTCGTGTTGCCTCTGGCAAGCCTCCATCAGCGCCTTCAAATTCCTTCCAGTAAGGGGCCGCATCGCTTCTATTAATTGCTTGATTTTCCTCTCAGTATTCATCTCCGCCTCCGCCTCCATGTCTCCTTCATCTGGCTGAAGATGAAAAATGAAAATAAACAATCAGATTAAGAGGAGGAGGAAACGGTGTTTCGACGGGACTGTAAAATCGAAATCAGAGAGCATACGTACCTTCGGTCTTCTCTGCCGAGAAAAAAACGCTGATGCTGCTCCCGACGAGATCCATCATGTGCTTCTCCCGATCGACGAGGGGAATATGATGGGTACAAATTTTCTGATGGGAGCTACGTTCGAGTTTGAGGCGGATACGGGGAGGGAGTTCCCTAGGAGGAACAGCGACGGGAGGAGATCCCCTTCCATCTCCCCCATTAGAGACCTCGGAATCGGATCACCGGAGCGATTCTGGAGGGTGAGGAGATTGACAGAGGGGACGGGTCGAGCGCATTGTGGCGGCGAGCGGCTGGCTTGGAACCAGTAGAGGAGTATCTTTCCTCCCACTCGAGGAGTGTAGCGGCGTTGGTCATAGGATTGAGAGGACGGCGGCGGCCGTTCCGCGGAGGAGTGTGACGCATTTGGGGGGTTGATTTGTTCTCCATGTAAATTAATTGGCTGTCTATTATAGCACTGCGGAAGGTTTGACTACAGGAATACAGGATTGATTTCCGGTGATTGAGTTTGTCATTAATTCCGTGGATTCTGAACGACGGACGACACGAGACAGGACGCGGGAGTCTCGACGACAGGATGAGTTCCTCGACGGTTGAAGGAACCAAATTCATCTTTTAGATAGGAAGAGAAGTAATCCCTGTGGCTTACTACTGTTTACTACGAGTACATGTTTTCATCAGTTGGATTAGCCTGCTGCCTGTTATGCTAAGTAATAAGGTCCGTCCAATAACAGATGGAAACTTCGGTTGCCCGATCAACAGCACTACAGTCTACAGCAGACGTACTGGTCCACAATTCTCAGCCCATTAGGGGTGTGTTTGGGTTGAGTCATGGAGGCTCAGCGAGAAGCGAGGGGCCGTGTCGAGCGGGCGATATCACGCTGGTCCTTTTCCTCTCCTTTCCAAAACCCGGTTTCAGCCGGGCTCGGCGATCAAGCTGGCGGTGTTCTGCGGCCAGACATGGCGGTGTTAACGTTCTAGGGCGGAAACGATACCTCCGTTAGGAGGATCGGTCGCGTGTTATATAGCATGGAACAGTCCCATGCGTGGCAAGTACAGAGATAAGAGGATAAGGAGAAGTACTACTCCGTGCTTATCCTCTAGATTACATTGGGCTAATCCTCTAGATTACATTGTTCGACACCTTCCCTTAATCTAAGCATGTAGACATGTTTAGATTACGTTTGAATTCATCTAAGCTCTTGATAGGGAGAGCTTTTGTGAATCCATCAGCTACTTGATCTTTACTGGAAATAAATCTAACTTCTAACTGTTTATTTGTTACTCTTTCCCTTACAAAATGATAATCTATCTCTATGTGCTTAGTGCGAGCATGAAAAACAGGATTAGATGACAAATAGGTAGCACCTAAATTGTCACACCAAAGACAAGGTTTTTGCATCATCTTTACTCCAAGCTCATGAAGTAATGCTTCAACCCATATTAGTTCTGCTATGGCATTTGATAGGGACTTGTACTCAGCTTCAGTACTAGAGCGTGATACCGTGGTTTGTTTGCGGGCACTCCAAGAAATCAGACTGGGACCAAAGAAAATAGCAAAGCCTCCAGTGGATCTTCTATCATCAAGACAACCAGCCCAATCTGCATCTGAAAACACACTTAACAATGTTGATGATGAATGCATGAGAGTGACACCAACATTTACTGTATCCTGAACATATCTCAAAATCCTCTTGACAGTTGTCCAGTGTTCTGTTGTGGTAGCATGGAGAAACTGACAAACTTTGTTAACTGCAAAGGACAAGTCTGGACGTGTGAGAGTTAAATATTGGAGTGCACCAACTATGCTTCTGTACTGTGTGCTGTCATCAAGACCAAGAGGTGTTCCTTTATGCAAAGACAAACTCTCAGTGGAAGATAAAGGTGTAGGAGCTGGTTTGCAGTTTATCATGCCAACCCGAGCTAACAGATCATTTACATACTTTTCTTGTGTCAACAGTAGGCTATCTCGAGTTCTTTTAACTTCAGTGCCAAGAAAATAGTGTAAGTCACCTAAATCCTTTATGGCAAAGTGTTCATTAAAATCTTTTAGCAAGGCAGGAATAGCATCATTAGAGGAACTTGCTACTATGATATCATCAACATAAATCAACATAAACATACTGATTCCTGATTTTTGGTATAGAAATAGTGAGGTGTCAGCCTTGGATGGAACAAATCCAAGGTTTTGTAACTTGGAACTGAGCCGTGAGTACCAAGCCCTTGGATCCTGTTTTAATCCATAGAGGGCTTTGTCAAGTTTGCAAATATAGTGAGGAGTGTCAGATCTTTCAAAACCTGGAGGTTATTTCATATAAACCTCTTCTTCCAGAACACCATGAAGAAACGCGTTCTTGACATCTAGCTGCCGTAAGCTCCATCCTCGAGAAACTGCAACTGCTAAGACAAGTCTAATGGTTGCAGCTTTAACAACAGGACTGAATGTGTCTTCATAGTCTATACCATACCTTTGTTTGAACCCTTTTGCAACAAGACGTGTCTTGTACCTGTCACTTGTGCCATCTGCATTTTTCTTGACACGATACACCCACTTGCAATCTATCAGATTTTTGTTTTTGCTAGGAGGAACAAGATGCCATGTCTTGTTTTGAAGCAAAGCATCATACTCCTCCTCCATTGCTTTGCGCCACGTTGGATCATCAAGTGCTTCAATTGGAGAAGAGGGTTCACCTGTGGAAACGAGCAAACCGTGAAGAGTAGGTGTTTTATAAATATGCGGTTGTTTACCATACCGAAGTGTCCCATCCTTGTAACTCTTGGGTTTTTTAATTCTCTTTTGGAGCCTAGTTTTAACTCCAGTTGGAGAAGCAACAGGCGATGCAGCAGGTGGGGATGGCACAGACGATCCAGGAGAACAGGAATCTCCTGAATCGTCCTCGGATCCTGTTCCTGGGGACGTGTCCTCACCAGGGTGGCTCCAGTCCTTGTCTACACGCGCGGGCGCGGAGAGAGAGGAGGATGGCGTGGGCCTCTCTGCCCGCGGGTTGCTGTCCTCCACGTGGTCGCTGACCACACACCTGGGCGAGGCAGGCGAATCAGAGGAGGGGGACCGCGGGGGCCCGGTGTTGTTGTCGTTGTCGAGGGGGACCGCACAGATTCCCGCGCGGGCGTGTCGGCGGGGCTCGTGGTCGACGCGGAGTGGCCAGCGGATGGAGAGGTGGCCCCCGGGGACGGCTCGGAGTCCCGTCCGCGCGTGTCTTCTCGTGACGTGGCGGTGGAGGAGTGGCTCGGCGAGGCAGGCGAGGCGGGGTGGTGTTCTGCGCCAGGATCCCCCTCGGGATCGGAGGAATCTGCACCAGGATCCCCCTCGGGATCGGAGGGCTCCGGATCCGAGAGATCCTCCTCGGAGTCAGCGTAGCTGTTGTCGTTTTCTGCATCCGTGTGAGCATTGTTTTGGCTCGTTTTTTCAGCGTTTTGCACCAGATTTTCGCCAGCTTGTACGTCGGATACCTGAGAGGGATTAGTGACAGGTACAACCGGCAAAATCATATGGTCATCAACAATTGCATCCCCATGTATAGATGATCTAGGAAGTAAAAGAATTTGTTGACGAAGGAGGGCACCGGCATTTTTGTGCATGGAGGAAAAAGGAAAAATGTGCTCATCAAACACTACGTCCCTGGATATGTAAATGCGGCCAGTGGAGGGTTCTAAGCATTTTACACCTTTGTGTCGGGGACTATACCCTAGGAAGACACAACGAGTAGAACGAAAAGCAAGTTTTCTTTTGTTATAGGGACGTAGGTTTGGCCAGCAAGCACAACCAAAAATGCGAAGTGACTCATAGTTTGGCTTAGTGTGAAGGAGGCGTTCAACAGGGGATTCAAAATTTATGACTTTGCTAGGGAGAATATTTATGAGGAATGTGGCTGTGAGAAAGGCCTCATCCCAAAATTTCAGTGGCATGGAAGCATGAGCTAGAAGAGCAAGTCCTACCTTAACAATATGGCGATGTTTGCATTCAGCTGAGCCATTTTGTTGGTGTGCATGAGGACATGACACATGGTGTGTGATGCCAACAGTTTGAAAGAAGCTATTTAATTTTTCATATTCACCTCCCCAATCTGTCTACATGGTTATGATTTTTCTATCAAATTTTCGCTCAACGAGTTGCTGAAAATTGAGAAAACTTGATACACATTAGAACGCTTATTGAGTAAATAAATCCATGTAAATTTGCTGAAATCATCGATAAAGCTTACATAATAGGAGTGTTTGCCAACAGAGGTTGGGGCAGGACCCCATACATCAGAGAATATTTGTTCTAGAGGAGCATGAGAGACACTAGTAGGCATGGGATATGGCAATTGGTGGCTCTTAGCTAGTTGGAAAGAATCACATATGTAAGTATTTATTTCTGGAGAATATGCTAAATTATTTTTCCTAAGAACTTGTTGCGCGATAAAGGATGAAGGATGTCCTAAGTGTCGATGCCACATGGAAGATGGTGGCTTTATTGTGAGAGAAGCACTCTTGGATGGCCCCGAAATAAATGGAACTAGGGGGTAAAGGCCATCACGGCACGGGCCCTTAAACAGAATTCTCCTTGTTTCCTGATCCTTGATCAAAAAGAAAAAGGCATGAAATTCAATGAATACATTGTTGTCAAGAGCAAGTTTATGAATGGACACAAGATTTTTTGTTGTACTGGGAACATGAAGCACATTGTTTAGATGTAGAGATGCATGGGGAGTTTGCAAAGTTGAAGAGCCAATATGACTTATAGGCATACCTTGACCATCTGCAGTGTGGACACGGTCACGACCATGATACTTGTCATGTGTGGACAGCTTGTTTAGGGCACCGGTGATGTGATCTGTGGCACCCGTGTCGGAATACCAGTTGGTATCGACACCGTATGATGCAACATTGGCCTGCTTCTTCTCCTCGTGGTCACCATCGCTGTCGGAGTCGTCGTTCTTGTAGCGCCACCAGCAGTCCGCAGTAGGGTGTCCGTGAATCTTGCAAATTTGGCAAGTCACCTCCACAAAGGGAGTGGGTGCGTGATCGACGCGACGACCGCGGCGAGGGCGATCATCGCGGCGTGCTCCATCATCACGGCGTCCACCGTCATCACGGCGACGCCAGTCCTCACGAGGGCGCCCACCATCGCTGTCATCACGGCGCCAGCGGCGTGCGTCATCGTCACGGTGCCGTGTGGCATCATCGCGGTAGCCACGGTGATCGCGATCACCACCGCGCTCGTCATGGCGTCCACGATCGCCACGGTCACCACCGCGGTCATCACGGCGCCCGCGGTCACCGCGGTCACCGCCTCCAGCTGGGCGGCTGTTGTCCCTGCCACGCCGAGCCACATTGGCATAGGAAGTGAAATCGGCGCCCTGGCCGGTCTCAGCCAACATGGCTTGGCGGGTGTCGTGAGCGCAGATCTGCGCGAAGAGGTCGTCAACGGTGACGTGGGTGTTGGTGTTGGCAGCAGCGACGATGGAATCGTAGGCGCCATCAAGACCGTTGAGAAGATATCCAACCAGCTCATCCTCTTCGACGATCTTCCCGGCAGCAGCGAGTTCGGAGGCGAACCCCTTCATCTTGGCGAAGTACTGGGCGGCGGAGAGGTCGTTTTTCTTGGTGTTGTTGAGGGAGCCTCGAGGACTGTTGATTCGAGAGCGAGATGATGATGAAAACATTCGTGTAATGACACCCCATACCTCAGCCGTGGTGTCCAGCCCAACTACATGAGCGAGGACCTCTGGAGCGCTCAGCAGGAAATTCAGAATAGAATGGTCCTTCACCACCCAAGCTGCGTATGCAGGGTTTGGGGTCTTGATCTTCTGTCCCTTGGCATCTTTGGTCTCCAGCTTGATGGGTGGAGCGACCTCGGATCCATCCAGGAAACCACTGGCCTACGCACTACGGATCGCCGGCGACACCAAAGTCTTCCAGAAGAGGAAGTTGGTCCGGTTGAGCTTCTGTATTGGTGGAGTACCGAGGACGGAGGTGAAACCGGTTGGTGCAGGTGATTCCATGGAGTTGCGTTTGTTGTGGTTGTAGGTCATGGTGTTTGTGGGTTTTGGCTTTCAGATCGTATGATGATCGTAGGTTTTTGGGTTGTGGGTTTTTCTGATCGTGGATCTTGGTTGTGGTCGTAGGTGTTGCTTGGCTTTTGATCGTAGATTTGTAGTCGTGATTGTGTGAGGGTTGTAGATTGGATCGGGAGTCCGGCGGCTAGGTCATGGAAGAGAGGAGCTCTGATACCATGTTAACGTTCTATGGCGGAAACAATACCTCCGTTAGGAGGATCGGTTGCGTGTTATATAGCATGGAACAGCCCCATGCATGGCAAGTACAGAGATAGGAGGATAAGGAGAAGTACTACTCCATGCTTATCCTCTAGATTACATTGGGCTAATCCTCTAGATTACATTGTTCGACAGGCGGCACCAAGAGCATGCGCGGCAAGGTTGGCTTAGGCCTCACTCGCTCGACACGTCCACTCGCTTATACTTAGGAAGCATCTCCAAACTAGTAAATCAAAAATTTGTCGAGCTCTTACATAGAATTTTCCTGAAATTGCCACTAATGATTAAGAAAAAAAGAATAATTGCAGAAAGACGACATTATCATGCCCCCGAGCTGAATTGCTCCTTCTATAATAAGTAGCATGAAATAATCAAAAATTATAGATATGTCGGAGACATATTAGCAGCGTCGATGTCAAATTATGGTCAGGCCAGCCACGCCGGACGCGACCTCTGCTGCAAAGGAGCAATTCGACACAAGAGGAAGTCTGCGCCAACCATTTCCACGGCCAGTCCGGCATCCCATAAATCCTTGGTGCGCTGGATGGACAGAATCAGCCCGGTCGTCGAAAGGGATTTTATCCCCCTAGATAGCCTTCGGCTTCAAATTTTGTTGGGGAATTGCACAGAAGGCAGGAGGATCAATCATCTCGGTCAAACACGAATCCTGCCTCCACTCCTGCCAGTGGATCATCAAATGCCCTCCAATATACTCTTTACTCGTCCCATTTCGCAACCTCCAAGTAAAGCTATCGGATTTGTTGTCGTTGTCAACTTTGGGGGGATAAAAGTAACCAAAGAGAGCCACTGAAGGAACTACCCCCACAAAGTTTTCACACATATGGGACAAAATGGAGAGCGTGGAAACGGTGTTGCGATAAAGATTCAACAGCCTCAGATCAAACTCGGTCATAATTTCTACAAGAACTCAGAGAAGGGAGGAACTAGCCCGGAGGACAGGAAGGCAGAAAAGAACCTCACTTGGTCCTCCTCCTCCGTGGTTGCGGTGTGCTGAAGGTTGGTGGGGCCGTTCTCATTCCCCCTGCCGGCCACCATCCCGCGATACTTCTCCATCAACTCCCGTCAGATCAGGAGCGAGGGGTGGAAGCACATATGGTTCTTCCTCATTCTGGCCTATTCCGCCTCTTGATGCGCCTCTCCGGAGCTCTTGCTATTGGACACCATGAGAGCCTGAAGAATCTCTAGGTGGGAGAAGGTGTTTGGAGGGCTAGATCTAACAAAAAAAAACCGTTGTGGAGGAGAACAGAGGAACAAGATGATGATGCGGTGGCAGTTTGGGAAATTGTGGGGCTAGCGCACGCCCCGTTTGAATTTATGCAGAGGCTCGAGGGCTGGGCGCCTCCCGCGGCTGAAAGTGCAACTAATCCCTGGTGGTTTTGGTAATTAATAACAACATATAAGTCATTGAACTCATGCCTATTCTAGGTTAAATTTCAGAATGTTCAATGATGGCATGGCACGGACATGTGCATGTGGACCCCTAAAAGTGCTAAGGACATGGAAGCTTCAAGACTCTACATTTTTGGTTAATTGATCAAAGATCACATTGAGTCCATAGGAAAAATCCAATACTATTAGAAGGGGATGAGGTTTTGATCATGACTTAATTGCTCAAGTGCTTGAAAATATTGCTCCAAAACCCTCAACCACTTTCCCACACTCCATTATGTCTAAACCCTAAATGCCAAACTCGGCCCCACCGATATCTCCACATCCGGGCCCATCGAGTTGATCCTAGATAGTGCACAAGAAAACCCTGGTCGGTCCCACCGAGTTGCACTGACCAAGTTTTTGTTGGGAATATGCCCTAGAGGCAATCATGTATGATCTAACTCCCAATGTATTCATAAAGTTATTAAGTTGTCCTTATTTTGAACATCTGATATATGTCATTGAATATGTGATTCGATTGTGGAACTATGTATTCATGTTGTTCATGCTAAATTGTCCTTGGTCATTAAGGTTCTACTTTTCATGGGCATGGAGATGTCATTCCAACATTCACATAATTGGCTAAAGATTTTAGCAAGTTGGGCTGACCCATATTGAGATGCAACGAGTAAGTCGCCATTTGCATGTCTCAGTCAATGTAATCCTTAGACCTGAGGTTGTCGCACAATCCGAGTTGTGAATCACCGACTTAGGTTCTGTCAAACGTTGTTCCGTGACAAGGCAGTTATAAAGGCAGAGTTCAGGTCGAATGAGAAGCAAGCTGCGTGATGTGGATAATCAAGATGGGATTTTAGCCCTCCGACTGGAGAGATATTCTCTCGGCCCTCTCGAGTGATGTGATTCCGGAAGCATGGCCATGCGCGACTCAGTTAAGTGCTAACTGGGTCTATTGACTAAGAGTTAGTCACATGAATCATATATCACGGACCGAGAAGAGAGGTGAGCTATTTAAGGGATGACGATAATTCGCCTATAGTTCGACAAGGTTTATCGTGAGGCAAAAGGGACTCAGATGAAAGTCACATTGGAAGGTATGTCGCCATGACTCTATGTCACTTGGGAATCGGCACGTTCTGTTAGGATCCGCTATCGATTGATCGATTGGGAGTCGGACTCCAATCGTTTTCAAGTCGCCATGAGCCTGCAGGGTCGCGCACTTAAGAGCGGGAGCAAGTATATTGGTCGGGTTGGACCTGAACCGGAAATGGACTAAATTAGTGAGTTGGACTCACAGAGGGAATGGGCCACAAGTGTTGTGCAGCCCACTCCCACTCTCTATATAAAGAGGGGCGCAGGTTGCCCAACGTATATAAGTTTTCCACTCCCATGCGTTGGGAACCCTAACCCCACTCAGTCAAGCCGCCGCATCGGACCTAGCAGTCCGCCGTTGGAGCTCCTCCTCGTACGTGTGGATACTTGCAGAGGTGTTGTACGATCAGCACTTCGACGATAGCGGGATTGGATCGGCTGGATCGGATCGTGGGACTACACTGCATCGGCGTTTTTCATCGATAATCCGCACCTGAGCGTCTAGTGGTAACCCTTGTGACCTTCTACCTCGGCTAGATCTTGGAAGTACCGCGTAGAAAAGTTTTTGTTTATCTCTACGCGTTCCAACAGTTTTTGTAATCCTTCCACTCCATTTCGGAATCACCAAGTTGGTTTGATGGAACTGAGACAAGGTCTTTCTTAGGTCATCGCACATCGGTCTCACCAAGTTGTTCCATTCGGTCTCACCGAGAGACTCCTAACATTCAAATATTTTACACAGGCCGATCTCACCGAGATTTTGATTCGGTGTCACCGAGTTGGGTCAAAAGGTTGTAACGGTTGGATATTTGGTGAAGGCTATTTATACCCCTCCACCCCTCTCATTCCGTGAGAGAGCTATCAGAACGAAACTACACTTCCACCATTTTTTTGAGAGAGAACCACTTACTCATGTATTGAGATCAAGAGATTCCAATCCAACCATTTGAACCTTGATTTCTAGCCTCCCCAAGTTGCTTTCCACTCCAATCCTTCTCCTAACCAAGACAAATTTGTGAGAGAGTGATTGAGTGTTGAGGAGACTATATTTTGAAGCACAAGAGCAAGGAGTTCATCATCAACAACACCATCTATTACATTTTGGAGAGTGGTGTCTCCTAGATTGGTTAGGTGTCACTTCGAAGCCTCCAAGATCATGTGGAGTTGAACCAAGGAGTTTGTGAGGGCAAGGAGATCGCCTACTTCATAAAGATCTACCCCGAGTGAGGCTAGTCCTTCGTGGACGTAAGCCATGGTGGAATAGACAAGATTGCTTCTTCGTGGACTCGCGCGGCAGTTACCCTCTGTGGGTTGAAGTCTCCATCAACGTGGACGTACGATACCGCCACCTATCGGAACCATGCCTAAAATCTCCGTGTCTTGATTGCGTTTGAAATCTCGAAACCCCTCCTTTACTTACATATGCAATGTTTTACTTTTGCTTCCTAAACTCTTAGACTTGCATGTGTAGGGTTATACTTGACTTGGTAGAATTGCTAAATCTTTCCCACAACTAAAATTGGGAAAAGGCTAGGTTTTTATTGGTCAAGTAGTCTAATCACCCCCCCCCCCTCTAGACATACTTTCGATCTTACAAGTGGTATCAGAGCTTTGATCTCCATAACCTTGGTTTCCGTTTCTTTGGTCTCCATAGCCTTGCTTCCAGAACCTAGGAGAGTATGGCATCTAGTGAGGGTAATTATCACCGTAGAGATCCATAGTTTGATGGTACAAACTTTGCTAGTTGTAAGCATAAGATGAAAATGCATATTCTTGGTCATAATCCCGCCGTTTAGGCTGTTATTCGTGTTGGCTTGCAAGGTGAATTCTTTGAGGATGGAAACGAACCGTCTCGTGAAGCAACTGCGGAAGAATTAAGGATGTTGCAATTCAATGCTCAAGCATGTGACATTCTCTTTAACGGTTTGTGCCCTGAGGAGTTTAACAAGATTAGCCGTCTCGAGAATGCAAAGGAAATTTGGGATACTTTGGTTGATATGCACGAAGGTACCGAGTCTGTCAAGGAATCCAAGTTGGATGCTGATGCATGTAAAATGCATATATGAATTTTGCATATTTTCACATGGTTTTCTATTACATATTGCATCATATAAGGGTATAATTCAATGTTTTATAGTATTTTGGGGTTAAATTACAAAGTCCCCCAACTTTTATGGAATTAACCCTGCCTATCAGAAACCCCGTTTTCTATATTTTTGACGTTTCAGGGGGCAAACTTCCGCGAAATCACCTGAAAATCTGCGGGGGTCATTTTCTTGGAAGGAGAAGACTTGCGGGCGAAGGATCCACGAGAATTGGGCAAGGTGGCCCAAAAGAGGACCCTCCACGCGGCCAGATTCCTTGGCCGCGTGAGAGGCCCCCTTTTGGCCCCTGTGGCCCCAATTCCTTCCATCTTCGACTTACCGACTCCGTCTTGACCTAAAACCGACTATAAAAAGGGTCCCCCGTACCCTTACGGAGAAGAGGGCCGCTGAAACACCGAAACACCGAAACAGAGACCTGGAGTTCCAGATTGGAGGGGGAAAACTCCGGCGGGGCGCCGCCGGTGTGATCTCCTACCCCTCCAACGTCATCTCCATCGACATCTCCATGAAGAGGGAGTAGTCCACCCCAGGGCTATGGGTTTGTGGAAGTAGCACTTGTATCTCTCTCTCTATGTGCTTCACTAATTAGATCCGTATGAGCTGCCTCACATGCTTACGGGCACCATTGTAATTCCTATGTGGTGGATCTTTTCTATGAGTTATTAAATCTGAGATTGCAATTGTTTCTCTTGAGTTATTTGAGTAGATGTATCTTATGTACCCCGTTCTTATTTGCTAGCTTTGATCAATCTAGTTCTTGAGAGCGTGTATGGGGTGATGGGTGCATTAGTTGGAGTAACGGGGGGTGGCTAGTGCTGTGAAAGTGACAGAAGTTCAGCGATCCACTTAGGTTTTGTTAAACCTTTCTTAGTTACCTCACTAGGGATAAAAAGGAGTACCTTGTTACCGGGGATTTTAAGTGACACTAATCAATCTCCATGACTAGATCTAGCAAGTTCTTACTTCAACTTCATGTCACATTGCTTAAAGCTATACTCTGGTTTTTCCTTAATTATCGAGGTGTTATGATTTATTTCGCATCTTGGTGGAGTATAAGAGGGATCAATATGACCGTAGAGATCTCTATGCTAGGACGTGATTCCCATATGAAATTACTCAATGTTAAACATGTTATTGTAATCTCACATGTAATTCTTTATGTCCACCGTCTACTTTATTTGAGAGAATGCAAGTGTGGAACCATGAACCCCGGTCCTATTTTAAATATAAGAAAACACTCTAGTTACTTTGGTGGAATTTACTTTACTTGCACTTTACTTTACTTGCATCTCCAATTCGAATTTACATTATCTCCATCACCACTTGCATCACAAAAATACAAAAACAATCCATTGCATATTTATTTTCTCATTTGCATTTAGTAGTCGATTTAATTATTGCACATTTACTTTCAGTTTTGCATTGCAATTTAGAAGTCTCACACCTTGTGCTTGACAACCACTTGGTGAGGTTGAGGGCACAAAATTCTCTACTTGTTTGCAGGATCCTGGAGGAAGCTTGGAAGACAACTGCTGAAATACTGGCTCCCCAAGAGTTCGATATAAACCCTCGAGTCACCCTCGTGGGGAAGAAGGCTTGCCACTAGCTACACACTCTGCACTTGGAGTCTCAACCTAGCCATCAAGCGTTTTTCTGGCGCCGTTGCCGGGGAGCCATTGGTGAAGGAGTTGTCCAAGGGAGCTCACAAGAAGTCTTCATCACCAACAAGGTGTGCAAACACCTAAGCTTGGGGAGGTTGCACCTACGTGAGTACCGTCCTTTCTATCTCCACCTTCTTTCAAGTAGATTGTTTTGTTTCTTGTCTTGTTTTTGTTTTTGTTCTTGTTTTTGTTTTGTCTTGCATATTTTATTTTAGTTTGCATTTTAGTTTTGCATTTAGTTATCTAGATTATTTTAGTATTTCTAATTTGCTTAGTTACTTTACTTTTGTTTTGCATAAAAAAATTCAAAACTACATAAAAACTTGGAAAATGGAGCAGAGAACTTATTGGCCATTCAGTGTTAGGAATTTCCCTCAAGAGCTAAATATTCCCGTTGAAAAATTAGAGGTAGATCCTAGTGTTATTAAAATGATTTATGAATCTCGTTTCTATGGAAAGCCTAAAGAAGACCCTTTGTTCCATCTTAAGAAATTTGATGAAAGATGTAAAACTTTGAACTTGAATCATGCAAACATCAACACTACTAAAGTTAAACTCTTTCCCTACTCACTAGGAGGCAAAGCATTAGATTAGATATTAAGATGGCCTCCTAGCAAATTTACTACTTGGTTCAACTTAAGGGCTGCATTTATTGAAAGGTTTTGTCATGCTGAAAAGAATTACAATGTTAAACAATTGCTCATTACCTTTAAACAAGAAAAAGATGAATCAATGATACAAGCATGGGAGATATTTAGAAGTAGAGCATATGGAATAGGGCATGGCTTTAGAGATTGGATACTTATGCATATGTTTTATAAGGGACTTTCTGAAACTTCTAGAGCCTTTTTAGATAATGAATGTGGGGGATCTTTTACTAGTACTAATGCTGCAAATACCCATGTTTTGCTTGAAAGTTTGCTCTTAGAGGTTAAAATTAAAGAGAGCTTAAAAAAGGCTGAAGTACCCGAGGATATTTTTGATGATCGCTATGAGATTTTTAATATGTATAATAGAAAAGGAAAAGTAGAGGAAATTATGATGCTTACTGAAATTAAGGATCCATTGCTTGATTTAGAAAAAAGTAGCTTGCAAGAACTTATTGCTACTCTACAAAAATTTGCTAGTGATCCCAGTATAAATGTTAATCAACCTGGCTTTGGATCTTATATTGCTAATCATGTCTTGCAAGAAAAAATTGCTAGGTACAAGAATGAGGCCATGATATATCCTAAGCTTGGGGATGCATGGATCCCCAAGGTACTAGTTTCAATTGAAAAAATAAATTCACCATGCTATGTTAGATCTAGGTTCTAGTGTATCGGTACTCTCTAAAGAGTTATATGAATTGCTAGAACTAGAAAATTTAGAAAAGTGCTCAAGTGAATTTGTCCTTGCTGATAACTCTACTAAACATGCTGCAGGACAAGTAAAAGATGTTATGATTGAATTGCACATGACTTTCGTACCCGTTGATTTCATTATTATGGATATGAGGGATAAATCCCCTAGTCCTATTATTTTGGGTAGACCTTTTCTTCGTACTACAGGTGTAATCATAGACTCCAAGGAAGGGAATGTCAAGTTTCAGTTCCCTCACAAGAAAAGCATGGAGCAATTCCCAAGGAAGAGGGGCACGCTGAAGAACAAGCTCCCTCATGAGCTTTATCCCTCTTGATTATCAAGTAAGTAAAGCCTAGCTATATGGCTATAAAGAAAGCGCTTTACGGGAGGCACCCCGGTTGTTTTTGTTTGGATTTTACTAGTGTCCTCTTGCTGTCTCAAGAGATTAGTTTTTTGTTTTAATTCTGGAGTTTTCAATGAAGAGTCAAGTCAAACCCATTTGGACTTATAAGTTGCTATCCTAGTGCATGAAATTTCTGTTTCAGCACGAGTCTGCTCACTGTATGATTTTACGTTTTTTATGGGTATGTCGGATTGAGCTAAATTTTTAGTATGTTCTGCAAATGTTAGTCCTCTGTGAGCACAAAAATTGGCTTAATTATTTGACGAGTCTAGCTTAGGGAAAAACGTTCGTTTTTCTGCTGCTGCTTTTCTGGACAGATTCTGCCTTCTTTTGTTTTATGCACTCTTTGGGCTTGGGAATCGAATTTCCATGATTCTTTCAAGCAATATAGTGAACATACAACATAATAACCTTATTTTCTATCTACTGGAGCATTTGATTTGGAATTTTGCACAGAAAGCATGTGATTTGTTTGTCCTTGCTAATCTCACCCCATAGAAAAAGAATGGGAGAAACATGTTTTGTGAAGTTTTTTTCACAGGGAATAGAGGAGCTGCGCCTCAAGACATCCAAGAATGGTGAAAGCCATAAGCTTGGGGATGTGATGAACACCCCACTGGAGCTACACTCTTTTGGTTAGCACACGTCTACTTTCTGTTTTTCTAAGCAAAGCATTTATCGTAGAGACTTGAAGCGTCTAGTTTTTGTTTTTATTTTTGTTTTGATAAGACCACCACCATCATTTTATTTGAGATTGACCTACTGGAGTTTGGGGTTGGAATGTATTGGATGCTAGTATTATGACTTGGAATAGGGATGCCATGGTTGATTTGAAGAGCTACATATGTTTGCATGATTTATAGGCTTTTTATGTGTAGAAATTTGCAATAATGTTGTTTTGAGCTATCTCTTATTCATGTCCTTGATGTTAATTGCTGGTTTATTTAGTTTGTCATGAAATGAGTAGTTCTATGGACAGATGCATGCATAGTAGCTGGTCAACTATCTCCCTCTTGCTAGCCCAAAAATTTAAAAACTCCAACAAGTAAAAACTTGTTTCCAACACTCCTTAGCCAATTATTTCCAGTGAGTCCACCATATCTTCCCATTAGCTTCATTGCTATTCTGAGTATGTTCACCATGTTATTGTGTTATTTATGTTCTAAATTAAGATATTCACTTTATTAATTGTCATGGGTTGAACTTGGGATAGGACTCTCACGAACTTTTGAAGGCACACTTTACTTTTTATGCATCTAATAAATATGACCCAATAATGGGAGCCACAAGTTTTGCGTTTGACAAGTGTGTGGTTGGGAGCTAGCTATAAACATGTATCACCGAAAAGCTTTCAACATTGCACAAAAAATTTACATTTGGTTGATATCATGTACTTTTGTTTTTGGACTCCTGCCACGCCGAAATGAAATAGAGGAATAGTAAGTTTTGATGAGTAAGTATCTATATGACTAGAGAAACGCATTGGGCCGCTAAACCAAGCCATGCTTTATCATGGTGGAAATTTACTTACATCTTGAGTGACTCTACAACACATCCTATAAAAAAATAAGAAGCTATGCATAATAGTGAATGAAAATAAAAAGGATGATGAGTCTACTCCGTTTGTTCATCTTGTCATTGTAACATGGGCTTGTTTCCATGTCATGGGGCAAGAGGTACCTCTTTGCGGTTCTCTATGATGTCATTAATACTTATTATGATTGTACAAAGCTTATTAGGAATCTTAAGTTGAGTAATCATGGAGTAGGTTTTCACACTCACGGGGCATGAGGCTTTCAACCACCTTGTCATTCTCATTACTTCAATACTCACAATTTTAAGATGCTAGTGATAAAGGGGCAATGAGAATCCTAGATCAATGGATACCACATTTCAATTAGTAATTTTAGTTGAATAATTTAGAGGCTAAATAAGACTTGATCATGTTTTACCTCTACTCAATTTTCTCCAAAGTGTCCACCATATTTTCTATTCTCCATTATTCTATTCTTTGACCAATATAGGATTTTATTTTTCATTTTGTGTATGCATTTGGTCCATAGTGCTTTTATTTCATTATACACTTTGTGAACTTTCATGAAGCATCTTTGCTTGCATATTTGATATTTCTTACAACATGAATTGTATATTGCTACTCATTTCTAGTATTAATCATTTGATTATATGTAGCATGAATAATCCTCCTTGATATCCCATGATTGTTTCAATATGAAAAACCCATCTTAGTTTTATCACCTTCATACTTGAGGACGAGCATGGGTTAAGCTTGGGGATGTTGATGCATGTAAAATGCATAGATGAATTTTGCATATTTTCACATGGTTTTCTATTACATATTGCATCATATAAGGGTATAATTCAATGTTTTATAGTATCTTGGGGTTAAATTACAAAGTCCCCCAACTTTTATGGAATTAACCCTGCCTGTCAGAAACCCCGTTTTCTATATTTTTGACGTTTCAGGGGGCAAACTTCCGCGAAATCACCTGAAAATCTGCGGGGGGGTCATTTTCTTGGAAGGAGAAGACTTGCGGACGAAGGATCCACGAGAATTGGGCAAGGAGGCCCAAAAGAGGACCCTCCACGCGACCAGATTCCTTGGCCGCGTGAGAGGCCCCTTTTGGCCCCTGTGGCCCCAATTCCTTCCATCTTCGACTTACCGACTCCGTCTTGACCTAAAACCGACTATAAAAAGGGTCCCCCGTACCCTTACGGAGAAGAGCGCCGCCGAAACACCGAAACACCGAAACAGAGACCTGGAGTTCCAGATTGGGGGGGAACTCCGGCGGGGCGCCGCCGGTGTGATCTCCTACCCCTCCAACGTCATCTCCATCGACATCTCCATGAAGAGGGAGTAGTCCACCCCAGGGCTATGGGTTTGTGGAAGTAGCACTTGTATCTCTCTCTCTCTATGTGCTTCACTAATTAGATCTGTATGAGCTGCCTCACATGATTACGGGCACCGTTGTAATTCCTATGTGGTGGATCTTTTCTATGAGTTATTGAATCTGAGATTGCAATTGTTTCTCTTGAGTTATTTGAGTAGATGTATCTTATGTACCCCGTTCTTATTTGCTAGCTTTGATCAATCTAGTTCTTGAGAGCGTGTGTGGGGTGATGGGTGCGTTAGTTGGAGTAACGGGGGGTGGCTAGTGCTGTGAAAGTGACAGAAGTTCAGCGATCCACTTAGGTTTTGTTAAACCTTTCTTAGTTACCTCACTAGGGATAAAAAGGAGTACCTTGTTACCGGGGATTTGAAGTGACACTAATCAATCTCCATGACTAGATCTAGCAAGTTCTTACTTCAACTTCATGTCACATTGCTTAAAGCTATACTCTGGTTTTTCCTTAATTATCGAGGTGTTATGATTTATTTCGCATCTTGGTGGAGTATAAGAGGGATCAGTATGACCGTAGAGATCTCTATGCTAGGACGTGATGCCCAGATGAAAGTACTCAATGTTAAACATGTTATTGTAATCTCACATGTAATTCTTTATGTCCACCGTCTACTTTATTTGAGAGAATGGAAGTGTGAAACCATGAACCCCGGTCCTATTTTAAATATAAGAAAACACTCTAGTTACTTTGATGCAATTTACTTTACTTGCACTTTAGTTTACTTGCATCTCCAATTTGAATTTACATTATCTCCATCACCGCTTGCATCACAAAAATACAAAACAATCCATTGCATATTTATTTTCTCATTTGCATTTAGTAGTAGATTTAATTATTGCACATTTACTTTCAGTTTTGCATTGCAATTTAGAAGTCTCACACCTTGTGCTTGACAACCACTTGGTGAGGTTGAGGGCACAAAATTCTCTACTTGTTTGCAGGATCCTGGAGGAAGCTTGGAAGACAACTGCTGAAATACTGGCTCCCCAAGAGTCCGATATAAACCCTCGAGTCACCCTCGTGGGGAAGAAGGCTTGCCACTAGCTACACACTCTGCACTTGGAGTCTCAACCTAGCCATCAGATGCACTTCAAAGTCAACTTGACTAGTTCAAGATGATGGATGTTGAAAGAGTCGTGGAATGTACTCTAGGCCCACTCTCATCACAAATGAGATTGCTGGCTTAGGAAGTGAAGAGATGACCTACAAATTCATCATCAGGAAGATCCTTAGAGCCTTGGATGGAAAGTATCATACTGTGTGAACATTGATCCAAATGATGCCCAATTACAAAGATATCAAGCCCACAAAAGTCATTGCAAGGATTGTAGCTCATGAGATGCCACTCAAGGAGAAAGAGGAGCTCAACAACAAGTCAAGTGGTGCTTGCAAAGCCTCAAGTAATGCTCCCACAACATGAATTGACAAGATTGTATCCAATGAAAAGATAATCCCAATGGTCAAGAGCTTGAACAAAGTCTACAAGAATAGAGGCCAAGATAGAAACTCCAACTCAAGGCATTACGAGCAAAGATCATCAAGTCGGACTGAGTTGCTACAATTGTGGAAGATCCGGACACCACTCCAATGAGTGTATAGCACTGATACGCCATTAAAGTATCCTTAATTTCTGATGTTCCATGTTGTTTTCATGTTGTTTCCCACATTTTTTCTATACACTTTATGTCATTTTTATCGATTTTCCGGACAAACCTATTGACAAGATGCCATAGAGCCAGTTCCCTGTTTCTTGCTGTTTTTAGTTTCAGAAAAGTTGTTCTGGAAATATTCTCGGAATTGAAAAATTCGAAGTCTGGAGGTCCGAGAATTCCCGAAGGTTCCACGGAGTCCCAAAGAGACCCGGAGGGAGCCTATAGGGGGCCCACACCATAGGACGGCGCGCCCCTTGGCCGCGCCATGGGGTGGTGTGGGGCCCCCAGGCCTCCAGCGCCTTTGCCCTTTCACCTATTTATACCCCCTGACATATTAACCCTAAAAATATACCACTTCGTCCTGAGAAACACCCGAGGCCGCCGCCATCGTCATACCGAGATCGGGAGGGTTCTAGAGCTCTCCCTGGCACCCTGTCGGGAGGAGAATTCATCACCGGAGGGGTGTAAACCACCATGCCCTCCTCCGAAGTGATGCGTGAGTAGTTCATCCCTGGACTACGGGTCCATAGCAGTAGCTAGATGGTTGTTCTCTCCACTTTGTACCTCATGTTTAGATCTCGTGAGCTGCCTCACATGATCGAGATCATCTTTATGTAATGCTACATGTTGTGTTTGCTGGGATCTGATGAATGTTGAATGCTATGTCTTCTGATTATCAATCTATCATGTTATCTTCATGCTCATGTTATTTATGATCTTGCATGCTCTCTGTTATTAGTAGATGCTCTGGCCAACTAGATGCTAGTAACTCCAAGTGGGAGTATTTATGCTCGATAGTGGGTTCATGCCTCCTTTGTATCTGTGCTCGAGTGATAAAAATGTGACGGATGGAGGATGTGTTGTTGCCATTAGGGAGAAAACAATGGTGTTTACCTAGTTTACATTGTTTAAATTACACACTTTTCTTACTACGATAATCTGTTGCTAGCAACTTAATACCCAACGTTTGTTCGGATGATATTCGGAGGGTGGATTATTAGACACAGATGCAATTGGATGAAGTTCTATGTATTTTGTTGTAATGCCCGCATGAATCACATAGTAATCTTTATGTCTTGCATATGCAGTACGGTGCAGCCTTCAATTCTGTCAATTGCCTAGCTGTAGTTCGTTCACCATGCATGTTATTTATCTTTCACGGAGAGACACCACTAGTGAACTGTGAACCCCGGTCCTTTTTCCTCATACTGATAAAACACCTACTGCTTTTATACTGCTGCTAATGCTTTCATACTGTTTTCCACACCATACGTTTAACCTCTTTGTGTTCAGCAAAACCGGTGAGATTGACAACCTCACTGCTTCATTGGGGCAAAGTGATTTGATTGTGTTGTGTAGGTTACACGTTGCTTCTGAACCGGTAGTGCGCCCTGCCATCTCAGCCGCATCAACCTTCTGAAGTTACTCCTTCCTCCTACTAGTCGATTCAACCTTGGTTTCTTTCAGAGGGAAACTTTTTGCTGCACTCTTCATACCTTCCTCTTCGCGTCTCCCAACAAACGTGTGTTCACACGCATCAAAGCATTTTCTGGCGCCGTTGCCGGGGAGGAAGAGAATTTCTGCAAGTGGAGTCTCTCACTTCCAATCTCTTTACTTTGTTTTTGTTTTTCTTAGTTTATTTTATTTTGTCTTGTTTGCTTCTCTTTATCAAAAACACAAAAAAAAATAGTTCTTATTCTAGCTATAGTTTTATTCCTGTTTTTAATCTTGTTAAAATGACTACTCCTAAGAACACTAAGTTGTGTGACTTTACTAGCACCAACAACAATTATTTCATTAGCACACATATTGCTCCACCTGCTCCTACTGCTGATTTTTATGAGATAAAGATTGCCCTATTAAACCTTGTTATGAGAGAGCAATTTTCTAGTGTTAGTACTGATGATGTTGCTGCCCATCTTAATAATATTGTGAAACTATGTGAGATGCAAAACTATAAAGACGTAGATGGAGATATTATTAAACTGAAATTGTTTCCTTTCTCTTTGAGAGGAAGAGCTAAAGAATGGTTGCTGTCTTTGCCTAGAAATAGTATTGATTCTTGGACTAAGTGTAAAGATGTTTTCATTAGAAAATATTATCCTCCTGCTAAGATTATATCTGTAATAAGTAGCATTATGAATTTTAAGCAACTTGATAATGAGCATGTTGCTAATGCTTGGGAAACAACGAAATCTTTAGTAAAGAATTGTCCCACTCATGGACTGATTACTTGGATGATCATCCAAACCTTTTATGCAGGTCTAAATTTTTCTTCAAGAAACCTTTTGGATTCAGCTGCTAGAGGAACCTTTATGTCCATTACCTTGGGGTCAGCAACAAAGCTTCTTGATGATATGATGTTAAATTTTTCTGAATGGCACACTGAAAGAACTACAACTGGTAAGAAGGTAAATTCTGTTGAAGAAACCTCCTCTTTGAATGATAGACTTGATGCTATTATGTCTATGCTTGTTAATGGTCATGCTCCTATTGATCCAGATAATGTTCCTTTAGCCTCTTTGGTTGCTCAAGAAGAGCATGTTGATGTGAACTTCACTAAAAATAATAATTCAACACCAGTGCTTATAGGAATTAAGATATTACAAATGTAGCTTCTTGATCACATATATTGATGTGAACCCATTATTTAAATTAAAGTGAATGATTTTGACTGCAATTATCTATGTGATCTTGGTTCTAGTATCTCTGTTATGCCCAAGAAACTCTATGATATTCTTGGTTTACCACCATTGGAACCTTGTTATTTGGATATTCGTCTTATTGATAATATTAGAAAGAAACCTTTGGGGAGATTTGATGATGTCCTTATCATGGTTAATAATAATATTTTCCCTGTTGATTTTGTTGTCTTCAATATTGAATGAAATGCTTCTTATCCAATTGTTTTGGGAAGACCTTTCTTAGAACTGTTGGTTCTGTTATTGATATGAAAGAGGGGAATGTTAAATTTCAGTTCCCACTCAAGAAAGGTATGGAAAACTTTCCTAGAAAGAGAATGAAGTTGCATTTTGATTCCATTATTCGAACAAGTTACAATTTTGATACTTCTTTACTTGAAAACACTTGACTCCACTTTTCTGGGCCTAGCTAAAAGGCGTTAAAGAAAAGCACTTCTTGGGAGATAACCCATGGTTTTATTTTTTGCTTTGTTTTTTCTGTTTTCTTTGAGTCAATGGGTTGTATACTTCTGTAGCAACTCCTTTATATCTTTATTTTCATGTTTAAGTAGTGCCAAGTAAAGTTTCTGACGAGAGTTGGAGTTGGTTTTCGGATTTCTGCGCAGGAAACAGATTTCTGCTGTCCACAGTAAAAAATCGTAAAATTCACAGAAAAATCATAATGACCTGAAATTTCTTAGGCTTAATCCTAAGCTAATTCTGCGACTTTTTTGTTATTTAAGTTTTTTGATCTGAGCAACGTAAGTGCCCCTAAAAAATTCGTCTTTACAGACTGTTCTGGTTTTGGTAGATTCTGCCATTTTTCTTGCATTTGCTCTTTTACGATGTCAAGTGGATTTCTTTGCTTCAAAAAACATCAGTGGCTGTAGATAATGTTTAAAATTATCGGTATCACTTGTCCCATACAGAACCCATGGATTTTTGATTGTTGCACTAACCCTCTAATGCGAATTACTCTTTGAGTGTGGTGCGAAGGAAGTTTTGATGGGTCGAGAGAAGAGGGTGATATATGTGATCAAGAAGAGTGCAAGGTCAAAGCTTGGGGGTGCCCCCGTGGTTGATCCAAGCATATTTTAATAAGACTCAAGCATCTAAGATTGGTTATTACCAAGGCATCCCCTTTTTTATCAACAATCTATCAGGTCACTTCTAGTGAAACTATATTTTTATTCTGTCACATCATATGAAGTTTACTTAGAGTGTCTGTTTGTTTTTCTTTTGTTTTCCTTTGTTTTATTTTGTTTTCCTTGCTGCAATAATATAGTTGGATCAAATAATTCCTTGTTTGGGAGAGATACACGCTCCACTTTTTTGTTTGAATACTTGCTATGCTAGTATTCTTAGTTTTTATTCTAGTTACTGCAAAAATTCTTGTTTAGCTCTTGTCTTCAGTGCATCTCTTGTTCAGAGCTGTTAGTTTTAGTAGTGT
This sequence comes from Alopecurus myosuroides, assembly GCA_028641055.1. NCBI lineage: Eukaryota > Viridiplantae > Streptophyta > Magnoliopsida > Poales > Poaceae > Alopecurus > Alopecurus myosuroides. Next base: position 474,353,542 of record CM054057.1, on the reverse strand, counting down.
TATGTGAGTACTCTCATGTTTGCTTGCTGTAGCATTTAGATAGTTTTTTTAAATCAGGTTTTGTATGGTTCTTGTTGGGAAAAGAAACTGCTGCTTGTGGTAGAATTTAAAACGGTGCAAGTAGAAACTTGTATGGACTGTGGCTAGACTTTTTCATATAATGCTAGATGTTATTTTAATTCTAAAGCATTGTGGTTATTTAGTAGCATGATTAGCCCCAAATAGCTTAGAGTGTTTAATGTTCCATTGAAAGAATCATGAGTTGTTCTTGTCATATTGAAGCATAAATTTGTGGTGTTCTCCTTTGAATGTTCTATTTGGTTGACTTGGCGCATGCTCACACCATGTTTATGACTATGAACCAATCACATATAGCCTCAATGATCATTTTTTTAACTTGTGGTACCACTTACGCTTTGATTAATGATTTTTATGTCATTATGCATGATTATGGCTCTTATGGTCTCTTGATTTGTCGCTCCTAGTCTTTTTCTAGCCTCCACCTGTACTGAGTATGAGCTCTACTCGTGCATCCAATCTCCCAAAATCCAAAGTTTTCCCATTATGTCCATCATACCTACCTATATGTGGTATTTAACCGCCACTCCAAAGTAAATTGCTCATGTGTTATCTTTAAAACTTTCAAAATTACTCCTGTTTTGTGCTCATGTTTTAGCTCACGGGGACGTAAATAGAGAATCTTTATATCACGTGTTGATTAGACTTTCACACCCTGGACTAGTGGCTTCATCCGCTTATCCAATGATAGAAGAGCTGGCAGCGGGGTGCCTAGCCCCAAATTAATAAGAACAAATTCTCTTCACTATTTTTGCCCCTAATTTATCATTCAAAGCATAATTGTGTAAACAAAAGAGAAAGAGGGATGACCTTCTACCCAGATGCGTCCTTCTATGTGAGCCGCTCTTGTGAAGTCTAGTTGGATTGTGACGTGCTGTATTTTCTATTTACCATTCGTTGACATAAGCATACACCTCTCTAAAAAATACAGACACTCCTCCATGGTATGTGATTGTTGGCAACACCCGAGGATTCGGTTAGCCATGGTTTGTGTAAAATGGTTGGGAGGAGTGTCAAGATTTTTATACCTCTATTTAATAAAATAAAATCTCTAGCACATGAGTTGATCCCTGCTTCTCTCTGCGAAGGGCCTTTCTTTTACTTTTATCTTGAGTCTCCATCTTCTCACTTTATGCACAGTTGAGAGAGCATAGTTGCCATTCTAAGTTTTATGTGCATTTGTCCCAGAAACATTATTAAGTGATTCATGATGTGTTATTGCTTGTTCTCTAATTATTTGTTTTAGTCTTCCTCATGAACTTTGAAGGTGTCCTAGCATTTATGTTTTGCCCCACTCTTAAGGACTAGCGAAAATATCACTTTGCCATGTTTTCTCTATACTTGAAACAAACATATATCTTTTGTTGCATTGTTATTCATGATCTTTCATTTGTGTTACTTCTCATGATGCAAGGTGATTTCTATGATTTATTATTAAAATTCTATTTATCATGCTTGTGTTGAAGTTCTATGATCTCAGCTTACATATGCTTTTACATTATTGATGGTCAAGTTTATGCTCGTAGTATGTCACCTCAGAAATTGTGTGTTTTTATCGTTTACCTACTCGAGGAAGAGAAGGAACTAAGCTTGGGGATGTTGATAAGTCATAAATGTATACTTAATTACTGATGTTCAATGTTGTTTTCATGTTGTTTCCCACATGTTTGTTATACACTTTATGTCATTTTTATCAATTTTCCGGACTAACCTATTGACAAGATGCCACAAAGCCAGTTCCCTGTTTTCTGTTGTTTTTAGTTTCAGAAAAGTTGTTCTCAAAATATTCTCGGAGTTGGAAAATTCGAAGTCCGGAGGTCCTAGAATTCCCGAAGGTTCCACGGAGTCCCGAAGATACCCGGAGGGGGCCACACCATAGGGCGGCGCGCCCCGTGGCCACGCCATGGGGTGGTGTGGGGCCCCCAGGCCTCCAATGCCTTTTCCCTTTCGCCAATTTATACCCCCCGACATATTAACCCTAAAAATATACCACTTCGTCTCGAGAAACACCCGAGGCCGTCGTCATCGTCATCCCGAGATCGGGTGGATTCTGGAGCTCTCCCGGCACCCTGCCGAGAGGGGAACTCATCACCAGAGGGGTCTACACCACCATGCCCTCCTCCGAACTGATGTGTGAGTAGTTCATCCCTGGACTATGGGTCCATAGCAGTAGCTAGATGGTTGTTCTCTCCACTTTGTACCTCATGTTTTGATATCGTGAGCTGCCTCACATGATCGATATAATCTTTATGTAATGCTACATGTTGTGTTTGTTGGGATATGATGAATGTTGAATGCTATGTCTTCTGATTATCAATCTATCATGTTATCTTCATGCTTATGTTATTTATGATCTTGCATGCTCTCCGTTATTAGTAGATGCTCTGGCAAAGTAGATGCTAGTAAATCCAAGAGGGAGTATTTATGCTCGATAGTGGGTTTATGCCTCCTTTGCATCTGTGCTCGAGTGACAGAAACGTGACGGATGGAGGATTTGTTGTTGCCATTAGGGAGAAAACAACGGTGTTTACCTAGTTTACATTGTTTACATTACACACTTTGCTTACTGCGGTAATCTGTTGCTAGCAACTTAATACCCAACGTTCGTTCGGATGATATTCGGAGGGTGGATTATTAGACATAGATGACGTTGGATGATGGTCTATGTATTTTGTTGTAATACCCTCATGAATCACATAGTAATCTTTATGTCTTGCATATGCACTACGGTGCGGCCTTCATTTCTGTCAATTTCCCAGCTGTAATTCGTTCACCACCCATGTTATTTATCTTTCACGGAGAGACACCACTAGTGAACTGTGGACCCCGGTCCTTTTTCCTCATACTGATAAAACACCGACTGCTTTCACACTGCTTTCATACTGCTGCTACTGCTTTCATATTGTTTTCCTACTATTTTCCACACCATACGTTTAACCTCTTTGTGTTCAGCAAAACCGGTGAGATTGACAACCTCACTGCTTTGTTGGGGCAAAGTGATTTGATTGTGTTGTGTAGGTTCCACGTTGCTTCTGAACCGGTAGTGCGCCCTGCCATCTCATTTGCATCAACCTTCTGAAGTTACTCCTTCCTCCTACTAGTCGATTCAACCTTGGTTTCTTTCTGAGGGAAACTTACTACTGCACTCTTCATCCCTTCCTCTTGGGGTATCCCAACAAACGTGTGTTCACATGCATCAAGAACCTCACAAGAGAAGAGATGAATCACCTCGTATAGAGAAGGAGTAGAGATGATCGTTATGAATGAAGACCTTCTCGGAGAAGCAAGGATTCAAAAAGGAAGGACAAGTCAACAAAGTCATACTCAAGGAGAATACATCAATCTCATCTTGGGGAATGGATTTCTTGCTCTGACTTTGACAACCAATCCGAGGGAAACTATCACTCGAACTCTGACTATAGTCAAGATGAAGGTGTTGCCGGATTAGCTCTTGTATCCTCCAAATCCTATGACCTATTCGATTCACTAATGAAGGAATTGGAAGATTCTTCATGGATAAAGGCCCTAAGGTATCACACCCCAAATTCATTGACTTTAGTAGTAATGATGATGATTTGCTCTGTGATGATGACTTGCTAAATAATAGAACTACTAATGTGAGCTATAATGAACTTGCTAGTAATCATGATAGTGAAGATGAAATAAATGACAATGCTATGAGGGAGATTGAGCATATAACTAAAGAACTAAACACTCTTAGTTAGCTCATGAAACAACTCAAGAAGATCATAGAGAGATCCTAAGAACTCATGAGAAGCTACGCTTCAAGAAGCTAAATTTAGAGCAAGATCATGAGTCTCTAAAAGCTATCAATGAAGATCTTCGAAAGAAGAGTTCCTCTTACATTGCCAAACGTCTCCTCTTTTCTACTTTTGTGCCACAAGTTAAACCTAAGCAATCTAATAGCAAGAGTAAGAAAGGTTCTTTCTCTAGTGGTAGAAATAACAATGTTAAATCCAATGTTGTTACTTCTAGTGCTATATTCTTTAAAAATGTTGGCATAACTTGGGTGGCTCCATTACGGCTGAAGTTCTCAAAGCGGTCAATAACAATGAAATCCATCATGGTTGGAATGACAGGGTTATTGTTTTATACCAAAGGTATAAAGCCCAGAAACTATATCTCAATATATACCAATTATTTTTTGTATGATTTATACAAAGTGATCTAAAAATTGATTGCCAAGTAGCGCATTTGTATTGGTTAGGCTTATTACTGATAATATTCTAATTCTGTATGGAGTGTATACACAAATTGAAGAACTTGAAGAAAGTGAAAGTTGGCTATTGTGTAGTGAAGTTGGATATGCATGAATCTTATGACGGGGTAGAATGGAATTTCTTGCAAAATATGATTATCAGGCTAGGCGTTGATGCTGTTATTGTAGAACTGCTTATCGATTGTGTTAAATATGTTAAATATAAAATTCAATTTAATAAGAAAGAAACAGAAGAATTTACACCATCTCGGGGACTCCGACACGGGGATCCACTTTCGCCTTATCTCTTTTTGTTGTGCAAAAAGGGTTTATCAAGCTTATTAGCACATGAAGAGGAGGTTCATGGTATAGAAGGAGTGAGGATGTGCTGAAATGCACCATCAGTGTCACTTTACTCTTTGCTCGATGACTCTCTAATACTTTTGAAGATTGAATTGACTAGTGAAACCTAACTGAGACGATTTCTTGACGAATACTATGCGAGCTCACGACAATTGGTGAGTTTGGATAAATGCAACTTTTGTTTTAGTCCAAATAAGTATCTCGGGTTTCCTGCTATGGTGGGGGCTGATAGATCAAATAGCTTTGAATATTTTATTGAGATAGTGGTTTCCTTGGTTAAAGGGTGTAAGGAGACTTTACTCCCTACAAGTGGTAAGAAATTGCTTTTAAAAGTTGTGATACAATAAATTATTATTATATGCTATGGGTGTCTTTAAGATTTTGAAGTATATTTGCAAGCCGATCGCATATGACATAGCTAGTTTTTGGTGCGGTGATGATGAAACCACAAAAATATGATATGGTTTGCATGGTGGCGAATGTGTATTCCAAAAAACAAAGGAGGAATGGGGTTCCGTAGTTTAAATACTTCTAATCTTGCCATGCTTGCAAAACATATGTGGAGATTGTTAGTTAATCATGAGTCTCTATGTGCAAGAATCATGAAGGACAAGTATTACCTCCACGGAAGTGTTTTGTCAGCTAGGCGAAACCAAGGTTCCTCATTTACTTGTTAAAGTATTTTGAAAGGAATTCAAACTTTTCAAATAGGGCTTATTAGGAGAGTGCGTAATGGTACCAATATTAACATTAGGGAGGACCATTGGATACCATCCATCCCTGTCGCACCCGGACTTCTAGAGGATACTCGTAGTTCCGTTGAACAATAGATGATTGGATTACGGGGCTTACCTGCACCCGCATCTCTTACGAGTAGGCCAACACACGTATGTGTGACAACCAACCCCTACTGTTCATCGTCTACGTAAACCATCCCATAGAAATCAGGATACTACCATTGACGTACTTCATACCATACACACATGGTACGTCAACGGCGTTAACAAAATGATAACACAACAGATCTCTAAGACACAAATAAATAGAAATAAGTTGCAAATAGCTCTCACTAGAGCAGAGATAGCAAATACAATCATCCAGAGGACACATGTCCCAACAATTCATCATTACAACACAGCGGAAGCATCCAAAATGTCTGAGTACAGACAAGATCCAAATAGGCCTAAGAGGCCGGAAACGAAAAGACGGAGCCCATCCACGATGTCTCGGATCCTTCCCGGGTCCGCTATCTACTCGTCAGCAGTCTCGTCATACTCTACGTAGTAGCCACCATGGGGATCCTCGGAAACGTAGTCTGCGGAAACCACAGCCCCAAAGGGGTCAGTACATAAACGTACTGGCAATAAAGACTCACAATTCACCAAGATGTACCCGTCAACACCAAGTACAGATGCTTTGGGTTCAACGGAATAATAGGTGGTACAAAAGATACGGCAGCGGGCTGCACTAACCAACTATAGATACATGCTATAACTTCCGGCTAACAGAAAAGGAGATAAGATAGCGTGTCGCAACCAACTACTACTAACTCCAAACAAACCCATCCTGGATCTCGCCCCTTATCCAAAGAAGCAATCCGAGGATAACTCACACAGTTGGGTTAATGATGGTTCAAGTTATTGTGTCAATAAGACTATTACTAGTCAAGTTATCATTAGTTAGGTGTAAGTTGTTCTGAGTACTTGTTAGCCAGTACTTTCACCAAGTCATCCATAACCGCGGAAAACACGGCTTCTCGAGAAGATTTACCCTGCAGGGGTGCACCAATTTGGCCGTACACGTAAGAATAACCCGCCAGATGGAATGCCTCCCACCAAGCGGGGCACTCAACACAACTCAACTCTTCTTCGCATCAAGCCCAAAGAACCCCGTGCAATTGAGCGCACGGCTAATCAAGCCCCACGAAGAAAAGGGGACCCTCATAGCACTCTAAGAACGTGTCTCCCTAAATGCCGACTACAAAAGTTCCACCCTGACCTGGGTTCGCAAATACATATGCATGCGGCAAATGGAGAACCCGAACTAAATGAGGCAATTTGGACGAGATGCGAATCGAATCAAATTGAGGGGGGCGCCCATACACGCTTCCCACATGCGGATAGTGCGCTCATCATGGATCAGTAGACAAGACCCTTTTCCTAATTAGGGTCGACACTAGCAGGCCTCAAAACCACGCCGGGCCTCCTGCCGGTGCCTTATCATCAAATTAGCATTACCTCGAATATTAACAGATTGATTGTTTAAACATCGAGACCCAGAACATAATAGAATATGGTAACAGAAAGTAACGGGCAACAGACTCGAGCAGAAACAACCCTAAGCATGCTAGTAAGACACGGGCACAATCAATGGGGTTATAGGTGTGGAGGTGAGGCTATATCAGGGTTAAAGGATAACATGTGATAGGTTCGGAACAGAAGCAACGATCCATAAGGCTAGCAGAATAGACAACGGAAAGTATCGGTATCCAATGTGGAAAGGAACACAATGGTTCATGTGAGTGAATACTTGCCTGCAAACTCAGCAGCCTGGTACTGAGCTAGATCCTCTGAAGGGGTGTCGTAAACCTCGTCTGTCTCAACGTCGTCGTCTATTCGAGAAGAAGCAAACAAACAACGCAGAGAGACAAACAATCAATAACATGGCATAATGCACAAACATGGGATGATGCATGACAATTTAATTGATGCATCAAAGATAAGATAGCTGACATGGTAACATGTTTAAATGGATCCATATGCAATTTGGATTGCACATGGAAAACCCATGAATTTAGGTTGAAATAATTGTTTTACAACTAACCAACAGGTGAAAGTGGATTAGCATGATGCATGGATGAGGAAAACAAAAAGAAAACAACAATAGAAACAATTTGAGATGAAGTTAACCAAGTTTGGAATTTTATTTATTAAGTTATGGAATTTTGGTTCCTTAAAGGTGTTACACAAGCATTTGTTGTTTTCACCAATTTAAATTGTTCAAAATAGATAACAAATTTCATATTTGGAAAGTACACAAAATTTTAGGTGGAATACATGTTTCATTTGTTGAAAAAGGATTTAAGATGAATTAATTATGAATTAAACAAGTTTAAACAAGATTTAAATGAATTTAATTCAAGTGTGAAATTATTTGAAATTTTATTTGTTCAAAACATTAAACCAAATTCATATTTGAAAAGTTTATACTTTTCTGGTTTGAAAACATATTTTATATGTGCAAAAATAATTTAATTTGAGCAAGTTATGAATTTAGCAAATTTAAATGATTTAAACAAGGTTTAAATTATTTAACCAATTTTAATTATTCAAAACAGAAAACAAAGTTTATATTTGAAAAGGTGGTTCAATTTAGCATGGAAAACATATTTTATTTGTGTTATTTGAATTAAGTTTGAATTAGTTATGAAATTAACCAAATTTGAAATAATTTGTTTGAATTTGAAATTTGAATACATTTGATATGTTCAAAACAGAAAAAAAAAATGCTTTAATCATGTAGAGAATTTAAGTTGGTGCAGAATACATATTTCATTTGTATTATTTGGGTTTGAATTTCAAAAGTTATTTGTATTTCAAATACAGGGACTAATCTGTAAAATATTTGGACTTAAACTTAAAAAAGAAAAAGGCAGAAACATTTTCTACCGCGCAGTGACCTAGCCTGGCCACTGACGAGGGGGCCCTGGGGCCACTGTGGCCAGCGTGGCAGCTGACTGGGCCACAGGGGTCACCTACAGGTGGGCCTGGACGAGGGGGAATAAATCCCAAAAAAGTTGCGCGCGGGGGCTCGAACCCACGACCTCGCGGTGTAAGCGCAGTGCTGCTGCCACTGCGTTGTGATGCGTTGCTTGTCAGGTAAGGGGGTGCAGTGAGGAAGACCTTCAGTTAGCGCGTTAACTGAAACTGTCGAGTTCAGTTTCTGAACTTCGTCAGAGGAGCACGGCCGCCGGCGGCGAGCTGCTGTTGCGCGCGCGTTGCTGCACGTCGTGGAGGAGTGCAGGGATGCGTGCTCGTGCTCGTGCTCGCAGCGAGGAGGGAGAGGGGAAGGAAACGAGGGGAAGCTCACCCTCGATGTCGCCGTGGCAGAGGCCCGGTGTAGGAGGTGGCCGGCGACGGGGAAGAGGACGGCGGCGTCGATCAGGCGCTTTCCAGCCACCGTGGAGATGTCGATGAGGAAGAGGGAAGCACGGGGGATCGATTCCCGCTGCTAACCGGAGGGAAGGAGGGACCACGCGGCGGCGATCATCAGAGTTCAGACACGGTGGTGGTGGATGGTGGCGCTCGGGTTTCAGAGAGAGAGGAGCGGGGCAGAGAGAGGAAGAACGGCGCCGCGGCAGTGAGAGGGAGAGAGGAGGGAGGACTAGGGCTAGGGCAGAGCTCGGGCTCGCGGCCTAGGGTTATAAGGCGGAGGTGGAGCGCGCCGTGGCCGTCTGCTTCCACCGTACGCCGACGTGGGTGCCCCCGATGGGCGCCGTACAGGAGGAAGGTGATGAACAGGTAAGTAGGCCGGGCTGGTGGGCTGGGCTCAGCCCACTGGCCTGGCCACTCCCTCTCTGCGATTTTTTTTTTCTTTTTTAATATTCTCTGTTCTGTTTTTTTTTTGCTGAAAATAAATAGGAAGAAAAGGGTAGGGTTTTTGGGGGTAGAAAAATTTAGGAAAATTTGTGTAGGTTGTTTATTTCAACAGCAATAGTTTGCAAACTTTTGTTTTTCAAATAATTCAAATTTGTTGTTGTTTGTAGATTTGTTTGAATTTGATTGAATTTAATATTAATTGAATAATTGAACTTAAGCAACTTAAAAGTTTTTAAAATCAAGTTTATTTGAAACAAATGATTGATTTGTTTTGTAATTTTCATAAACTTCAAAAAATGGTTGCTGTTTGGAAACTTAATTGCATTTGAATGAAATTTGAATTAAGTGAATTATTAAAAAGAACAAGTTAAATAGTTTGAGCTTTCTATTTTGATGGAAACAAAGGGTTGTTTTTATTTGAATACTTCTATTTGAAAATTGTGACAGCACAAGTATGAAACAAATATTTGACTTTGGTTTGAAAATTCAAATAGGAAACAAGGGAAAACAAATGCAAACAATTGGAAAACAATTGCAATGATTAAGATGCCATGATGCAAAACATAAAATAACAATTAGCAAACATTCTAAAGGTGATTTTCATACTTGGGATGTTACAAAACGCCCCCCTTGAAGGAATCGCGCCCCGAGATTCCTACTGAGAAGAGAAAAGGTCCGGATACTTCTTGCGAAGATCCTCTTCGGTCTCCCACGTTGCCTCTTTATCGGAATGATGAGACCACTGCACTTTTAAGAACTTGGTGCTCTTGTTGCGAGTTTTGCGCTCGGTCTCATCGAGAATTCGAACAGGGTGCTCCTCATAAGAGAGATCTTCTTGCAGTTCAATGGAATCATGATCAACTGCACGATCTGGTTCTTTGAAACACCTCTTTAGCTGTGACACGTGAAACACATCGTGCACCTTGGATAGTTTTTCTGGAAGTTCAAGACGATAAGCATTTTCTGCACGCCTTGAGAGAATGTTGAAAGGACCAATGTATCTTGGTGCAAGTTTTCCTTTCACACCAAAACGATGAGTGCCTCTGAGGGGAGTTACACGGAGATATGCTTTGTCACCAGGTGCGTAGATCATATCCCTGTGCTTGCTGTCATAGTAGCTTTTCTGACGAAACTGAGCAATCTTGAGATTGTCACGAATGATGCGAACTTTCTCTTTGGCTTCCTTAACAATGTCAGGGCCTAAGAGTGAATGTTCACCGGCTCCAGACCAATTGATTGGACTCCTGCATCTGCGGCCATAGAGAGCTTCAAATGCTGCCATGCCTAGGCTTGCCTGGAAGCTGTTGTTGTAGGAGAATTCAGCATATGGAAGGCATTCCTCCCATTTCATGCCAAAAGAGATACCACATGCTCTGAGCATATCCTCGAGAATCTGATTGACTCTTTCGACTTGTGATGGGGGGATGCTAACCCGGTATGCCAAGATCCGAGGAATAACCCGGCCCAGAGACAGTGAGCAGGATACGGCTAGGGATAAAGATGTTTGTGAAGGCCCAAGCTCGTGGGCCTAGTGACCCGGATTATGGGTGTTGTAGAGGAAAGTTAGGGTTAGCACGCCGTGTCTGGGTAGGACCCGGGTGTGCCTTGTAAAGTAAGTTAGGGGGGAGTACGGGTACTATATAAACCGACCCCCGGGTATAGATTGAGACAGAGATTCGAGAACCTCAGCAATATCAAGTGGTATCGAGTATCCAGTGTAAACCCTAATCGTGTTATCGTATCGAGAATAGAGATCCGGCGACTTCGATTGCCGGCTGTCATATCAAGTTGTATCATGTCTTCCTTTGAGCTAAACCCTCTCCCGAACGCCTGTGTCGACTTGCCCCAAGATCAGTTACCCCTGGTAACATCTGCCGTGATTATCCCACGACAGTTGGCGCCCACCGTGGGGCCTGCGTCCAAAGGTGTCTACATCACGGGAGAAGCTCGGAAGGGCATGGAGAATCTTGTCATCGGCGAGATCTACATCGACCACGAAGGAGAAAAGGTGGTGGACGATTCCGGCTGGGGGCCGGAGTCGGATCACCTCGAAACCGGATCCGTCATAACAATCGGCCGGATCAACGTCTTCATCGGTATGGTATGTGCTTCCAATTTGGTCCCTGACAACGTTTGATCTGATTCTATGCCAGGAAAAGCCACGTCTACCCGATCAGATGATGAAGAATCGACGGGAACGACATATCCAGCAGAAGAACCCATCGCGGAGTGGGAACAGCCGGAGGAGCCGGCATGGACCCCACGCGACCGGGCCCAAGGAGAAGATGACACCGGGTCTATCCTGGATCTACTGGAAAACCGGTATGAGGAGAACGGTGAAGAGCAACAGCCTGAATTTACACCGGATGTCGCGCACCGAGTTGCAGTCTATGCAGCCCCCGCGGCTAACCAAGGAAACACAGCCGCGGCACCAGTCGGGGCAGTGGCCCAGCAACAGGGCGCGGTTAACGGAGACCCGGTCTTGACCCGGGTCGATGGAGAGTCAGCATCGGTCACCAGTCGCGCGGCAGATGAGGAGCAACACGCCAACATGTTCGGGTTTCAAGCCAATCGGACACCAGGGGCGGGTCCCTCGAATCCGCGTCACCCGGCCCTGTTCGATAATAATTTGATCTTGGATCCTACAGTCCTCGCCACTGTTATCACCCCAGAAAACGCGGCAGAGCGTGTTAGAGATCTGGACGTGGCTCGTCGTGCATTGGAACAGCAAAGAAGGCAAGTGGAAGCAGATAGACAGGGGATGGCCACCCGGCGGCGCGAGCTAGACGCGTTGGAAACCCGGCTTCGAGAGGAAACGTCCAGGATACATCAAAGGCACCACACCAGGTTGCCAGCAACGGGCGGGGTTATTAATCCGGCTAATTTGTTCATCACGCCTCAGGATCAACCGATACCAGTGGTGAACCAGGGAACCGCACCCCAACAAACAACAGCAGCGACACATCCGGCGGGTGAACGGACCGGGTTACCCCTACCGCAAACTAGAGTCACAACCGGCAACGATTTACTGCCGCTGCCACCATCACGATTCCGCACGCCAGCCGGCCACTACAACAATCCTATGGACAACGTATATGCGGCGACACTCGCATTGAATCAAATACCTGTGGGAGAGTCGCCCCATGCAGAGAAGACCCGGCAAGCCATCGAGCTGTTGCACACTGCGGTGGCACAGCAAGCCAATTACCCGGATCACAGAAGCGGAATGCACGGGACGCCATATGTCAGCCAGCAGCAAGGGAATTTACAAACAAGTTCGGCGCGGCGGAGGGAAGAGCAGCAGCAAATGCCGCCTCCTCCCCGCGCTCAGGCAGTATCAGCAGCACAGGCCGTCGTGGACAGTTCTAGAGCTCGGAGGGCCGCGGCCGGGTCTGCAGCGCATGGGCCTCCCGCAGCACAGCGCCCAGACGCGCCCCCCGCGGCATCACACGTCTCCAGGGCAAGGCCGGCTTCAATCATTCTTGCGGGGCCCAAGTGTCTCTCGGACAATATTAGAGCTGAGCCTTACCCGGAAAAGTTCAAAGAGCCAGGGAAAGTAGTGAATTATGAGCCAACTATGGATCCCGAAACGTGGCTAAGCAGTTACGAGATGGCAATGTCAATCCGCAACGCGTCCGAGAACCTCCAAGCCAAATTCATGTATCTGATGATGTCTGAAGGAGCAGCAAAATTATGGTTCACCAATCTACCAGAGGGATCGATCAAGTCTTGGGAGGAATTGAAGACCGCGTTTATCAAGCACTTTCACGGAACCTGCAGGAAATTATTCACCATTGATGATCTAGAGCGATGCGTCCAAAAGAAGGAAGAATCGGCGCTCAGTTGGGTGCGCCGGGTTATGGAGATACTTCACTCATCTACAGACATCCAGCCCAAGGATGCGCTACAAGCCATGGCAAAAACATGCAAGTATATACCTTTAGTGCAAAAGTTAACTCGCATGAAGTCCAGTCGAAATGCGTCAGAAGTCACAATGGGAGAATTGATGGATGCGTGCAACAAACACGCTGCGACAGATACCACAGAAGAAGAAGCTGATGACAAGAAGGCAAAAGCAAACACAAGCGGTAATGGAAGAACCGGCAACAGAACAGCATCAGGAAACAATGGAAGTAGTCAGAACAAGCGTCCCTTCGAAGGAGGCTCCGAGTTTGTCGCCAATACAGAAGCCGGGTCTTCAAGACCCAGAGCAGAAGGAAATTTCAATACTGGGAATCACAACGGAGGAAACTACCAAGGGCCGCCCCGGCCGGGTAATAGTTGGGACATCTTCAGAATGGCGTGCCCAAAACACAGCAGGAACGGCAGGCCGGCTAACCACTCCTTGGAGCAGTGTGCCGATTTGCAAAGATGGAAAAATGAGGAAGTGCACAGAGCTATGCGAGGTGCAGGGCGGGGAGGAGGACCGGGTCCAGGGGCAAACCCGGGCAACGGCCCACCCCCAGTTGGTAACCCGGCAGCTGGAAATCAAGGTAATAACCAAGGGGGGGCAGGAGGCTTCCAGGCTAACCCCAAACAATTGGGTCAATATCATGTGCATACCACAGGAGGATCTAACAAGGACAAAAAGATACTGAAGCAAGCAGTCAACTCAGTTTCATTAGCCGTTCCGAGATACTTGAGATGGTCAGAACAGGAGGTAACATGGAGCAGAAGGGATCACCCGGAAAGAGTGGAGTACCCAGGAGTCTTGGCACTAGTAGTCGCACCGCAAGTTAATGGGTACGAACTAAAGAAGGTTTTAATGGATGGTGGAAGCAGCATCAATATACTGTATTGGGAAACCTTCTTACGCATGGGTCTCAAGGAATCTCAACTGCAAAAAAGCTCAACAGTTTTTCATGGAATAGTGCCGGGTCATTCGGCATGCCCCGAGGGAAAAATCGCACTAGAGGTAGCTTTCGGAGAATCAAAGGATAACTATCGAATTGAGTGGCTCACCTTTGAGGTAGTGAAATTACGCAGCCCCTATCACGCGCTGTTTGGAAGGCCGGCTTATGCCAAATTCATGGCTAGGCCGTGTTATGTATATCTACAACTAAAAATCCCGGGTCCCAAGAAGACCATTACCATACATGGAAATCGGGATATAGCAGCTGAATGTGATGAAGGAGACGCAGCAATGGCCGAGCAGGCCTGTAGAAAAGAAGAGCTCAAGCACTACCGATCTCAAGCAGACCCGGAGGATATAGCCACATCAAAAAGGCCGAGTACTGAAGGCGAAAAAGCAAAGTCCAAGGTAACGCAAGATGCTAAATTGGTGGCCTTAATCGAAGTTGACTCTCCCAAGCAGTCTGCTGTAAAGGAAGAAGTTACACGGCCGCCCACAACCAGCAAAGTCATGAAGACACCCCACCCGGGTTGGCTGACAAACCCGGTACTCATCAGGAAAAGTCCAACTTATGGAGGATGTGCATTGGTCAAGCTGGATCAGGACCAGCGCTTACAAAGAACTGAGTAATGTAACGGGCGGCAGGTTTCAGACGCGCTCTTTTCCTACCCAGGGTACCTAAGGGGACTGGAAGGTTTTTAATGAGGCGGCCTGCTGACCCAAAATTTCTGGTATCAATAAAGAGATGGTTATCAAGTCCTATGTCTTTTCGCCTTTATCACAAGTAAGTAGTATCAATGCGACATCGATAATTCAGTATCATCAAAAGCATCGATTGCATGTAGGTCTTGGGGGCTGGTTGCTCAGGTAACCAACCACTAACCCGAATGACCCGGCATAGATAGCTATAAGTTATAAGGGCCGATTCCTCGCAAACGAGCATGGCTGCAATCTTATGACTGGGAAAAGAAGCCAATTTTTCTTGACTTATCTTACTTAAGCTTGATGTGACTCGCACTAAAGTGGCATGATTCGTTCGCTTACGATTACAATCAGCCATGGAGCCCAATGGGACTTGCCTGACACTGTTCTCGTATGGATGTAACAACATGGTATCCACGCGAAAGCCGGCTTATAGTATAAGATAGTCAAAAGGGTCATCTAAACCACAAGTTTATGCAGAGTACAAGGCTGATAAGCCGGAAACTCAGTGATTATCAAGCATAACTTCAGTATTTGCATGAGATGGTTTTAGGGTTTTGCCTTGGTAGGGAATGATTTGTCCTCTGAGAAAGGCCACACCCTCATGACTCGTCCTTTGGGTCATGGGGACTGGGGACTTCGTAACAGAAACAAACCACTTTGATACCAAGGTTCAAAACGGCCCTATCATCCGAGTCTTGGGAAACTTCAAGAGAATTTCACTTATCAAAGCCCCTGGTCTCGAAAAGAAAACGAGTCTTATGAAGGGAGCTAAAAAGAGAGATGGGTATCAAGAACAAGTTCAGAAGAGCAGCAAAAAGTATGATTATCAAAAGGCTGGGAAAGCCGCGAAAATATGTCACCAAATAGAAGTATATTACAAGCTTTTGCATCGGTATCAGAAGTGCACAGGCGCACCATTAACAGAATAAAGTAACTCAAACAAAAAGGTTCCATGTGACTAAGATACTATGACATCCTTACTCTACTCGGCCTCCTGTGCGCGATCTTCCGGGTCTTGCTCCCGGACCTGCTTTTTAGCTTTTTTGGCAGAGCCACCCGGACTCACCGCGCCAGGGCGGATAGGAGGAAGGACGGACGGTGTAGAGGCGGACGGCCCTGATTTTAAGTCGGCCTCCCTCTTCGAGGTTGCCTCCTTCTTCTTAGCCGAGTAATCAGCCCATTTCTCCAAGAGGTCAAGGGGCGGGGGTGCTTCCTCTGTGATAACCTTGTCATCAGCGTCATACGCAGCCATTAACGTATTAAGGTTCAAGCTATCAGCTAGAGTGGTGGCAGAAGGGCGCACTGCCGACTGAATGGCCTTGAAATCCTTAGGTGTAAATTTGGCGCCATCCGCCTTGAACTCAGGAAACCCGGAGATTATCTTCGCCGGGTCAAGCTTCGGAAAGTAAGCTTTGGCCAAGGTCAAAGCCCGCACTATACCAGTACGGCAGGACGAACGCTTCCAGAGTTCAATCCATCCGGGTACAGTGGAGCAGGCTTGGACAAGGTTCTCTTCACCCGGATAGGCTTCCGTGGGCCAATTAATGGCATTCAATATAAATTTGGTGCCGGCAAAGAAAGTCCGGAGCACACTCTTCAGGGTCCTAACCTTGACAATAGCATCTTCCTCTGGAGCTGCAAGGTTCGCGCCTATAGTGGAAACAGAAGCAAGAACGTGTCAGTAGCAGCCGGGTATGAAATTAGTCGGCAGGCAAAAATCAGTCGGCAGGTAAAAACTTAGCCGGCAGGCAAACACTTACTAAGTAAAATCTGATAAGTATCGGAGACTTGATCCGATAACTTCTTCAAATCGGCCTGAGCGGCGAGGCACTTCTCCTTGTATTTGGAGACATCCTTCTTCAAAGTTTTCATATTATCCTCAAGGATTTCTCGGCGTTTTATCTCGGCAAGAAGGAGCCGTTCAGTCTTCAGCAAGGTTTCATCAGACCGAGTTACATGTGCCTGTAAGTGTAAAAGGGTGCAAGAACCAGATGAGTGTTATGGCAAGAAAAATATGGTGAGAAGTACCAAGCATAACTTTTGCAAGTTATACTCGGAACTTGGGGACTAGGTAGGGAATATAAGATAACAAGCGCTCTTACCTGGTGCTCTGCAGCCATGCGCTCTAAAGTCTCGCTCTCCGAAGCCTTCATGGTGAGAAGCTTGTCCATCAATTGTTCGAAAGTATCTTTATTTGTGTCATAAGACTCGGGTCCTTGGAATTTCCTAGAAGAGGTTTTCTTCTTAGAAGGAGGTGGAACCCGGGCCATTTGCACGTTGGGATCCGACACTCCTTCTGCACCTAAGGCGGTGGTTTTTCTCTTGCTGGCATGAGAAGCAATCGGATATTCGGCTTCCTGCTGATCTGGTTTAATCGGCGATGTCTGTTCTTCATCGCCAGATGCAGTTGCATTTTTATCATCTAGGTTCCCCTTACCCGGGCCCTTATCTTCCGAATCCTCTTGATCGCTGACAGCGACCGTGGCCCTGTAGATGTTATCAAGAAGCAGCTAAATATGCAGTCAGGAAGAGATGGCGAAGTACCGGAAAGTATCTGGAAGGGGATTTTTACCCGGCATTCACCGCAAAATCACAAGGAAATCCATCGTCAGACTCGGGGGAGGCTGGAAAATGTCAAAGTTAAATATTATGCGAGAATGCTTCGAGGGAACCGTGCTAACCAAGAAAAGATAGAGCAAGTACCAGCTTGCCGAGTGGGGGAAATGAGCCGTTAGGGTTCGAGTCATCCCTAGGGAGCTTTTTTATAGTGCGACTGGATAAGCCCGACTCGGTGAGTGGAGGCCGGGAATTGTGGGAATAAAACGGCTATTAATTTAAAGTTCCAGCGAGATATGCGCCCGGTATTGAGTAAAGCATCCGGATAAACAAAGAAGGGGATTCGTCCCGCGATGATGGGATTAACTGTCGAGCATAGGATCTTGGTGTTATGATTTGGATCCAGAAGTTTGAACCAAGGTGTTTGGAGGGAAAAACCTGAGTTATCGCATGGCCACCAAGGAGCAAGGCCTAGCTGGATGTTGAAACATCTTAACCCGGTTTCCATGTGCCCGTGTGATTGATATCTTTTCAGGAATAGCAAGCGCTTCAAGGAGATCCGTGAAGCCCAGGCTATTCTGGGGACTATTGATGGGGGGATGCTAACCCGGTATGCCAAGATCCGAGGAATAACCCGGCCCAGAGACAGTGAGCAGGATACGGCTAGGGATAAAGATGTTTGTGAAGGCCCAAGCTCGTGGGCCTAGTGACCCGGATTATGGGTGTTGTAGAGGAAAGTTAGGGTTAGCACGCCGTGTCTGGGTAGGACCCGGGTGTGCCTTGTAAAGTAAGTTAGGGGGGAGTACGGGTACTATATAAACCGACCCCCGGGTATAGATTGAGACAGAGATTCGAGAACCTCAGCAATATCAAGTGGTATCGAGTATCCAGTGTAAACCCTAATCGTGTTATCGTATCGAGAATAGAGATCCGGCGACTTCGATTGCCGGCTGTCATATCAAGTTGTATCATGTCTTCCTTTGAGCTAAACCCTCTCCCGAACGCCTGTGTCGACTTGCCCCAAGATCAGTTACCCCTGGTAACATCTGCCGTGATTATCCCACGACAACTTGCCCTTGAGACTGAGGGTGATAAGCTGTGCTGAACAGAAGTTTGGTGCCCAATGCTTCTTGAAAGCTTTTCCAGAAATGAGAAGTGAATATGCTTCCACGGTCTGAGCTTATTTCCAATGGAACACCATGAAGGGGAACAATCTTTGCGGTGTAGAGCTCTGCTAACTGGCTAGCTGAGATTGTTTCTTTGACAGCAAAGAAGTGAGCTACTTTAGTGAGACGATCAATGACAACGAAGATTGCATCGTTGCCCCTCTTGGACTTTGGAAAACCAGTGACGAAGTCCATTTCAATCATGTCCCACTTCCACTCAGGAATTTTCAGAGGTTGGAGAAGACCGGCTGTTTTCTGATGAACTGCCTTAACACGTTGACAAACGTCGCATTCAGAAACGTATTGAGCAATTTCACGTTTCATGCCAGGCCACCAATACAGTGTCTTAAGATCCTGGTACATCTTTGTACTTCCAGGGTGTATGGAAAGAGGAGTTTCATGAGCCTCCTTGAGAATGACATCTTTGAGACTTTGAAGTTGAGGAACTGCAATGCGTCCTTCAAAGAATACAGTTCCCTTGTCATCAATTGAGAAGGACTTAAATTTCTCCTTGCCTTCTTTGATGTGTTCTACCATCTTCTTGATTTCAGCATCACGAAGATGTTCAGAACGAATCTTGTCCTCGAGAGTTGGACTGGCTGTCAAGTTTGCCAGATAACCTTGAGGAACAAGACCAAGGTTGAGCTTCTGGAATTCTTCATGAAGGGGAGGTTGGCTTTCCATGATCATGAGGTTATTGCAATACGACCTGCGACTGAGAGCATCGGCCATAACATTAGCCTTGCCTGGAGTGTAAGAAATGGTAAGATCAAAGTCTTTAATCTTTTCAATCCATCTCCTTTGCCTGAGGTTTAGATCTGGTTGAGTGAAGATGTATTTCAGACTCTTATGATCGGAAAAGATTTCAGTGCGATTACCCAACAAGTATTGCCTCCATTTCTTGAGGGCAAACACAACTGCTGCAAGTTCAAGGTCATGAGTGGGATAATTGAGCTCATGTGCGTTCAACTGACGTGAAGCATAAGCCACAACTTGACGTTCTTGCATAAGAACTGCACCTAGACCTTGGAGAGAAGCATCATAGAATATCTGGAAAGGTTTGGTAGGATCTGGGCCAACCAGGACTGGTGTAGAAGTGAGTTTAGTCTTCAGGAGATTGAAACTTTCATCACATTGTGGAGACCAAACGAACTTCTTGTCCTTCTTTGTGAGGTCAGTGAGAGGTTTGGCAATCTTGGAGAAGTTCTGGACGAAACGACGGCAATAGCTAGCCAAGCCAAGAAAACTTCTTACTTGCTTCACCGTCTTTGGAGGTTTCCAATCAACAATTGCTTTAACCTTTTCTGGATCAAAGGCTATGCCCTTGGCTGAGATGACATGACCAAGGTAAGCAACTTCTGAAATCCAGAACTCACATTTGGAGAACTTGGCATATAGACGATGCTCGCGAAGCTTCATGAGGGTTAGACGAAGATGTTCTTCATGCTCTTCCTCAGATTTTGAGTAGACAAGAATGTCATCAAGATATACCACAACGAACTTGTCGAGGTATTCATGGAAGACAGAATTCATGAGTCGAGAGAATGTCGCCGGTGCATTGGTGAGACCAAAGGACATGACGGTGAATTCATATAGACCGTACCGAGTGGTGAAAGCTGTTTTAGGAATATCCTCTTTTCTGATCTTTATTTGATGGTAACCCATTCTCAAGTCCAACTTGGAGAATATTGAGGCTCCAGCAAGTTGATCAAAAAGATCATCAATACGAGGAATTGGATATTTGTTTTTGATGGTTTTCTCGTTAAGGGGACGATAGTCAACAACGAGTCTCTTTGTGTGATCCTTCTTCGCAACGAACAGAGTTGGCTAACCCCAAGCTGAGGAACTAGGTTGAATGTAACCTTTTTCCATGTACATATCAATTTGTTCCTTTAACAACTTCAGCTCGGGAGTTCCTATCTTGTAAGGATGCTTAGAGATTGGAGCAGTACCTGGTTCAAGCTCGATCACGAACTCAACTGCTCTGTCCGGAGGCATCCCTGGCAACTCTTCTGGAAAGACGTCAGGGAATTCACAAACCACCGGAACATTCTCAAGTGAAGGAAGAGGTTTTGCATCGAGGGTGCACAGCTGAACATGACTTGATTCCTTTGGAGAATAGACTATCTGGCCAGAAGGGTGGAATCGAGTTATTGACTTTTGAGCACAGTCAATCCTTGCTTTATTAGCTTTCAGCCAATCCATACCAAGAATGACATCAATGTCAGAACTTCCCAGCAACATGAGAGAGGCAAGGAAAATGTGGCCTCCAATTAGGATTTGATTGTCCTTACTTATCTTGGAACTCAACATTTGAGATCCCGGTGAGTGAACAGTGATTTGATTGCTTAGTGGAACCACAATTAGGTTGTTTGTTGTGGCAAAGGTTTTTGACACAAAAGAATGCGATGCTCCGGTATCAAACAACACTTTAGCTGGAAAAGAGTTTACGGGTAATATACAGAGAACGACGTCAGGAGCTTCCTCAGCTTTGTCGATCTTGACATGATTCACCCTTGCGGTCCTCCCGACAGGCCTGTTGTTGGAGTTGAAAGCTTTAGGCGGGGGAGCGCGCACCATTGCCTGGTTTGTGTTGGGACGAGGTGGTGGTGGAGGTAGCTGCCTCTGCGTGCACTTGTCAGCGTAGTGCCCCGTCTGCTTGCACTTGTAGCAAGTGACGACACGAGGAGGTCCTGGCCTTGGCTGCCCCATCGAAGCCCTCTGATCATGCATCTGAGCAGGTTAGGGTGGGCGGGGAGCGAAGCCTGGAGAAGCTTGGGCGTATGGAGCCCGAGTGACAGCACCATTTGGCACCCAGATGCGGCGCTTCTGCGGAGGGGTGGTCATGTTGGAGGAGGAACCCCCCTCACGCGAGTGCTTGCGAGACTCCTCGAACGCCTTGCGCCCATTTTCTTCATTGAGCGCGGTGTTAACGAGCTCCTCGAAGTTGTTGGCCTTGATATTGGTGAGGGCGTACTTGAGTTCCGGGTTAAAACCTCTGCGGAACCTTGCCCTCTTCTTAGCCTCAGTGGACACCTCATCACCAGCGTAACGAGCGAGGCGATTGAACTCACTCTGATAGCCGATGACGTCCAGCTTGCCCTGCTTGAGAGAGCAAAACTCCTCACGCATCCTTTCCATGAGACCATCTGGAATGTGGTGCTTCAGGAAGGCTTCCTTGAAACAACTCCATGTGATTGGATAGCCAGCTCTCATGGTCTGGTAGTTTTCCCACCAAGTAGCTACCTGACCCTTCAGCAGATAGGAGGCATACTTGACCTTGTCTTCCTCAGCAACGTGAGCAATCTCCAGAGCCTTAGCTATCTCACGGATCCAGTCATCAGCATCCAGAGGCTCGCGTGTGGCCACGAAAGCTCTCGGACCCAGACTGAGAAACTCCTTGATGCTGACTCGTGGAGCATTCTGGTTGTTGTGCTGGTTAGTCTGAAACTGGGCCATCTGCGCCATGACTTGGGTCATCTGAGTCAACAGCTCCGTGATTGGCGGTGGCTCAGGCGGGTTGTTCCTTGTTGGCGGCATCCTGAATGGAAATGCATTTTAGCACAACAATAGAAAAGGATAGACTTGGAAACCGAAAGAGAGATTATTCCGATGCATGAATAGATAACCAACAGGTACATCATCACATGTTCAAATACATCAGAATATCCAACACACCACAAATGGTTCGAATGCCAAAGGATAACTAAACATAGCTAAGAACGGATACATCGGTACTCCCATGCTCATCACGCAGGACGGCGGCTAGGAGTACGGCGAGAGGTACGGTGAGGAGCACGCCCACGAAAGTAGGTAGAACGACGATCCACGTAGATCTGACGTGGTCTGAGAGCGACTCTAGGTGTGGTGAAGTACATAGCGTCGACTCCCTGTGCTCCAAAGCGAGGAATCCCAGTGTAACCAGCACCAGGGTTAAGGAGTGGACCCCTGATCAGCTCGTAACCTCCAGCATCTGGCAGACGACGACCAACTGGCTGATCGAAACGTGCAAAGCGCTCGTCTCCAACAAAGTCTGTGGTGTAAGTCGCCAGACGAGTCAAAGCAAGGTAGAGCTGCTCTCTGACTGAAGCCAACTCCTGAGATAGTGTGCTGGCAACTGCGTCACTGTGTCTGACAAACTGAGCGGTGGGGTGCATCCTGGAGTTATCATGCTCGTAGACAGGCAAGTTGTCGTAGAGAGTGAAGTGAGCTCCCTCCGAAGTGATGTAACCACGGGGGATGTGGCGATAAATAGAATCGTCAAATCCCCAGTAGTCACGAAGGACGGTGAGACTCACATAAGCTGCCTGCTGTACAGCCATATCCACTGTGGAACCTACTGCCTCGTAGCGGTGGACTACGCTCATGCCATCATCTGACAGAATGTAGACGATAGCCTGGTAGTAGGTCTGGTCAAACTCTCGCTGCTGCTCGTAGACCTGGTACTCTGGTGCCCAACGGAACCCCAGAAAAGTGACCATGTCTCTCAGCATCTCCGGATAACCGGCAGTGCTCTCGCAACGAGTCATACGAACCACCTGCGGGTAGAACCTGAGATCCATATGCAGATGATCGGGGAAGTTTTGATTAGACGCCGGTAGAAGAACTGAAGTGGCAAGCAACAACAAGGTTTCAACGGACGAAAAGGATGTTGAGAAGAACAGGATATCGAAGCAACATCGGGAAACATGAGACCAAAACTCCTGAGGTACTACGGAAAACCCATCCAGCTTCTAAAGGATCAATATCTACTGCTTAAGGAATAGAGGATCTGCTTCCGGGGCTTACACGCCTCCGTTCTCAATCATGAGTAGGCAACATGATAAATCATGTCACAACCACCTCCATTCCTATGGTCTAGTAGATATAACTATCCTAGAGAAACCAGGATACGTGAAATCCTAACTTGAAAGTTTAGATGAGAAGAGAAAACAACGTTGCACTTCCTTACCAGAAAAGGGAGGGTGGGTGGGGAAAGAAGAAAAAGAACAGAATTCCTACTCTCACGTTTCATTTTTCCTATATAGCTACAAAATAGTTTCTAGACTCAACTGTGACCAGTAAAAGGGATCCTACAGGCAGACAGGCTCTGATACCATTTGTCGCACCCGGACTTCTAGAGGATACTCGCAGTTCCGTTGAACAGTAGATGATTGGATACGGGGCTTACCTGCACTCGCATCTCTTACGAGTAGGCCAACACACGTATGTGTGACAACCAACCCCTACTGTTCATCGTCTACGTAAACCATCCCATAGAAATCAGGATACTACCATTGACGTACTTCATACCATACACACATGGTACGTCAATGGCGTTAACAAAATGATAACACAACAGATCTCTAAGACACAAATAAATAGAAATAAGTTGCAAATAGCTCTCACTAGAGCAGAGATAGCAAATACAATCATCCAGAGGACACATGTCCCAACAATTCATCATTACAACACAGCGGAAGCATCCAAAATGTATGAGTACAAACAAGATCAAAATAGGCCTAAGAGGCCGGAAACGAAAAGACGGAGCCCATCCACGATGTCTCGGATCCTGCCCGGGTCCGCTATCTACTCGTCAGCAGCCTCGTCATACTCCACGTAGTAGCCACCATGGGGATCCTCGGAAACATAGTCTGCGGAAACCACAGCCCCAAAGGGGTCAGTACATAAACGTACTGGCAAGCAAGACTCACAATTCACCAAGATGTACCCGTCAACACCAAGTACAGATGCTTTGGGTTCAACGGAAGAATAGGTGGTACAAAACATACGGCAGCGGGCTGCACTAACCAACTACAGATACATGCTATAACTTCCGGCTAACAGAAAAGGAGATAAGATAGCGTGTCGCAACCAACTACTACTAACTCCAAACAAACCCATCCTGGATCTCGCCCCTTATCCAAAGAAGCAATCCGAGGATAACTCACACAGTTGGGTTAATGATGGTTCAAGTTATTGTGTCAATAAGACTATTACTAGTCAAGTTATCATTAGTTAGGTGTAAGTTGTTCTGAGTACTTGTTAGCCAGTACTTTCACCAAGTCATCCATAACCGCGGAAAACACGGCTTCTCGAGAAGATTTACCCTGCAGGGGTGCACCAATTTGGCCATACACGTAAGAATAACCCGCCAGATGGAATGCCTCCCACCAAGCAGGGCACTCAACACAACTCAACTCTTCTTCGCATCAAGCCCAAAGAACCCCGTGCAATTGAGCGCACGGCTAATCAAGCCCCACGAAGAAAATGGGACCCTCATAGCACTCTAAGAACGTGTCTCCCTAAATGCCGACTACAAAAGTTCCACCCTGGCCTGGGTTCGCAAATACATATGCATGCGGCAAATGGAAAACCCGAACTAAATGAGGCGATTTGGACGAGATGCGAATCGAATCAAATTGAGGGGGGCGCCCATACACGCTTCCCACATGCGGATAGTGCGCTCATCATGGATCAGTAGACAAGACCCTTTTCCTAATTAGGGTCGACACTAGCATGCCTCAAAACCACGCCGGGCCTCCTGCCGGTGCCTTATCATCAAATTAGCATTACCTCAAATATTAACAGATTGATTGTTTAAACATCGAGCCCCAGAACATAATAGAATATGGTAACAGAAAGTAACAGGCAACAACTCGAGCAGAAACAACCCTAAGCATGCTAGTAAGACACGGGCACAATCAATGGGGTTATAGGTGTGGAGGTGAGGCTATATCAGGGTTAAAGGATAACATGTGATAGGTTCGGAACAGAAGCAACGATCCATAAGGCTAGCAGAATAGACAACGGAAAGTATCGGTATCCAATGTGGAAAGGAACACAATGGTTCATGTGAGTGAATACTTGCCTGCAAACTCAGCAGCCTGGTACTGAGCTAGATCCTCTGAAGGGGTGTCGTAAACCTCGTCTGTCTCAACGTCGTCGTCTATTCGAGAAGAAGCAAACAAACAACACAGAGAGACAAACAATCAATAACATGGCATAATGCACAAACATGGGATGATGCATGAAATTTCATTGATGCATCAAAGATAAGATAGCTGACATGGTAACATGTTTAAATGGACCCATATGCAATTTGGATTGCACATGGAAAACCCATGAATTTAGGTTGAAATAATTGTTTTACAACTAACCAACAGGTGAAAGTGGATTAGCATGATGCATGGATGAGGAAAACAAAAAGAAAACAACAATAGAAACAATTTGATATGAAGTTTACCACGTTTGGAATTTTATTTATTAAGTTATGGAATTTTGGTTCCTTAAAGGTGTTACACAAGCATTTGTTGTTTTCACCAATTTAAATTGTTCAAAATAGATAACAAAGTTCATATTTGGAAAGTACACAAAATTTTAGGTGGAATACATGTTTCATTTGTTGAAAAAGGATTTAAGATGAATTAATTATGAATTAAACAAGTTTAAACAAGATTTAAATGAATTTAATTCAAGTGTGAAATTATTTGAAATTTTATTTGTTCAAAACATTAAACCAAATTCATATTTGAAAAGTTTATACTTATCTGGTTTGAAAACATATTTTATATGTGCAAAAATAATTTAATTTGAGCAAGTTATGAATTTAGCAAATTTAAATGATTTAAACAAGGTTTAAATTATTTAACCAATTTTAATTATTCAAAATAGAAAACGAAGTTTATATTTGAAAAGGTGGTTCAATTTAGCATGGAAAACATATTTTATTTGTGTTATTTGAATTAAGTTTGAATTAGTTATGAAATTAACCAAATTTGAAATAATTTGTTTGAATTTGAAATTTGAATACATTTGATATGTTCAAAACAGAAAACAAATGCTTTAATCATGTAGAGAATTTAATTTGGTGCAGAATACATATTTCATTTGTATTATTTGGGTTTGAATTTCAAAAGTTATTTGTATTTCAAATACAGGGACTAATCTGTAAAAGATTTGGACTTAAACTTAAAAAAGAAAAAGGCAGAAACATTTTCTACCGCGTAGTGACCTAGCCTGGCCACTGACGAGGGGGCCCTGGGGCCACTGTGGCCAGCGTGGCAGCTGACTGGGCCACAGGGGTCACCTACAGGTGGGCCTGGACGAGGGGGAATAAATCCCAAAAAAGTTGCGCGTGGGGGCTCGAACCCACGACCTCGCGGTGTAAGCGCAGTGCTGCTGCCACTGCGGTGTGATGCGTTGCTTGTCAGGTAAGGGGGTGCAGTGAGGAAGACCTTCAGTTAGCGCGTTAAGTGAAACTGTCGAGTTCAGTTTCTGAACTTCGTCAGAGGAGCACGGCCGCCGGCGGCGAGCTGCTGCTGCGCGCGCGTTGCTGCACGTCGTGGAGGAGTGCAGGGATGCGTGCTCGTGCTCGCAGCGAGGAGGGAGAGGGGAAGGAAACGAGGGGAAGCTCACCCTCGATGTCGCCGTGGCAGAGGCCCGGTGCAGGAGGTGGCCGGCGACGGGGAAGAGGACGGCGGCGTCGATCAGGCGCTTCCCAGCCACCGTGGAGATGTCGATGAGGAAGAGGGAAGCACGGGGGATCGATTTCCGCTGCTAACCGGAGGGAAGGAGGGACCACGCGGCGACGATCATCGGAGTTCAGACACGGTGGTGGTGGATGGTGCCGCTCGGGTTTCAGAGAGAGAGGAGCGGGGCAGAGAGAGGAAGAACGGCGCCGCGGCGGTGAGAGGGAGAGAGGAGGGAGGACTAGGGCTAGGGCAGAGCTCGGGCTCGCGTCCTAGGGTTATAAGGAGGAGGTGGAGCGCGCTGTGGCCGTCTTCTTCCACCGTACGCCGACGTGGGTGCCCCCGATGGGCGCCGTACAGGAGGAAGGTGATGAACAGGTAAGTAGGCCGGGCTGGTGGGCTGGGCTCAGCCCACTAGCCTGGCCACTCCCTCTCTGCGAATTTTTTTTCTTTTTTAATTTTCTCTGTTCTGTTTTTTTTTTTTGCTGAAAAGAAATAGGAAGAAAAGGGTAGGGTTTTGGGGGGTAGAAAAATTTAGGAAAATTTGTGTAGGTTGTTTATTTCAACAGCAACAGTTTGCAAACTTTTGTTTTTCAAATAATTCAAATTTGTTGCTGTTTGTAGATTTGTTTGAATTTGATTGAATTTAATATTAATTGAATAATTGAACTTAAGCAACTTAAAAGTTTTTAAAATCAAGTTTATTTGAAACAAATGATTGATTTGTTTTGTAATTTTCATAAACTTCAAAAAATGGTTGCTGTTTGGAAACTTAATTGCATTTGAATGAAATTTGAATTAAGTGAATTATTAAAAAGAACAAGTTAAATAGTTTGAGCTTTCTATTTTGATGGAAACAAAGGGTTGTTTTTATTTGAATACTTCTATTTGAAAATTGTGACAGCACAAGTATGAAACAAATATTTGAATTTGGTTTGAAAATTCAAATAGGAAACAAGGGAAAACAAATGCAAACAATTGGAAAACAATTGCAATGATTAAGATGCCATGATGCAAAACATAAAATAACAATTAGCAAACATTCTAAAGGTTATTTTCATACTTGGGATGTTACAATCCCCTCAAGGAAAGTCATTACATTCAAGGGGTAAAATATTCTTGCCCACAATTGAAAACTGATTAATCCCATTATCGGAGAGTGGGATACAGATATGATCAAGACTATGTTCAATTCGATTGATGTTGACACAATCCTTCAAAATTCCGTGGAGCAAAAAATTAATATATGATTTTGTTGCTTGGAAGTTCTACCAAAAATATAGTTTCACGGTTTTGTCAACGTACTCCTTACAATGGCAACATAAATTTGGCTCAATGGTTGTTAGAGGTGATGAATGCATACTATTTTGAAACAGTTCCCCATGTTGGTACTTCTGGTGGATCCTTCTGGTGGAAAGAAGTTATGCAATTATCTAATACATGATTAAGAGGAGACATTAGAAGATTCATGACAATAATGATTGTGTCCTCTGCCACCGGCATAGTTATGAGGACTAGATTCGTTTGTTCTTTCAATGTTGTTTCTGCTCAAGATTATGAAATTATCTACAGATTCAGTGAAAAAATTATTCCATTATGGATAATATCAAGTTGGCTAAGAAATGTTTTAGAGGCCCTTGTTTTTCAGAAGTTTTGATTCTGCCTTCCTGGAATATATGGAAGCAAAGAAATGGAGTTATTTTTAAGGCGACGAGACCCTTTTTTAGAGGTTGGAAGTCTGGTTTTGTTCTTGGCATCACCTTGCTTAAGCATAGGGTGAAACCTTTCGTAGTTGATCCATTGTCATCATGGATAGCTGATCTACATTAGTATGTTCCTCTCCCCTGTCTTCTCCGTACATTTGTAAATATTTGTAACTCTGTTTTTGGTTGGTAATAAAGGACTGTGGGGGCTCCTTTGCAGGAAAAAAATATAAAAACTTGTTAGAGGCGATGGAAAAGCTACTGCAGCTAAAAATTCTACATTGTACATAATGGGGAAACTTAATATTCCGAGTAAAGTTAAAATATTATTGTAGAAGGCCCTACATGGTGTTGTCCTTGACATGGGGATTCTAGCGAACAAACTCATACCTACGTCGAGCCAATGCCTAGTATGTAATGGTGGTTGTGAAGATATTTCCCATTTGATGTTTACTTGTAAAAGAGCAAAATAAGTTTGGAAAACACTAAGAGTTTATTATATTATTGAATGAGAAATGAAGTTAGACAGATCTGGCTCTGTTGTGCATGAATATATCATCTTTATTATTCAACTGGAAATAACATTGTAGGTAACTATGGCAGGAAGTAACAACGGCGGTAGGTGTGAGTCGCGGTGGGTATCTGCTATATCTTGTGGCAACGATGTAAGTTTTCAAGGGAGAAATGGTTGATATGCTCCCTGTGTCAGCACTTGCAATCAGAGGCCTAACATCAACCTATGGGAAAGCAAAAAAAATCCTAGTGTCGCATGTCGAAACATGGACACCGGAGGAAATCTTAGCTCCTCCCACAAGATTTGTTCATCTGAGGGTGCTGGAGACCTCTACGCCGCAGATCAAAATGTCAGTAAAGATGATCTCAGCAGTATGACACAAGAACACATTTTTACAAAGGTTCAGGCCATTCGGAGATGTAAAACCCTACGTCTTGCTTGTCTGATATGGATTGATGGTATGGATGGTGTTTCCAAGGCTACATTCTTACTACTCCTAGGAAGAGGTTTGGATCTGATGGAGTCTCCCTCCATTGATGTACTCGTTCCTCCTTTTATATCAAGGGGTTACCACAGTTGTTCCTCTACATGAGCTACACTTGTCCTTGGTTGCGTCACCGAGTCGATGAGGTGAAGATGGTGAGGATTAGAGGTGGCGACATCTTGCTTGCCACCGGACTCGCGCCACGCCTATACCTGGGTGGGATAGGAGGGTTGTCTTGTCAAGTCTCGCGCCCTGTCGGAGGGGGCTAGTATACTTGGCCTCGATCATCCTGCGCCAAGTGTCCAACCATACTTTGCTAGGTGTTCACCCCTCCTCCTAGGAAGGGCCGGTGTTAGGAGGATCCCGGGTAAGATTCGTCTTTCTAGGGATGAACACATGTATAAAATAAACACTTGGTGATACGTACAGATACGTCTCAAACGTATCTATAATTTTTGATGCTTCATGCTTGTTTCTACCCAATACCTTTATGGTTTCACATGTCTTCCTTTGTTTTCTGGATGTTTTCTAGACTAACCTATTGACAAGATGCCACAGTGCCAGTTCCTGTTTTCTGCTGATTTTTTTTCAGAATAGTTGTTCTGGAAATATTCTCGGAATTGGACGAGACAAAATCCTAGGGTCTTATTTTTCCCGGCACGCCAATGGAGTCCAAATGAGACCCGAAGGAGGGCAATGAGGTGGCCACAACACCTGGTGGCGTGCCCCCCTTGGCCGCACCACCACATGGTGTGGGCCCCTCGGGTGCCCACCGACATCGCCCTTTCGCCTATTTATTCCCCCGATGCAGAAACCCTAAAACACCAAACCTCCATCCACGAAAAGTTCCGTAGCTCCGCCGCCATCGCCGACAAGTTTCGGGGGACAGATTTCTCGGTTCCGGTGCCCTACCTGGACGGGGAAGTGCCTCGAGAGCCATCTCCATCGAGTCCACCGCCATCTTCATCGCCGTTGCTGACTCCCATGATGAGGAGCTAGTAGTTCTTCCCCGAGGTTTAGGGATCTACCGGTAGCTATGTGTTTCATCTCTCTCTTCCATGGTGTATATTTATGTGATCATGAGCTTCATAATCTAGTTGAATAAGTAGATGTTACTCTTCATCTGTTATGCTACTCTAGTGGTTTGTTTAATGTGATCTCCGGAGACACCTTTTTCCCACGGTGTAAAGGTGACAGTGTGTGCACCGTATGTGAGTTATCATGATTTATATATTTTGTGCTGGATGACCCTATGAAATTGTGGTGTTTGTGTGGAACCATCTAGGGATCATGGTGACAGTGTGGGGTACCTAGTGGGGAATGCAACTTTAAGGTGTGCTTTCATAGCCCTACGCAATGATTGGTGTTTGTTATCCAACCGGAGAGTGGTTCGTAGTAGCATAGTGAAGCAAAGATATTTATGTATTCATTTATGTTATTATTATTGAGAGTGTCCACTAATGAAAGTATGATCCCTAGGCCTTGTTTCTAAGCATTGAGACACCGTTTACAACCAGTTTTGCAACATGTTTTCTTGCTGACATTTTTATTTCAGATTTCTATTATCACTTATAATCATCCAGATTACTTGTATTTCACTATCTCTTCGCTGAACTAGTGCACCTATACAACTGACAATTGTATTAGGTGTGTTGGGGACACAAGAGACTTCTTGTATCGTAATTGCAATGTTGCTTGAGAAGGATATCTTTGACCTCTACCTCCTTGAGTTCGATAAACCTTGGGTGATCCACTTAAGGGAAACTTGCTGCTGTTCTACAAACCTTTGCACTTGGAGGCACAACACTGTCTACAAGAATAGAAGCGTGCATAGACATCATGATCTATTCTGGCGCTGTTGCCGGGAGGTAAGGTAAAAGGTACTCACCTACTAGTACTATTGCTAGTGTGTGAGTGCTTGAAGTTATTTCTTTTAGATTCTACAATTATATATTTTTTATTTTTTTTTCACTAGTTGGGCTTATTTTTACTTGTTCCTTGTTTTTATCTTTAGGCTTAATGGAAAACAACAAAAATATGAGAGAGCTTTATAATCTTTATATTGAATTAGGACATGATGCTTTTGAAGAGAAAATTAAAAAACCTATGGAGCTTTATTTGCATGCTAGTAGCAATGTTATTAGTATGAATTCTTGGAACACCATTATTGCTAATGCTATCTAAAAGCCTAAGCTTGGAGATGCTAGTTTTTATGAAAATGATCTTTTTAGTTCCCAAGCTTTGGAGGAGAAAATTTGCTCTAATGATACTTTATGTGATAATTCTAATGATGCTTCTGATATTTTAAATCCTAATACTAAAATTATTTCTTTTAAAATACCTATGAAAATTGTTGACCGTGTTATGAATAACCGCTATTTTGGAGATGGAACTGTCCATCCTGGTGATCAGTTACTCTTTATGCATGAATTATGCGAGTTGTTCAAGTGTGCAGGTATTTCAATGGACCAAGTTCAGAGGAAGCTATTCTCTTTGTCACTTAAGGACAAAGCAAGGGAGTGGTATGAGCTACTAGGTGATCCTCATCATTTGGACAGGAAGGAGCTTGAATCTCTATTTACTCTAAATTTTATACTTCTCATGAAATATATTTAGATAGGAATTACATTTATAATTTTTAGCCTCGTGGTGGAGAAAGCATTGCCCAAGCTTGGGGGAGACCGGAAACATTAATACTCAGATGTCCTAACCATGAGCTTCCCGAGGAAATATTTTTTACTAATTTTTATGCAAGGCTTCCAGGACGTTAAAAGGATTATCTGGATGCCTGTTCAGAGGGTTCTTTCACAAGTAAGAAGGTTGAAGCTATGTGGAATCTTCTTGAAATAATTCAAAACAATAATGAAGATTGGGATAGCGACAAAGGTAAAGAATCAGGTATAAACTATGAGTATGATTGCATTAAGTCTTTCGCTGAAACTGCTAATTTTCAAGGGCTTAGTGCTAAATATGGTCTTGATCCTCAAATTATTGTTGATTGATGTAGATCCTTTGCTTCTCATATTAATGTTCCTAAATAAAATTGGGACATATATTATAAACCTTTTAAAGACACTTGCATGAAAAATGAAATTGGTATTAATAATTTCAATAAACATGCTCAAACTTCTGAAAGTACTATTTCTTATAAGCATGTTAATTTTTGTGGAGAACTTAAACCTTGTGAAAAGAATCAAAACAAAGAAGAATAGTGTATCCATCATAGGAATGAAAAAACTAGAATGTGGGACAGTGCTCTAAATGATCTTGGTGAAAAAGTTTGTGCCCTCTATCCTTTGATTTGTGAACTTTGCTATGAAGTGGGTCATTTCAATTTTCAATGCTCTGTCTATGATAATAGACTTTGTAATCCAACGAGTACTGCAAGTTTGTGTTGTGATAACATGATCACTGCTAATCATCATGATGAACTTACATTATTTTTGGGGTGTGAAGAGTTATCAAGAAAAACTTCTTTGGTATATATGAGTGCTTTTGATATGAATAGCGTCCTGCATGGTTGTCATCTTTATTGTGTTAATAATTTCCACACAAATACTTACATACAAAATATTATTAAAGATGAGACTTTAACAAAATATGACAAGACTAATATGTGTTTTGCTCTTATTAATGAAGAGGAGGAATCCTCCAAAGTTTTTTCATTGTTTCTAACAATAAACCAGGGTATGTGGAGAAGCTTCCTTTCTAGCCTCTCCCTCCTAAAGAGGGGAAGAAGAAGAAGAATAAGAGGAGTAAAAGGAGAGAGGTAACAGTATTTCCCCTAAGCATGTTGTTCCTGTTATAGTTGTTGCTGATGAGTCTAAACTCGATGATGTTCCTATGCCTGTTACTTGTGATAGTGATCATGATTGGGAGAAACACACTACTTTTCATATTGAAAATCTCTTTGGTATCAATTCTGAAAATGATGATGTTAATAATTGTTGTACTATTAGAACTATCCATGTTCTTTCCAATGATGATATAGAAAGCTCTAGGCTTGTGGATGATGTGTTTGAAAATCCTTTTGCTACTGATGAGTATATGTTTGATACATCTCCTTCTAGTAAAAATGATGATATGTTTACAAATGAACACACTTTGGAAGATAACTATTCCATTGCTTATGATAATGCTATACCTCGAGTCTTTGATAATTACTATAAATAATCCTATAACAAAGGCTATAATCACAATCATCCTCATTAAACTTCTCATGATTATGGAGGGATTACCCACAACCATCTCCCTAATATACAAGTTGTCTATCATGTTGGAGTTCTTTATGATGATTACAATGATGAATATGATATTTTTAGTCCACCTACTATTGAGGAGAAAATTAATTATTTTACAACATGCCTCATGTATTTGATGATTATGGTGAAGAGAATAATAATGATAGCTATTTTGTTGAATTTGCTCCCACTACTATTAATGAGAATGACTATACTTATGTGGAGAGTATTAATTCTTTTATGCATGTGGCCCATGACAAGAATGTTTTATGTGATAGTTATATTGTTCTCATTCATGATGCTACTAAAAGTTATTATGAAATACGGAAACATGGTTTTATGTATCTCAATAATATTAAGTTTCCCCTCTTCCTGTTGAAAATTTTGAAGTTGCACTTATTTTGTCTTCCTATGCTAGCCACTATGTGCTTTATGACTTGTTTTTCTACAAGATTTTTTTTTCATAGGAAGTGGGTTAGACTTAATTTTTTTTATGTTTACTTCTTGATGCTATCTTTTTCTTCAATTCATATTTCTTATGTAAGAACCTTCAAAAATTATCATGCCTATCTTAATGGCTATAAAGAAAGGATTATGGGAGACAACCCATTATATTTTTGCTTTTAGTTTTCTTTGAGTCTTGGAAATTTTTACCTCTTTAGCAATCTCTCATTATCTTTTTCATTTCATTATTTATGTCAAGAGTAGCCTCTAATAGGGAGTAAGTAATGTAAGGACCCCAGACCGGCAGTCTGAAACCCTACGTATGCATACATTCACGATCCCAGAAAGATCAGTCGTGAACAACATACACAGTTGGCACACAGAAATACATCATCCATTACACGAATACACAAAGGTATTACATAAATGATCACATGATCAAGTTTAACGCAACTGCCACAAAGGGCACGCAACTTAACCAACACAGCGGAAGACAATTAAAACACAACGTAGTTGAGCCCAAGTCACGCCTTAACCTACAGGCTGCTGACCCGGAGACGATCCTAGTTCGCAAAGCCGTCAACTCCGTACTTCTCTTCATAGATCTCCTTCGGAGGCTCCTTCTCAAAGTCTGGCAAGTAGATACCAGGGGCGAAACCATAATGAGTACATTAGAATGTACTCAGCAAGACATCCATCATGTCACTTACCAACATGCAAGTATGCTTATATGGTGGAATAGGTAGGCTATAAATAGGGTTCACTACCAATGGTGTTCATATATGATGACACCACAGTTGCAGTCAGGTTAATCTGTATCTTTGTTGAAGAAGATACTTCAGAAGAAAAATAATATAGTTTTATTTCTCTTGTAGATATCACATGTACAAGAGGTTTTGTAAAACTTTGTTAAAGAATATTTTCTCTTTGCAAAACTTCTTGGAATCAGTTACCAGAATTCTTGCTTAGAGTAGAAAAGGTTTTCTTTGCAAAACATTTTGTTTTGTATAACATCATCTGGCTTTTCATCATCGACGATACCTCCACGGTATAAGTTTCCATTCCTTTCCGAACTTCACAAGTTCAACACTTCCTTTCCAAAAATTCCTTTTCAAAAACTTCCTTTTTTAAAACATTGACACAATGCTAGCTACATGGCCATTCAACTGTCCATATCCGAGGACGCGGCTTCTTCGAAAAAGTTGTACTCTGCAGAGGTGTACACATCCACCAGATCCAGTACACCTCCCGTGAACAATCACGGACTGTAACAACAGTATGTAAACATCAGGTATCTGATCATAACCATCCACTATGTTCAAGCTAGAATGTGTCTATCTCTCAGTTGAGTTTTACCGGTCACCCCCGGCACCGAGCTAATCCCTGCCAGCCAGGATGCCTCAACTGATGCGACCGGAGGGAAAATTAATCCCACACTTTTTATGTCTCAACTCTTGACAACAATTCGGTTCAAGGGATTCCGTCCCTTATAGCGTTTGAGATAGAACACACACTAACAAGGACAAACTTCCAGTTAAGCCCCGTGCCCATGTTGGGGTAGGGTGGCAGTACGGTAAGGGTTGTCCGGCGAAGACTAGGTTATGTGTCATTTTTGAAAAACACCACTTTCTCAAAAATGACCACTTCCACATTCATCCGGAGAACAAGGATCCGTCTTTTCTCCGGGTTTTTCCGTAAAGCCTTTGTTTTGTAGAATCACAATTTTAGGGTGTCCACTTAGGGACTAGTATATTTGATGGTAATAAATACCATATGGTGGCTTATGGGCTTGGTATTACCAAGTTTAACTACTGGCATGATAGTAACCTATATACTAGTATAGTAGTAATAGCCACATCAAAAATAGTTTTGATAATCAAGTTTTGGTAAAACTTCAGAGGTAAAACATGCATGATAGATAATGATAAGTATTGTATCAGCAAGCATCAGGATGGCTTGCCTGGTATCTCCTTGTGTCCTTGGTTTTTGGAGTGACTGGAACTTGAAACAGAGCTTCACGACACTTCCTTCCTCTTCGTTTTCTAACGTCGTAAAAGGAATAAAGGACACACATTCAGAACCAATCAAGGCAAGCAAACATACATAACATTACATACAGCAAGGAAACTAATAATAACCAATCACACAATTATTAATGGAGGCAAACAATCAAACAAACCTACTTGGCAGAAATGCCATTTAATAAGACAACTTAAGGTTGGAGGAACACATCTCACAACCTTAATATCATGGATTCAGTGGGTGTGCCACTCTCATACCAAGATATTAATAAACCCAAAATAAACTTTGTTTCACAAGGGTGAGACTACTAAAAGTATATAAAACATGCACAACAATAACCATGGCAATGGGTCTATCAACCAAACCACAAAAAGAAAAAGGTAGCTATCTTACTAAGTCTAAATTCACATCAAGAGTAAATAAGACAAATGATTTGCAAAAATTACTTTTACAAATCAGTGAGCCTACATAAGTGCAACAAGGCAATAGACTCATCACAAAACACACAATTCTCATAGTGAGAACAATAGAAACAATGACTAAAAAGGAGGAATCCTATAGACATGCTTCTACTAAGGGTTTGCTATGCAAGCAAGAATAATAAGTAAAGTACTAAAATGCAAACAAGGAACCATGTTATAATAATGGGAAATGATAACATGTCCTCATGCAAGGATACACAAATATCTACCAAACACAAGTTGGCAGGAAAAACAATTCAATACAAAAACTGCTAAGGAAAACTAGTACTACTCAAACATGATGAATCAATGGATGCATTTCAATCAAGTAATTGAAATACAACCAGAGGGTCCATGTCATAAAAACAGGAGTGAAAAACATCTATAATTTCTATAACAAAAATATCCCATTTAACAAACAATGCATCAAGTTGCAGGGCAACTCCTACATACTAGTGGTAATAAAAGGGGCATTACTAGAGGAATCAAACAACACTCCAAGAATGGATTTTTCCCAGCAAGACACACATGATTAAAACCACTTACAAACATAAGCATACACATTTTCATTTAGTACAAAAAATCCAAAGCAAAAATACTAGGCACTCATTAGTTAGAGAACTATATAAAAGAAATACATCTAGTGTGGGGGAAATAATGTTTCCACCAAAAATGCAATGACACCAGTGGGTGTTCCACTAGCATAACAAAGCATTAATAGGTCACAAAGACTCTGGTCACACTTGCTAAAAATTAACAAAAGCCTAAACTAGCATCTAGTGGAATAACCATACTAGTAGAAAATAACAGGGTGCTAAAATAAGCAAGGTAATGATACTCATGCTATTGGTTTCACACATGTGAAACTTTAGGGTTCAAGTACTCATAAGAACATAATCAAAATGCTACTGGTCCTATGAATACAACACAAAAATATGTGGCTACTAAACCACAAATGCTTATGTCAAAAATTCCACACATGAGGGAATTTTTCCATAACATTCTCATAATCATGACAAAGCTACTCATGCTTTTCTACCAAATCAAATGCAAGCTGGCAGAGGTGATAACAACACAAAATAAGTACCAACATGGTACTGGATCCAATCAACAAATCCAAGTGTTTGCACAAAATTTTATCACTCAAAATTATATGCAAGTATTAAACTAGAGAATAAACATATGCTACTAATATAAATCCTATTTCTTCTCCACTCAAGTCCACACAATCCAACATGCTAAAATAGCTAAGTAACACTTAGAAAACACGTTCACCCAACTTATACATGCTAGAAAACAATATTGCAACACAAAAATATAATCACAACAATTAATTACCTAAAATGCCAAAATGGCAGAAACAGGTGAAACAAAGATCTGTCCACCATATTTTCTAGGATGCTCTAAAACTTAAACCCAGATAGGTTTGGATATCCCTAAACATATACAAGACCATCCAATTGAGTTTGCATCAAAAATCATTTTTAATAATTTTATAAAAATCACCAAAGTGCTCTCTGGTGTTTTACCAAATTGCATGCCATTTCAAAAATACTAGTAATTTGGAATCAAGGTTAATTGCTTCTGTTAGGAAATTTCAAGGGCCTTCCAATGCAATTGGATACACCTCATTTTGAGATGTGAAAATAAAATGGTGCTCATTTTGGTGTTTCTGGTACCTGTTGCCAAACCATTTTACATTTATAAAATATTCATCCAAAAGTAGATCTACAAAATGTAGGTGGTTTAGATTTTGTTTATTTACCACTATGAATTTTAGTTTGGTCAAATTCATCCTTTAGATAGGTTTTTATGCCCAAAAGTAAACATGCCTGTTTCTGTGAAAATATAAATGGAAAATCAACTGTCCTGGGCCAGATCTGCTAATTGGGCCGGCCTGGTCGATCTACACCGCGGGGGAAGCTAGCCGTAGTGGCTTACCAGCGGGCCAGCAGACCACGCGGCAGCCATGCGGGCAAGCGCCAGGCCCACGGGCAGGTTCAACGTGTTCTTGCGCGGGGTCAGGGGAGGCTGGCGTCATCGTGACAGCAGGACGACGTCACTCGCCGGCGGAACAACTCCGGCGAGGTCGAATCCGCGTTTTCCGTTCACCGTTTCATGAATGGAAAATATCTATGCGTTTCTCTCGACTAGGGGATGCGAACGAGGGCAACCTCGCTTCCCGGGAACCACCGGAGGGCAGCCGGCGTCGACGGCGCGCGGCGGCCGGACAGCTACCACGGCACGGTGACGAACTAGGGGGAGCAGGAGGGGGGAAAAGGGTCGGGGAGATTCCCCTGCTCACCGTGAATGCAATGGAGGGCTCGGCTAGGGAGGAGGAAGCTCGAGGCGGCGGCAATAGCTCGCCGGAGCTCCGTCGGGCTTGGGGAAGAACTGGATGGCGCGGGGTCTACGGGTCGTCTCTCCACGATTCCTTTCGCAGGGCGGGCCACCACGACGAGGCGAAGCTGTTGGTGCCAACGGCTAGCGGCGGCGAGCTCGGGAACGTCCGAATCGACGGCGAGCTAGAAGCTAGGGTTCCGATTTGGGGTTCCTGTACAGAGAGAGAGAGGAGAGCTCGTGGGGGGAGAGAGAGGGGGCAATGAGCAGACAAGGGCACATGGGGGGCTCTTATCCCCCTCGATACCTTCTAATCGAAGCCATGGCCTAGGTGCACTGCTGCTACAGAGAGCTAGAGGAAGAAGATGGTGTGACTCAGCTTACAACTAGGTCCTTGACATTTTACAAATAGGTCCCTGTACTCTCTGAAAAAGGATGTTTTCACTAAGCAAACAAAGTTTAAATTTAAATTCCTTTTGCCCAAAATTCTTATTAGTTAAGATACACAACATATGTGAAAATTGGCTC
Source organism: Alopecurus myosuroides (assembly GCA_028641055.1). Lineage (NCBI taxonomy): Eukaryota > Viridiplantae > Streptophyta > Magnoliopsida > Poales > Poaceae > Alopecurus > Alopecurus myosuroides. The sequence continues at coordinate 474,313,818 of CM054057.1, read as the reverse complement.
AATTGGAGAAACTTTATAATTCAAAGTTGTTCAAATATGAATTATTACATAAATGGACATTGAATTTATTAACCTACTTAGGAGCTTCCAAAAATGATAATTTTTGGCACACATTCCGTATTTGATGTGTTCCTTATGTGGTAGAAAACTCAAGTCATTTTGAGTTACTTCATAGAACAAACTTGTTCAAATTTCAAAAAGGTGCTGTCAAGAAAACAGGGTTTTTTGGCAACTTAAATTATTCAAAAACTTGTGCCCTTTTGGTTTTCATCCTCATTTATGATATAGAGCATGTGGTATTTATTTCATGGCATTTGTAAAAAGTTTGTATAACAAACTTGTTCAAAATTCCAATTGTTGCTGTGGAGAAAACTCATGTTTTCAGGGCTTTAATTGATTCAATTTTTGGTCTCCTCTTGTGTGTGTTCCTTATTTGATATAAGGAAGCAATGGTATTAATTTCAGCTCATTTGAAGAAAGTTTCCAGTAGTAACTTGTTTTAGTTTTCTGTTTCTAGAAACATTGGAAATTCAATTTAATAAAGCACTTGGCTTTTCTTTAACAATGCTTTGCCAAAATATTTATGTGACTAGAGATAGCAATTCAATTCTCTCCAATAACTTTGTTTTTAAGCTTGCAAGGTTGGAAAAACATTTGATAAGATTTTGGTAAAGCATCTAAGAATGCCTCTTTTTCTGATAATCTTTTAGGGAAATTTTATTAGTGTTTCCTCTTTCTTAATTTAGGCCTTGGAATAATATTCAACAAGTATGGGATTCATAATATAGTTTTGGAAAACTCTTTGATCAATATTTACTTTAGAAAATATTGTCAAGGTCATTGGAACAATATGTTGAATATTTTTAGTTTACTGCTTTGCTATCTTTTTAAGTTTGCTTTCCATTTCTTAGTCATGTAAGTTTATATAATTAGTTTGTTTATTTTCACTCAAACAAACACAACCAAACTTTAATTGTCAAGCAATTAGCAAAACAACTGTGTTATCAGGTATTGCAAAATTGGGATGTGACAGGTCTTCCCCCCTTAAAAAGAATCTCGTCCCCGAGATTCGCAAGCGAGGACTAAGGGAGGGCCAACAAACACAATGTTAGTGTTGGAGTGCAGGTGCTTCCCCCCTTTGACTTTTCTTGGGAGGTGGGGTACTTCCCTAAATTAGCAAATTCACTTTAAAAAGTACACCAGTGCTGTTTTAGGTCCAAAACTTTTGTTTCCTAGTTTGAACAAAAATTAAGGTTAGTGCAGAACTACCTGGATATGTACCGTCAATTATTTACATGAGTTCCTAGCTATCTCCCACATATTACACACCACATATGGAGTGGTGTACCACTCTCATAACAAGGTATATAATAAGCTAAAAATATAGCTTGTGGGTGCAAAGGTTAGGTTGCTAAGGTAAAATAAACAGACAGAATAATACCTACGGCAGTGGGTCTTACTCCCCACAAGCAACTATCACTTAATACGTTCATGATTTTAGTTGGATGTTTTAGTTTCATAAAATACTCTTGAGCACAATCATAACACCAGTATAAACTCATGCTAAGGTAAAACATTTAAACAAAATCCAATAAGCAAGCAAACAACACCGCAGATGAATAGACTATTTATTCACTAGGTTATTGTTTATTAGAGGTTTTGGAATCCATCAATCATGAACAATTAGCAAACAACCAGTATCTAAAAACCAATGAATCCAATCATAAAGATACTCTAAAATACCATCTTCACACAAGATAAAACTCCTATTACACAGGCATAAAAAAAGGTCTGCACAAATAACACACTAGTATGAAAAATCTACACCAGCATGCTATAAGAGATAATCATATCCTATAACCATAGAACATGAAACTAAATAATTCATGACATGATAACAGAAGTAATAACTTCCTAAACATGCTATATCAACACATATACTCATAAAATAAAAAGAGGGTAATACTAGAGCAAAACTCACCATTTTCTAGTGGTGAGACTAGTTTCACTCTAGAGAAGCAAACAATGCTATCATGATGTTTAAACTTAAACAAGCAAGTAATGAATATAAATGTACCTAATAACAGTACAGAAAACTTAATCATGCTAGTAAGCACAAACATCAAAACAATCCCATGATACAACTATTTAACATGCATAAATTAATTCTAGCAATTTATGTTTTTCTTAAGCAATTACTAGCAAACAAGCAAGGTATAACTCACACAACCATTAGCTATGCAATTAATGAAAATTTATCTAAACCTTTTCAAAAATCCATACACTCAATTTAAAATTATCGACAAACAATCTACCAATCAAGAGGAATTTATTGTATTTGTGAACAATTTAATTTTAGCACACGATAGTGAAACATTTCTTGACATGATACCCCTAAGGAATATTATGCTAACAAAAGGATCACACCTAAACATATTAGTATTTACTAATAGGAAATAAAATTCTCTCTTGCATAGGAGAAAAGAAACAATTATATTTTTCCATGGTGGAAAAATAGAAATCAATCACATAGTGAAACATGCTGTTTTCGCACATGTGTATGGTTGGGGATTTTCATCCTCACGCCAAAATACAATGGGACCAGTGGGCTATGGCCTACTAATACCAAGGCAAAAATAGGTACTAAGCCTCTGGTTACTCATGAAAAACTTTGCATACCAGATAAAAATATAAGGCTATTTAATCTAGTGAAGCATACTAGTGCATATTGATAGCAATGCTTACACATGCTTTACTATTAAAAGACATGCAAGCTAACATAGGTACAAGCATCAAAATAACAGTACCTAAATGGTACTGGACTCAAGGAAAAACATAGCACAAAATCCACTAAGAAAGTATACACAGATCTAGCTCTCACAATACTTCCAAATAATAAACTAGAAGGTAACCAATGTTGTTTCATTTTTATTCGAGTTTCCAATCATGCACACACTTTCTAGGGTAGATTTATTGTAAGAGAACAACATAATAACAATTCCTAACAACTCCATATAAGTTAGGAAGCAAGATTGAATAAAACACAAATTCATTTCAATCAAGAGCACACAAATACACAAAAACAGGAAAACTGTTGTTTCCTAGATCTATTATATCCATTCCATCGTTCCCTTAATTTGTAAACCCTGAATTTCTAGCACCTACAATGTCTACTAATATTTGGTTTCCAAAGTAGATACACATGATATCCTATTGACTAGTAAACGAATAAGTCAACATCTTATTTTCTCGTGACTTCTCCTTTTTACCAACTAGATTAAAAGGTGTCTTAAGTCACTTAATTCTTTGGTTTAGAAAGAGTTGTCAGTAGTTCGCATGCTTTGGTTAGGTGTCAACCTAAGATTAGGCAAAGCAGGTTAGTCTTGTTAGCTTTCTATTCAATCATGTTTGTCCGACAAGATACGACTAACATCATCGTACGTCGAATATTGAATCGTGCTCTTCGGATTGGCTTTTGAGGGGGTTGCGCATCATGGCATGTGAAGACTTCTTTTGCACCTTTCTCCAGAGGAGGGAGGTATATAACTTTTAAAAGGGGTCTCTCTAGTTTGGTCTTTTAAAAGGGAACATAAAAAAAGTGCGACATTTAGCCAACAGGGTAAAAGAGTCTTTTGCAAACAGACAAACATAGAGGTTTTGGTCAGTAGTGGTTGGTGCATTCACGCCTTTTCTTCTTTTATGGTTGTCGTTGTTGGAGCTTTATCTGTTGGAGTGCATCACTGGTAGCAACGCTAGCAGCTCGTGTGGCTTGATGGTCCTCTATTATTAGGCCCAACGGTGCTTTCATTAATTGTGGGGGAGATGGTGGTGGTTCACGACGGGTCGCATTATGAAGCGAAAACAAGTATAAGTCTAAGCAACAAATTCTTGTTTTTGAATGCTATACAAACATTTTTGCTTGCAAAAATTTAACACGAGGCGATTCAAAAACAAGAGCGGGGCAATCACAAATTTGCAAAATTTGAGCACCCCACAAACATATAGAAACCTAGATGAACCAAATTCTACACCACACAATAGCACAAAGTCCTACGGACACACATAAGCAAGCCAAAACACACAAGCAAGGCTCCATTGGAGCTACGTCGGGGAAGGCAACTCATGGAGTCATCGCTAAAATACTCCAAACTAGACTAATCCAAAATCCTAGAAGTGGCTGAAGAACTATATCTACTTCTGACCATCATCACTGTAGAGCTAGGCAAATATTTTGGTCTTCTCGGGACATCGGCAAGTATAAAAGCTTTTGGATGGAAACAAGATAATAGAGGTAAAGTTTTGAGAAAACTTTATGCAACAAATTGTTATTGAAACTCCAACTATTTTCTGGACAGAAAACTTCAAAGACGAGAGATGTTTCAAAAACAGAGCGGAGAAGTTGCAAACAAGTAAGAAATAAACTCTTAACTGAGAGAGATGCCAATTCTGTAAGGCCCGCCCTTCGAACCACTATTCAAGGACGCCCTCGATATGCATTTAGAATCTTTTGAAAAGATCAGAAGGAGGGAAAATATACTAAAATTCCCTTAGATATAAATAATTTAGATAGTAAATAGGTTTTTACTCAAAAATACTTTTCTTTCCTATCTGACGTCCATGCTAACTAAGGTCTCCTAAGGTCACCCTGGCTCTGATACCAACTCTGTAAGGACCCCAGACCGGCAGTCTGAAACCCTACGTATGCATACATTCACGATCCCAGAAAGATCAGTCGTGAACAACATACACAGTTGGCACACAGAAATACATCATCCATTACACGAATACACAAAGGTATTACATAAATGATCACATGATCAAGTTTAACGCAACTGCCACAAAGGGCACGCAACTTAACCAACACAGCGGAAGACAATTAAAACACAACGTAGTTGAGCCCAAGTCACGCCTTAACCTACAGGCTGCTGACCCGGAGACGATCCTAGTTCGCAAAGCCGTCAACTCCGTACTTCTCTTCATAGATCTCCTTCGGAGGCTCCTTCTCAAAGTCTGGCAAGTAGATACCAGGGGCGAAACCATAATGAGTACATTTGAATGTACTCAGCAAGACATCCATCATGTCACTTACCAACATGCAAGTATGCTTATATGGTGGAATAGGTAGGCTATAAATAGGGTTCACTACCAATGGTGTTCATATATGATGACACCATAGTTGCAGTCAGGTTAATCTGTATCTTTGTTGAAGAAGATACTTCAGAAGAAAAATAATATAGTTTTATTTCTCTTGTAGATATCACATGTACAAGAGGTTTTGTAAAACTTTGTTAAAGAATATTTTCTCTTTGCAAAACTTCTTGGAATCAGTTACCAGAATTCTTGCTTAGAGTAGAAAAGGTTTTCTTTGCAAAACATTTTGTTTTGTATAACATCATCTGGCTTTTCATCATCGACGATACCTCCACGGTATAAGTTTCCATTCCTTTCCGAACTTCACAAGTTCAACACTTCCTTTCCAAAAATTCCTTTTCAAAAACTTCCTTTTTGAAAACATTGACACAATGCTAGCTACATGGCCATTCAACTGTCCATATCCGAGGACGCGGCTTCTTCGAAAAAGTTGTACTCTGCAGAGGTGTACACATCCACTAGATCCAGTACACCTCCCGTGAACAATCATGGACTGTAACAACAGTATGTAAACATCAGGTATCTGATCATAACCATCCACTATGTTCAAGCTAGAATGTGTCTATCTCTCAGTTGAGTTTTACCGGTCACCCCCGGCACCGAGCTAATCCCTGCCAGCCAGGATGCCTCAACTGATGCGACCGGAGGGAAAATTAATCCCACACTTTTTATGTCTCAACTCTTGACAACAATTCGGTTCAAGGGATTCCGTCCCTTATAGCGTTTGAGATAGAACACACACTAACAAGGACAAACTTCCAGTTAAGCCCCGTGCCCATGTTGGGGTAGGGTGGCAGTACGGTAAGGGTTGTCCGGCGAAGACTAGGTTATGTGTCATTTTTGAAAAACACCAATTTCTCAAAAATGACCACTTCCACATTCCTCCGGAGAACAAGGATCCGCCTTTTCTCCAGGTTTTTCCGTAAAGCCTTTGTTTTGTAGAATCACAATTTTAGGGTGTCCACTTAGGGACTAGTATATTTGATGGTAATAAATACCATATGGTGGCTTATGGGCTTGGTATTACCAAGTTTAACTACTGGCATGATAGTAACCTATATACTAGTATAGTAGTAATAGCCACATCAAAAATAGTTTTGATAATCAAGTTTTGGTAAAACTTCAGAGGTAAAACATGCATGATAGATAATGATAAGTATTGTATCAGCAAGCATCAGGATGGCTTGCCTGGTATCTCCTTGTGTCCCTGGTTTTTGGAGTGACTGGAACTTGAAACAGAGCTTCACGACACTTCCTTCCTCTTCGTTTTCTAACGTCGTTAAAGGAATAAAGGACACACATTCAGAACCAATCAAGGCAAGCAAACATACATAACAATACATACAGCAAGGAAACTAATAATAACCAATCACACAATTATTAATGGAGGCAAACAATCAAACAAACCTACTTGGCAGAAATGCCATTTAATAAGACAACTTAAGGTTGGAGGAACACATCTCACAACCTTAATATCATGGATTCAGTGGGTGTGCCACTCTCATACCAAGATATTAATAAACCCAAAATAAACTTAGTTTCACAAGGGTGAGACTACTAAAAGTATATAAAACATGCACAACAATAACCATGGCAATGGGTCTATCAACCAAACCACAAAAAGAAAAAGGTAGCTATCTTACTAAGTCTAAATTCACATAAAGAGTAAATAAGACAAATGATTTGCAAAATTACTTTTACAAATCAGTGAGCCTACATAATTGCAACAAGGCAATAGACTCATCACAAAACACACAATTCTCATAGTGAGAACAATAGAAACAATGACTAAAAAGGAGGAATCCTATAGACATGCTTCTACTAAGGGTTTGCTATGCAAGCAAGAATAATAAGTAAAGTACTAAAATGCAAACAAGGAACCATGTTATAATAATGGGAACTGAAAACATGTCCTCATGCAAGGATACACAAATATCTACCAAACACAAGTTGGCAGGAAAAACAATTCAATACAAAAACTGCTAAGGAAAACTAGTACTACTCAAACATGAAGAATCAATGGATGCATTTCAATAAAGTAATTGAAATACAACCAGAGGGTCCATGTCATAAAAACAGGAGTGAAAAACATCTATAATTGCTATAACAAAAATATCCCATTTAACAAACAATGCATCAAGTTGCAGGGCAACTCCTACATACTGGTGGTAATAAAAGGGGCATTACTAGAGGAATCAAACAACACTCCAAGAATGGATTTTTCCCAGCAAGACACACATGATTAAAACCACTTACAAACAGAAGCATACACATTTTCATTTAGTACAAAAAATCCAAAGCAAAAATACTAGGCACTCATTAGTTAGAGAACTATATAAAAGAAATACATCTAGTGTGGGGGAAATAATGTTTCCACCAAAAATGCAATGACACCAGTGGGTGTTCCACTAGCATAACAAAGCATTAAGAGGTCACAAAGACTCTGGTCACACTTGCTAAAAATTAACAAAAGCCTAAACTAGCATCTAGTGGAATAACCATACTAGTAGAAAATAACAGGGTGCTAAAATAAGCAAGGTAATGATACTCATGCTATTGGTTTCACACATGTGAAACTTTAGGGTTCAAGTACTCATAAGAACATAATCAAAATGCTACTGGTCCTATGAATACAACACAAAAATATGTGGCTACTAAACCACAAATGCTTATGTCAAAAATTCCACACATGAGGGAATTTTTCCATAACATTCTCATAATCATGACAAAGCTACTCATGCTTTTCTACCCAATCTAACGCAATCTAGCAGAGGTGATAACAACACAAAATAAGTACCAACATGGTACTGGATCCAATCAACAAATCCAAGTGTTTGCACAAAATTTTATCACTCAAAATTATATGCAATTATTAAACTAGAGAATAAACATATGCTACTAATATAAATCCTATTTCTTCTCCACTCAAGTCCACACAATCCAACATGCTAAAATAGCTAAGTAACACTTAGAAAACAAGTTCACCCAACTTATACATGCTAGAAAACAATATTGCAACACAAAAATATAATCACAACAATTAATTACCTAAAATGCCAAAATGGCAGAAACAGGTGAAACAAAGATCTGTCCACCATATTTTCTAGGATGCTCTAAAAGTTAAACCCAGATAGGTTTGGATAGCCCTAAACATATACAAGACCATCCAATTGAGTTTGCATCAAAAATCATTTTTAATAATTTTATAAAATCACCAAAGTGCTCTCTGGTGTTTTACCAAATTGCATGCCATTTCAAAAATACTAGGAATTTGGAAGCAAGGTTAATTGCTCCTGTTAGGAAATTTCAAGGGCTTTCCAATGCAATTTGATACACCTCATTTTGAGTTGGCAAAATAAAATGGTACTCATTTTGGTGTTTCTGGTACCTGTTGCCAAACCATTTTTCATTTATAAACTATTCATCCAAAAGTAGATCTACAAAATGTAGGTGGTTTAGATTTTGTTTAGTTACCACTGTGAATTTTAGTTTGGTCAAATTCATCATTTAGATAGGTTTTTATGCCCAAAAGTAAACATGCCTGTTTCTGTGAAAATATAAATGGAAAATCAACTGTCCTGGGCCAGATCTGCTAATTGGGCCGGCCTGGTCGATCTACACCGCGGGGGAAGCTAGCCGCAGTGGCTGACCAGCGGGCCAGCAGACCACGCGGCAGCCATGCGGGCAAGCGCCAGGCCCACGGGCAGGTTCAACGTGTTCTTGCGCGGGGTCAGGGGAGGCTAGCGTCATCGTGACAGCAGGACGACGTCACTCGCCGGCGGAACAACTCCGGCGAGGTCGAATCCGCGTTTTCTGTTCACCGTTTCACGAATCGAAAATATCTATGCGTTGCTCTCTACTAGGGGATGCGAACGAGGGCAACCTCCCTTCCCGGGAACCACCGGAGGGCAGCCGGCGTCGACGGCGCGCGGCAGCCGGACAGCTACCACGGCACGGCGACGAACTAGGGGGAGCAGGAGGGGGAAAAGGGTCGGGGAGATTCCCCTACTCACCGTGAATGCAATGGAGGGCTCGGCTAGGGAGGAGGAAGCTCGAGGCGGCGGCAATAGCTCGCCGGAGCTCCGTCGGGCTCGGGGAAGAACTGGATGGCGCGGGGTCTACGGGTCGTCTCTCCACGATTCCTTTCGCAGGGCGGGCCACCACGACGAGGCGAAGCTGTTGGTGCCAACGGCTAGCGGCGGCGAGCTCGGGAACGTCCGAATCGACGGCGAGCTAGAAGCTAGGGTTCCGATTTGGGGTTCCTGTACAGAGAGAGAGAGGAGAGCTCGTGGGGGGGAGAGAGAGGGGGCAATGAGCAGACAAGGGCAGATGGGGGGCCTCTTATCCCCCTCGATACCTTCTAATCGAAGCCATGGCCTAGGTGCACTGCTGCTACAGAGAGCTAGAGGAAGAAGATGGTGTGACTCAGCTTACAACTAGGTCCTTGACATTTTACAAATAGGTCCCTGTACTCTCGGAAAAAGGATGTTTTCACTAAGCAAACAAAGTTTAAATTTAAATTCCTTTTTCCCAAAATTCTTATTAGTTAAGATACACAACATATGTGAAAATTGGCTCAATTGGAGAAACTTTATAATTCAAAGTTGTTCAAATTTGAATTATTACATAAATGGACATTGAATTTATTAACCTACTTAGGAGCTTCCAAAAATGATAATTTTTGGCACACATTCCTTATTTGATGAGTTCCTTATGTGGTAGAAAATTCAAGTCATTTTGAGTTACTTCATAGAACAAACTTGTTCAAATTTCAAAAAGGTTCTGTCAAGAAAACAGGGTTTTTTGGCAACTTAAATTATTCAAAAACTTGTGCCCTTTTGGTTTTCATCCTCATTTATGATATAGAGCATGTGGTATTTATTTCATGGCATTTGGAAAAAGTTTGTAGAACAAACTTGTTCAAAATTCCAATTGTTGCTGTGGAGAAAACTCATGTTTTCAGGGCTTTGATGGATTCAATTTTTGGTCTCCTCTTGTGTGTGTTCCTTATTTGATATAAGGAAGCAATGGTATTAATTTCAGCTCATTTGAAGAAAGTTTCCAATAGTAACTTGTTTTAGTTTTCTGTTTCTAGAAACATTGGAAATTCAATTTAATAAAGCACTTGGCTTTTCTTTAACAATGCTTTGCCAAAATATTTATGTGACTAGAGATAGCAATTCAATGCTCTCCAATAACTTTGTTTTTAAGCTTGCATGGTTGGAAAAACATTTGATAAGATTTTGGTAAAGCATCTAAGAATGCCTCTTTTTCTGATAATCTTTTAGGGAAATTTTATTAGTGTTTCCTCTTTCTTAATTTAGGCCTTGGAATAATATTCAACAAGTATGGGATTCATAATATAGTTTTGGAAAACTCTTTGATAAATATTTACTTTAGAAAATATTGTCAAGGTCATTGGAACAATATGTTGAATATTTTTAGTTTACTGCTTTGCTATCTTTTTAAGTTTGCTTTCCATTTCTTAGTCATGTAAGTTTATATAATTAGTTTGTTTATTTGCACTCAAACAAACACAACCAAAGTTTAATTGTCAAGCAATTAGCAAAACAACTGTGTTATCAGGTATTGCAAAATTGGGATGTGACAAGTAAGATTTGGGTAACTTGCTGTCCTGAAAAGATTCTATGTTGCCACCAAAAAATTTAATTCACTCAGCCAGAATGTCGAATTGATATGAAAAGTATTATGGACATGCCCCAGGTTATTATCTAACTTTCATTAGTTTTGTACTTTTTTATTTGAGCAACAGAAGATTTTCAAAAAAAATCGATCTATACCTGATGTTCTATTTTGACAGATTTCTGCCAATATTTGCATTTGCATGTTAATCTTTTTCTTTTGGTGTTCTTTTGAGGGGAAGAGCTTTAAAATAAGTTTGGAAAGTGGCTAATGTTTTAACGGCTATTAGACTCGTGTTGAACCTAAACCCAAGTGGATTTATTATTTTGATTACACTAACGTTGCTAATGAAGATTGAGTGAAGTTTTGTATGGAGTGAATTTTCAAGTATAGGGAAAGAAGAATTATATGATGAGACGAAGGATGGACAAAAGCTCAAGCTTGGGGATTCCCATGTAACCCCAAAATATATCCAAGAAGTAAAAGTGTCAAAGCTTGGGGGTGCCCAAGGCATCCCCTTCTTCATCAACAAAATATCAGGTCATCTTTCAAGACAATATATTTTTATTGCTTCATACGATATGTGTTATTCTTGGAGCGTCAGTTATTTTTGCTTTCAGTTTGTTTTAATTTATTTGTTGTAGTATATGTTTGGATCCTATCATATTTGTTTTTGGAGAGATACACGCTCCGCTTTCATTCCTTAGAACACTCTAGTTTTCATTCTTATTGTTCTGTGAGTGTTCACTTTTTGCTAGTACTGCGTTTAGCTCTTGTTTTCCACTCGTATTTTGTTTAGAGATTTTTTGTTTGCTTCAGTTATATATTATTAGCTCTCTGGTCTTTAATTATTATTATCTATGAGAGTTGTTTCAAACAAGTTGATGGATGTTGGGGAAGAGTAAAATATTTCATGCTTATAGTGGTGCAATGGAAAGCTTGTTTAGACCGTGGCTTAGACTTTATAATGTCATGTTAGATATTATTTTAATTCTATGCTTAGTAGTTATTTATGTACCATGACTTGTCTCAAATATTCTAGAGTTCTTAATGTGCCATTGAGAGAATCATGAGTTGTTTTTATCACATCAAAGCATATTATTGTGGTATTCTCCTTGGAATGCTTTATTTGGTTGACTTGGCGCATGCTTACACCATGTTATGACTACAAACCAATCACATCTAGCCTGTATGGTCATTTAGTTTTTGACTTGTAATACCATTTATGCTTTGATTAATAATATTTTTGTCGATGTGCATGATTATGGCCATTATTTCTCTCTTAATTTGTCGCTCCCAGTCTCTTGTTAGCCTCCACCTATACCGAGTATTAGCTCTACTCGTGCATCCAACTCGCCAAAACCAAATTTTTCCAAATGCGTCCACCATACCTACCTATATGTGGTATTTAACTGCCACTCCAAAGTAAATTTCTCATGTGCTACCTTTAAAACCTTCAAAATTATACATGTTTTGTGCTCTGTTTTAGCTATGAGGAAGTAGTTTATAGTTTGTTATGGTTCATGTTAAGCAAAGTTTGTATCCCTCTTTCATCCGATGAGTATGGAATATGTGCTCATTTAAATTTGCAGAGAGCTGGTGCCAATTAATATAACCAAAAAAGGCACTTCCCCATGGATTGATGAAAGTTGGTGGGTACCCGTGGTACGGCTAGCCCTGGTTTGTGAAAAGCATGGTGGGGGAAGTGCCAAATTAAATAAACAACGGAAACCACTCTCAAAAGTCTAAGAACCTTGCTTATCAAGAGTTATGATAAGTTTTTTATTACCATTCGTTGACATAAACATACACATCTCTTAAAAATTATTTTCAATACCTCTGTTTTAATAAAATAAAACGCTCTAGCACATGAGTAATCCCTGCTTCTCTCTGTGGAGGGTATTTCTTTTACTTTTATGTTGAGTCTTCATCTTCTAACTTTATGCACAATTAAGAGATCATAGTTTCCATTCTGAGTATAATGTGCATCAGTCCCAAAGATTATTATTGATCGATTCATGATATGTTATTACTTGTTCTCCAATTATTTGTATCTAGTCACCACTTGAACTTTCAAGGTGTCCTGGCATTTATGTTTTTCTCTCATTTTAAGTACAAACGGAATACCACTTTGTTATGTTTTCTTTATGCTCGAAACAAATGTATAAATTTCAAGTGCATAATTATTCATGACCTTTTGTTTAAGTTACTTTTCATGTTGCAACATCGTTGCTAAATTACATTGTTAGAATTATATCTATCATGCCTATGTTTAGAGTACTATGATCTCAGCTTGCAATGCTTTTACACTAACGTTGATCAAGATTGTGTCGGCTACATGTCACCTCAAAAATTATTTTGTTATCACTTACCTACTCGAGGAGGAGCAGGAGTTAAGCTTGGGGATGCTTGATACGTCTCAAACGTATCTATACTTTTTGATGCTCCATGCTTGTTTTCTACCCAATACCTTTATGTTTTCACATGTTCTCCTTCGTTTTCCGGATGTTTTCTGGACTAATCTATGGACAAGATGCCACAGCGTCAGTTCATGTTTTCTACAGTTTTTTATTTCAGAAAAGTTGTTCCACATATATTCTCGAAATTGGACGAGACAAAATCCGAGGGTCTTAATTTTCCCGGCACGTCAACGGAGTCCAAAGGAGACCCGAAGGGGGCAATTAGGTGGCCACACCACCTAGTGGCACGCCACCACATGGTGTGGGCCCCTCGGGCGCCCACTGACATTGCCCTTTCGCCTATTTATTCCCCCCGATGCAGAAACCCTAAAACACCCAGCCTCCGTCCATGAAAAGTTGTGTAGCTCCGCCGCCATCGCCGACAAGTTTCGGGGGACAGAAATCTTTGTTCTGGCGCCCTGCCGAGACAGGGAAATGCCCCCGGAGCCATCTCCATCGACTCCACCGCCATCTTCATCGTTGTTGCTAACTCCCATGATGAGGAGGGAGTAGTTCTTCCCTGGGATGAGGGCTCTACCGGTAGCTATGAGTTTCATCAATCTCTCCCATGGTGTGATCTTTATGTGATCATGAGCTTTGTAATCTAGTTAAATAAGTAGATGTTACTCTTCATTTGTTATGCTACTCTAGTGGTTTGGTTAATGTGATCTCCGGACACACCTTTGTCCCATGGTGTAAAGGTGACAGTGTGTGCACCGTGTGTGACTCATCATGATTTATATATTTTGTGTTGGATGACCCTATGAAATTGTGGTGTTTGTCTGGAACCATCTAGGGCTCATGGTGACAGTGTGGGGTACTGATGCACCCAAAATGCATCTACTTTTCCAAACACTTTGCATTGTATTTCTCTCCGGAGTCCCCCCATAATTGAATAAATCTGCAGAATCTGACGTTGTTTTTAGCAAAAGTCTTCTTTCCGTCTATTTTCGCAGGACTTTTCACAGGGGACGAAAACCACGTAACTTTTTATGGAAAAGAAGGGGAATGAGCACCAGATGGGGCCGGGGGGGCCACCCGAGGGCCAAAAGGGGGCCCCACACGCGGCCAAATTCCTTGGCCGCGTGGGGTCACCCCTTTTGGTCCCAGATGGCCCACTCCGGCTAGGTCTTCGACGTACCCCTCCATATATACGAGAAACTGACGGGTTTCGAAGGAGAGGGCTGTTCGCGAAACGGAGCGCCGCCGCCACCACGATCTTCAATTTCGGAGTCAGGTTGATCCGGGATTTCACCCCCGGAGGTGGAATTCGAGGGGCTTCGTCACCATCATCATCACCACCATCATCTCCATCAACCATGAGCTCCATCACCCCCTCCATGTGTGAGTAGTTGCTGTAGGCATGTGAGGTGTGAGGGGTTTTGGATGAGATTGATCATGTAATTGCTACCCGGTATGCGGGATCTAGGGGTTTGTCTTGAGAATTCTTATGTCTTATGTTGATGCACTATTGCTAGGCTTAATGCTTGTTACTAGGGCCCAAGTGGCATGATTTCAGTACTGAACTTACATTGCTACATCATATATTTGAGTTTGGTATCTATCTACAATGTGTATTACCTGCTATTATGTTGAACCTGCGAACCCTAAAGTGACAGCTAGGGAAAACAAGGGGGATATGTTCTAGTTTGAGGATTATGTGTGTTCATGGAGTGTTAATGCGTTGGTCCGGGCTATTCGAAAGGGTAGACCTTAATTACCTGTAGTTCCAAATTGGCCCCGGTGAAATGGGAAGGTAGGACAATAGGCTTTGTGCAAATTCTCTTGGTTAGTACGCACAATAATTTACGGAACACACACCTACATAAAACTGAGATAGAGAAAGGCCCCGCTGCTAGCAAAACATTATTACATGATCAATCTTATCCGTGCAACACCCCGCTGTCACCTGATGCCTGCGTTTTAGTCTCTGGTTTACTTTCACTCTTTTCCGGTGAAAACTGGGAAAACACTTGCTCTCCATTTACTTTCTGTTTGTTTACTTTCACTGCATTATTACACTCACCACTCTCGCTGCAAGTTTGTTGATACACAGGCGTGGTTGGGAGTGACGTCCCAATTGCTAAAGTCTCACCGGTATTCTTGTGTTCCCACTGAGTCGAACTACAAATTTGGGTAATACTTCCCATCGAAGACTACGATTGATCTCCTGCACTTGGGAGCCATCAAGACTGTTTTCTGGCGCCGTTGCCGGGGAGCCTAGCTTTATTGGTAAGACCACTTATTATTGTCTACTTGCTGCACTTTCTTGTTCCCTACAATGGGAAAGGGAAAGGACACTTCGAAGGAGGTAATGCCTTCGACTACTCGTTCTGGTAATGATTTGCCTAGTAGACCAAATTTTTCACCTAATATTGTTTCTACTGTGGCTGCTAAGAAAAAGAAAGGAATAGATGGTAAATCACCATTGTCAAAAATGTCTACTAGTACATCTAATGATCAAACACTTGATAATGTAGACAAAGAACTAGCTTCTGAAATTCCTGAAACTATTGAAACACCTGAGGCAAATGAAACACCTGAAACATTTGAAATTCCTGAATCTTCTGTAGATGAAAATGTAGAACTTGAGCTAGAAAGAAATGAGACTCGTAGAGAGTATGAATATGGGGCCTCTTCCGAAGAAGAATAAGAAGCATTTATTGAGGCCTTTATATCACCTGATTATACAAAACTTGATAAACTCTCTATTTATGATGATGCATCTCTTGGAAACTGTTTTGCTGCTACTAGGAATTTGTGTGGCCCAGCTATTAGAATTAGAGATAAATATTATGAATTCAATGTTAATCCTGAGATAATTGAGATAGTTGAGAAGTCTAGATTCTGTGGAAAGGATGAGGAGTCTCCTCTTGATCATATTGCTGAATTGCATGCTTTATCTACTACATTTGGAAATGATGAAATCCGTCAACATTATTTATTCTTAAAATTGTTTCCTTTTTCTTTGGGTGAAGATGCTAGAGTTTGATATAATCGTTTAGGACCTGCATGTATTACTAGTAAGGAAGAATGCTTGCAATTGTTTTTCAATAAATATTTTCCTGCTGAAAGGATACATGCATTAACTGTTGAAATTGGCAATTTTAAACAACATAAGAAAGAGAGTCTACCCCAAGCTTGGGGGAGATTTGGTAAAATGTGTAAGAAATGTCCTGGTCATGGTTTTAAACCTCATGAATTGCTTGATATATTCTATAATGGACTAATGGGGGAAACAAGAGACTACCTTGATAGTATTGCAGGGAATATCTTTAGGGACAGAAGTGTTGATGAAGCAATTGAATTACTGGAGTCTATTCTCGAGAATGAAGCTGATTGGAACATTGAGGAGATAGATAAAAATGAGACACTCCCAGAGAAGAAAGGAGGTATACTCGAATTGAACCAAGAAACAATGGCTGAAGCTTCCAAGGATATTAAAGAGAAGGGAATTAAAACCTCTCATCTCAAGGAATTATCTGAAATGGGTATTAAACTTCCTACTGATGAACCATGCTTTCCAATTCAAGTGAACTCTATAGTCCCTATGGAAGGTAATGAGGAGGTAACACCTCATGTTGATGTCTCTTATGTTAACAATTTTGCTTATCATGATAATCCCGAGGAGCGTAAAATTAGAATGACTATCATGGAAAACCATCATAAAATTAATTTCCTCCGTGAAAATTTAAATGCTAGTGTAGGGGAAGTTAAAAGAATTGTTAAACATTGTGAAATGATGAACAATCAAGTTGAGCAAATGATTTCTTTACAAAATCAATTGTATGAAAATCTGAATAAACAAAAACAATTATGTGGAGTTAATACAAGGGGAGGTGCAAGCACCCAGGATCCTGATTATCCTGATGATCAACCTAAAATTAAAGAGCAAGTTGCTCTTAAAGATAAATCTTTTGCAGGAAAATCTCCCAATGAAAATGAGCATGATGATGACTCCAATGAGCAAGACAAGGATATTTCTATTTCTGATGCTGAAACTAAGGATGATAATAATGAAGAAGAAGAATCATCTCCACCTGATATTGAACAACATGATGATAATAATGAAGAAGCTGCTGGTAAGGAGGATCCTCAGCCTCCTATTGAGAAGACCAAGAAGAAGAAGAAACCAAATAAAGATAAAGATAAAGGTAAAGAAAGGGATCCATGGGTACAAAGACCCATTCCATATCCCCAAGAGGTATCAAAAACAAAAGATGAAGAGAGGTATGAGAAATTTTATGATATGATTAAGAATATGAAATTAGAGATTCCACTTATTGATGCTATTAAGAATCCTCCATATTCAAAATACATGAAAGATATTGTCACTAATAAAAGAAAGATACCTATTGATGCTATTACTGCTATGCTTGCTGATTATTCATTTAAAGGAAAATTGCCTGAAAAACGTGAAGATCCTGGTATTACTACTATTCCTTGCAAAATTAAAGAAGCCTATGTGAAATATGCATTATGTGATTTAGGAGCTGGTGTTAGTGTTATGGCTTTATCACTATATAAGAAGCTTAATTTGAACAAACTAGTTCCAACAGAAATATCTTTACAAATGGCTGATAAAACAACTGCTATACCTATAGGAATATGTGCGGATGTTCCCATCTCTATTGCTAATGAGTTGATACCTACTGATTTTGTTATATTAGAAATGCCTGAAGATGATAATCTATCTATTATTCTTGGTAGACCTTTTTTGAATACTGCAGGAGCTATGATAAATTGCACTGAGAGCAAAGTGACATTTAATGTTAAAGGAAAAGAGCACACTATTTATTTTCCCAAGAAGAAACATGTTACAAGTATGAGCACAAGTGTGAATGCTATACAAATAAATTCCATTAAGATTGGTAGCATTGAAATACCTATACCACCTCCAGCACCAAGGTATGAAATATTGATGATTGGGACCATTCCTATCAAATATGAGGTAACTTGATTTATTGTTTTATAATAAGTAATAATAAGAATCATGAGCTATATTCTTTACATGTTACTAATGAGACCTGATCAACCTCATTACTAATGTGGAAATGATAAAGGCATGATTCACAAACATTTAAATTGCATTTTTTATGTTATTTGCTTTAAAATTGTGAGACATAGACATAGTATTAAAAAAAATTATAATCACAAATCACAGAATATGAAGTTTTAGAAATTCTCTGTAGAAAAGTTTCACGTAAAATTCAAGAAAAATTAGGGGGTCAGTTTTTTGCCCGAAGGGACCAGCAGCCAGTGGGGGAGCACCAGCAGGCCACCAGGGGCCAAAATAGGTACCTCCACGCGGCCAGATTCCTTGGCCGCGTGGGATACCCCATTGTTGGCCACAAGTGGATGCTGGGGCCCATCCAATGCTGATCTGCTCCCTTTCGACTAACAACCAACCCCGGTTCATCTCGTCCATTTTTCCCGTGCTATGTTTCTCCGTCAATCCTCGATCTCCACATTTGAGGCAGATTTTTCAAATCTGTTTGATGGAATCACTCCTTGGTATGTAGCTCCTTCACTCATCCAATTACTTTTTGCTCCCATGCTTTGTGTATGAAGTATTTTGCTGCACTAGGTGTCACCTATTATGTCTAAGAACTCCATGAATTTAAGTTTTCTAGTTGATATGGATGCATGATATTGATTACAGGACTAGTTATGGATGCCTTAGCAATGTTTTAGAGTGATACAATTTAACTTTTGTTGAATTTTATTTTGGTACAGCAAGGTAACATGCTGAACAAGGGAAAGGCATTGCTTGGGATGTCCTCAAGGACAAGGAGAAGAGAATCAAGGGTGTCCAACAATCATGATGATAATCAGTTATGGGAGGATGAATTGGTTTTTGCAGGTGAAAATCTGCGTGTCCATACCACAAGATGGCAAGACCCCGAAGTTCTTGAACATTGGGGGATTGCTGAAGATTTCCAAGCCTTTGCTGCAACTACGGGGCTGCTTGAGTTCTCACGCCATCCACGCAACACATATGTGGAACTCTCGAGGGAATTCCTCTCTACATTCAGGTTTGAGGGACCGGTGGTGCACCGGAAAAGTAAGTCTAAGAACCCTCCTCCAGCTACTTTTGTCATTAAATTTACAATGAGGGGGCAGCGTTTAGTCATGTCATTAGAGGAATTCTGTAAGGCTATACGTGTACCAACTACGGGGTTATGGGATGAAACATATGCTGATTCTAGAGAAGAACTTGTCACATTCTGGCGTAGCATTGCTAAAAATATTCCTGAAAGAATGAATAGAGGCAAGCTCACATGCATCCAACACCCGGGCCTTAGATATTTTGCATTGTTTCTTGCTAGAGGATTCCTTGCTAGGGATAACACTTCTGCTTGCACTGGTCCTATGATCTATTTATTAAAATGTGCAATGGAAAATACAACACCTATATATAACCTGGGAACCATACTTGCTAGAACTTTGCATTTAGCTGTGAGTAGGAATGGCACGGATAAAACTCCTTTATATGTTGGTGCCATTGCCACTTTAATCCATGAATACATTATGGCAGAACGAGGTTTTAATGATAACTTGGGTACCATGGTAAATGAGTCTCGACTGCTGGATTTTGGTTTACTTTTTCACATGGATATGAGCAGGGCTGAGAAAGAATATTTTTCATATTGCTATAAGGATTCTAATGGGCACATTGTGTCTGTTAGGCTCCCTTGAGCTGACTTGTTTGACAGGGAGACAAAGTGGACTGTGCAAGAAGAGCCACAACAAGAAGAGCAACAACAGGAGGAGCCCCAATACCAGGCGCCTATGGCATATCCCTGGGGCTTCCCTGAACCACACCTTGGAGGACAGGCATGGCAGGATCCATCCTTCTTCCATGGAGGTTCGTTGAGTGGTGGACATGATTACCACCCAGGATACTAGCTTGATCACAAGCTTGGGGGAGTATTTCTCTCCCTCCTCGTTCGTTGTGTTATATCACTTGCATGTTATTTGTTGTTTTATGTTCTTTAAATCTGAAAAACACAAAAATATTTTTGTTATTTGTTAGCTAGTTTACTTCTGGTTATTTACATTATGTTTCTAAAAATCAAAAACCACAAAAAGATTTTTGTTTTCTTGAGTTTAGTATAAATACGGAGCTGCAGGAATTGCTGAAATATGTTCACTGTTATATGCTTTAATCTTTACTTGTGACTCCGTTTGAGCTGAAAATTTAATCACTACTGCAACTTTTTATGGCCTTCACCTCTGTAAAACATGAGCAACTTTTGAGGTGTTTAGGTAGGTAAACAAATTGCTGAATGCAGTAACTTTTTATAGCAAGATTTGAGTTTTTATTGAGCAGTTCAAGTGGGGAGAGGAGAACAACAATGATATGATAATGTGCTTGAAGTGATGAAAGGTATGACACCTTTGCCGTGCTTATGTATGCTTTTTAATAACAGCAAGTGCACACCTTATGATTCCCTTAACACTTAGTGACATAATAGCCATTGTTTATCTTCTCCGTGGTTTAGTAGAATATATTCTGATGCAACTGAAATATTGTTTAGTGTCATTACTTGGCTGATGGATCGAATAATTGTAGCCTTAAGCAAAGGTTTACGCATCCCATTGTGCTTACTGAACTTGCCAACCAAGGAAATAATTAAAAGAGAAATTTTTATGAATGATAAAAGTGGAGTCTTATGCTTGACGAACTTATGGTTGGGGGTTAGTCTAAATGTGTATCACATGGAAAACTTTCAACGCTGCACTAAGAATTCTATATTCAAGTTGATATCATGTTCTTTTAACTGTGGATGCATGTCATGCCGAAATGAGGTAGAGGAATAGTAAGTCTTGATGAGTAAGTATATATGATTAGAGAGACGCATTGGGCCGCTAACCCAAGCCATGCGATACCATGGTGGAAATTTACTTATAGCTAGAATGGACTCTGCAACATATCCTATAATAAAATAAGAAGCTATGCATATAGTGAATGAAATAAAAAAAGGATATTGAGTCCATTCCATTTGTTTGTCTTGCCATTTTGACATGGGCTGGTTTCCATGTCATGGGGCAAGAGGTACCCCAATTGCTGTTCTCTATGATGTCATTAATACTTACAATGATTGTACAAGGCTTATTAGGAATCTAGAGTTGAGTAATCATGGTGCGGGACTTCGCTTTTAAGGGGCATGAGGCTTTCAACTTGTAGTTTGTCAAGCATAATAATCAAAATGAAAAATTAATGCTTTAGCAAAACTGAGAGCAAGGTAGTAAGCACAATGATTTTACTTGTCAACATATGAAAGAATCAGAGATCTCAAAAATCTTGATATGATTCAATCATCAGCGATGCACAAGCCTTTGTTTATGTCTACAATTGAGAAAACTCATTCAAGTATTAACACTTCATGTTATTTCTATTGCAACAAGCATATATGCTTCAACACTGAGTAGATACACACTTGCTAGTATTTTGCTACTTGTTACAGGAATCATGTCTTGAGTATTTGCTAAGATTAATTGATGATGCATATGCAATGCAAAGTTGTTGCCAAAGTTTTTATCGCTTCTGCACTGTGTTTGAGTTGTTCGAGGACAAACAACGAGCTAAGCTTGGGGGAGTTGATGCACCCAAAATGCATCTACTTTTCCAAGCACTTTGCATCGTATTTCTCTCCTGAGTCCCCCATAATTGAATAAATCTGCAGAATCCGACGCTGTTTTTAGCAAAAGTCTTCTTTCCGTCTATTTTCGCAGGACTTTTCACAGGGGACGAAAACCACGTAACCTTTTATGGAAAAGAAGGGGAATGAGCACCAGATGGGGCCGGGGGGCCACCCGAGGGCCAAAAGGGGGCCCCACACGCGGCCAGATTCCTTGGCCGTGTGGGGTCACCCCTTTTGGGCCCAGATGGCCCACTCCGGCTAGGTCTTCGATGTACCCCTCCATATATACGAGAAACTGACGGGTTTCGAAGGAGAGGGCTGTTCGCGAAACGGAGCGCCTCCGCCACCACGATCTTCGATTTCGGAGTCAGATTGATCCGGGATTTCACCCCCGGAGGTGGAATTCGAGGGGCTTCGTCACCATCATCATCACCACCATCATCTCCATCAACCATGAGCTCCATCACCCCTCCATGTGTGAGTAGTTGCTGTAGGCATGTGAGGTGTGAGGGGTTTTGGATGATATTGATCATGTAATTGCTACCCGGTATGCGGGATCTAGGGGTTTGTCTTGAGAATTCTTATGTCTTATGTTGATGCACTATTGCTAGGCTTAATGCTTGTTACTAGGGCCCAAGTGGCATGATTTCAGTACTAAACTTACATTGCTACATCATATATTTGAGTTTGGTATCTATCTGCAATGTGTATTACCTGCTATTATGTTGAACCTGCGAACCCTAATGTGACAGCTAGGGAAAACAAGGGGGATATGTTCTAGTTTGAGGATTATGTGTGTTCATGGAGTGTTAATGCGTTGGTCCGGGCTATTCGAAAGGGTAGACCTTAATTACCTGTAGTTCCAAATTGGCCCCGGTGAAATGGGTAGGCAGGACAATAGGATTTGTGCAAATTCTCTTGGTTAGTACGCACAATAATTTACGGAACACACACCTACATAAAACTGAGATAGAGAAAGGCCCCGCTGCTAGCAAAACATTATTACATGATCAATCTTATCCGTGCAACACCCCGCTGTCACCTCATGCCTGCGTTTTAGTCTCTGGTTTACTTTCACTCTTTTCCGGTGAAAACTGGGAAAACACTTGCTCTCCATTTACTTTTTGTTTGTTTACTTTCACTGCATTATTACACTCACCACTCTCGCTGCAAGTTTGTTGATACACAGGTGTGGTTGGGAGTGACGTCCCAATTGCTAAAGTCTCACCGGTATTCTTGTGTTCCCACTGAGTCGAACTACAAATTTGGGTAATACTTCCCATCGAAGACTACGATTGATCTCCTGCACTTGGGAGCCATCAGGTACCTAGTGGGGAACGCAACTTTAAGGTGTGCTTTCATAGCCCTACGCAATGATTGGTGTTTGTTATCCAACCGGAGAGTGGTTCGGTGTAGCATAGTGAAGCGAAGATATTTATGTATTCATTTATGCTATTATTGTTGAGAGTGTCCACTAGCAAAAGTATGATCCCTAGGCCTTGTTTCTAAGCATTGAGACACCGTTTACAACCAGTTCTGCTACATGTTTGCTTACTGCCATTTTTATTTCAGATTGCTATTATCACTTATAATCATCCACATTACTTGTATTTCACTATCTCTTCGCCGAACTAGTGCACCTATACAACTAACAATTGTATTAGGTGTGTTGGGGACACAAGAGACTTCTTGTATCGTAATTACAAGTTTGCTTGAGAGGGATATCTTTGACCTCTACCTCCCTGAGTTCGATAAACTTTGGGTGATCCACTTAAGAGAACCTTGCTGTTGTTCTACAAATCTCTGTACTTGGAGGCCCAACATTGTCTACAAGAATAGAAGTGTGTGTATACATCACGTACCTTTCTTCATGATAGGGGAGACTGGGGCTCTCATGGGGAGCGCCATATCAGCGGGCTTTCTCGTGATAGCATCGCGGGCCCACGCGACTAGCCATAAGGTACACCCCTAGTGGCAGGGTGTTGACAGTAGCCCCCGAACGTGGCCTGTCAGCGCATCCCGATCAAGCTAGCGGTGTCGTGGGATAATCACGGCAGATGTTACCTGGGGTAACTGATCTTGGGGCAAGTCGACACAGGTATTTGGGAGAGGGTTTAGCTCGAAGGAAGACATGGCAAAAAGCGATCTAAGAACCGGAAAACAACTCGCCGGATCTCGAATATGAACTATACTGGATACTCGATAATTGGTGATACAACTATGACTTGAATCTCTGGCGAACTAAACCTAGGGGCCGGTTTATAAAGCACCGTCCCTCCCCCTGGCTTAGCCTCCAAGGTACATATTGAGTCCTACTCGAACTTCTACTTGCAAACCCTAACTTTCCTTACCGCAACCCACAATCCGGGTTGCGAGGCCTACAAACCTTGGGCCTTCCAGAAGTTTCCTTTACCCTTAGCCGGATCTTGTCCAATTGTCGTTTGGGCCGGGTTACACCTTGGAGTTGGTCTACCGGGTTACTATCCCCCCATCAGTAGTCCCCAGAATAGCTTGGGCTTCCGAGATTCACTCTTCGAAGCGCTGGCTATTCCCTGCAGAAATATCAAACGCACAAGCACATGGAGGCCGAGTCACAACACTTTGACGAATGGCTGGGACCAACTTCATGGGGTCCAGGCAGTAACCCGGCTCTCCTTCAAAGGCTTTCCCTAATTTTCCAGGTATGGTCTTAATAGAAAACTCCACGATTTCACACTTTTCTCGATAATTAATTCTGATACCAAAGAGGAGATCTCCCTTTCCTTTTCATCCGAACTGCTCCCTTCATGCTTTAAAGTACGTCCCACAAATTTCAAAATAGGCAGCCGTTACTCCGTATTTCCCGGGTTCCACCCGTTGAGCTAGGCTTTACCACCCAAACCATTATAAATAACCCTTGGGCGCAACCCTAACTCCAACGGCCTATTTCCCCCATTCCTCTTCCTTCCTCCTTTCGAGTCCGAACTCTCAGCGCACCACCATGGAAGCCCCGCGCGTATCACCGGAGCCCATTCGCCACCGCTTGCGCTCCGCCACCGCGCGATTCGCTCCGCCGCCCAGATCCGCCGCCAAACCTCCAATTTGCCCGCCAGAAACCGCGAAAGGGCACCAAACTTGCGCCATCTGCCTCCGGAAAGCTGCGCTTCAATCCCCCTCTGTAAGTCTTTCACATCCTCTAACTCATCCTCGCAATTTCTCAATTTTCCCTTAAGTTAGATCTAAATCGAGCCGCCCGCGATTTCTCGGATCGTGCCGAATTAAATCACTAGGGTCCATTCTAGCTCATTCAAATAGACAAGATACACAGTCTAATTCACTCTCCTACCACTTGTAATTATTAAACTGGCCACAATTTTAGAAATGGAATTCCCAATCTAAGCTCGGGTCACCTAAATTTTCTGCCTTTGCTCATATTATCCGGAAAATCTTTCCTTTCCGGCTTACTTGCCCACAATAGATGTGCGGGCGACCGCTTACTCTCCTCAAACACTTATCCATGCATAAAATCCTACAAGTTTTGCAATAATGTGCGACACCCGGAAAATTCGTACCCTGCTTTAGCAAAGTAATACCCGGATCATGTCTAACTTCCGGGTTACCTTGACACCGCTTGCCAATGCTCAGTCAACTGACCGTTTCCGAGTTTTATTTCTCACATCCTTTCCCTTGACGCTTTTTCAGGTTAACCCTATGGCGCCCAAGAGGCAGGGAAAGCAGCCGGTTAAGGCCAAGACCACGAACTCTATATCTGCTAACTGGGGGAAATCCTCCGTCACCAGGGCCAAGCTAGAGGAACTGGTTGAGCTAGGGGTCCTTCCCCCTCAGGAATCTATCCACTGGAGAGTACCGGGTAATGAAACCCGACCTTCTCCAGCAGGAAACGAGGTAATATGTTTTGTTGAACATGTGACCCGGGGCTTCAGGCCTCCGGGTCACCCTTTCTTTCGCGACGTCTTAAACCACTACAACCTCCGCATTTTCGACATAGGACCCAACTCCGTTTTAAACATCACTCACTTTATCGTTCTTTCCGAGTCTTACTTGTGCATTCCGCCAAGTCTGGCTCTTTTTGTTGAACTCTTTCAGTGCAAGCCGTGCCGCGAAAGCGGCGACGGCGCACTTCTTACTTGCGGCGGGGTTTCTATCCAACGCCGCAAGAACTCCCTGATGCCTCCTCTCACCCTCAACTCCCACGTAAAGCACTGGCAGCTCTCGTACTTCTACTGCCAGGACACCTCCCCACCCGGCGAAAAGAGGTTGCCGGGTTACTCGGAGGGTCAGCTTGATATCTCCGAGGCTTTTAATGCCTTTGCCCCTGACTCGGACAGGGAGGCAATTTTGCCTTCGTTGGCTAAGATCTCCATCTTATCAGCCCAAGGCCTTATCGGGCTCAACCTAGTAAAGACTTGGGTCGGCTTCCGCATTCAACCCAACTCCATCTGCGAGAAACTGATGTGCGAATACTCGGGTCAAACCACGGACCCGATCCGATACTCTACCAGCACTTTCGCTCCCAGCGATACAAACAAAACCATTAAGGGCTTTTTGACAGAGAGGCTCGAGGTAATCCGGAACATAGCCGGATTAGAACCCTTCACCCTCGAGAACCCGGCCCCCTCAGTAAGTCTCCTACCTCTCGACCTTGGATTCTAACAAGTTCACTTTTATCCGCTTCTCTTGATTCAATATTAACCCTTACTCTGGTATCTTCACCTCAGGCCGATAGTAACTTCTGGAAAGTCGGTACTCCTCCTAATTCCGGAGACCCGGAGGTGGAAGATGATGCCGTTAATTCGGACGAAGGTGCATACTTAATCCCCTTGCATGCGTTACGCCCTGCTTCTCTTTTTTATCTTTACCTAATAATAAAGGCATTAAGGTTTCTGCCAAAAATTTCGTCCAACATAAATTTACTATTTTGCCCTCCCACCAAATCACATAATACTACAAATTGCCACCGCAGCGGTTAGTTCTTTTTTCCTCCTCTCCCCGACTTTTTATCCACGCCCGAGCAGAGCACAAGCCCAATCGTGCCGGCCATGGTGCACACCGCCCGAGCTCCGATGACTCCTTCGAGTGGGGGGCGGCCCCCCGAGCGAATTGAGGCGCCCTCCACGCCGGGATGCTCTTCTTCGCGGCCTTCAACTGGTACCTCCGCATCTACTTCACCCCGCCCATGCTGACGGTGAGATCCGTGGGGCGCAGCGGCCGTGGCGCCGCATGCCTTCCGTGATGGAGGCGAGTGGCAGCCAAGTAGTCCTTCTATGGCTCTCCGAGTGGGTCGCCCTCCACCACCTCCCAGTCCATGGGCTCGAAATCATCACTTGTCTGCAACTTTGCCTGGTCGTCTACACGGAGCTGACGGCCAGGTTCATGAGCTTCGCGTGCCGTCCCATGACAACCAATCGCTCGAGCCCCGCACGCGTGCTGGCCGACCAAATCCTCGGGCGACGGCGCAGGCTTTGCCGCCCTGGCGCCCTCCTCCTCATTTTATGGAGATACGGGTGTTGTGTTCCTCCCGCCCGCCTCCTCCACCACTAGCCCTCCAGCCCCGCGGTCTTCTTTCTGAAGATGCGCCACAAGGAGCAGGATAGGGACGACCAGCTTCATCTGTCCCGACCTACAACCCAACAAAATCGAGGTGTAAATTCAACGATCTCGTTATTTTACATGGGAGAATCTCCAGAGCTTTCTAATCGAATGGAGCGGCACGGCAGCCACGGTTGTGCACAAACCTATCGCGCGTTGATCCACATGAACTCCCAGCTATGACCTGCTCCCGGAGCAGCTCAAGAATCTGCCCAGCTGCCCGTCGGTGCATGCATGAATCTGTGAAACGCTGGTTGTGACTTGGTCCGTAGCTTCTACTGATTGATTGATTTGCTTTGATTCAGTATCTTCCTGAATTCTGAAGTATTTCTTTGCTAACTTGAGTTGACATTTTGTATCTTATAGTCCTACAAGATAATAAAATCAGAAGCTCACTCCACCAGATTTTGTGTTTTCCTGGTGCAAATAAACTGAGTTGATTATACGATGAGATTGATGTTCAAGTTTGTTATAATTAAATTGCTTATGTTCGTTGGCTCAGGATAGCAGCAAAACAGCTCTGCATTTTCCATCTAAAGTGTACCCTTCAACACTGCTGACTAATCAAAATGTGCGGAGTAGTTGCTTAGCAGATAAAGCACTCTACTAGGCTAAGACCGAAAACGGGAATTTTTGCTACCAAGCAAACTACTGAACATGGAACAGAGCCTACCATGCAATGCCTAGACGTGTTGTTCATCTGTGTGACAAAACAATTGCCTTGCCATGTACATGAGGCCAGTATCGCGTGCAGCATTGAGTGGGGTAGAATTGTGAATTTTTTCCATTGCTAATTATGTGCTTCATTTATTTTTTCTTCGCAAACTTGCTTAATTTCAGCAATATAATTTGTCTGCCAATGATTCCTAGAATCCAGAGAAGGTTGTTCATGCTGACTTTGACATATCTGAAATCATAGAACAGAGAATCAAGCAATCTTATGTATCTACGATAGAAAATCGAAATATTTGAAGTTGGCACAGCCGGAGACTAATGCCTCGCGTAGCACATTATCCTGAGATTGATGCAGGTGGGTGGCAAGGCTCTCAAGCTGACTTTCTACCATTCGAATGGGGCAGTGAGTACACATCAACCGCTGCTTTTAGTCTAATTTCAGTAGTATTTCTTTGCTTGATATTTTTAGTTTTGTTTGCTTTCAAATGCGTTTGAAAAGAATCTGCTTCCCCGTATCCGACTTGGATGTTTTGTTGGCGTGTGAAGATGGACCGGTCACCTAAATTTCCAATTATCTGTTGAGTCTGAATTTTATTGGCTAATTTGTGAAATTCACCTGTCCTCTCGTAGATTGATCAAGAAATTGACACGGAAATAACCTGCACTTCTACTACCATTGTGGTGCCAGACCTAGGCTAGCAATCACCTATATGGAGTTTTTATTGTTTGACAGAAACCAATTGCAATCGTATATGGATATTTCCTTTTTACCTGTACACTCCATGGTATCCTAAATGGGCCAATACGACCAAAGTGAAAACTGAAGTTGAACTAAATACTGAATGGCCTTATTCTTGTTTTTGTTCTTTTTTTTTCCTTTTTCTGATCCACATGTGATGGTAAATTGGCAATTTGTGTGTATGTGTTTCCTTGATCCTAGATCTTATTTATCGTTCATGGTAGTATGCTGCAATATTTACATAACTATGTGTATGATTCAAATGGAGTGATACCAAAATTTCTCTAGACCTGCATTTTTTCTATTTGTTGTCCTTGGATTTAAGGAAATCTACACGGAATGCACCTCATATATAGTTAAGAGTTTAGATTGGAAGCATGTGTTCTCCTCGCTCAATACTATGGTGTTCGGTCAAGTGTTGGTCTGAAAATGTGCAGGCAAACAAAGGTTTATTCTTCATCACTCTGCGACGTCGGAGTAAGGGAGAAGAGTGGCACCGGAGTAGGGAAGGAGGAAGGCGAGGACACAAATCCAATGACCACGACAGCAATCTAACGACATCGGTGCTAATGGGGCTTCCTTCTGGTCGATCCCCGCCACGACTTCATTAGAGTAACCCGTAGCAACGCACGGGCAAATATGCTAGTATATTATAACTTTGATAATTTTCAGAACAAGAAGACCAAGACGAGGAGGAAGAATCGGACAGCAAGGTGGAGTCCGCCAGCGAGGAAGATGAACCGGAGCCAGCAATCAAAGCCGGATCCAAAAGAAAACCCCAAGGAATCGTCTTCCAGGTTTTATTTCGTTTTCTTGTGCTTAATTTTGGCTCCCATGACGTCATTCCTGAGCTAACCCTGTCATCACCCTTTTGACTACAAATGAAGGAACCACCCGCAACTAAGCGTAGAGTGACCCGCAACCAGCCGGGTAATGAGACTCTTAACCCGGGTACTTCACCGCCTCCAGCTCGACATACTGGTACTTACTGTACACAAGAATTTTTCCCAAACATTCCCTCACAAAGTAATCTGACACCTTGCTTGGTATTTTTCAGTATCTTCCGGGTCTAGCAGCGGCTTTCCCTCGGACTTCCCGGTGAACCTCGGGTAAAGTCCTTTTCCTGATGCTATACCGAACTTTTATCGCCTTTTTCATAATCATGGATTAACCGTACCTTCGCACTTTCTACAGAGCCACGGCCGTTGTTAGTGACCAGGAAGACACGGAGGTTGAGGACCGGGTTGAAAATAAACCGACTGACGGTGCTTTCACCACAGCTGACGATGAGCAAGCGTCGCCAACAGAACTGGCTAGGCAAGACACCGGGTATCCAATAGCCTCGCACGCGAGCGAGAAGGAAAAGGGCGCAGCCTCGAACGCGGGAGGGGGACCAGACTCCAACATTCGGATGACCCGGGTGCCGCCTCCTGTTACAAGAAAACTCCTTTTCCAACTTCCCAGGCACCCGAACCCTCTAACTCGGGTAACGATGATTTTAACCAGCTGATGAGCGCTCTCCTCGCCATGAAGGCTTCAGAGGGAAACATCCTAGAGCGTATGGCCGCAGCACATCAGGTAACTTTATTTGGTACTTCTTACTATACACCCAGTCCCCAAGTTCCGAGCATAACTTGCTGTAATTACGCTCGGTACTTCATATAATACTCGGCTTGTCATGGTATCCGACTTACATTTTCACTCATTCTTCGCAGGCGGAGATTACCCGGTCAGATGAGGTGTTACTCAAGACCGAGCAGCTCCTGCTTGCTGAAGTAAAGCGCCGAGAAACCCTTGAGGCGGAGATGAAGACTTTGAAAAAGAACGTCTCCAAATACAAAAAGAAGTACAATGATGCCCAAACTACGCTGAAGAACTTGTCGAACCAGGTCGCGGACACTTATCGCATTTTGCTAAGTAAGTTTTTGCTTGCGACTAACTTGCATACTTCTACCTTATTGCTACGATAGTCGATTTTATTGATACGATTTCTTTTGTTTCAATTGCAGGTGCTAACCTTGCTGCTCCGGAAGACAATGCCGTTGCTCAGACTAAAACGTTAAAGACTGTTCTCCGGACGTTTTTTGCCGGCACAAAGCTTTTACTGGATGCCGTGAAATGGCCTTCCGAGGTATATCCAGGCGAAGAGAACCTTATGCAAGCCTTTTCAACCGTTCCTGGATGGATTGAAATATGGAAGCGTTCGTCGTGCCGAATCGGCATGACCCGGGCCTTCACTCTGGCGAAAGCTTATTTTCCTAAGCTTGACCCGGCAAAGGTAATATCCGGGTTTCCAGAATTCAAGGCTGACGGGGCCAAGTTTACGCCCAAGGACTTCAAAGTTATACAATCGGACGTACGCCACCCGGCTACTGCCTTGGCCGATAAGATAGACCTGGACACAATCATGAGCGCGTACGATTCTGACGGCAAGACTATTCTAGCAGAGGCACCCCCTCCCTTTGACATGCTGGAAAGATGGGCGACTGACCTGGCCAGGAGGAAAGAGGAAGCTGCGAAGAGAGAAGCCGAGTTAGGCTTAAGGCCGTCTTCCTCTACACCAGCTGTTCCTCCACCTGTCCGTCCTGATACAAAGAGTCCGGGTAAAGCTGCTGGAAAGGCCAAGGAGCAGGTCCAGGACGCAGACCCGGAAGACCATTCCCAGGATGCCGAGTAGGATAATGTCTAGTATTTCGTGTTTTCGAAACTGATATGATTTTGGCGGTGCGCCTGTGCACCATTGATACTGATACTGTGACTTTGTGCTTGATAACTTTGTGCCTTTCCCGGCTTTTGATAACCTCGATCCTTGTTTTAAGCTTATTCTCGATACTTGATTGTTTATTTTCGATTCCCCTTTCGAGACTCGGTTGACCGAGTATCGTGGGTTTTGATAAGCGGACTTTTCTTTAAGTCCCCAAGACTCGGTAGCCAAGGTTTTCGAGCTTTAGTAACTAAACAGTTTGTTTCTGTTTCGAAGTCCCCAGTCCCCATGACCCAAAGTACGAGCCAAGGGGGCGTGGCCTTTCTCAGATGGCAAACTGCTCTTTACCAAGCTGACAACCAATAGCCATTCACGTAAATACTGAAGTCATGCTTAATACTTGTTGAGTTTCCGGCTATTTTAGCCTTGTACTCTGCATGGACTTGTGGTTTAGATGACCCTTTTGATTATCTTGTACTGTAAGCCGGCTTTCGCGTGGATACCATGTTGTTACATCTATACGAAAAACAGGGTCAAGCAGGTCCCATTGGGCTGCATAGTTTGATTGTAATCGTAAGTGAACAGATCATGCCACTTTGTTGCGAGTCACATCTAGCTTAAGTAAGAATAACCAAGAAATTTGGCTCCTTCGTCCGGTTATAAGATTGCAGCCGTACTCGTCTTGCGAGTAATCGGCCCTCATAACTCATAGGCATCAAGGCCGGGTCTCCGGGTTTGTGACTACTATTTAAGCAGCTCAATTCCCAAAGACCTATGTACGTGCAACGTATTTTGATGATACTGATGTATTGATAATAACAAACATTACTTACTTGCAACTGAAGCAAAGACCATGATAAGACTTGAAAACCATCTCTTTTATTGATATGAAAAGTTTGAGTCAGCAGGCCGCCTCATTAAAAAC
The DNA here is from genome assembly GCA_028641055.1 of Alopecurus myosuroides. Lineage (NCBI taxonomy): Eukaryota > Viridiplantae > Streptophyta > Magnoliopsida > Poales > Poaceae > Alopecurus > Alopecurus myosuroides. The sequence goes on along the minus strand of CM054057.1, from coordinate 474,281,285 downwards.
CTTCCAGCCCCCTTAGGTACCCTGGGTAGGAAAAGAGCGCGTATGAAACCTGCTGTCCGTTACACTGCTTTAGTTATTCCTGAGAATCGGCCTCGCGTTGGCATGGCCGATGCACATTCTCCATTCGCTAGCTCCTTTCATGATGAGTACCGGGTTTGTTAGCCAATCCGGGTATGTCGTCCTTGTGGCACGATTAGCTATAGATGGCGGTATGGCTTCCTCTTCCCTGTCAGTCAGCTTGGAAGGATCGCTCCTAACGAAGCCCACCATCTTAGGATCTTGTTCTGTCCTAGTTTTTGCTTTATTCCCTTCAGAAGTCAGCCTTTTTGACATTGTCCTTTCCTCTAGGTCCACCTGCGATCGGTAATGCTTGAGCTCTTCTTTCCTGCAGGCTTGCTCAGCCATTGCCGCATCTCCTTCATCACATTCGGCTGCTATGTCTCGATTCCCGTGTATGGTAATGGTCTTCTTAGGACCCGGGATTTTCAGCTGTAGATACACATAACACGGTCTTGCCATGAACTTAGCATAAGCCGGCCTTCCAAACAATGCATGATAGGGACTGCGCAACTTAACCACCTCAAAAGTAAGCCACTCGACTCGATAATTGTCCTTTGACTCCCCAAAAGCTACTTCCAACGCCACTTTTCCTTCGGGGCACGCCGAATGACCCGGCACTATCCCGTGAAAAACTGTTGTACTCTTTTGCAACTGAGATTCCTTTAGGACCATGCGCAGAAAAGTTTCCCAGTATAGGATATTGATACTACTTCCTCCATCCATCAAGACTTTTTTCAGCTCGTACCCATTGACCTGTGGTGCCACTACCAATGCTAAAACTCCCGGGTGATCAACTCTGTCCGGGTGATCCCTTCTGCTCCAAGTTACCTCCTGTTCTGACCACCTCAAATACCTTGGAACGGCGGAAGAGACTGAATTGACCGCCTGTTTCAATATCTTTTTATCCTTGTTAGAGCCTCCAGTAGTGTGCACGTGATATTGACCCAACTGTTTGGGGTTAGCTTGAAAACCTCCTGCTCCCCCTTGATTATTTCCTGGATTTCCTGCTGCCGGGTTACCGGCTGGGGGTGGACCGTTGCCCAAATTTCCACCTGGACCCGGGCCTCCTCCCCGACCCGCTCCTCGCATGGCTCTATTTACTTCCTCATTCTTCCATCTCTGTAAGTCGGCGCATTGCTCCAAGGAGTGATTAGCCGGCTTGCCGTTCCTGCTATGCTTCGGGCATGCCATCCTAAATATGTCCCAACTGTTACTTGGTCTTGGAGGTCCTTGGTAATGTCCCCCACTGTGATTTCCAGTATTAAAATTCCCTTCAGATCTGGGTCTTGAAGACCCGGCCTCCGTGTTAGCTACAAACTCGGAATTCCCTTCAAACGGGCGCTTGTTCTGGCTATTTCCATTATTACTTGGCGCCGATCCATTGCCGGTTCTCCCACTGCTACTTGTGTTTGTTTTTGCTTTCTTGTCATCAATTTCCTCCTCTGTGGTGTCCGTTGCGGCGTGTTTGTTGCACGCATCCATTAATTCTCCCATTGTTACATCCGCTGCATTCCTACTAGATTTCATGCGAGTTAACTTTTGCACTAAAGGAACGTACTTACATGTTTTCGCCATAGCTTGTAGCGCATCCTTGGGCTGAATATCTGTGGATGAGTGGAGTATCTCCATAACCCGGCGTACCCAGCTGCGTGCTGACTCGCCCTTCTTCTGAACGCATCGTTCTAGATCGTCAATAGTAAACAGCTTTCTGCACGTTCCATGGAAGTGCTTGACAAACGCGGTTTTTAATTCTTCCCAGGATTTGATCGACTTTTCCGGCAGATTGGTGAACCATAACTTTGCTGCTCCCTCTGACATCATTAAGTACATGAACTTGGCTTGAAGATTCTCGGATGCATTGCGAATTGACATTGCCATCTCGTAACTGCTCAGCCACGTTTCTGGATCCATTGTTGGCTCATAATTTACTACTTTCCCCGGCTCTTTGAACTTTTCCGGGTAGGGTTCCGCTTTGATGTCGTCCGAGAGACACTTTGGTCCCGCCAGGGTGATTGGGGCTGGTCTTACTCGGGAAACATGTGACCCGACTGGGGGTGCCACGGGGTGCGGCGCCACCGGTAACTCATGTGCTACAGACCCGGCCCCGGCCCTTCTGGCCCTGGAGCTGTCCACAATCGCCTGCGCCGCCGATGCTGATGGTACTGTCTGGATATGAGGTGGGGGCGGCATTTGCTGTTGCTCTTCCCTCCGCCGTGCTGAATTCGTTTGGATATTGCCCTGTTGCTGACTGGGGTATGGCGTCCCATGCATCCCGCTTCTATGGTCTGGATAGTTGGCTTGCTGTGCCACCGCGGTGTGTAGTAGATCGATCGCTCGCCGGGTTACTTCCGCATGGGGCGATTCTCTCACAGGGATCTGATTCAAGGCGAGTGTCGCTGCATATACGTTGTCCATGGGATTGTTGTAATGACCTGCTGGTGTGCGAAATCGTGATGGTGGTGGTAACTCATTGCCGGGTGCAATTCTAGCCTGCGGCGGAAGTAACCCGGCCTGCTCATTTGCCGGCTGTATTCCCGGTGTATTAACTGCCGTCGCTGGTGGGGGTGCGGTTCCCTGGTTTACCGCTGGGATTGGTTGATCCTGGGGTGTGATAAACAGAGCTGCCGGATTAATAACCCCGCCTGTTGCTGGTAGCCTGGTCTGGTGCCTCTGATGCGCTCTAGACGTTTCCTCCCGGAGCCGAGTCTCTAACGCATCCAACTCGCGCTGCCGTGTGGCCATCCCCTGTCTCTCTGCTTCCACTTGCCTTCTTTGCTGCTCCAATGCGCGACGGGCCACATCCAGATCTCTGACCCGCTCCGCCGCATTCTCTGGAGTGATCACTGTAGCGAGGACGGTTGGATCTAAAATCAAATTGTTATCGAACAGGGCCGGGTGACGCGGGTTTGAAGGACCCGCCCCCGGTGTCCGGTTTGCTTGGAATCCGAACATGTTTGCCCGCATCTCCTCCTCCGGTGCGCGACTGGTAACCGATGCCGACTCTCCCTCAACCCGGATCAGAACCGGGTCAGCTGTACCCTGCTGTTGATTCAATGCCTGAGCCGTCGCGACTGCGGCCGCGGTCACGCTCTCTTGATTTACGTTGGCCGCGGGAGCCGTGTAGACCGCAACCCGGTACGTGATGCTTGGCACGAATTCATGCCGTTCTTCTTCGCTGTTTTCCTCCTCATATCGATCCTCCAATAGATCCCGGATAGACTCGGTATCACCTTCTCTCTCTACCCGATCGCGCGGGGTCCATACCAACTCTTCCGACTGTTCCCACTTCTCGGCGAGTTCTTTTATCTGACCTGTTGTTCCGATCGATTCTTCTCTTTCCGATTGAATGTAGGTAGCTTCTCCTGACACAGAATCAGATCCAAGATTGTCAGGATTCGAGCCGGAAGTACATACCATACCGATGAAGACGTTGATGCGGCCGATTGTCACGACGGATCCGGCTTCGAGGTGATCCGACTCTGGCCCCCAGCCGGAATCGTCCACCATCTTCTCTCCTTGGCCGTCGACGTAGATCTCACCGACGATGAGGTTCTTCATGCTCTTCCGAGCTTCTCCCGTGATGTAAACACCTTTGGACGCAGGCCCCACGGTGGGCGCCAACTGTCGTGGGATAATCACGGCAGATGTTACCTGGGGTAACTGATCTTGGGGCAAGTCGACACAGGTATTTGGGAGAGGGTTTAGCTCGAAGGAAGACATGGCAAAAAGCGATCTAAGAACCGGAAAACAACTCGCCGGATCTCGAATATGAACTATACTGGATACTCGATAATTGGTGATACAACTATGACTTGAATCTCTGGCGAACTAAACCTAGGGGCCGGTTTATAAAGCACCGTCCCTCCCCCTGGCTTAGCCTCCAAGGTACATATTGAGTCCTACTCGAACTTCTACTTGCAAACCCTAACTTTCCTTACCGCAACCCACAATCCGGGTTGCGAGGCCTACAAACCTTGGGCCTTCCAGAAGTTTCCTTTACCCTTAGCCGGATCTTGTCCAATTGTCGTTTGGGCCGGGTTACACCTTGGAGTTGGTCTACCGGGTTACTATCCCCCCATCAAGCGGGCTACGCTATGTTGGAGCATGGTCCCTGGTATCTTGTGAGCTTGCATAGGAAGATATATTGTGCTTAGGTGTGGATTTGACCAAACGGGGACGTGGGTACTAGAGTGCCTGTGGACCCGAGGGGTCCCGTGTAGTTAGAAAAAGCCTTGACTACTTGCCTCTATTTCTTAGGAACTGTTTCCTTGAGGAAACAAAGTGGGACAGGCCCACCACGTCGTGGGGGGCGTGTTGCGATTAATGTGCGCGGGAGGGGAACCACTTTGGCGGTTCTCCGTCGTGCGTATTTTTACTGGCAGCCTTCAGCAATGCGGTAGATACCGCCTTCTTCCTGCTCCGCCTGCTTCTAAGATCCTTCCCCTCATTGCTCCCCTCCTCCCTTATGGGAATCAGAGCCAAGAAAGGAAAAGGAAGGAACACTGTGAAAATTTCCGCTCGAGATCTCTAGCGCGAAGGTTGGAAAACTACCTGGGTGTTCTTCTAGGCCGAATGTTCGCCATCCGATGTGAAAGAGCTGTCGGGTTCAGTCGCGCTGTTGGGTACGAGCATGATGACACCTTCATCAAGCATGCCGGTACTCCAGTCAGCAAACTGACCCCTCTGGATGCCAAGGTCTTTAAGTACTTCATGTTGGCAGGTGTCGCGCTGCCGATGTTGCCATTTCTTTGCACCATTTTAGCGAAATATGGTTTGTGCCCAGCTCAGTTCCACCCCAACGTTATGCATGTTCTGGCTATATTCCTGTACTTATGCGAAGCATTTGTCGGGGTGACACGGTCTGTGGCACTCTTTCGCCATTAAGTCATGCCTCGCATGGAGACGGGAGGGCTCATCTCAGGATCGGTCACCTTCTGGTTCAGCAGCGGGCTCTCCGACCACTTCATCGACCTGGGCAAGAAGAAGTGGGATGAGTGGCGGGGTGAGTGGGTTTTCATGCGCTTCCTAGCGCCTCATGCTTCACTTGCCGAGCCAAACGCCAAGGCCGTGAGGTGCAGAAACTAGAAGGATCTCGGACATAGGGACCGACTTTGCCCCGGTGTATGCTCAGATCCTGGACCTAAAGTACTGCGGCCTCGAGGGCAAACACGCCATTGCCAACAACGTCTATAGTCGCTTTGCTCCGCTGCAAGAGTGGTCTCGTACGTCCTGGATGGTGCTCCGCCCAAAGGACGCCACCCAATTGGCACCAGCTATGATATCGGACTTGTCTCCGGCCGAACTGCAAGTTCGGCTGATCTGGCTCATTGGGGGAAGAACCGAGGATGAGCTCAGCACATTTCCCGCGGTGGTATCCCCAATAGCCTCATCCTCCAATCTTGCGAACATACTGGCTGCGATGCCAGGTTGTGACGAGCGAGAGATCCCTCCGAGAGAGGAGGCGCCCAAGGACCCTCCGAAGTTGTAGTTGCCTCTGCCGCCCCTAGCCCTTCTTCAAGCCATACAGTCAAGTTTTCCGTCGGTGTGGCGGCCACGACAAGTCTTCTTGTGGTGTTGTGCCCCGCCGTTGGGCGCCTAGGCTTGCCGGTCTTCCCCCACAAGGGGAAGTCCGACCCGAAGCGTGTTGACCATCAGGGTGACGTGTCGTCTCTCCATCGGCGAGGATGTTGTAGAGGAGGTGAACCGCTCCTCTGCTTCGCGGAGCCCTTCCCGACGGAAAGGGAAGGCACCCTACCGCCCCCGGGACCGAAGGCACATGGAGTCTTAACTCTTTTGGAGGGATTCCCCACTGTCCATCGCGTCCGGTCCATTTGCTAGAATGACGAATTGGGCCATGACGCTGAGAGACCCTGGGTATGATCTTGCCCGCCTGTGCTGTTTTAGCCACTTTCTTAGCCCCGACGCTGATCTCCACATTTTCCTTTTCATGCAGAGATTCTCATTCTGGGAGTCAAAGAAAGCGGGTTCGTGCTAAAACTAACCCCTCTAGCTCCCCAGGAAAGAGATCCAGAGAAAGAAAAACGGGTGTAGACGCTGGGGTCGGTAGCGGTGCAACACCGAAATTGGGGAGGGCCATGTTGCCTAGGTGTTCGTCTTCTTCCGAAGATGGAGCCACCCCTGATGTTAAGAGGTGCTCTCTCACCTGTATCCCGAGGGTATTCGAGGAATAGTTGTGTTTAAACTTTCCATGGTTTTCTTTTCACACGGGCAACGGACCCAACATTTGCCGATGTGGGTAGACTTTTGCCCGGATCCCCAGACGTTGGAGGGAGTGTGATCACAGCCCTCATCCCCAACGCCTTCAGCCGTTCTGGCTACAGCACTGCTAGAGGCGAGATCCCTGGTGTCCCATGGTTGCGGGCTTTTCCTTTCAGGGAACGTGCTACTGGATGAAGCGCTGGTTTTGCTGGCCCTAGAGGGACCTGCCACCACAGCAGGGATACAAACAATCGTGGTTGTCATCAACTTAGCATTGATGGTGTTAGACCCAGCTGGTCGTGAGGTGGCCCACCGCGCCATCGATATCTTGGTGGACCAACAACAAGGTCTGGCCGAGGATGCCCGCCTCGCCCGCATGTAGCTCGAAGAATCACCCCAGCTGCTACACAACCAGCAGTACAAGGCCTAGTGCACCTGCTTTGCTAGAGAGAAGGCATCATTGGAGCTATTCCATACATCAACGGGGCGGCGCCCTACGCCATTCTTCGGCTTCAGGAGCAGTTGGCCGCTCAACAGGCATAGCGCGAAGAGGAACTCCGCCTAATCGAGTTGGAGCGTGTGGGCATCGCCAATGCCCACAACACTGTCCTGGGCATGGCTGAGGACAGAGTTCGGGATCAGAAGGAAATACTTAATTCTTACCTGGAAACAATGGCCAAAGTTGTGTGGTGAGCTCGTTTAGTCAAAGCAATTGGAGGCGGCTGCCGTTCGCCGAGCGGCCGAGAACAAACGTACGTTTGATCAACAGATCAAGGCCAAACGGGACCTTCTTACTTGGGCTCAGCTTGAACTCGAGAACACCCGCAGCCATCTTGGTGAAGGCCATCGCGACCTCCAATTAGCACGAGAGGCCTTTGTAGAGAAATGGCAAGATCTCGAGCTCGCCACCACACAACTGGATAACAGTTGCGAAGGCCACCTCGCTCAAGATCTACGAACTGCAGGACCTAGCCGCACAACACCGGCGTGATGCATAGTATCTCTTCAATCTTGCCGGCTCAGCCCGCGGGGTGCTGTAACGTCTCCCCCCCCCCCCGGCACATTGTAGGACCAGAACTTTGAGAACATCAATGCCTTTTTGCCAACCTGGTGGGCAACATGGACACGTTGCCGGATGCCTTCACCCATAAGATGAATGATGAAGCCCAGAAGATCACCCGGTCAGTGGCAGAAGCGACCCTTACACGGGTGTACTTCCTTGCACCAAAATTCCCATATGCCTAGCTTCTTGAAGATTTTGAGGATCCTCAAGCCTAGGCTGCTACCGAGAGCGTGGTAAGCACCTGTGTCGGCGAGGTGGTGGCCTTGTTTGGTCCTCAAGCCAATGCACCCACTGGCGATGCAAGCTCGCCGGGAGGGGGTGTATCTGATGGTGCCTCATTGGTGACCTCTACTTCCGAGTGCTAAGGCTTTTGTCCTGCACATAAACTTTGTTAGTAGTCGTGTTTTGCTCCGCGCCACTATTATTGTCACCATGTCGCTTGTTTTTTATCCCCGACGCTTTGTACCCTTGTATGGAATTTCCTTCTTTCTTTGGGGTGTCCGACCTACACGGACTCGCACCGGACCGCACAACGATGACCTAGATCATGTGTGCTCGCGGTGTGGGGCGCCGTACTCAGACCTCTCCGATTGAGGGGACGCGATTCCACACACAAAGTCCCCAAGGCGTACCCAAAGCTTCTTCACGAGAATCCTACGTGAAAGAGCCGTCGGGATCAGTGATACATCATAAACGTATCCTTAATTTCTGATGTTCCATGTTGTTTTCATGTTGATTCCCACATGTTTTCCTTACACTTTATGTCATTTTTATCGATTTCCCGGGACTAACCTATTGACAAGATGCCACAGAGCCAGTTCCTGTTTTCTGCTGTTTTTAGTTTCAGAAAAGTTGTTCTGGAAATATTCTCGAAATTGTACTATTCGAAAGCCAGAAGTCTTAGAAGTCCCGGAAGCATCCAGAAGTTCCGAAGAGCCCCGGAGGGGGGCCACAGGGTGGCCACACCATAGGGTGGCGCCACCACCCCCTGGTCGCGCCACCTAGGGGTGTGGTCCCCATGGCCACCTCCCGGCATCGCCCTTTCGCCCATATATACTCCCCGAGGCATAAACCTTAGGAGAATCGACCTTTTCCACAAAATACATCTGTAGCTCCGTCTCCGCCACCGACAAGTTTCGGGGGGACAGATCTCTTTTCTGGCACCCTGCCGGGACAGGGAAGTGCCCTCGGAAGCCATCTCCATCGACTCCACCGCCATCTCCATTACCGTTGTTGTCTCCTATGATGAGGAGGGAGTAGTTCTCCCCCGGGGCTGAGGGCTCTACCGGCAGCTATGTGTTTCATCTCTCTCTCCCATGGTGTGATCTATATGTGATCGTGAGCTTTGTAACCTAGTTGAATTCATAGATATTATTCTTCATCTATTATGTTATTCAAGTGGTTTTTGTTATGAGATCTCCGTAAACACTTTGATCACGGTGTAAAGGTGACGGTGTGTGCATCGTGTGGTTTAGCACTATATTTATATTTTGTGTTCGATAACCCTATGAAATTTTGGTGTTTGCGTGGAACCATCTGGGTCCCATGGCGATAGCATGAGGGTTACTTGGTTGGGAAAGTGCTTACTCTGAGGAGTGTTGTTACAGCCCTACGCAATTATTGGTGTTTGTTATTCGACCGGAGAGTGGTTCAGAGTAGCATAGTGAAGAAATTATATTTATGCATTCAATTATGTTTTCATTGTTGAGAGTGTCCACTAGTGAAAGTAGGAGCCCTAGGCCTTATTTCCAAGAATTGAAACACCGTTTTCTGCCTGTTCTGCTACATGTTTGCTTCCTGCCATTTTTATTTCAAATTGCTATTATCACTTATTATCATCCATATTACTTGCATTTTACTATATATTCCCCGAACTAGTGCACCTATATACCTGACAAGTATATTGGGTGTGTTGGGGACACAAGAGACTTCTTGTATCTTGATTGCAGGGTTGCTTGAGAGGGATATCTTTGACCTCTACCTCCCTGAGTTCGATAAACCTTGGGTGATCCACTTAAGGGAAACTTGTTGTTGTTCTACAAACCTCTGCACTTGGAGGCCCAACACTGTCTACAAGAATAGAAGCGTGCGTTGACATCAAGCTCTTTTCTGGCGCCGTTGTCGGGGAGGTAAGGTAAAAGTTACTCACATCCTCGAGTGTGAGTGCTCGAAGTTATTTCCTTTAGATTCTGCAATTATATCTTTTTGTTTCTTGTTTTCAGTAGTTAGGCTTATTTTTACTCGCTTCTTGTTTTTATTTTTACTAGTAGTCTTAATGGAAAACAAAAAAAATATGATAGAACTTTATAATATTGATCTTGAATTAGGACATGATGCTTTTAAAGAGAAAATTAAAAAACCTATGGAAGTTTGTTTGCATAATAGTGATAGTAATGTTATTAGCATTAATTCTTTGCACCCCATCATTCCTAATGCTAGGGAAAAGTCTAAGCTTGGGGAAGCTAGTTTTTACGATCTTTTTAGTTTTCCAGCTTTAGAGGAGAAAATTTGCTCTTATGATACTTTATCTCTCATATGTGATAAAATTAATGATGCTTGTGATATTTCAAATCCTCCTACTGAAAGCATTCCTTTTAAAATACCCAAGAAAATTGTTGAACTTGTCGTGGATAACGTTATTTTGGTGATGGAACTGTCCATCCTCGTGATCATTTAATCTTTATACATGAATTATGCGGGTTCTTCAAGTGTGCAGGTATTTCAATGGACCAAGTTAAGAGGAGGTTATTCTCTTTATCTCTTAAGGACAAAGCAAGGGAGTGGTATGAGCTGCTAGATGATCCTCGTCATTTGGAGTGCAAGGATCTTGAATCTCTATTTTACTCTAAATTTATTCCTCTCATCAACTGTATTTAGATAGGAATTACATTTATAATTTTTGGCCTCATGAGGGAGAAAGCATTGCTCAAGCTTGGGGAAGAATGAAAACATTAATACTTAAATGTCTAACCATGATCTTCCTAAGGAAATAATTGTTACTAATTTTTATGCAAGGCTTTCATGACATTACAGGGATTATCTAGATGCATGTTCAGAGGGTTCTTTCTGAAGTAAGAAGGTTGAAGCTAAATGGGATCTTACTGAAACAATTGAAACCAATAATTAAGATTGGAATAACAACAAAGGTAAAGAATCAGGTATAAACTATGAGTATGATTGCATTAAGACTTTTGCTGAAACTGCTGATTTTCATGAGCTTAATGCTAAATATGGTCTTGATCCTCAAATGGCTGTCGGTTCATATAGATCCTTTGCTTCTTATATTAATCTTCCTAAAAATTGGGACATATATCATGAACCTTTTAAAGACAATTGCATGAAAAATGAAATTTTTACTGATGATTGCAATAAACATGCTCAAACTTCTGAAAGTATTATTTCTTATAAGCATGTTAATTTCTGTGGAGCACTTAGACCTTGTGAAAAGAATCAAATTGAAGAAGAATATTGCATCCATCATAGGAATGAAAAACTAGAAAGTGGGATAGGGCTCTAAATGATCTTGGTGAAAAAGTTTGTGCCCTCTATCCTTTTATTTGTGAACTTTGTTGTAAAGTGGGTCATTTTAATTTTCAAAGCTCAAGCCATGATAGTAGCCTTTCGAATCCTATGAGTACTGCAAGTTTGTATTGTGATGACATGATCACCCCCAATGAGCATGATGAACTTACATTATTTTTGGGGTGTGAAGAGTTATTAAGAAAAACTTCTTTAATTGATATGAGTGCTTTTGATGCGAATAGTGTCTTGCATGAATGCCATCTTTATTGTGTTGAAAATTGCCATGCAAATACTTACATACAAAATATTCTAAAAGAGGACACTTTACCAAAATATGACAGGGCTAATATTTGTTTTCATCTTATTAATGAAGAGGAGGAATCCTCCAAGGTTTGTTCTATTGTTTCTGACAATAAACTAAGGTATGTGGAGAAGCTTCCTTTCAAGTCTCTCCCTCCTATAGAGAGTAAGAAGAAGAATAAGAAGAAGAAGAGTAAAAAGAGAGAGGTAACGGTATCTCTCCCTAAGCATGTTGCTCATATTATAGCTTTTGCTGATGAGTCTGAACTCGATGATTTTCCTATGCCTGTTATTTATGAAAGTGACCATGATTGGGAGAAACACATTACTTTTGATATTGAAAATCTCTTTTGTACCAATTCTGAAAATGATGATAATTGTTCTACTATTAGTACCATCCATGTTCCTTCCAATGATAATAAAGAAAGCTCTGAGCTTGTGGATGATGTGTTTGAAAATCCTTTTGCTATTGATGATATGCTTGATACATCTCTTTCTAGTAAAAATCATGATATGTTTACAAATGAATGCACTTTGAAAGATAACTATTCTATTGCCTATGATGATACTATGCCTCAAGTCTTTGATAACTATTATAAAAGATGTTATAACATAGGCTATGATTACAACTATCCTTATGAAACATGTCATAGTTATGGAGGGATTACCCAAAACCATCTCCCTAATATACAACTTGTTTATCATGTTGTAGTTATTTATGATGATTATAATGATTATGATATTTTCAGTCCACCTACTATTGAGGAGAAAATTAATTATGATTGCAAAATGCCTTCTATCTTTGATGATTATGGTTATGAGAATGATAATGATAGCTATTTTGTTAAATTTGCTCCCGCTGCTATTAATAAGAATGACTATGCTTATGTGGAGAGTAATTATTCTTTTATGCATGTGGCTCATGATAAGAATATTTCATGTGATAGTTATGTTGTTAAATTTATTCATGATGCTACTGAAAGTTATTATGAGAGAGGGAAACATAGTTTCATGCATCTCAACAATATCAAGTTTCCCCTCTTTATGGTTAAAATTATGAAGTTGCACTTGTTTTGCTTTCCTATGCTCGTCACTTTGTGTTTCGTTGACTTGTTTTTCTACAAGATTCTTTTTAATAGGAAGTGGGTTAGACTTAAAATGTGTTTTATATTTCTTCTTGATGATCTCTTATAGTTCTTCAACTCTTATTCTTATGTGAGCATCTTTTAAAAATCATTGTACCTAGCTGAAAGGCGTTAAACAAAAGCGCTACCGGGAGACAACCTGTTTTATTTCTCTGTTTTCAACCCGTTTTCCTTCATTTTATTTTGTGTGATTTGCACCTGGGTGTTGTATATTTCCTTAGCAACCCCGCTGTATCTTTTATTTTGTGTTTTTGTTGAGCCAAGTTAAGCCTCTAGTGGAAAGTTGAGACTATATTTCGGATTTCTGCGCAGGAAACAGATTTTTGCTGTCCACTGTTAAAATCGTATCAAATCGTAGAAAATTCAAAATGACATGAGTTTGTTTGTGCGTACTCCTGGGCTATATACGCAACTTTTCTTAGTTGACCACTTTTTGAGTTGAGCAACAGAAGATTCTCGAAAAAAAATCTTTACTTACTGTCCTGTTTTGACAGATTTCTGCCAATAATTGCATTTGCATCTTAATCTCTTTCTTTTGGTGTTCTTTTGAGAAAAAGAGTTTTAAAAGAAGTTGTGACAGTATCTAATGTGTTTTTGAGTGTTAGGAATGTGTTGAAACTGAACCGTGTGAATTTATTATTTTGATTGCACTAACATTGCTAATAAAGATTGTGAGAAGTTTGGTGTGAAGGAAGTTTTCAAGGGTCAAGAGAAGAGGATGATATGATGTGATCAAGAAGAGTGAAGAGCCTAAGATTGGGGGATGCCCCGGTGGTACATCCCATCAAATTCCAAGAAGACTCAAGCGTCTAAGCTTGGGGATGCTCAAGGCATCCCCTTCTTCATCGACAAATTATCATGTTACTTCTAGTGAAACTATATTTTTATTCAGTTACATCTTATGTGCTTTGCTTGGAGCATCTTATATTTTTGTTTTTCAGTTTGTTTGGTTTTTCTTTTCTGTAATAAATGGTTGGTTCTTATCATACTTGTGTGGGAGAGAGTCACGCGCTGTTTTCATTGCTTAGAACACTCTAGTTTTCATTCTTATTGTTCTGTGAGTGTTCACTTTTTGCTAGTACCGTGTTTAGCCTTTGTTTCATGAATCTCTTATTCAGAGCTGTTAGTTTTAGTAGTGTTATGTGAGTACTCTCATGTTTGCTTGCTGTATCATGTACAGTATTTTGTTAAAACATATCTTGTTTGGTGCTTGTTGGGAAAAGAAACTGCTGCTTGAAGTAGAATTTTTAATGGTGTAAGTAGAAGCTTGTATAGACTGTGGCTAGAAATTTTTCATATCATGCTAGATGTTATTTTAGTTTTAAAGTCTTGTGGTTATTGAGTAGCATGATTAGCCTCAAATAGATGAGAGTGTTTAATGTGCCATTGAAAGATCCATGAGTTGTTCTTGTCATGTTGAAGCATAAATTTATGGTATTCTCTTTCGAATGTTTTATTTGGTTGACTTAGAGCATTCTCACACCATGTTTATGACTATGAACCAGTCACTAATAGCCTCTATGATCATTTAGTTCTTTAACTTGTGATACCTCTTATGCTTTAATTAATGATGTTTATGTCGCTATGCATGATTATGGCTCTTATGCTCTCTTGATTTGTCGCTCACAGTCTTTTGCTAGCCTCCACCTGTACTGAGTATGAGCTCTACTCGTGCATCCAACTCCCTTAAACCAAAGTTTTTTCCATTGTGTCCACCATACCTACCTACATGTGGTATTTAACTGCCACTCCAAGTAAATTTCTCATGTGTTACCTTTAAAAACCTTCAAAATTACTCCTGCTTTATGTTCCCTTTTTTGCTCATGAGGACGTAAATAGAGAATCTTTATCTCACTTGTTGATTGGATTTCACACCCTGGACTAGTGGCTCCATACGCTTATCCAAATGATAGAAGAGCTAGCAGCGGGGTGCCCAGCCCCAAATTAATACAAACAAATTCTCTTCACTCTTTTTGCCCCTGATTTATCAGTCAAAGCATAATTGTGTAAACAAAAGAGAAAGAGGGATGACCTTCTACCCCAGTTGCGTCCTTCACCATGGGAGCCGCTCTTGTGAATCCGGTTGGCTTGTGACGTACTGTATTTTCTGTTTACCATTCGTTGACATTAGCATACATCTCCCAAAATATAGACACTCAGTGTCAAACTTTTAATACCTCTATTTAATAAAATAAAAGCTCTAGCACATGAGTGATCCCTGCTTCCCTCCGCGAAGGGCATTTCTTTTACTTTTATGTTGAGTCTCCATCTTCTAACTTCATGCATAGTTGAGAGAGCATTTTTGCCATTTTGAGTTCTATGTGCATTTGTCCCATAAACATCAATAATTACTTCATAATGTGATATTATTTGTTCTTAAATTATTTGTTCTAGTCTTCCTCATGAACTTTGAAGGTGTCCTGGCATTTATGTTTTGCCCCACTCTTAAGGACTAGCGAAATATCACTTTGCCATGCTTTCTCTATACCTGAAACAAACGTCTACCTTTCTTTGCATTATTATTCATGATCCTTTATTTGAGATACTCTTCGTGATGCAAAGTAATTGCTATGCTTTATTATTAAAGTTTTATTAATCATGTTTGTGTTTGAAGTTCTATGATCTCAGTGTGCATATGCTTTTACATTAGATTGATGAAGATTGTGTGGTAGCATGTCACCTCAGAAATTATTTTGTTTTATCGTTTACCTACTTGAGGACGAGTAGGAACTAAGCTTGGGGATGCTTGATACGTCATAAACGTATCCTTAATTTATGATGCTCCATGTTGTTTTCATGTTGTTTCCCACATGTTTTCCTTACACTTTATGCCATTTTTATCGATTTCCCGGGACTAACCTATTGACAAGATGCCACAGAGCCAGTTCCTGTTTTCTGCTGTTTTTAGTTTCAGAAAAGTTGTTCTGGAAATATTCTCGGAATTGGACGATTCGAAAGACAGAAGTCTTAGAAGTCCCGGAAGCATCCAGAAGTGCCGAAGAACCCCGGAGGGGGGCCACAGGATGGCCACACCATAGGGTGGCGCCACCACCCCCTTGGTCGCGCCACCTAGGGGTGTGGGCCCCATGGCCACTCACGGCATCGCCCTTTCGCCCATATATACTCCCCGAGGCATAAACCCTAGGAGAATCGACCTTTTCCACAAAATACATCTATAGCTCCACCGCCACCGCCGACAAGTTTCGGGGGATAGATCTCTGTTCTGGCACCCTACCGGGGCGGGGAAGTGCTTCCGGAAGCCATCTCCATAGCCATTGATGTCTCCTATGATGAGGAGGGAGTAGTTCTCCCCCGGGGCTGAGGGCTCTACCGGTACCTATGTGTTTCATCTCTCTCTCCCATGGTGTGATCTATATGTGATCATGAGCTTTGTAATCTAGTTGAATTCATAGATATTATTCTTCATCTATTATACTACTCAAGTGGTTTTTGTTATGAGATCTCCGTAAACACTTTGATCACGGTGTAAAGGTGACAGTGTGTGTGCCGTGTGGTTTAGAATTATATTTATATTTTGTGTTGGATAACCCTATGAAATTGTGGTGTTTGCGTGGAACCATCTGGGTCCCATGGTGATAGCATGGGGGTTACTTGGTTGGGAAAGTGCTTACTCTGAGGAGTGTTGTTACAGCCCTACGCAATGATTGGTGTTTGTTATTCGACCGGAGAGTGGTTCGGAGTAGCATAGTGATGAAATGATATTTATGCATTCAATTATGTTTTCATTGTTGAGAGTGTCCACTAGTGAAAGTAGGAACCCTAGGCCTTATTTCCAAGCATTGAAAGACCAATTTCCGCCTGTTCTCCTACATGTTTGCTTGCTGCCATTTTATTTCAGATTGCTATTATCACTTATTATCATCCATATTACTTGAAATTTACTATCTCTTCGCCGAACTAGTGAACCTATATACCTGACAAGTATATTGGGTGTGTTGGGGACACAAGAGACTTCTTGTATCTTGATTGCAGGGTTGCTTGAGAGGGATATATTTGACCTCTACCTCCCTGAGTTCGATAAACCTTGTGTGATCCACTTAAGGGAAACTTGTTGATGTTCTACAAACCTCTGCACTTGGAGGCCCAACACTGTCTACAAGAATAGAAGCGTGCATAGACATCACTCAGTCGCGGCTGTTGGGTATGACCATGACACCATTGTCATCAAGCATGCCAGTACTCCAGCCAGCGAAGTGACCCCTATGGATGCCAAGGTATTTGAATGCTTCATTTTAGCGTTCCTCGTCCCAACGATATTGCCATTTTTTGCACCATTCTGGCAGAATATGGTTTGTTCTTGGCTCAACTCCACCCCAACGTTGTGCATGTTATGGTTATATTATAGTACTTATGTGAAGCGTTCGTGGGGGTGGCGCTGTCTGTGGCGCTCTTCCACCAATACTTCATGCCTCGCGTGGAGACGGGAGGGCTCATCTCAGGATCGGTCACCTTCCGGCTCCACAGTAGGCTCTCCGATCACTTCATCGACCTAGGCAAGAAGTGGGACCAGTGGCGGGATCAGTGGGTTTTTGTGCGCTTCCTTAAGCCCGATGGCACACTCACCGAGCCAAACGGTGAGGCCGAGAGGCATGGAAACTGGAAGGATCTTGGCGACCGGGATGCCGACTTTGCCCCGGTGTAGGCCCAGATCCTGGAACTGAAGCGTCGCAACCTTGAGGGAAAACACGTCATTTCCAACTACATATGTAGTCACTTTGCTCCACTGCAAGAGCGGTCTCATCCTGCTTGGACGGTGCTTTGCCCAGAGGATGCCACCCGATTGGTATCGGCTCTCATACGAGAACTTGTCTCTGGCTGAACTGCGAGTTTGGGTGAGTTGGCTATTCGGGAAAGAATCGAGGAGGAGATCAACGCGTTTCCCGTGAAAGTATCCCTCATAGCCTCACCCCCCCCCCCGCCTGCAAATATTGCAATGATATTGGCCGCGATGATAGGTTGCGATGAGCGAGAGATCCTTTTGAGAGAGGAGGGGGCCGAGGACCGGACCCGTCGGAGCTACAGTTGCCTCGGCCGCCCCCGTGCCCTCCTCCAAGCCATGCGGTCAAGTTTTCCACCGGCGCGACGGCCGTGGCGGAGGCTTCTTGTGGCATCGTGCCCCGCCTCGGGCACCTAGGCTTGCCAGTCTCACCCTCCCCACAAGGGGAAGTCCGACCCCCAAGCACGTCGATTAGCAGGGTGGCGCGCCGTCTCGCCATTGACGAGGATGTGGTAGAGGGGGTGACCCGCTCCTCTTCTTCATGGAGCCCTTCCCGGCGGGAAGGGAAAGGTACCCTACTACCACCGGGATCGAAGGCACCATGGATTCTCGACTCTTTCGGAGGGAGTCCCCGCGGTCCATCAAGCCCGGTCCGTTTGCTCCAATGATGAATTGGGTCTTCGTTGAGAGCCCCAGGCTACGATCTTACATGCCCTTGTTGTTTTTAGCCACCTTCTTGGCCCCGACAATGATCTCCACCTTTTCTTTCTTATGTAGAGTTTCCCGTTCTTGGAGTCAAAGCAAGCAGGTTCAAGCTGAAATGAACCCCTCTAGCACCCTAGGAAAGAGAGCTAGAGAAAGCAAAACGGGTGTAGGCACCAGGGTCGGAAGCGGCGCAACACCAAAAGGGGCGAGGGGGACGTCGCCCAGGCATTCGTCTTCTTTTGAGGACAGAGCCACGCCTGATGGTAAGAGGCGCTCTCTCCCCTGTATCGAGGGGGCTTTGAGGAATAGTTTTGTTTAAACCGTCCCAGGTTTTCTTTTCACATGGGCTACAAACCCATCATCCGCCGTTGTGGGTAGACTCTCACCCGGAGCCCTAAAGACCATGCCTTTGTCATTGTAGCAATGTAGGGGTCCTCTGACAGCGGCAGGAGTGTGGGCACGTCCCTCATCCCCACCGCCTTCAAACATTCTGACTTCAACAGTGTCAGAGCCGAGATCCCCGGTGTCCCATGGTCTCGGGCTTTTCCTTCCTGGGAATGTGCTATCGGATGAAGCTCTGGTTTTGCCGGCCCTAGAAGGACCCGCCACCGCGGCAGGGCCACAACCGATCATGGGCGTCATTGACTTAGCATCGATGGTGTTAGACCCAGCTGGTCATGAGGTGGCTCACCGCGCCATTGATCTTTTGGTGGACCAACAACAAGGGATGGCCGAGGCTGCCAACCTCGCCCACCGGTAGATCAGGGCATCACGCCAGCTACTACATAGCCAGCAATAGGTACTCGAGGCCATGTGAGCCACCTTTTCTAGAGAGAAGGCAACATTGGAGCTATTCCATCCATAAATGGGGTGGCGCCCTACGCCGTTCTTCGGCTACAGCACCAGTTGACCGCCCAGCATGCATTGCACGAAGAGGAACTCTGTCTGATTGTGCTGGAGCGTGTGGGCACCACTAATGCCCACAACACAGTCCTGGGCTTGGCAGAGGACATATTTCGGTATAAGAAGGAACTACTTAATTCTTACCTAGAAACAATGGCAGAGCTATATGGTGATCCCAGAGAGTCAAAGCAACTAGAGGCGGCCGCCGTTCGCCGAACATGCGAGAGGCATGACGATGTCATCTAGATCGAACATGATGTTCTCTGTGCAGTTCATCTCCTTAGTGATGAAGGTGACGGGCAGCAATATCTTTCCGAGTGGCTGGGGATTCCCTGGGCTATCGCCCTGGAAAGGCCCAATCGACAATAACTACCTCTTTGTGATCTGCAGCTTGCCCATAAACTTGGTGGAGATGAGGTTGAGGCTGGATCCTCCATCGACCAAAATCTTGCTGACCACCACACTGTTAATTATCAGCGAAGCTACTAAGGGTAGGAAGCTAATCCCGACGTTGCGGTCATGATGATCCTCCTGGTTGAAGGTGGTGGGCACATGGGACTACTTGAGGGAGGTATACGACTCCACACTCGGGATCACGACGCTCACCTCACGGCCGAGCCTCTTGACCTCGTTGTGGGATGATGGAGTGGAGGCTCCCACGTGAATGTAGGAAGTGTCCCGTGCCTCAGGGAATGCTCCTTCCAGCCTGTCGGTACCGACTCCTTCCTTGTGATTGTCGGGGTCATGGGTCCCGATCCCCCCACCTTGAGTCGGGTCACCGAGACTATTCATGAGACCCTTCCCACCATCTAGGCGATTCCCATCACGCGCTAGGTATTGACCGCCCCCTCCACGTAGAGCAGGGTATTCCCGGACAACATGCCCCACGAACCTGTAGTTGAAGAAAGTCCTTGGCTGGATGTTGGTATCCCGCTCGGTGAACCACCTCTTCCGTGCCTCCACCATGGCACGCAAGATCCGGCAATCTCGTGTGTCATGATCGTTGAATCCATGGACGGGGCAGCACGAGGCAGGCCCACTCTTCACAGCGGCAATTTGTGCTTCAGATGTGATCTTGGGGGCCGACATCTACCCCTTTTCAACCACGAGGACCTGGAGGTCCTCACGCTTGAGCTTCTTCTTCTTTGGTGCCTCAACCTCTTCTTGTTCTTTGGAGGCAAACTCGGGCGCTCGGCACCCCTCCTCCATCTTCTTACACATGCTAGCGAGATCGTATAGCTCCCGGTAGTCGTGGGTTCCCGATACGCGAGCTCCTCTCTCATCCTGACGTCGTGCACATTTTGCAAGAAGGACTTTATCACCGCTGCCTCAACAACATTAGGTATACGGTATGTGACCTTGCAGAAGCATGTGACGAAAGAATGGAGAAACTCCCTTAGCCTTTGGAAAATGGGCTGCAGGTTGATGAGAGCTCCACGCCGCTTATAGCTCCCTTGGAAAGCGCCTGCGAACTATTTGCACAAGTACGCCCAAGAGGTGAACGAGTTCCTTGGCAACTACATGAACCAAGGCCGAGTGGCATCGGCCATGGCGTGGGGGAACTAATTGGCCATGACTTTGTCATCTGCTCGAGCGGCAGCGATGGCTGTGGAGTAAATCTGCAGAAATTCTTGTGGGTCCGTAGTCCCATCATACTGCACTGGTATGTGGAAGTGATGGCATGTGAACACACGTTCATTGGGAGACCCCGAGAGGAAGGTATGATGAGTACAACAACAAGATTTTCCCTCAGAAAGAAACCAAGGTTTAATCGGACCAGTAGGAGAAAGAAATCACTTATGAAGGTTGTTGATAGCTAATGTTGGCAGGACGCACTACCAGGCTCAACAGAAACGTGGAATCTTCACACAAAAGAACCAAGATACTTTGACCCAACGAAACAGTGAGGTTGTAAATCTCACCGGTCTTGCTGAAAACAAAGGATTAGACGTATAGTGTGGAAAATGATGTTTGTTTGTAGTATGTTGTATTATCAGTGTAAAAGAATGGACCGGGGTCCACAGTTCACTAGTGGTGTCTCTCCATAACAGATAAATAACATGCTGGGTGAACAAATTACAGCTGGGCAATTGACAAAATAGAGATCGCACCGCAATGCATATAAATGACATGATGACTACTATGAGATTCATTTGGGCATTACAACATGATATATAGACCGTTATCCAACTGCATGTATGACTAATAATCCACCCTCAGGACTTCATCCGAGCAAACTTTGGGTATTAAGTTGCAAGCAACAGATTGTTGCATTAAGTAAAGTGCGTAATGTAAACAATACAATTATACTTAGACAAAGCATTTTTTTATCCCTAGTGCCAACAACACATCCACAATCTTAAAAGTTATTGGAACTCTCCTAGATTATTGGAGGCATGAGCCCACTATCTAGCATAAATACTACCTCTTGGAATCACAAGCATCTACTTGGCTAGAGCATCTACTAGCAACGCAGGGTATGCGAGATCACAAATAATATATATGATAGATCTATAATCAACTTGACATAGTATTCAATATTCATTGGATCCTAGCAAACACAACATGTAGCATTACAATAAGATGATCTTGATCATGTTAGGCAGCTCACAAGATCTCATCATGATAGCACAAAATTGGAGAAGACAACCATCTAGCTACTGCTATAGACTCGTAGTCCAAGGATGAACTACTCACGCATCACTCTGGAGGCAGGCATGGTGATGAAGAGCCCTTCGGTGATGATTCCCTTCTCTGGCAAGGTGTCGAGAAGAGCTTCAGAACCTCCCAAACTAGGGTTGACGACGATGGCGGCTACGGAACTTTTCGTGGATGGAGACCCGTGTATTTAGGGTTTTCCCAAGGAAGGCATTATATAGGCGGAAGGGCGATGTTGGTGAGCGCCCAGGGGGCCACACCATGTGGTGGCATGCCAGTGGGCGCGTCGCCATATGGTGTGGCCACCTCCCTGGCCCCATTCGGGTCTCCTTCGGACTCCGTGTACGTGACAGAAAAAAAAGGGACTTCGGTTTTTGTTTCGTCCAATTCTGAGAATATTTCTAGAACAACTTTTTTGAAATACAAAAAACAGCAGAAAATAGGAACTGACACTGTGGGATCTTGTCAATAGGTTAGTCCCAAAAATCCATAAAAATTCTATGAAGTATATAGGAAACATGTAGCAATTGGCACAATATCAACATTGAACATCAGAAATCAATAATATCTAAATGGGAGCAACCCACTAAGTCTATTTCTCTTAATATG
This sequence comes from Alopecurus myosuroides, assembly GCA_028641055.1. NCBI lineage: Eukaryota > Viridiplantae > Streptophyta > Magnoliopsida > Poales > Poaceae > Alopecurus > Alopecurus myosuroides. Next base: position 474,259,363 of record CM054057.1, on the reverse strand, counting down.
CAATTTGTACACATCAGCAAGTCTGTGATTGGTCCATGTCACCCCTCTCCACATATAAGACCCCCACCTAAGAAAATTTAACACCAGGAAAAAATTGTATGATAATCACTTTCCAAGTCACGCCATGCCACTCAAAGGGTAAAATTCTGAAGCACCGCGCATCATCGATTGTTGTGGCCTCCTCACCTCCTCCATAACATCTCCCCATGAAGTCGATCCGTCACACAGTACATGCGTTTATTATCTTCTCCACCTCCGCTTTTTATCTCTCCATTGTTGGCGCGCCTTGCAACCATCTCCGCTCCCTGCCATACCATACAAGAGCCGATTACATTGTCTTCCACAAGGGGAAACCTCAAGCATCAGTCATGGCGAGGTGTCGGCATGGTACTTAATAGTGTGAGCACCTGCAAGTAGGCATCGCCATCCTCATGCATCTAGACTGCACCTTCTTCGTGGATGTTGTAGCCGATAGGGCGATGACCTGGACTGCACCGTGCCTTCAGCTACCAGTCTCCTCTGCATGTGGGTGTTACCGATATTCACGCTATTTGTTCTTGGAATAGAATTAATATATGGAGATGTTCAGCCCCACAATGGTCTTCTTACCATCCATCTACTGACTTTGCTCTGGATTAGTACTCATGATTCCTTTCTTTAGTTCTCCATTGCATATACCGCTATTATGCTCTAGTGAAGAGAAAATCAGATTACCATTACATGTAGAATTGAAGTAAATCTGATACTCATATGGTTTCCTTGGGATTTTAATGATTTACTTATTTATTGCAGGTTATGTCTATAATTGGCAGAACAAACTCAAGTGAACGCCTTTTTTAATCTTTTGTATTGATCTTTTCGCTTCATTTTTCTTATTTATTCTCTAAAATTTACAAAGATGTTTATGGAGGCAGCGTGGCAGTCACAGCAAAATAAAAGAAATGAACCCATATTGATTTTTGTTCTGAACATGTGTTCTTAATTTGAGCGATTTACATGGCATATAGGCCAATTTATTCCATGTATCTGAACATACCAGGTATATAACTAGCCTTACTATTTTCTTATTTTTGGAGCTAAAGAGAGAGTTAGTTCAAAGTACATATATACCAGCAATTTGTATTATAAGTTTGCATCATGCAATTGTGTATTTTTTTTTCTTATTTCAGGATCAAATACATCGACGAGGTATGTTATCATTGTCGCATTTTGATATTCTATATGCACCTTCGCAAATTAACTAAGAGTGTCAATTCGGGTATTTAACAACTGGGCTAACAATTTTGCACTCCTTCTGGACCACATTTTCTTATAGTGTTTGATGTTTCCTGCAGTCCATTTATTTTTAAACAGATTCGTCTAATCATCTCATTGGATCATATCGTAATATGGACATCGACCTCAACCAGATCAGATAAGTTATTTTCAGGTTATACAGTTTGGTACAAATATGCCTCCATTTATGCCAACGTCAATATTCGACTACTGGCTCACTATGCAAACATACTCTCTCATTGCCAAATTTACACCTGCGTACAAACAAAAATTCAACATTTACTTTTTTTTTGATAATCCTAAGATTTGATTTGAGCAAAACATAAACTTATCGAAGATACATACTGCAAGTGATGACCTCCTATGAGTAATTCTGAAATCTGTGCTTATGGTAAAAATAATGTTTTTTAATTATGGCGTAAAGCATATCGGCAGCAACTATCCTACCGTGTACGTGTATTCCTTGCCCCCTCCCATGTGTGCAATATAACTGTTAACCAATATTGTTAATTAAATAGACCAGTGATCTCCTGCAAGAAATAATTGGTTGATAATTAGAAGTAGTTTGCTCATTTCCAGGTTATTTGTAGTACAAACTTTGTTGGCTAAATTTTCCAATTGTCTTCATTGATGATAGAGCTGGTAACATATTTCTCATATTTCTTTTTACCTCCAATCTAATATGATTGGTGTACTATCATCCCGCAGCAACGTGCGGGGTATTGTCTAGTTATGAATACGTTGGAGACGCATCAAGCATCCCCAAGCTTAGTTCTACTCGTCCTCGAGTAGGTAAAACGATAACAACAAAATAATTTTCGAGGTGACATGATATCAACACAATGTCGATCCACATTATAATAAAAGCATTGTAAGCTGAGATCAAAGTACTCTAAACATAGGCATGATAGATATAATTCCAACAATGTAACTTAATAACTATGTTGCAACATGAAAAGTAACACAAACAAAAGATAACGAATAATAATGCACTAAAAGTTATACGTTTGTTTCAAGCATAGAGAAAACACAGCAAAGTGGCATTCAGCTTGTCCTTCGTGGATTAGCAAAACATAAATGTTAGGACACCTTCATAGTTTAAATGGTGACTAGATACAAAAGAATTTGAGAACAAGTAATAACATAATCATGAATAAATCAATAATAAATTTTGGAACTATGCACATTATACTCAGAATAACAACTATGCTCTCTTAACTGGTGCATAAAGTTAGAAAATGAAGACTCAACATAAAAGTAAAAGAAAGGCCCTTCGCAGAGGGAAGCAGGGATTACTCATGTGCTAGAGCTTTTTATTTGATAAAACAGAGATATTGAAAACAATTTTGAGAGAGGTGTATGTCTATGTCAACGAATGGTAATGAAAAACTTATCATAACTCATGTCAAGCAAAGTGTTTAGACTTTTGAGAGCGATTTCCGTTGGTTTATTAGTTTGGCACTTCTCCCACCTTTCTTTTCACAAACCAGGGCTAGCCGTGTTCATGGGTACCCACCGGCTTTCATCAAACCATGGCGAAGTGCCTTTTTGTTATATTAATTGGCACTAGCTCTCTGCAGATTTAAATGAGTACAGATTCCATACTGATTGGGTGAAAGAGGGAGAAGAATTATGCTTGACATAAGACACAATAAACTTTAAAGTACTTCCTCATGACCTAAAACAAGAACACAAAACAGGTATTAATTTTGAAGGTTTAAAGTTAGCACACGAGAAATTTACTTGGAGTGACGGTTAAATACCACATATAGGTAGGTATGGTGGACACATTTGGCAAACTTTGGGTTTTGGGGAGTTGGATGCATGAGTAGAGCTCATACTCAGTACAGGTGAAGGCTAGCAAGAGACTGGAAGCGACCAACTAAGAGAGCAACAACGGCCATAATCATGCATAGCGACAAAACATTATTAATCAAAGCATAAGTGATATTACAAGTCAAAAACTAAATGATCATAGAGGCTAGAGGTGACTGGTTTGTAGTCATAACATGGTGTGAGCATGCGCCAAGTCAACTCAAGTAAAGCATTCAAAGGAGAATACCACAATATTATAATTCGATATGGTAAAAACAACTCATGACATTTTTCAATGGCATATTAAGAACTCTTAGATATTTGAGAAAAGACATGCTACATGAATAAATACTAAGCATAAAATTAAAATAATATATAACATGACATGTTAAAGTCTAAGCCACGGTCTAAAAAAGCTTCCAATTGCACCATTATAAGCATGAAACATTTTATTCTTCTCCAACACCAATCAATTTATTTCAACACCAACTCTCAAAATAATTTATCAATGAAACAAGAGAGTACTACTCTACAAGAACTAACAACTCTGAATAAGAGATGCATGAAAAACAGGAGCTAAAAGAATTGCAGCAGCTAGACAATGAATGAAGAATATGGTGACCCAAGGTGCGGCTCCCGAGCTGGGCTCGTCTTCTGGCGCGGCGCTCGACGACGCGGCGCTACCCCGCACTCAGTCTACTGCTTCCGCTTCAGCTACCGACCCCATCTCGGTGGCCACTCCCACCTCTGAGCAAGCTACTGCCAACCCTGAAGCGGACGCCGCCAACGCCAACTTGGAGAATACTGCTACTTCCAACTAGTTAACTCCTGAAACATTTATGCTGCAAACTCTGATCAGATCCCCGGGATGCCGGGTGCATATGTATTAAACAATTATCTTTCCCGTTGCTACTCAGTTTTTATTCCGTTTTGATATTTTATACTTAGTAATTTGAGCACTTTGGCTCGATGCCGGGTTGCGTTATCATGCAAGTCCCCGAGTTGCATTTTTCATCCACTCTTCCTTTTTATCTCAGCTCTTACCTGCAACTTGTTGCTTTTTTGGTATTCGAGTCACAAGAGTTCAAAGTTGGAGCTTCAAATACTTAGCCACTTAGAAACAGTCATAGTAACGCTACCCACCACTTAGCCGAAAAAGTTAACAGCCAGGTAGCAAAGAACACTCCACTCGGTTGCCACACGCTTCCTTTCCTTTGCAATTTTTCATGTGTTCATTGACTCGTTGGCTTGTTCTCTCGCTTGCCATGAAGCCGGGTTGCGGACAGCAGCAGAGTCGCAGAGTGTCCGGTGAGTTTAAACACACTACTTTTCATGCTTTTGAAATTCTAAGTGTTTCAACCGAGTAGACAAAATAAAACAGAGTAAACACAAGGAACAGTTTGGACGAGGGCAGTCCCCGAGTTCAATTTCAGATTGCAGAGTAGGAGTTTAACTCGGATAAGAGAGTACATACACACTTTTGCTCATGAATGAAAGCGACTGAGTAGAGCTACATTCCAGGGGCGTTTGGATTCCTCCCCAGCTTTATCCGGCCTGTTCTTCTACGATGGTTGCGCATCTACAAGGTAGTACGCGTCATTGTGTAGAGCCTTGCTCACAATGAAAGGCCCTTCCCACGGAGGGGATAGCTTGTGCATCCCGGCTGTGCGCTGCACGAGCCTAAGGACCATGTCTCCTTCTCGGAAAACCCTTGGGTTCACTTTCCGGCTATGATAACGCCTCAAGTTTTGCTGGTAAACAGCCGAACGTGACAGAGTAAGCTCTCTTGCTTCTTCTAGCAGGCCAACGTCATCTTCTCGAGCTTCTCTCGCCTCCGCCTCAGTGTAGAGTGTTACTCGGGGGGAGTCATGCTCTAGGTCAATTGGCAACACGGCCTCAGCCCCATAAACCAAGAAGAATGGTGTGTAGCCGGTTGACCGGTTAGGGGTAGTCCTTAGACTCCACAACACCGCTGGCAACTCGTCTAACCAACACCCCGGTGTTTTCAGCAGCGGCTCAATCAGCCTTGGCTTTATGCCTGCCGGTACCATGCCATTTGCTCTTTCCACCTGTCCATTGGAGGCGGGATGCACGACAGACGCGACATCTAATCGGATATGCTTATCCCTGCAGAATCTCACCATTGCACCCTCAGAAAAATTCGTGCCGTTATCCGTGATGATGATGTGCGGGTAGCCGTATCTCAGGATCACATCCTTCAGGAAACTCACAGCGGTGGCTCCATCACATTTCCGAATAGGCTTCACTTCAATCCACTTGGTGAACTTATCAACCATGACCAAGATGTGAGTCATGTTGCCTCTAGCCGGCTTGAAGGGACCAACCATATCCAGACACCAAACAGCAAACGGCCAAGTAATGGGAATGGTTTTTAACTCGGAAGCAGGCATGTGGATCTTACTTGCGAATCTCTGGCAGCCGTTGCACTTCCTCACGATATCTTCAGCTTGCTGCAAAGCAGTGAGCCAGAAGAAGCCATGCCGAAAAGCCTTCTTGACTAGAGCCCGAGAAGAGGCGTGATGCCCGCATTCTCCTTGATGTATTTCCACCAGAATTTCTTCTCCTTCTTCCGGCTCCACACAGCGTTGCAACACGCCAGTGGGACTTCTTTTATGCAGCACTTCTCTAAAGATGGTGTAGCCCTTGGATCTTCTCTGAATTTGCATTGCGGTAACCTCATCATCCGGGAGGGTGCCGTCCTTTAGGAAGGATAATATGGGCATGGCCCAACTCGGCGTTTCTCGTGCGGGAAACGCTGGTTCGTCCACTTCCATCGGAAAACCACCACTGCATCTTTCTCTGAGTTGGGGTTGACTCTCTGCAGCCCTGAACGGTTTGCAAGGACTTCTTCAAGGAATGCGACAGTCCCCGAGTTGAGAGGGGCAGTCCCCGAGTAGGTAGGGGCAGTCCCCAGGTTGCAGGCGCCAGTCCCCGGGATGGAGACTGCAGTCCCCGGGTCCTCTTTTGCACCTTCCCAGTCAACCTCCATTGGAACTACTTCTTCACTAGGCAGAGAAGGAACGAAAATGGACTCCGAGTTGGGGGATGGCTTGATGGATGGCTTCCTAAAATGCTCCAAGGCAACCCCAGCCGGGATGTATTGCCGAGAAGACCCCAACTTGGACAGCTCATCAGCTGCCTCGTTCTCTGCTTGGTGGATGTGTTGGAACTCACAGCCTTCAAAGAATCCCGTCATGGTTTGCACCAGGAAGCGGTATGATGCCATGTTGGCATCCAGAGCATCCCAAGTACCAGAAACTTGCTGCACAACCAGATCCGAGTCGCCATAGCATATGATGCGCTGCACACCAACTTCCTTTGCTACCTTCAAGCCATGCACTACGGCCTCGTACTCTGCTACGTTGTTGGATGCCTTGAAGTGGATCTGCAGCACGTACTTGAGTTGATCTCGCTTGGGTGACGTCAGCACTACGCCAGCGCCAAGGCCTTCCTTCACTTTGGAGCCATCGAAATGCATCTTCCAGTAGTTGGATACCGGAGTAGGAGGCTCATACTGCACCTCAGCCCAATCCACAAAAAATTCCGCCAGGATCTGAGACTTGATGGCTTCTCTTCTCGCATATGCGGGAGCGTACGCGGCCAGCTCGATTGCCCACTTGGCTACTCTGCCACTTGCTTCCTTGTTCCCATGATATCCGAGATGGGAGCTGAACTCACCATGGTGATGGGATGTTCTTGGAAATAGTGCTTCAGCTTCTTGGCGCCTAGGTACACGCTGTAAGTCATCTTCTGGTAGTGTGGGTAGTTCTGTTTGGAGCTGGACAGCACCTCACTGAGGTAATACACTGGCCGCTGCACACTCTTGCCTTCCTCTTCTCGCTCTACCACAATCACCACACTGACTACACGATTGGTAGCAGCAATATATAGCAGCATTGGCTCCTTGGGTAGCGGACTAGCCAAGATGGGAGCGCTACCCAGCATTGCTTTCAGCTCATTGAATGCCACATCAGCTTACGGTGTCCAGACGAACTTGTCGCTTTTCTTCATCAACTGGTACAAAGGCAGGGCCTTCTCGCCCATTCTGCCCAAGAAACGACTCAGAGATGCCAAACAACCAGTGAATTTTTGCACATCCTTCAAGGATCTCGGCAAAGACATGCTCTCAATAGCTTTTATCTTTGAAGGATTGGCCTCAATGCCCCGACTGGATACCAAGAAGCCGAGTAGCTTGCCAGCCGGGACGTGTCGGGGGGTTACCCCCGAGTAGGGTAAAGGCAAGTGGTAAAGGCAACAGTCAGAAGAGAAGTTTGGTCGAGTAGCCGCCTACCCGGTACTTGCTACCCGGTCGACTGCTACTCGGTCTTACGAAAAGATGACCAGAAGGAGATATTAAGCGAGTTATGTCCGTTCGAGTAGAAGAGCTGGTCCGAGTAAGATTGGCAGGAATCTACTCGGGCCAGAAGTCAAAGGAGCCGTTCTGACACAGGATCCCGCGTATCCTGGGTCCGTACTTGGCACTATTCAAACTACTGTTCATCTGGGACCGGCCTTCCTGACAGCGACAGAGTGGAAGCAGGCGGTCGCAGGATAAGGGGGCCCAACTCTGTGTTTGGCACAGTGATACCAGACTGTCCCCTTGGTTTTGCCCAACGACTTTCCGGATGCAGCCAAGATTAGGAACCAAAGCTGTCAGCGGGAACTCGGAAGAAGGACGATGTGCACACTATGTCGACACTTGTCCGTGTTTGGACGTATCCGGCTGGGCACCGTGTATATAAGGTGCCCCGCCGCCTCCTGCGTGAGGATCGCATGTTGGGACACAGGAAACCCTAGATTCTTGACCTAGTTCATCACAAAGAGAGAAGAGTGACTACTCGGTAGCGAGAACATTGTACTGTGGCTACTCGGTGAGACACCAGAATACATAAAGAAAGGCAGGAGTAGGGGTTTTACCTCCTCACGAGGGCCCTGAACCTGGGTAGATCGTGTTGTTTGCAGTGTTTAGTTCTTACCTCACGCGGCTACTCGTCGCGTGATCCCTCCCCGAGCACCTCCAACGTCCATCGTTCCCACATCTTTAGCCATCCTATGGCATCTGCCGTGACACCACCACGACAGTTGGCGCCCACCGTGGGGCAACCAGCGGCGCTGGCTGGAGTTTCTGTTCGGACGGGATCTTCTTCAGCGGAGCGCGTAGTCTGTGGCCTTGTCCACAGATTCGGCTCTTTCGACTTCGTCACCGACAACGCAGGCGATTTCGGCGGCAAGGCCATGCCGGAGGGCGGCACGGTGATCTCTTTCGGCGCGCACCTCGTATACGTCGCCACCGTCACCGACCGTGTCTACCCCGAGCTGGTGCATGACGCGGAGGATCCTCCTGCGGTGATCGCTGCTCGCGGAAGGCCTGCGCGCCGTTCTGCGGACCGCGCTGAGGTGATGGTGACCGGCTTGGCGGCAAACGCCGGCGCATCTGCTACTGGCGCCGCGGCCGTAGTCGAGGATCTTGCTGCCTCGAGCGCTGGTGGCAGGACCCACAGGCCTTACGAGAAGGACTGCAACCTCCCTCCCTCCACTACTCCGACTATTCCCGCGTCGGCTGGGCGGAATGGCATGCCGCCTCCCACCGACCTCGAGCTCCTGAGCATGAAGGAGCAGCTCGAGCGGCAACGCCAGGAGCTGCTCGCCGAGCAGGCGGAGTTGGACAAGGTTAGGCTTGAGTTGAGTCTAGACCAGCTTGAGTACAACAAGGCTCACGGCTTCACGCCAGTCACTAGGAGAGCTAGCAGAGTAGGCGCCACGCGGCGTAATCTTGGTGCCGAGATGGCGACAGTTGTAGAGGTTCCTGCTCAGTCCGCCACCGCAAACACCTCCACTAGGCCTAGGTATAGCACACCCGCCAAGACACTTAGAGCTGCAGAGGCTGTGGCTGCCGAGTTGCCTCGTCTCGACGGCGACGCGCGCGTTAGGCAGCAAGAGAGGCTCAACGAGTTGGTGTTGGAGGCTGCTAGGCAGAATGAGGAGTTCCGGAAAGCCAACCCGGGTGCTGGAGCTTCGCAGGTGGTGCACTCGCACGCGGCTAGATCTAACGATCAGGCCTCGTCTCCGCACCCCAGACGCGAGAAGAGCCGCAGCGGACGTTCCGCCAGAGATAGGCAAATGCAGGTGTATGACCCGGCTGCTGCCGCGAGACAGCTTGCTGTGCCGCAGCAGCCCGGGCAGGAACACAACGCTGCTAGAGCAGGCTCTCAAGCCCATCAAGCTCAAAGCCAGGCCCGAGGTGGAGCACGCCCAGGTCCTTCTCAGCGTCCCGCTGCTCCGCCTACTCGGCAGAGGCAGCAGCCGCGCGCAGCGGCGCCAGTCGCCAACCCGGTGGAGCAGCCTGCAGCTGTGCAGGTGGATAGATATGATGACGGCTACTCGGCCATGGAGATGGCTGGCTATGACATTCTGGACCGTGTTGGCGAGCGCGTGTTGGCGCCTGGAGATGCGAGGCATCAGCTGGACCGGATCAACTTGTCAGCTCGGTTGGAGAACACGGGTCCCCCTGGCCCCGAGTGCTTTGGCCCGCGCATCATGAACGAGCCGTCCGTGAAGAACTTCCAGCTCGCAAGGGGCACCAAGAGCTACAACGGCAGCACCAAGCCGGAAGATTGGCTCAATGACTATGTCACCGCGGTCCATATCGCGAACGGCAACAGAAGATGGGCGGTGCGCTATGTTCCGCAGATGCTAGAGGGTCCAGCTCGCACTTGGCTCAACAACTTGCCCAAGAACAGCATCAATTGCTCGCTGGACTTCTCGGACGCCTTCATCAGCAACTTCACAAGCACTTACAAGAGGCCGAATAGGCCACAGCAGCTGTCCGCTTGCAGGCAGCGAGAAGATGAGACGGACCGCGAGTACCTTACTCGGTGGAGCACGTTGAGGAACACCTGTGAGGGTGTGAATGAAGCCCAGGCCATCACTTGGTTTGCGCAGGGATGCAGGCATGGCAGCATGTTGTGGCAGAGATTGCAGAGGGAGATGCCAAACACTCTGGCGGAGACCATCAAGATTGCGGATCAGTACGCACTCGGTGATCCTACTCAGCCCCTGATGGACTCCTCTGAGCCGAGAAGAAACTTTAGCAACAGCAAGCGCAACGAGTTCCGCAACAAGCGCAGGGGTGACCGAATAGATACTCGGTATGACCCTGAGGAGGTGAATGCAGTGACTGTTGGAGCTAGTGGTAGCCAAAGGCAGAAACCTGCTGGAGCCTACGGGCAGAACCAGAACCAGGGCCAAGGCAGCAAGAAACCATTCCGTACTCCTCAGTCGGGTAGCGGGAATTCCGAGCAGCCGAGGAAGTTCGTCTTTGACGACATGAAGGATGGCCCATGCAGTTTTCACACTCACCACCCCTCAAGGCCTGCTAACCACACTACTCGGCAGTGCGAGTGGTGGGATGTGATCAAGAATGATGGATTGCCTCCTCCTCCTCCTCTGCCAGCGGCCAATGCCAATGTGCAACCTACTCATGCACCCGCAGCTCGGCCGCCAGTGTTCCCGAGAAGAGAAAATGTGAACCAAGTGGCTTTGGGAGCCAACCAACACTTCAACAATGAGAGCTACCGCAACAACAACAACTACAACCGCAATAACAACAACAGAGGCAACAATAACTACCAGGGCAACAACAACAACGGCAACAATGGGGGCGGAGGCTCCAACCAGTACCAAGAGCACCATGAGAGCTACATGATCTTCACCTCTGAACCGGTCGACAAGCAATCACAGCATAGGCGTGCCATGGAGGTCAATGCAGTAATTCCTGCTGTCCCTCACTACATGTATTGGTGTGACCAGGAGATCAGGTGGTCCCGAGTAGATCATCCCAAGGTGATGCCCAATCCGGGTAGCTACGCCTTGGTGCTGGATCCTACCTTCCTGGGTCCCGAGAAGAATGTGAGGTTCAGCAAGGTGCTAATCGACAACGGCAGCAGCATCAACATCGTGTACAAAGACACACTTGAGAAGCTTAGGCTGGCCGAGAACATGATGCTGCCCAGCAAGACCACTTTCCATGGCATTGTTCCCGGGATCTCGTCCAACCCGATTGGCCGAGTGTGGATAGATGTGCTATTCGGCACCAGGGAGAACTGCCGCACTGAGCGCCTGCAGTTCGAGGTGGTGGATCATCAGAGCCCTTACCATGCTCTGCTCGGCAGGCCTGCTCTGAGCAAGTTCATGGCCTCTACTCATGTTGCATATCTGAAGATGAAGATCCCCGGTCCCAATGGCATAATTACTATCTCTGGTGATTACAAGAAGTCCATGGAGTGTGCCTCTGCTGGTTCCCAGTTGGCGGAGTCGATGGTGATTGCTGTCGAGAAGAAGAAGATGTATGAGGTAGTGGCTATGGCGCAATCCGCGCAAGCTGGCGCGCAAGGCGTGCCGAGTACCCAACACGGGACCGCATTCCAGGCATCTCAGGAGACCAAGAAGGTCCAGGTCGACCCCGAGTTCCCCGACCGCGTAGCCATCATTGGCTCCGGGTTGGCGGAGAAATAGGAAAGCGAGCTCATCCACTTCCTCCGTGAGAATCGGGATGTATTCGCCTGGTCCAATGAAGATCTACCAGGAGTCCCGAGGGAGTTGGTTGAGCACTCGTTACATGTGCGTCCTGACGCCAAACCAGTGAAGCAGGCTATGCGCCGCTTCGGAGATGAGAGAAGGAAGGCCATCGGTGACCAGATCACCAAGCTGCTGATAAGCAACTTCATCATGGAGGTGCTGCATCCGGATTGGCTAGCCAACCCGGTCATGGTCGAGAAGAAGAAGGAGGATCCCAAGGCTGCCACTGCATGGCGCATGTGTGTCGACTACACCGACTTGAACAAGGCATGCCCCAAGGATCCCTTCCCGTTACCTCGCATCGATCAGGTGATCGATTCCACTGCTGGTTGTGAACTGCTGTCTTTCATAGATGCCTACTCTGGTTTCCACCAGATCGCACTCAATCATGCTGATCAAATAAAGACTGCTTTCATTACCCCGTACGGGGCTTATTGCTATCGTGTCATGTGTTTTGGCTTGAGGAATGCGGGTGCAACCTATCAGAGATGCATGCAGAAATGCTTGCACGACCAGCTCGGCAAGAATGTGCAGGTGTACGTAGATGACATTGTCATCAAAACGAATAAAACACATACTCTGCTTGCCGACCTGGAGGAAACCTTTGCTAACCTACGCAAGTACAAAATGAAGCTGAATCCGAGTAAATCCACCTTTGGTGTCCCGGCTGGCAAGCTACTTGGCTTCCTGGTGTCTAGTCGGGGCATTGAAGCCAATCCTTCAAAGATAAAAGCTATTGAGAGCATGTCTTTGCCGAGATCCTTGAAGGATGTACAGAAGTTCACTCGTTGCTTGGCATCTCTGAGCCGTTTTCTGGGCCGAATGGGCGAGAAGGCCCTGCCTTTGTACCAATTGATGAAGAAAAGTGACAAGTTTGTCTGGACTCCGCAAGCGGATGTGGCATTCAACGAGCTGAAAGCAATGCTGGCTAGCGCTCCCATCTTGGCTAGTCCGTTACCCAAGGAGCCAATGCTGCTGTACATTGCTGCGACTAACCGAGTAGTCAGTGTGGTGATTGTGGTGGAACGAGAAGAAGAAGGCAAGAGTGTGCAGCGCCCAGTGTACTATCTTAGTGAAGTGCTGTCCAGCTCCAAGCAAAACTACCCGCACTACCAGAAGATGACCTACGGCGTGTACCTAGGCGCCAAGAAGCTAAAGCATTACTTCCAAGAGCATCCTATCACAGTTGTGAGCTCTGCTCCCATCTCGGATATCATGGGCAACAAGGAGGCGAGTGGCAGAGTAGCCAAGTGGGCAATCGAGCTGGCCGCGTATGCACCCGCGTATGCGAGAAGAGAAGCCATCAAGTCTCAGATTCTGGCAGAATTCCTAGTGGATTGGTTCGAGGTGCAGTATGAACCTCCTGCTCCAGTTTCTAACTACTGGAAGATGCACTTTGATGGCTCGAAGGTGAAGGAAGGCCTTGGTGCTGGCGTAGTGCTTACGTCACCCAAGCGAGATCAACTCAAGTATGTGCTGTAGATTCACTTCAAGGCGTCCAACAACGTAGCAGAGTATGAGGCAGTGGTGCATGGTTTGCGGATAGCCAAGGAGGTTGGCGTGCAGCGCATTATATGCTATGGCGATTTAGATCTGGTGGTGCAGCAAGTCTCTGGTACATGGGATGCTCTAGATGCCAACATGGCATCCTATCGCTTCCTGGTGCAGTCTATGACTGGATTCTTCGAGGGCTGCGAGTTCCAGCACATCCACCGAGCAGAGAACGAAGCGGCAGACGAGCTGTCCAAGTTGGGATCTTCTCGGCAATCCATCCCGGCGGGGGTTGCCTTGAAGCACTTGAGGAAGCCATCCACCACCGAGCAGAGAACGAAGCGGCAGACGAGATGTCCAAGTTGGGATCTTCTCGGCAATCCATCCCGGCGGGGGTTGCCTTGAAGCACTTGAGGAAGCCATCCATCAAGCCCTCTCCCAACTCGGAGTCCATATTTGTTCCTTCTCTGCCAAGTGAGGAATCTGATCCCATGGAGATTGACTGGGAGCATGCTGCAGGAAACCCGGGGACTGCCACTCCCGACTCGGGGACTGCCGTCCTCTACTCGGGGACTGCCATTCCCTATTCGGGGAATGCCATTCCCTACTCGGGGACTGCCACTCATTACTCGGGGACTGCCACTCCTTGCTCGGGGACTGCCACTCCTTACTCGGGGACTGCTGTCCTTAACCCGGGGACTGTCGCATTCATTAAGGAAGTCCTTGCCAATCGATCCGGGCTCCAGAGAAGTGCTCCCAACCCTAAAGAGCAACCAGAGGTGCCTGTCCCAATGGAAGTGGACGAACCAGTGTTTCACACACGGGAGACACCGAGTTGGGCCATGCCCATATTATCCTTTCTGAAGGACGGGACTCTGCCAGAAGATGAAGTGGCTGCAAGACAGATTCAGAGAAGATCCAAGGGCTACACTATATTCCGAGATGTGCTACACAAGAGGAGTGCCACCGGCGTGCTGCAACGTTGTGTGGACCCAGCAGAAGGAGAAGAGATTCTGGTAGAGATACACCAAGGAGAATGTGGGCACCATGCCTCTTCTCGGGCACTGGTCAAGAAAGCTTTTCGGCATGGCTTCTACTGGCTCACAGCTCTGCAGCAAGCCGAAGACATCGTGAGGAAGTGCAATGGCTGCCAGATGTTCGCGAGTAAAATTCACATGCCTGCTTCCGAGCTGAAGACAATCCCTATCACTTGGCCATTTGCTGTTTGGTGTTTGGACATGGTCGGACCCTTCCAGCCGGCTAGAGGAAACATGACACACATCCTGGTCATGGTGGACAAGTTCACCAAGTGGATCGAGGTAAAGCCTATTCGGAAGTGCGATGGGGCCACGGCTGTGAAATTCGTGAAGGATGTGATCCTGAGATACGGCTACCCGCACAGCATCATCACCGACAACGGCACAAACTTCGCAGAGGGAGCAATGGTGCGGTTCTGCAGAGATAAGCATATCCGACTAGACGTTGCGTCAGTCGTGCATCCCGCTTCCAATGGGCAAGTTGAAAGAGCAAACGGCATGGTACTGGCAGGCATAAAGCCAAGGCTGATGGAGCCACTGCTGAAAACACCTGGGTGTTGGCTAGACGAGTTGCCAGCGGTGTTGTGGAGTCTACGGACTACCCCTAACCGGTCAACCGGCTACACGCCATTTTTTCTTGGTATACGGGGCTGAGGCCGTGTTGCCAATAGACCTAGAGCATGACTCCCCCCGAGTAACCCTCTACACTGAGGTGGAGGCGAGAGAAGCTCGAGAAGACAACGTTGACCTGCTTGAGGAAGCAAGAGAGCTGACTCTGTCACGTTCGGCTATCTACCAGCAAAACCTGCGGCGTTATCATAGCCGAAAGGTGAACCCAAGGGTTTTCCGAGAAGGAGACTTGGTCCTTAGGCTCGTGCAGCGCACAGCCGGGATGCACAAGTTGTCTCCTCCATGGGAAGGGCCCTTCATTGTGAGCAAAGTGCTGCACAACGATGCTTACTATCTTATAGATGCGCGCCCACCACAGGCGAACAGGGCAGATAAAGCTGGAGAGGAAACCAAGCGCCCTTGGAATGTAGCTCTACTCCGTCGTTTTCATTCGTGAGCAAAGATGTGTATGTACCCTCTTATCCGAGTTGAAATTCTATTCTGCAATCTGAAATTGAACTCGGGGACTGCCCTCGTCCAAAATTGCTCTAAGTGTTTCTACTCGGCTTTACCTTTTGCCTATTCGGTTGCTCTACTTCAAAATTCAAAAGTACATTGAGTACTGTGTTTAAACCTACATGCCAACTCTTCGACTTTGCTGCTGTCCGAAACCCGGCTTCATGGCAAGCAAGAGAACAAGCAAAAGGTCCATGAGCACAAGAAAAATTACTAAGGAAAGGAAGAGTGCAGGAACCGAGTAGGGTGCTTTTATTACTATTCTTTGTCCTATCTTTTCGGCTAAGTGGTGGGCTGCGTTACTATGATTGTTTCTAAGCGGCTAAGTATTTGCAGCTCTACTCTTTAACTCTTGTGACTCGAATACCAAAAAAGCAACAAGTTGCGGGTAGAGCTGAGACGAAAAGAGAGAGTGAATAAGAAATGCAACTCGGGGACTCGCATGATAACGCAACCCGGCATCCAGCCCAGGCTGAACAAATTGGTTAAGTTGAAAATAACAAGTGGGAATAAAAATGAGTAGCAACGGCATAAATAGTCTGATACATTTGCACCCGGCATCCCGGGGATCTGATAAGTGTTTGAGAAATAAAGCTGCAGGATAAACTCAGGTCGAGGCGGCATTCTCGGTGCTAGCCTTAGCTGCCTCTTCTTCAGAAGTGGCCTTGGTCGTGTCCGTTTCCGGGCTGGCGTCAACAGACTTCGCTGCTTCGTCCTCGGCGTTGGGCTCGGTGGCTACCTGGTCTGAAGTGGCCGTGGCCACCGAGACGGGCGTTGTCGTGGAGGTGGAGCCGCTGGCTTGGGCGCGAAGGTTGACGGTGTCGTCAAGGGCAGCTCCTGACGAGGTGCCGAACTCGAGCGCGGAGGTGTCGATCGACATCTCCACGTTCTCGTCCTCCTCATCGCTACCCGCGATGACCGCGGCCTTCCCCTTCCCGTTCTTGACAGCTGGAGAGTCAAAGTAGCTCAGGTCCGGCTCATCGGTGTCCGTCTCCTCGTCTTCATCCTCCTCCTCGCCCTCGTCCACCTCGGTGTCGGGCTCGGTGAGGCCGTCGATGAAGGTCGCTGTGTCGGCATACTGAGCGACCTCGTGAGCAATCACCTGGCGAATAGCCACGCAGTCGGGGTCCTTCTCCCACCTGGAGTCTCGGCGCATCTCGCGGATAATTTGCATGTTCAGGTTTTCGTACCAGGTGGTGACGAAGAGCAACATCATGTCCGCACCTGCCCGACCTCCCGAGGCGCGCCACTTCTTCAGTTCAGCTTTCACGCGCTGCAGCTTCAAGGCAAGTCCGGAGATTGTTGTCGGCGCGGAGTCATCAGGCCAGAAGACGTTGTGGATCTGGAAGGCGACGCGCACCAGCTCGGTGCCCACGCCCGCTAGCCGCGGACACTGGCTCTGCATAATCAGGATACTTTCCTCGATTTCTGCTCTGGTGTCCAAAGGCTCGCCCTTCTCAGCACGAGCTGCTCGGACCTTTTCCAGGGCGGGCACGCTAGAAGATTCAAGGTTGGGAAAGATTCCTGCAAGAGCTATCGAGAAGATCAGAAACAGTAACAGAGTGGAAGCGTGAAACGAGAAGCAGAGAAGAAAGGCGCAGCCGAGTAGCGGAGAAGCGGAGAAAAGGGAGCACTTACTGTTCAAATCATGGCGCAGCCCTAACAGCTGGGTCTTCCATGTTTCCTCGTTGGATATATGCTTCTCTTGGATCAAGCGGAGCTCCTCTAGCTGAGTGAAGAGCCCAGTTGCTCTTCGTTAGCACCTCACACTCCTGTTTGAGGGTTCTCTCCCTGGCCTTGGCCGCTGCTTCGCTCTTTGCCTTCTCGGCGATTACTCTATCCCTTTCGGCACCAAGATTGATAGCATCCCGGAGCGCAGTCTGCAGCTGGACTTGGAGCTTCTCCATCTCAGTAGTGTGCTCTTTCATCAGCTCGACAGCCTGGCTGGACAACTGCTGCTGCACCTCAGCCGGTTTGAGGCAGTCTTGATGCTCCTCAGCGAATTTCTTATGATCTTCTGCGGAAGGCGAAGCGCGGTTAGCAGAGAAGCGAAAGAAAGAAACACAGGAAAAGCCGAGTAGACGGCAACGTACCTTCCAATCTCTTGATGGTGGTCTGGCCACTCTCGACGAAGGCACGGCAGTTCTCGTGCTCGTCAGTTAGGGCCTTCAGCTTCCCTGCAGAGTAAAATTAGTTAGCGCAAAAAGCAAAAGCGGGCGTAAACACCAAACGCAAGAACCGCGCAGCTAGAAGCGTACCTTCAACTTCAGACAGCCTCAGAGTGTTGTTCATCACTTCCTTGTCGGCTTCCTCGGCGATCATCTTCTCTTTTTCCAAGGCAGCAATGCGCCTCTTGGCAATGGCGTGATTCCAGAGTAGCCGACGATGCAAGTTGGTCCGTTTCAGTACGCTGTTCTGAGAAGCAAAAGAAACAAGAATCAGACAAAGTACTTGAGATTCAACCCGAGAAGGTGGCTACTCGGGAGAGTGTCCGCCTACTCGGCCAGAATCTCGGGACTGGGTGATGGATAAGGAAAAGAAGAAGAGTAGAAAAGAAGTGAAAATGCAACTCGGAGAGGATGAATAGGAACTTACCGCGTAGGATTGCTCGAGGTCTTCGGCGTTCTTGCGGTGGACAAACATCTTGGCAGCAAGTGTAGCAGAGGTGGTCGAGACAGTCATGGGTTTGTAACCCAAGTCCACCTTGTTCCAATCCAGACGCATATGGTCGATGTCGCCCAAATCGGTGCCGTTCCAATTGGTGTTGCCGAGAACTTTGCTGTCCCACTTGGCGTCGATGAAGCCGATCAAGTCGAGTACTTGCTCGAGGCTCTGGGACGTTATTGCCTGGTCTTGAACTCCACGAGAAGCAATGGAGATGGACTTGTCTTGATTTGGGGCCGGGGGCCTGGAGTCCACTGCCACGGCTTTCCTCCCTTTCTGAAGAGCAAGATTCCGGTCCTTGGGGGAAAAGCCGACCTGGTGCTGATGACTAACCTTCACCATGTAGTCAGGGTAGCAGGGCTGATCAGCTGCAGCGGCGGCGGCAGCAACCGCGCTAGGATCGCGAATAACCAGCTGACTGGACTGGCCAGTTGATGTTGGCGGCGGCATGTCGGCAGCCCGCTTCTTCGTCTTCTCCTTCTGGGCAGTTGGCTTCGCGGCTACTGGCTTCTCGGTTTTCTGCTTCTCGGTCGTCTTCTTCTCAGCCTTCTCCTTCTCGGCGGCTTTCTTCTCAGCTACCTCCTTCTCTGCAGCATCTTGGGCACTCTTCCTTGTAAGCGGCCTGGCCGGAGGGCTGGCTGCAGCCTCGGTTGTCTGCACCAAGGAGGAATCTGGCTGTGCGCTGCCTTGATCTGTTGGTGGCGCCAGGGGCGCGCTATCCGGTGCGGCGTCTGGCTGAGCGCTACCCTGCGCGGCATCAGGTTGCGCGTCGCTCAATGGGTACTCCTCCGTCACGGTGACTTCTTCTACCCGGTGCTCGGTAGCGGGATCCGGCTGTGAGACATCCATTTCTTCTACCCGCGGCTGGGCTGCGGGGTCTTCTTGTCCAGCAGCCCCTGTTGCTGGCTGCTCTTCTCCTTCTTCCTGCCGCTCAAGGGCGGCATCGTGGTGCATCTCGGTCTCTTGATCTTGGTTCTCCTCAGCGGTGTTGGCCGGAGGAGAAGGTGGCTTCTCTTGGTGAGCAGCGTCCTGCGCCTCCTGCTCGGCGCGGGACTGCAGCTCTGGCTCGATGTTTTGGGCATTTCTGCCCTCGGTTTGTGCGTTGGCGGTGTTGTTCTCATCGCCGTCGAGGTCGATTAGATTGTCGACATCGATGGCGGCCTTCTTCTGGGTCTCGGTGGACGCAAGAGCGGCGTCCGCGTCCAAGGGGTCTCTTAAGAGAAAATTGTGTTCAAAAGCAAGAAGAGGGCAGAGGAAATCAAGAGGAAACAACGAAGCAAAAAAGATTGGGAGTCAACCGAGAAGAACGAAGTAAACAGAAGCGTGCAACCGAGAAGGAACTTACCCCTTGCGGGAAGGAATCGCTGGCCTCTTTCTCTTCACGACCTTCTTGGTCGTCTTCTCGGTCGCCTTCTTCTTCTTGGCGGGGGGTTCTTGGGCGCCACTGCCTGTCCGTTTGCGGGTGGCAGGAGCGGCAACTGCAAGAGGCTTGACGACCTGGGCTGCCTTGTCCTCATCCTCATCCTCATCTTCGCCATCAGCATCAGCAACATCTATGAAATAGAAAGGAAGAAAAGCACTTCAGAAGCAGAAAGCGATTGGTTTGCGCTGCTCGCAGTCAGAGGGGATAAGTTCCATTACCTTCAACTTCATCTTCGGACCAGTCATGAAGAGACGATTCCGCGGGATGATCACCCGCCTGGGCGGCGTCAGAAGGATCGAGCTTGTCCGTGGTCTCGAAGGAGGCCTGGTCATCTTCTTCTCGGTCAGATGACCAGTTGCCCTCGAAGCACTCACAGCTCTCAGCAAGCTGGCGGTCAAGGACCTGAAAGAACAGAGAAACATCGCAAATTAGCCGAGTAGCGTGGGGGCATTCTACCCGGTTGGGCGTGCAAACACAAAGCACACTACGCCTAGGGAAAGTTGCTAAGTATCCTACTTGGCAAGGCGTGCAAACACAAAGCACACTAAGCCTAGGCAGTTCTGATAACTGCCCTACTCGACGCAGAATGCAATTGCTAGTCGCGGCAAGGAGGGAAGGCTGTCTACTCGGATTACATATAAACTGGAAGCAGAGGGAGGAGAACATACCCGTGGAATCGGCTTCGTGCGGCTGAAGGGGATGAACCCATACTGCCAGTTATCTCGGAGGCTTGTGGTCAGGATGGACCTTGCGTGCGCGGCGATTTCCGCGTTGCTGAGCTCGAACGTGGTCGTCCGAGTGCAGTCGCGGGGGCCTCCCAAGTAGCACATTGGGTGGGAGCGTTGCTGCAGAGGCAGCACCCGGTTCCGGATCCAGCAGGCCACGGGATCATCGCTCTTGAGGCCCTCTCCGATTAGTTCAGCGAGCCGCTCCTCCATCTGCACGGCGTTGCGGTCGTTGGAGGGCTTCGTCTTCCAATTCTGCCCGGATGGAGCTCGGTTGCTCCAAGCAGGCAGGTTGATGCGGTCCGTTACCTTTCCCCCCTTCGTGGCGGGGATATTCTTCACGTAGAGGAAGGATTTTTGCCACATACGGACGGAATCCAAGCCCTTGATGCGAGGGTGATTGGTTCCCGTCCGCTGCACCATCATGGCGCTGCCGGTGTCGGTTACCCGGCTGCCAGAGGCCGCGCCGTCCTTCTTCCCTTTGCTCTGCTGGCGGAGGTGGAAGTACTTCAGCCATGTCTGCACCGTGGGGCGGACGCCAAGAAAGGCCTCGCACACCACGGTGTGATAGGCGAGGAAGACGACTGCGTTTGGGGGGAGATGGTGCATCTGAACACCGAAGTGGTCCAGAAAGGAGCGGAGGAAATCGAAAGCCGGCAGGCCGAATCCTCGCGCGAAGTGCGCGAGGAAGACGACATGCTCGCCCTCCCGTGGGGCCGGAACGATTTCGCCGTCGGACGGCCGGCACTGAACACCAGGAGGAACCCTCCGGGTGTTCACGAGCCAGGAGCAGTCGTCGACGGTGACATCAGAACCAGCCCAGCCGGCGCGAGCAGCCATGGCAGCGAGTGAGAAAGCGGTGGAAGGTTTGGAAGAGTCTGATGGAAAGAATGAATCCGCGGCGGCGCAAAGAGTTGCGCGGCGGCGGAGGGCTCGGCGGCGGAGAAGAAACAGAGAGGCGAAAGAAGAAAGTACGGAGGAAGGAGAAGAGGAAGTTACCGATGGGGGTATTTATACCCTCTCCCCAGATTACCGTTACCATCGGGGTAGTGGGATCGATCGTGGCCATAACTCTCGTGTGGTGGGGCCTGTGGCCGGTTAGAAACGCACGCAAGCGCGGAACGCGCGCGTAACGGCCACAGTTGATCCCACGACCAGATCGTGGGTTATTACTGCGCTTTATGGGACATGACGAGCCGGTGGGCCCACTCTGTGAAAACTGGGCGCGTGGCACGTCGTGTCCTGGGCAGCGAGACGTCGGGGTCGCGGATGCTTGACACGTGTCCAGTTGCAGCACGGAAGGCTGGATTGTGCTCTGCGCTGCAGAGACTCTTCTTGAGAAATTCTCTAAGTCCTTTTACTCGGACACAGAGAAGGAGACTAGCCCTATTCGGAAGAAAAGAGACCCAAGGCACTTTCCAGAGTGCTACCCGGAGGTTTCACTCGGCATCTTGAGGCTCAAGGGTGGTGTTGCAAAGATTGGTTTTAAGCTGGCAGAGCCTAGTGAACGAGTTCGCAAGACTCTACCAGCTTCGGGGACTGCTGTCGGGGGGTTACCCCCGAGTAGGGTAAAGGCAAGTGGTAAAGGCAACAGTCAGAAGAGAAGTTTGGTCGAGTAGCCGCCTACCCGGTACTTGCTACCCGGTCGACTGCTACTCGGTCTTACGAAAAGATGACCAGATGGAGATATTAAGCGAGTTATGTCCGTTCGAGTAGAAGAGCTGGTCCGAGTAAGATTGGCGGGAATCTACTCGGGCCAGAAGTCAAATGAGCCGTTCTGACACAGGATCCCGCGTATCCTGGGTCCGTACTTGGCACTATTCAAACTACTGTTCATCTGGGACCGGCCTGCCTGACAGCGACAGAGTGGAAGCAGGCGGTCGCAGGATAAGGGGGCCCAACTCTGTGTTTGGCACAGTGATACCAGACTGTCCCCTTGGTTTTGCCCAACGACTTTCCGGATGCAGCTAAGATTAGGAACCAAAGCTGTCAGCGGGAACTCGGAAGAAGGACGATGTGCACACTATGTCGACACTTGTCCGTGTTTGGACGTATCCGGCTGGGCACCGTGTATATAAGGTGCCCCGCCGCCTCCTGCGTGAGGATCGCATGCTGGGACACAGGAAACCCTAGATTCTTGACCTAGTTCATCACAAAGAGAGAAGAGTGGCTACTCGGTAGCGAGAACATTGTACTGTGGCTACTCGGTGAGACACCAGAATACATAAAGAAAGGAAGGAGTAGGGGTTTTACCTCCTCACGAGGGCCCTGAACCTGGGTAGATCGTGTTGTTTGCAGTGTTTAGTTCTTACCTCACGCGGCTACTCGTCGCGTGATCCCTCCCCGAGCACCTCCAGCGTCCATCGTTCCCACATCTTTAGCCATCCTATGGCATCTGCCGTGACACCACCACGACAGGACGCCAAAGGTGCATTTACTCGGGTTCAGCTTCATCTTATATTTGCGCAAGTTGGCAAAAGTTTCCTCAAGGTCACTAAGCAGAGTATGTGTTTTATTCGTTTTGATGACAATGTCATCTACGTACACCTGCACATTTTTGCCGAGTTGATCATGCAAGCATTTCTGCATGCATCTCTGATAAGTAGCACCCGCATTCCGCAACCCAAAGCATATGACACGATAGCAATAAGCCCCGTACGGGGTAATGAAAGCAGTCTTTATTTGATCAGCAGGGTTGAGAGCTATCTGATGAAAACTAGAGTAGGCATCTATGAAAGACAACAGCTCACAACCAGCAGTGGAATCGATCACCTGATCGATGCGGGGTAGCGGAAAGGGATCCTTGGGGCAAGCCTTGTTCAAGTCGGTGTAGTCGACGCACATGCGCCATGCGGTAGCGGCCTTGGGGTCCTCTTTCTTCTTCTCAACCATGACCGGGTTGGCTAGCCAATCCGGATGCAACACCTCCATGATGAAATTGCTTATCAGCAGCTTGGTGATCTGATCACCGATGGCCTTCCTTCTCTCATCTCCGAAGCGGCGCATAGCCTGCTTCACTGGTTTGGCGTCAGGACGCACATGTAGCGAGTGCTCAACCAACTCCCTCGGGACACCTGGTAGATCCTCATTGGACCAGGCGAACACGTCCCGATTCTCACGGAGGAAGTGGATGAGCTCGCTTTCCTATTTCTCCCCCAACCCTGAGCCAATGATGGCAACACGGTCGGGGAACTCAGGGTCGACCTGGATCTTCTTCGTCTCCTGAGATGCCTGGAACGCCGTCCCGTGCTGGGAACTCAGCATTCCAGGCGCACCAGTTTGCGCGGACTGCGCCATAGCCACCACCTCGTACATCTTCTTCTTCTCGGCAGCAATCACCATAGACTCCGCCAACTGAGAACCAGCAGAGGCACACTCCATAGACTTCTTGTAATCACCAGATATGGTGATCACGCCATTGGGACCAGGGATCTTCATCTTCAGATATGCAGTATGAGTAGAGGCCATGAACTTGCTCAGAGCAGGCCTGCCGAGTAGGGCATGATAGGGTCTCTGGTGATCAACTACCTCGAACTGCAGGCTCTCTGTGCGGCAGTTCTCCCTGGTACCGAATAGCACGTCTATCCATACTCGGCCAATCGGATTGCAAGAAACTCCCGGCACAATGCCGTGGAAAGTGGTCTTGCTGGGTAGCAGCATGTTCTCGGCCATTCCGAGCTTCTCAAGTGTGTCTTTGTACACAATGTTGATGTTGCTGCCGTTGTCGATCAGTACCTTGCTGAACTTCACGTTCTTCTGAGGACCCAAGAAGGTGGGATCCAGCACCAAGGCGTAGCTACCCGAGTTGGGCATCACCTTAGGATGATCCGCTCTGGACCACGTGATCTCTTGGTTGCACCAGTGCATGTAGTGAGGAACAGCAGGGATCACAGCATTGACCTCCATGGCACGCATGTGCTGAGATTTCTTGTCGACATGCTCAGAGGTGAAGATCATGTAGCTCTCGTGATGCTCCTGGTATTGGTTGCGGCCTCCATCGCCATTGTTACCATTGTTGTTGTTGCCTCTGTTGTTGTTGCCTCTGTTGTAGTTGCGGTTGCGGTCGTTGTTGTTGCTGTTGCGGTAGCCATCATTGTTGAAGTAGCGGTTGGCTCCTAAAGCCACCTGGTTCACATTCTCTCTTCTCGGGAAAGCTGGAGGCCGGGCAGCGGGTGCATGAGCAGGCTGCACCGCGGCGTTCGCAGCTGGCAGAGGAGGAGGAGGAGGCAGGCCCTCATTCTTGATTTCTTCCCACCAACTGCACTGTCGAGTAGTGTGGTTGGCGGGTCTAGCGGGATGCCGAGTATGGAAGCTGCATGGGCCATCCTTCATGTCCTTGAAGACAAAGTTTGGTGCCGGACGCGAGTTGCCGCTACCCTGCTGGGGAGCGTTGTAGGGCTTCTTGTTGCCTTGGCCCTGATTCTGGTTCTGCCCGTACTGGGCTCCAGCAGTTTTTGGCCTCTGGCTACTCCCAGCTCCGGTAGCCACAGCATTCACCTCCTCCGGATCATACCGGGTATCAATCCGGTCACCTCTGCGCTTGTTGCGGAACTCACTGCGCTTGTTGTTGTTGTTGTTGTAGTTTCTTCTTGGCTCAGCAGCATCGAGAAGAGGCTGAGTTGGGTCGCCGAGTGCGTACTAATCCGCAATCCGGATGGTCTCAGCGAGAGTACTCGGCATCTCTCTCTGCAGCCTTTGCCACAACATGCTGCCATGCCTGCAGCCCTGCGCAAACCAAGTGATGGTCTGGGCCTCGTTCACACCTTCACAGGTGTTCCTCAGAGTACTCCACCGAGTAAGATACTCTCGGTCCGTCTCCTCTTCCCGCTGCCTGCAAGCGGATAGCTGCTGCGGCCTATTCGGCCTCCGGTAGGTGCTGGTGAAGTTGCTGACAAATGCCTCCGCGAAGTCAAGCCAGCAGTTGATGCTGTGCTTGGGCAGGTTGTTGAGCCAAGTTCTTGCTAGTCCTTCTAGCATCTGCGGGATGTACCGCACGGCCCATCTCCGGTTGCCGCCTGCAATGTGCACGGCCGTGACATAGTCATTGAGCCAGTCTTCCGGCTTGGTGCTGCCGTCATAGCACTTGGTCCCCCTAGCGAGCTGGAACTGCTTCACGGATGGCTCCGTCATGATGCGTGGGCCAAAGCATTCTGGGCCAGGAGGCCCCTTGCTCTCGAGTTGCGCAGATAGGCTGATCCGGTCCAGCTTGTGTCTGGCATCACTAGGCTCCAGCACACGCTCACCCACGCGATCCAGGATGTCATAGCCAGCCAAACCCATAGCCGAGTAGCCATCATCATATCTGTCCACATGCACGACTGCAGGTTGCTCCACCGGGTTGGCGGCTGGCATAACCGCACACGGCTGCTGCCTTTGCCGAGTAGGCTGAGCCACCTGATGCCGAGAAGGGCCTGGGCGATCTCCATCTCGCGCCTGGCTATGAGCTTTATGGGCTTGATAGCCTGCTCCTGCAGTGTTGTGTTTTTGACCGGACTGTCGCGGCACAGCGTGCTGTTTCGCGGCGACAGCCGGGTCGTACACCTACATCTGCCTGTCTCTGCCAGAGTGCCCGCTCCGGTCCCTCTCACGGCTGGGATGCGGTGATGAGGCCTGATCGTTAGATCTGGCCGCATGCGAATGCACCACCTGAGAAGCTCCAGCATCCGGGTTGGCTTTCCGGAACTCCTCGTTCTGCCTAGCAGCCTCTAGCACTAGCTCATTGAGCCTCTCCTGCTGCCTAACGCGTGCGTCGCCAGCGAGATGCGGCAACTCAGCAGCTACAGCCTCAGCAACTCTAAGGGTTTTGGCGGGGGTGCTGTATTTGGGTCTGGTGGTGGCGGTGTTTTGGCTAGCAGCTTGGCCAGCAGTTTCACCAACTGCTGCCATCTCGGTGCCTAGGTTGCAGCGTGTAGCCCCTGCCTTGGCAGGCCTCCTCACTACAGGTGTGAAGCCGTGAGCTCTGTTGTACTCGTTCTGGTCCAGGTTAAGCTCAAGCCTAACCTTATCCAGCTCCGCCTGCTCGGCGAGCATCTCCTGGCGCTGCCGGTCGAGCTGCGCCCTCATAGTCATGAGCTCGAGCTCGGTGGGAGGCGGCATGCCTACTCGCACGGCGGATGCCGGTATCGTCGATGTCGTGGAAGGAGGGATGTTGTGAGGCGCATCGTAGGGCTTGTGCGTTCTCGGGTCCTCGCTCGTGTCAACAAGCTCCTCAACGACTGCCGCAGATGCGGCCGCGCCCTTCCTAGCAGCGATAGCCGGGCCGGTCATCAGCACATCCACGCTCTCCGCAGAACAGCCAGTTGGCCTTCCGCGTGCGGCGATGACAGCAGGGGGATCTTCCGCGACATGCACCTGCTCGGGGTACTCGCGGACGATGATGGTGGCGACGTAGACGAGGTGCGAGCCGAAGGAGAGCATCGTGCCGCCCTCTGGCATGGCCCTGCCGCCGAAATCGCCGGCGTTGTCGATGACAAAGTCGAAGGAGCCGAATCTGTGGACAAGGCCACAGACCACGCGCTCCCCAGTAGCAGAAATGGATCCCGTCCGAACGTGAACTCCAGCCAGCGCCGCAGGTTGCCCCACGGTGGGCGCCAACTGTCGTGGTGGTGTCACGGCAGATGCCATAGGATGGCTAAAGATGTGGGAACGATGGACGCTGGAGGTGCTCGGGGAGGGATCACGCAGCGAGTAGCCGCATGTGGGATGAATCAATCACTGCAAACAACAAGATCTACCCAGGTTCAGGGCCCTCGTGTGGAGGTAAAACCCCTACTCCTGCCTTTCTCTCTTTATATTTGTGTCTCACCGAGTAGCCACAGTACAGTTTGGCCTACAGCCGAGTAGCCACCCTTCTCTCAATGCCACGAGTAAGCTAGGTGTTCTCTCTAAAGACGCGCCCCTCACACAGGAGGAGGCAGGGCACCTTATATACTGGTGCCCAACCGGATACAGCCAAAGGGGGAAAAATACAAACAGATGTCGACATAGTGTGCACACTGCACACTTCCAGCTTCCCGCTGACACCTTTGGCTTCCTGGTTTGTCTTGTGTGGAAAGTCGTTGTGCAAAACCAAGAAGCTGATCTGTTATCACTGCCACCATCACAGGGTAGGCCCCCTAACCTGCGACGCCCTGCTGACACCCTGGCGCGGATAAGCACGCGCTCTGCAGATGAACAGTGCTCCAGTACGGACCCAGGATACGCGGGATCCTGTGTCAGAACGGCTCCTTTGACTTCTGGCCCGAGTAGGAAACCGCCATTTCTACTCGGACCACTTCCTCTACTCGGAGGAGAATAACTTCCTTGATTCTTTCTCTTGGCCATCAGTGTGTACGGCCGAATAGCAGTCAACCGGGTAGCGAGTACCGGGTAGCCAGCTACTCTGCCAAACGTCTCTTCTGATCTTGCCTTTAGCACTTGCCTTTACCCTACTCGGGGGTAACCCCCCGACAACATCCACAATCTTAAAAGTTATTGTCACTCTCCCAGATTACTGGAGGCATGAACCCCCTATCTAGCATAAATACTCCCTCTTGGAGTCACAAGCATCTACTTGGCTAGAGCATCTACTAGCAACGCAGGGTATGCGAGATCACAAATAATATATATGATAGATCTATAATCAACTTGACATAGTATTCAATATTCATTGGATCCTAGCAAACACAACATGTAGCATTACAATAAGATGATCTTGATCATGTTAGGCAGATCACAAGATCTCAACATGATAGCACAAAATTGGAGAAGACAACCATCTAGCTACTGCTATAGACTCGTAGTCCAAGGATGAACTACTCACGCATCACTCTGGAGACATGCATGGTGATGAAGAGCCCTTCGGTGATGATTCCCTTCTCTGGCAAGGTGTCGAGAAGAGCTTCAGAACCTCCCAAACTAGGGTTAACGATGATGGCGGCTACGGAACTTTTCGTGGGTGGAGACCCGTGTATTTAGGGTTTTCTCAAGGAAGGCATTATATAGGCGGAAGGGCGATGTTGGTGAGCGCCCAGGGGGCCACACCATGTGGTGGCACGCCAGTGGGCGCGTCGCCATATGGTGTGGCCACCTCCCTGGCCCCATTCGGGTCTCCTTCGGACTCCGTGTACGTGACAGAGAAATAGGGAGTTCGGCTTTCGTTTCATCCAATTCCGAGAATATTTCCAGAACAACTTTTCTAAAATACAAAAACAAGAGAAAACAGGAACTGGCGCTGTGGCCTCTTGTCAATAGGTTAGTCCGAGAAAATGCATAAAAATGCTATGAAGTGTATAGAAAACATGTAGCAATTGGCATACTATCAACATGGAACATCAGAAATTATAGATACGTTGGGGACGTATCAAGAAGCGGAACTTGTCGGGCCAAGTCAGCCGCCTAAGCTTAGGGGTGAAGACAAGGCACCCCTCTCTGTAGTGGAGGGACGCCTTCCCCGCCTCCTGAGGTGCGGAACAGAGATAGTCCCCCTCTCTATAGCGCGAGGGCCTTCAGCAAGTGGCTCCTGAAGGATGCGCTCGTTCTCTCGGGGTAGACAACCCGATGAAGGCATACTCGCCACCACTGAGCGGGGATGCGCTCTGTTGCTCTGGTAGGCGCAGTCCGTGGGCACGCCGATCCAAGTACAAGTGAGGCGTTCCGGCCCTACCTATGATTGGGATCGTGTCCGAGCGGACTCCTCGCGCCCACGGGCGAATGCCAGGAGTCTTAGGATTCAAGCCCGCCAGGTGTCATACTCGGGAGTTGCCTATGGAGGAGGGTACTCCATTAGAGCGTCGACCATGGCCAATACCTCCAACCGAGTGTGAACACCTGACAATTGTGGTACTGAAGGGCATGAGACAGAAGCCGGAGGTCGTTCTCCCGCTGCCGATGGCTGCTGCCGATGGCTGCTGCCTCCTAGGGCTCAGAGTATCTGACTGCCGAAGGTGAGGTAGAGGTGGCTAGGATCCTCCGGTGGGCTGCTCTCTTGGGGACCTCTTTGGGGGCCCGCCAGCGTTGCCATTACGATTCGCTGCAGCGCTAGCCGACTACCGCTGACCTGAGGAGTTTTTCCTAGGTTGGACAGGAGCTTCCGATCGGGACCGCTCCCGATCAGCCGAGGGTTGCTTTGCTGAAGTAGGTTGACGCCTTTGAACCATCGCCACGGCTCCTTCTGCCGAGAGAGCCTCGATCGCCGCCTCTTGATATCTACCACACGTTACTACTCGTGTAGACTATGTTGGGCCTCCAAGCGCAGAGGGTTGTAGCACAACATCAAATTTCCATCAAGTGAGGAACCCAAGGTTTATCGAACTCAAAGAGTTATAGGTTGAGTATATCCCTCTAAAGCAACCATGCAATTAAGATATAAGAATTCCCTTGTGTCCCAAACACACCTAATATAGTTGTCAATTGTATAGGTGCACTAGTTCGGCGAAGAGATGATAAAATATGGGTAATATGGATGAAAAAACAAGGTGTATTAAATCTGTAGTAAAAATGGATGCAAGCAAACAAGTAGTAAAACTGAAACAAAATTATATAGAAATGGTGGAAAACAAGGCCTAGGAATCATACTTTCACTAGTGGTCACTCTCAACAACATTAACATAATTAAGCATATGATACTTCCTCTAACAACAAGCATGAATGACATAGACCGAAAACCGTTCCTCGTGAATCAAATAGGATGGGAATCGTGTATGGCTACACAAGCACACCTCAAAGTTCACGTTCCCATCAAAGAACACCCCAACTCTGTCACTCTAGGCATCCAAATATAGTACTAATAAACACCACAACATATCTCTTGAATAGTATCTTTCTAATCAATCTATAGCACCCGCACCGTCACCCTGGCACTATAGAGATTATACTAAACACAAGCATCAAGAAACCTCATGATTCCAATTCAATCCAACATAGTAAGAACAAGATCATGGTAGGTATCCCTCTAATCCACAGTCCATATAGTCAAGGTGACTCTGGAGAATTATACTAGATAAAAATAATTAAGTACATCATATCCATTACATAATAAAGGGAAAACATCATAGATTCAACAATGATAACATAGCACACGATCATAATCAATATCACATCATGGGAGAGAGAGAGATAACCACATAGCTACTATAACGAGCCCTCAACCTCGAGGAGGGACTACTCACGCGTCATAGTGGGAGGCAGCAACGTCGATGGAAATGGCACCGGTTGCACTTACCCGTCCCGGCACGGTGCCAGTTAAGGAACTTCTATCCCCTGAAGTAGAGTTTTCGATGGCGGCAGAGCTCAGCTGCGTTTCTGGAAATATTGTCGACTGTTCTGTCATTTTTAGGTCAAACGTGATTTTATAAGCCAAAGAGCGACACGAGGCGGTGTCAAGGTCTCCCAGGGGCCCCCTCCCCGCGGCCACCACCCCCTGGGTGACGTGGGCCTCATCTTGGGCTGCCCTTCTGGCTCCTAGAGTTTTCCGTGGAGAAAAAATTCCACAAAAAATTCAGCTCAATCCGAGCACTTCGATTTTTGATCTATTTTTGCAATGCACCAACAAATAGACATGAACCGTCACTGGGGCATCTTGTTACTAGGTTAGTCCAATAAATGATATAAAATAAGGAAAAACAAAGGGAAAACATGTAGAAAACAAGCATGGAGCATCAAAAATTATATATACGTTTGGCACGTATCACCTCTCCACCTACACGTGAACGTGTGTGTGCGATGTGGGTGGATCCATGGCCGCGGGCATGCTCTGTGCCCCCGTGTTTGTCCTTGAGGGCGGCATATCCGTCATGTTGACGCATCTTCCGAAGGCCTGATGCAGATTTCGGCACGCCCCCTACCTGGTGCGCCAGATGTCGCGTGTCGGAACACAGACATCGGGGGAAAGCTCGGCTCCTCCCCCAAGATTTGTTCGGCTGAGGGTGTGGGAGACCTCTGCGTTGTGGATCGCAAGATCGGCGAAGATGATCTTAGAAGGATGACACACGAACATGTTATTTACGCATGTTCGGTCCATTCGGAGATGTAAAACCATGCGGCATGCTTGTTTGATCTGGATTGATAGTATGGGTGGTGTTTACAAGGCTGGTTCTTCCTTATCTCGGGGAGAGGTTTGGGATCTGGTGGAGTCTCCCTCCCCTCATGGACTCGATCCTCCTTTTATATCAAGGGGTTACCACAGCTGTCCCTTTGCATGAGCTACACTTGTCATTGGTTGCGCCACTAAGTCGATGAGGTGGAGGTGGTGAGGAGTGGAGGTGGCCACATCTTACCTCCAACCGGACATGCGCCATGCCTATACCTAGGCTGGACATGCGGGTTGTCTTGTCAATTCTCGCGCACTACCGAAGGGCGCGACTCTGCTTGGTCTCTATCATCCTGCGCCAAGTGTCCAACCAAACTTTGCTAGGTGTTCACCCCCTCCCCCGGGAAGGGCTGGTGTCAGGAGGATCCCGGGTATGATTCGTCTCTCCGGGCATAAAATAACACTTGGTGATACATACCTTTCTTCATGATAGGGGAAGCTCGGGCTCTCTCGGGAAGCACCATATTAGTTGTCTTTCTCGTGATAGCATCACGGGCCCACGCGACTAGACATAAGGGACACCCCTAGGGGCATAGTGTCAACACCCAGTAACCGTACTTAAATGGGAGAAACCTTATGGTTTCTATAAGATTAACATGGATGTTTGTTACTTTCCTAAGGGCGTCTCCAACGTTTAATTTCAATTCAGCCCATAAGCTAGGACCCACATCATATGTTATAGCAGATTAAAAAGCTCACAATGTTTAAGGTCCAGCTAGACCTTAAGATAGAGCCCACATAGCAGAACTTTTGGACCAATTGCCAAATATAAACAGTTTAAAGTAGGTGAGAGAAACACTACTTTGCTTTATTAAATTCCTTGTGACAAGGCCATAGTGGTATTGGTGGGTCCTAAGAATTTAAACTTAAGTTCTAGTCCCACAATGTATAAGAGTGGGTCTTAACACCAATTTTTTTGCTTAACGGCTCCCCTTATTTCTATATTGGAGACACCCTAATGGATTTGGAGCTGCGGCACCAATTATTTGTAATAATAGAGTGCCTCGGATGGCTTTCCCTAGAAAAAAAAAGAGAATGGACGAAACATTAGACCTAATTAGGTTTTCCTGATTTTCTAAACATCTGTATTTTTTAAATTGTAGGAAAGCGGTTATGAATAAAATAATTATCAAATATTTTCCTACAAAATCCAGTATATCAAAAAAAAATCTCTTGGACTATGATAAGTAGTTTCCACAAAAAATAATTTATATGTACTGTTTTGAACGATTTACGGTATTTTCGATGAAACTTAAATATTTTGGTATTTAACTATCAAAGTGAGAAAAACCCTTCTATTAGCCTTTTTTTTACCTACACGGAGTTATGACAGATGTCGTTCAATTCTTTTTGAGACGAAGCCAACCAACTCAAGATGGACCATGGAAGCCCATCTCGTGGAGCTGGAGGGCACCCTCCAGCTCCCTTGATCGTCCTATTTTGTAAATTTTCGTGCTACCACCTTTGTTTGACAAAAAGTATCTATATATACCTTTGGGAGATTTATTTTTCAAGGAATAGAATCTGGGAGTCAAAACAGATATATAAAAATACATAATAATCGTTGTCGGAATCGCCTCTCGTCGCTTCTCCTCCGTCGTCATCATCTCCTCGTTGCTCTCCACTATGAAGTAGGAGTAGTCCACGCCCTGGACTATCAGTTTATGGTAGTAGCTTGATCATATTTCTATGTGCTATCATTGTTTTAAATCATATTTTTTTTGAAAAGGAGGCAAAGCCCCAGCCTCTGCATCGGGTGGATGCATACGGCTTTTATTAGCACCAACATTCAGAGTTTTACAAAGTAATAGTCATCAAGTTACATCCAAATTGAAACGTGAAGAAAGTAAAATGGACCATGGTCCACTATGAAGCAGTAATCCTAAAATCATGCTGCCATCCGTTGGAGGTAAGGATGGCCCGGACTAAAGCCAACAACCGGTTGCATCCAGCCTCCATAAATGGGCGCTGGTCCTGTGGCAGCAGGAGAGACCAGGTGGAAATCCAATAAGTAGCCTTGTGCACAATCTGCAAAAAATGAATATTATGGGCCTTGTTAAAAACCACGTCGTTGCGACAATTCCAGACAGCCCACAAGAAGGCAGTAGTCCCAATCCTAATTCGTCGTCTATCATTCTTGTGAATTCCAAACAGCCATGCACCAAACATATGGTGCAGACTCTCAGGAGGGGGGATATTAAAGGTGAAATGGAGCAATCTCCAAATTTTAGCCACAAAAGGACATGAAATAAATAAGTGATCAATAGTTTCATCATGATTACAGAAAGCACACTTTGTGCAACCATGCCAATTCCGCTTTAAAAGGTTGTCCTTAGTTAAAATCACGCGCCGATGCAAAAACCACATGAAAATTTTGATCTTGAGGGGTATTTTCATTTTCCATAAATATTTATGTTCGAAAGGAGGATCAGTATTCATATAATCATTATACATGGATTTAACTGAGAAAGCCTCGTTATTATTCACCGACCAAGAGAACACATCTTCCTCATCAGAAAGAGAAATAGACATTAGCTTTTGGACAAGATGCAACCATGCTGTCCAGTTGTTCCCTTGCAGGTTTCTTCGGAATTGTAGATTAATGGGAGGTGCGGTGGCTAACACATCTGCAACAAGGACATTCTTGTTTCTAGTAATGTGGTACAAACCAGGATATTGAGAAGCCAATGCTTCATTCCCCATCCACACATCTTCCCAAAAGCGAGTTTGTTTGCCATTGCCCAACACAAACCTACCCCTCGAGAAAAAATCATGTCTTACCGATAAAATACCGCTCCAAAAAGGGGAATCAGTTGGTTTCGGTTTTATTTGTGTTAGAGTTTTATCTCCCAAATATTTATTTGTCAATAGTTCTTTCCAAACCCCATCTTCTTTAAGAATTTTGAAGAGCCATTTGCTCGGCAAACATCTATTCTTAATGTCTAAGAGTTCTATTCCTAACCCCCCTTGATTTTTCGGCCTACATATCACACTCCATTTCGTCAATCGATATTTCTTCTTCTGCTGATCACTTTGCCAAAAGAATCTACTGCGGAAAAAATCTAATCTCTTTCTTACTCCCACTGGAATTTGAAAGAAAGATAGTAAGAACATGGGTAAGCTAGTTAGACAAGAATTAATGAGCACTAGTCTGTCCCCGTAAGAAAGAAGTTTACCAGCCCAACACGCTAGTTTCTTCTCAAACCGATCTTCCACAATTTTCCATTCTTTTAGAAGTAGTTTTCTGAAGTGAATTGGAATACCAAGGTATCTAAAGGGCATAGTCCCTACTTCACAACCGAAAATATTCCTATACTCTACCAGGTGATCATTAGCATTTCCAAAGCAAAAGATTTCACTTTTATGAAAATTAATCTTGAGCCCAGATAACTGTTCAAATAAAGACAAAATCAACTTCATATTCACCGCCTTTTCTAGATCATGTTCAAGAAATAAGATTGTGTCATCGGCATATTGCAGAATTGAAACCCCTCCCTCAACCAGATGAGGTACTAAACCCCCAACCTGCCCATCCTCTTTAGCTCTATTAATAATGATGGCTAACATATCAGCCACCAAATTAAAAAGCACCGGTGATAGGGGGTCACCTTGTCTTAACCCTTTACACGTTTGAAAATAGTGGCCAATATCATCATTTACCCGAATGCCTACGCTACCCTTTTGGACAAAACTAGAGACCCAATTACACCATTTGGGATGAAAACCCTTCATCCTCAAAACTTGCTGGAGAAACTATCTATAAAATTTAAATCATATGAGTGGCCCTACATGATTAGGACATTGTTTATGTTATTTTCATGGCGGATGAGATGATTTATTCTATGCACCTTATGGTATGTTATGATTTGAGATATTTTATTTATGCATGATGTGATCTTGTTTTATTTGCATATCTGATAGAATTTCATTATAGATAGTTGATGCAGGGTGACAGAAATTGATGAACAACAGCCCAATTCTTGAATACACGGTATATGGAAGCACATGGGGACCTTGAAATTTAACATGGTGGTTGGACGTCTATGCCTTAGTAACTTCCTTGATTGCTCACATATATGGTCTTGGGACCAATCACTAGGGGGTGTATCCACGTAGTATATGCTAATGTACGTGACTGCACCTATTTATGGCTTCGCCTCAGAATTATTTATTCTATACACTTCTTTTATACAAAATATCTTGTGGTAATTGTGTCTAGATAAAATGAACCCATGAACTCTTGTCCTTCTCTTCCATACTTGCAAACTCATTTTTTTCTTATTCTGTCATTTCACGTGATGACAGAGAAAGAAGGTCTTTTTCTCCCTCTCGCTCGCCCCGCTCCCCCTCCCCCCCCCCCCCCCCGAGGGCGACGGGCAAGCCCCAACCTCCGCCCCATCTCCGGCCTCCTCTCCCTCATCCTCCCCTGTCGCCGCCGCCGGCATAGATCGTCGGGCTTCTCCCGCGCGTGGCTGGCGGTGGCGGGCCAGCTTCTCCCCGCGCGCGCTGAGAGGACTTGGGGGGTTCCCGACGGCGGCGGTGCCCCTCGGCTTGGTGGTGGTCCGGTCTGCGGTGGGGCCCGTGGCCGGGTGGTGGGTGTCACGGCGGAGCAACCGTTGGCTGCTGGGAGTGGCGGACGCCAGCGCGTGGCCATACCTAGTCGGCCCAGATCTGGGCCCTGCGAGGCCCATCTGGTCCTCGGCGGGCTGCAGCAGGCGTGGTGGTGCTTCCCTCCATGGACGAAGAGCGAAGGCCGCTGCTTGGGACGGTGGTGAAGGCGGTACACCTGCTGCAGTGCGGCGATGGGACTTCACGAGCCCATATGGGCTCGGCCGGGCCAGGAGGGCCTGGTTTGTCACTGCTGCATCCGGTCGGCTAGCGCTCCCGGCGGTGGAGGCAGGTCTCTCCCGTGTGTCGTTGTACCGTTGACCCTCGCCGGTGGTTTTGCTTCTTGGTTCTGCAGACCTCGGTGAGACGGCGGTGGTGAGTGCTTGACTATGGTAGCGTGTGCTGGTGGGTGGCGGGAGTGGTGGAGCGTCAGGGTGTGCCCGGGGGTGGTTTTTGGAGGTTGGGAGATATCCCCGCCGTCTCGGCACCGACGCGGTGACGCTGCGGGTGTCGCCTTCCTTCCTAAAGGGTGTCGGGTGTACCTCCTATCCATTCCCTGTTGCGAATCGGGGAAAACTCTAGGATGACCGGGGGTAACCCTAGGAATAGTCCGGGCAGCAGCAGCGTCGTCGTCGCATCCCCTCTTGAGGTGTTGTTTGGTTCGCGGTGACCCGGGGCGATAGGAGCGTGGTGGAAATCTTCGGAGGGCGCAGCGGTCGAGGCCCATCCCCGTTTTCGTCGAACCGCCGGTGCCGGCTTTGTTTTCTCTTGTTTTTTCTTCTTCTCTTTCTTTTGGGCATGATGTGTGCTGTTCGCCCCAGCATTCTTCATGGTTGTATCAGTTGGTTGGTATATTAATATAGCGGGGCGAAAGTCTGTTTCGAGGAGGTTATTTCACTTGACCTATTGCTCGTTGTTCCGAAGTTGTTTTCTTAAGTGCATAGAACTTATATAGTGACATATGTAAATTGAGAGGATAAATATGTTTTCCTGTTGCGACGGTTTGATCCTCTATACTTTCACATTGTAATGTGCTACAACTGTCCACTACACTTGGGGATAATCACATCTCTGCTCCCTTCAGGCGACAGAGGCGACACTTCGCGTCATGACAGGAGTGAGATGACCAGTATATTTAGCCTTTGGAAACTAGTGTTTAATTGAACTCGGACTTCTACGATGAATGGTGTACGTGGGCTTAAAATATTTCATACACAAAAGTTTACCTCTAGTTTATCTTGGATTTTTTCGCGGTTTGATCGGTTGCGATGGCCAAAAAAAGTTAAATTGTTTGCTGCAAATAGATTATAATTAAAATTTCTATGTTCTGCTATTTCCCTAACTTGCAACAAGACCTACTAGAATATCAATCTCACACACATATAGGCCTACAAGAATACAACATGTAAGAGCATCTCCACCGGCACCCTCCAAATAGCCCAACGGGGGTCCGGACAAAAAAAAAAGGCCGCAACGGCACCATCCAAAGGTGTCCACCCGCCAATTTTGTGTTCGGCCCCGCAGCCCACCCGCCATACTTGGGGGCCTGGCTAGGGGCGCCAGACATCGTCCGCTCACCCCTCCCGACAGGGGGACCCATCAGAGGGAGGAGCAAATCCGCGCCTTCATAGAGACGGAGCGACAGGTCTACCAGCAGCTCAACGCGAACGCGGCGTCCGATGAGCAGCAGGACCTCGTCGCGTGGTACGAGGGCGAGTCTGCGTCGATCATGGCCGCCCGGCGTGCTGGCCACGAGGAGTTGAACGTCGTGCGGGCAAAGCCGAGAGGCGATGCAGGCTGCCCGGAGCGACGTGGCCAATGCCCACCGCGCCCGCGTCAAGGACGCCTTCCGTCGGGCCCGCGAAGCTATGGCGATGGACGTGGAGGCGGTGCGACGGTTGGACCAGGCCGAGTCCGAACGGCGCAAGGCTGCCCTGCGGAACGAGAGGCGTAACCGCCATCCCTCGGAGCAGTCGCAGTTGCACCGGATGCGGATGCAAGTCAGAGCGGAGCGGCGCTGGCTCGCTACGGTGGCGAACCCATCGGCAAGCGACCCATCGCCCTTCGTCGAGAATGACGACGAGGCTGGCCCCTCCAATATGGTGGTCTACGACGACGACGAGGAGGACGAGGAGGAGGAGGAGGACGTCTAGGATAGTGTTAGGTTAGTTTTAAGTTTCCCGCCGTAGTTTAAATTCAAATGTAATCGTATGAATGTTTTAAATCAAAGTTTCTAATCGCCTAAGGCCTCGTTCGCTTAATCCCTAACAGGCAGGGATCGATCTGGATTGCGGCCCAATCCCGGTTGTCCAGCCCGGCGGGTGAAATTTTCCAGCCCAGCGTTTCCGACGTCTTCGTTTAGCCCCCGGCGGGATTGCGGCCCGGTCCATCCCGTCCAAATCTTTCGCAAATGGTCTGGAATGTTTTTCTCGCCACTTGACCTGTGGAAGAATATCCACATGGATTGGGTGATTGGACGGGATACACCCAATCCCTGCATGGATTGTTTCCACGTTTGGTTTGAATCCCAAAGAAACGAACGAGGCCTAAAGATGTTTGTGTCAACGGCGGCTAGATAGGAGGCTCGAATTGGAGTGTGTCGCTGCGGAGCACGCCCATCAAATCGGCGGACACATGTGCGACACCCTCCAAAGGAGAACCAATTGGGGGTGCCGTGGAGATGCTTTTTAGAGACAAAGTTTAAGAAAGCGTTCCTAAAATTCCTAGTGCACATTACGACAAAGGGATGCAGCCTATGCGGCCGAACGCAACCGTCAACACGCGGCAGTACTGCAGTAAACCAGCGGACTGACTACTAGCATGGCTTTACTTGGGGTGAACTACTTTCTGTACGCACCGCAGGCGCACCAAAAGCCCAATAAAAACCCCACCCTCCTCTTCTTCCTTGCAGTTCTCACTTCTCACCCAGAGAGA
This sequence comes from Alopecurus myosuroides, assembly GCA_028641055.1. Lineage (NCBI taxonomy): Eukaryota > Viridiplantae > Streptophyta > Magnoliopsida > Poales > Poaceae > Alopecurus > Alopecurus myosuroides. The sequence goes on along the minus strand of CM054057.1, from coordinate 474,220,600 downwards.
GTTTCCCCCGTTCAGCAGCAGGTCCGCTCTTCGATCCAAGAGAGCTGCTCGGATTGGCCTTGCTGCATCAGGTACCGACTTATTCAAGCGCTTATTATCGATTCTTTCTGTGCATTCGCGACATCTGCTCGTGATGTCGCTGCGCGTTAACCTGTTCTTGCCTCCGGTGTGAGATGTCGCCATTTTGCTTTGGCCGCAATCTCGGGCCGTAATTTATCGATGTTCTTAGAACGAATCAGATTTGTGCGTGCTCTGTTCTTGCCCTAGCGATTTCGCCTGACATAGAAGATGTGGTCCGAACCCTTGCCTCCGGATATGTCGCCATGTTCTAGTGATTTTATTTTCGTTGGGAGGCCGCTAGAATGGGGATTCGTCGGATTGTCCCAGTTTTAGCAGCTTTCTTGTAGCATTCTTATCCCCCTAAGTTACTGTTACCCTGCATACCTGAATCCACGAAATGGGTCCTGCGTCTTTAAAGTACAGTATAAAATTTGTGTTCAGGCTGGCCGTACGAAAATTGCTAATAATAGTACTCCCTCCGTCCACTTTTATAAGGCTCACTTCTTACTATTAAAATGCTAAGAAGTGTGCCTTATAAAAGTGGACGGAGGGAGCAGATCGTTTGGTCAATAGTAGTACTAGTGCAAGTGGGCCTGTCGAAATCCAAAATGACACTCAGCTGTCGCTGTTTTCCCCTCTAGACAAAGGATGGACTTTTACAACACCTGATTTTTCACAAATTTCCACATGACATACTATTTATATAAATAATAATATGTCAAAGTAATATAGATTCGACTCCAAACATTACATTCTATCAGTTCTCCTAGATACACTTGATCTTATACCAGATCATGCCGCATTCGTTTGGAAGAACATTTTCACATACTAGCCAACATGATGATCAGGTGTGCGGCTAGGATAAAATAGCATAATGTATTCTTTGGAAGAATGTTATCATAAATTACTATGTGTGGTGATATTTCTGAAAATTGATAACTGCTACTACCATTTGTCGGCCACAACAACTTTCTTGTATCTTAAGAAGCTAAATGAGAGAACTTACCTTCGAATTTTATAAGATGGAAATGGTTTATGCTTTGCATTGCCTGCGGTGTAAATATACTTAAAAATTATATTTGAGATTTTTTTGTATTATTTTATCCCCTGGTGCATCTTTCAGCTCTGCGATTTCAACCCTTTAGGCTTCCTTCCTTTGGAATTCAGCATATACTCCATGCTTGCCTTCTTCCTTCTAGTGGGGTGTATTTTCTCCAGCATTCATTATCGAAAAAAAAAAATCTCCAGCATTGGAAATGGAATGTCACTGAAGCACACACGCAAAACCAGTCCTAACTTATGCAATTTTGGTATGGCATGGATGAAATACATATAGAAATATGGTTGTGATGTCAAGAGTTTATAGTCGGTAGTTCCTATATTACATGTTTATACTTATATCCAAGCAATTTACAGTTTTCTTTGATAATAAATAGATTAGAGTTTGTCTATGGTGTGATCTGTATGTATGCCTATATCACAGCCGTTATAACTCGGTCCCAAGCAACCTCAACATGAGCTGATCAGCTGAGTATGCAACAAGATGAACGGCTATAGTTTTGTTTTTTCACTGATTTACATGGGGATTTCTAGGAAGAGTGTAGTAATGCTGTAATAGATAGATTGTTACACGCTCTTCGTTTATCATTACTCACACGATATTATTATTTCAGGCTACATGATGGCTCTATTAGATATCATCGAGTTGAGTGATGACGAAGAGATTGTTGTTTCAGAACAAAATGATAAAGAGATTGTTAACTTGAGCAGTGACGACGAGACTGCTGAAGACTCCCATGATGATTTCACATGTGGTGACCCTGGTCAGCAGCCAACGACATTGCATGATGGGCAGGCTGTTTTTGTTGCAGAAGGTGAAGGAAGGGAAGAAGGAACTGAGTATGAAAATGCAGATGAAGCTACACCATCGTCCTCTGTTATGGGAAAAGGGTCTCTCGGTACAGCTGCATCACAGAACTGTCCTCGCACTCCAACATCAGCATCATTCCCCCGTAAAATTTTCTCCATCCCAACCTTATTTCAGTAGTACATTGATAATACAAATAATTGGCATGAATAAACATGTTTGATTCATATTTGGAACTAAGAGTGACAGTGTGACACCATCTTAGAGCCACGATTTCTTTTATTTTTGTTGCAGGCCCTATATCCATCTCCCTGACGGCCCTAACTGTTGCAGAAGGTGTAGGAAGGGAAAAAGGAACTGAGTATGAAAAGGCAGATGAAGCTACACCATCCTCCTCTGTTGTGGAAAAAGGGTCTCTCGGTACAGCTGCATCACAGAATTGTCCTCACACTCCAACATCAGCATCATTCCCCTGTAAAATTTTCTCCACCACAATCCTATTTCAGTAGTATTACATTGATAATACAAATAATTGGCATGAATAAACATGTTTGATTCATATTTGGAACTAAGAATGACAGTGTGACACCATCTTAGGGCCGCGATTTCTTTTATTTTTGTTGCAGGCCCTATATCCATCTCCCTGACGGCCCTAACTGTTGCAGAAGGTGAAGGAAGGGAAGAAGGAACCGAGTATGAAAATGCAGATGAAGCTACACCATCCTCCTCCGTTATGGAAAAAGGGTCTCTCGGTACAGCTGCATCACAGAACTGTCTTCACACTCCAATATCAGTAGCATTCCCCTGTAAAATTTTCTTCATCCCAATCTTATTTCAGTAGTACATTGATAATAATACTAAATGCTATTTATCAAAAAAAGTACATTGATAATACAAATAATTGGCATGAATAAACATGTTCGATTCATATTTGGAACTAAGAGTGAAAGTGTGAAGCCATCATAGAGCCACGATTTCTTTTATTTTTGTTGCAGGGCCTACATCCATCTCCCTGACGGACCTAACTGTTGAAGCCTGTGATGCGAACCTGCTGAGAGTAAAGGCGAAACGTCGTAGAAAACTCGTCCACACAGATACACCTTGGAGAAGTCCTAGGCTTGAACGTAAGAACAAAGGTCGTAGCAAATCCGCGGTAGAGCTGGCAGTTGATCTCAAGAGGTCTCGCATGCTCGAAGAACAAAGCACCTCAGCTGCATCACAGAATGGTTCTCATACTCCAGCAGCAGTGACATTCCCCGGTATATTGTTCTCCATTCCTTTCTCAGTTCAGTAGTACGTTTATACTAAACTAGAAATATCAACAGCAAGAAAATATTGCAATTATTCATATTTGGAATTAAGAATAGCACCGTCTAAGAGCCACATTTTTTTGCTGCAGGCTCTCTTCCATGCCCGTGAAGGCTCTAACTTTTGAAGCTTGTGATGCAAACTTTCTGAGAATGGAGGTCAAATGTCGTAGGAAGCTCGTCCATACCGATGCACGTTGGAGAAGTCCTAGGCTTGAAGATAAGAACAAAGGTCGTAGGAAGTCTACGGTAGAGCTGGCAGTTGATCTCAAGAGGTCTCAGATGCTCGAAGAATAAAACACCTCAGCTAGGAGCCAGAAGAAAAAAAGTTGTCTCTCTGCATGCACCCAATGTAGAATGTGCAAAGACCATTACTAATCCGGCAAAACTAAGGTAGCAGTTGCCTGAACATGACCATTCTGAAACTGTCTGAACTTTTTTTTTAATGGGAGCTCGACTTGGGTTGTGCATCAATCGATGCACACAGCCTTATATATTTATTGCATAGTTTTAGAGTTTGAGTATGACCAGTTTAAAAAGCACACAAGGTGCACACTGAGAGCAGTTTCAGCCTGAGCATTGATAGTGGATGACACTAGCAGAGTTGGGGCAATTTTCGTTGATTTTTCTCACACAATGCCATACCAATCTGAGGGGTTGGGGGTACATATTTATAGGCTGCTAGCCAGCCAAGCATATTCTAGATGCTAGTCTAAGATGATGTCCTTGACCTTATCCTAATAACCAGTCCTTGATCTTATCCTAACAGATAGTCCTTGACCTTATCCTAACAGACAGTCCTTGACCCTATTCTAACAACCAGTCCTTGACACAAGGATCATGTGCACCCTAGTACAAAGACCAGCCCCACAAAGACCACAGTACAAGAGCTTATCCATCATTCTCCCCCTAAGTCTTGTACGTCGTCTTGAGGGGAAGTTGAACCATCCCGATCTTGGAGCAGAGTTCGAGGAAGTTGATCCTCCCAAGAGGCTTGGTGAGCAGGTCGGCCAGCTGATCCGTGGTGTTGATGTAGCTCGCCTTGACGCTTCCTTCTTCCAAGCAGCTTCGGATGAAATGGTACCTCAGCCGGATGTGCTTGCTCCGTTCGTGGAAAACAGGGTTCTTCGCCACGGCCAGAGCGGACTTGCTGTCCACCATGAGCTGCACCGCTCCGGTGTCCCGGCCGAGGAGATCACCAAGCAGTCGAGAAAGCCATAGCGCCTGAGTGCACGCGGTGGAGGCTGCTATGTACTCGGCCTCGCAGCTTGACCTGGCCACCACCTGCTGCTTGACCGACTGCCAGCTCACAAGACACTTGCTGAGGAAGAAGAGGATCCCGCTCGTGCTCTTGCTGGTGTCGATGTCGCCGGCGTGGTCGCTGTCGCTGTACCCGACGAAGTGAATCGCCCCGGGAAACCTAGGATAGTGGAGGCCGTGGTCGAGAGTCCCCGCTACGTAGCGGATGATTCTCTTCACAGCCTGCTGGTGCTCCGTCGTCGGTCGCTGCATGAACCGACTAACGTAGCCGACGGGGAATGCCAAGTCCGGCCGTGTGTGGGCGAGGTAGCGAAGGCTCCCCACAAGGCGTCGGTACTGTGTAGCGTCCACTTCCTCCGTCGTGCTGTCGCGGCTAAGTTTCAGCCGCTCTTCCATCGGAGTGAGAGCTGGGTTGGAGTCCGTGAGCCCAGCCCGCTCAACGATGCGCTTGGCGTAGGCGGACTGTCGAAGCGTGATCCCGGAGTGATCCTGGTGCACCTCGATCCCTAGGTAGAAGGAGAGGAGCCCTAGATCACTCATCTGGAAGGCGGCCTTCATGTCTTCCTTGAATGCCGCCACCTCTGCATCCTTGATACCGGTGATCACCAAGTCGTCGACGTAGACGCCCACCAGCAGGGCATTTCCTCCACTGCCTCGTCGGTAGACGGCCGCCTCGTGCGGGCATCTTTAGCGTGGAATCCAGCTTGGCATTCCACGCCCTTGGTGTCTGCCGCGGGCCATAGAGAGCCTTGCGCAGGCGGAGTACCTTGCCCTCCTTGCCGGGGATCGCAAATCCCGGCGGCTGATGCACGTAGACTTCCTCCTTCAAATCGTTGTTGAGGAACGCCGACTTGACATCCATGTGATGCACACACCAGCCCTCCTGGGCAGCTAGCGCAAGGAGAAGTCGCACGGACTCCACCCGCGCCACGGGAGCGAAGGCGTCGTCGAAGTCGACCCCTTCCTGCTGCAAGAAACCTCGTGCCACCAAGCGAGCCTTGTGCTTGACGATGGCGCCGGCTTCATCCCTCTTCAGCTTGAAAACCCACTTAAGGGTGATCGCGCGGTGACCACGAGGAAGGTCAGCGAGCTCCCATGTGCCGTTCTGCTCGACCGCATCCATCTCCAACTGCATTGCGGCACGCCAAGCCGCGTCTCTCGCGGCCTCTGCAAAGGATCGAGGCTCGTCGTCCTCACACGCAAGTTGCAGTTGTGCCTCCAGATCGCGTGACACCAGTCCCGGCGCTGGCTGGTCGCCGAGAAGGTCCTCCATCGTGCGGTATCGTAGCGGCTCGCCGTCATGATACGCGTCGATGCGCTCCTCGTCGTGAGAGAGCGGGGAGGCAAACTCCACCGGGCTCGGAGGAGTGACTGTCGGTGCTGGAGTACGTGGCGCCGCCGACTGTGCTGGAGCCGGTGAAGGGCTCGTCGCAGCTGAGGTTGTGGTCGGAGAGCGTGGTGCTGCTGGTGTAGTAGACGCCGCGGTACGTGGAGACTCGGGGACTGAGGTAGGCCCGCTCGATGAAGGACTGCCTACTCCCCCAGCTTCCTTGAAGTGGACGTGCTCGACAATGAAGTCGTCAGACGTCGGAGTCGAGCCGTCGTCCACCGCCTTGTCCCACGCCCATCCTTGCCCTTCGTTGAACGCGACGTCTCGCGCCATGCGCACACGTTGTGTCTTTGGGTCAAGGATGCGGTAGGCCTTCGAACCCTCCACGTAGCCGATGAACACTCCCGGAGTGCTCCTGTCGTCAAGTTTGCCGATGTGGCCAAGCTCCTTGGCGAATGCCAGGCAGCCAAAGACCCGCAAGTGGGAGACCGCCGGCTTTCGCCCATGCCAAGCCTCGTACGGCGTCTTGCCGTCGAGTGCCTTAGTAGGCGAACGGTTGAGGATGTAGACAGCCGTCAGCACCGCCTCTCCCCAGAAGACAGCCGGCATCCCTCTCTGCTTGAGGAGAGCCCGAGCCATACCCACAACCGTCTGGTTGCGCCGCTCGACAACGCCGTTCTGCTGCGGGCTGTACGGCGCTGAGTAATGGCGCTGGATGCCCTCATCATCGCAGTATGACGCGAACTCAGTCGCCGTGAATTCGCCGCCATTGTCGGTGCGCAGCACGCGCAATTTGCGGTCGCTTTCCGCCTCCGCAGCAACCTGTGCACGCCTGATGGCGTCTGCCACCTCTCCCTTGCTGCCAAGGACCGTCACCCACATGTAGCGAGAGAAGTCATCGACGAGCAGCAGGAAGTAGCGTCGACATCCTGGTGTGGCCGGAGTTACCGGGCCGCACAAGTCCCCGTGTACGAGCTCGAGCCTCTCCTTGGCTCGGAAGCTCGTCCGCTGGGGAAAGGGGAGTCGCCTTTGCTTTGTCAGCATGCAGACGTCGCAGAACTGCTCCAGATGGTCGAGGCACGGCATGCCTCGCACCATCTCCGTGGCACCGAGCCGCTTCAGGGCCTCGAAGTGAAGATGCCCAAAGCGCTCATGCCACTGCCATGCCTCGTCTTCCTGACGAGCAGCGAGACAAAGGGGTTGTGTCACCTGCACGTCAAGGATGTAGAGACGGTTTTCACCTCTGTTTACCTTGGCGAGAAGGCGACGTCGGCGATCCCAGATGCGTAGGATCCCATCCTCGATCAGAACGCGCGAGCCATTCTCGTCCAGCTGTCCCAGGCTGATGATGGAGTTCCTCAGCGCGGTGATGTAGTAGACACCGGTGAGCAGCCGGTGCTCTCCAGTCTTGGCGGTGAAGATGACGGAGCCGACACCCTTAATCTCCACGGTAGAGGCATTCCCGAACTTGACGGAGCCTCGTACGTCGGAGTCGAGTTCGGCAATAACTCCCATCGACCGGTCATGTGGTGTGTGGTGCCGGTGTCGAGGCACCACCCGCTAGTCTTGTCCTTCCCGGAACCATCACCAAGAAGGGCGTGAGCTTCTCGCTCGTCAAAGTGGAGGAGAGCCGCTGCGACCGGTGCCACTGGAGGTAGCTCGATGCTTGCCTGCGCCATGAACAGAGTCGTCTCCTCCTCCTCCGCCTGTGCGACATTGGCCTGGCCGCGTCGTGGCTGTCGACACTCATTGGCCCAATGGCCACGCCGGCCATAGTTGTGGCAACTGTTGTCCTGTGCTGGCTTGGGCTTGCCAGCGGCGCCGTCCCAGGCACCTTCGCGGGCGTCACCTTCAGCACGTCCTTGTGCCTTGTTGTGGGCGCCTTTTCGCGCTTGCCGCGCTTGCGGCGCCAGCCGTGGAAGAGGACTCCCCCTTCTTCCTGTCGCCGAGGCCAGCATCCCACTGCTCTCGAGATAGGAGCAGCTTCCCGCCGGTGGCGATGGGCCCCGAGAGAGACGGTGGCTCGTCGGTGTCGACGACCTTGAGGCGACCGATCGCCTCCTCGATCGTCATCGTGGAGAGGTCCAACAAAGACTCGATCGAGCGAGCCATCTGCTTGTACTTCTCGGGGATGCACCGAAAAAGCTTCTCGACGGCTCTCTCTTCGTTGTAGGTCAGATCGCCGAACTGCACCATCTTCTGCAACAGAGTGTTGAGACGGAGAGCAAAGTCATCAACGTCTTCACCTGGCTTGAAGGCCAGGTTCTCCCACTCCTTGCGAAGTGCCTGCAGTGTGGACTTGCGAGCACGGTCACTACCGATGCGTGCTGCAGCGATGGCGTCCCAAGCCTCCTTGGCAGTCCGCTTGTTTGAGAGCGAGAACTGCATCTCGGGCGGGACTGCGGCGATGAGGGCGTCCAGCGCCCGTCGATCCTCATGGTGGTCGACGTCGCCGTCCTGGACCGCCTCCCACATGTGCCGCACCTGGAGCCTGATCTTCATGATCGCGGACCACTCGACGTAGTTGGTTTTGGTGAGGGTAGGCCACCCAACACCGGGACCAACATCCCTAACCACAGTCCGAACCTCGTAGAGGCCTCGGTCTTGGTCGACCCAGCCGCCGTCGCCATGCACGCTCCTTTTGGAGCGCCACCGCGATGTGCGCCGGCTTGCTCGGCTGCCCACTGCGCCGCCCGCTCCCGCGATGTGTCGTCGCGGTCTGCGTCGACGCTTTCGTCAGCCGAAACGGAGCTGCTGGAGCTGTTGCGGAGTGCCTTGGCCTCCGCCGTAGCCTCACGTGCTGCCTCCGCCGCTGCTGCTGCTTCTACCTCCGCTCTAGCTGCTTCTAACTCCGCTCTGGCTGCTGCCAGCTCCGCCGCTGCTAGCCTCGATGCCCTTGTTGCCGCCGCAGCGGCTGCTACAGCCACTCGCTCACGCTCCTCTGCCATGGCGCGCTCGGCCTCCTGCCGACGCCGTGTGCTCGAGGTAGCCGTGTGCTGAGAGGGGCTTGTGGACATGGCTTGCTGCTGGGGGGCTGTTGCGTGGAGTAGAGGCTGACGAGCTTCTGCTCGACAGACCGGATGGTGGAGAGTAACCAGGGGCAGTCGGAGCAGCTGCTGCTACCGGCTGGGGCTGCTCAGCTACCGGGGAGAGAGGTGAGCAGGAGATGCTCAGACTACAAGACAACTTGGCTCTGATACCACTTGAGAGCAGTTTGTAACATCCCAAGTATGAAAAATAGCCATTAGAATGTTTTCTCTCTGTTATTTTATGTTTTGCATCATGACATCATGTTCATTGCATTTGTTTTGTTTGTTTTCCATTTGTTTTCCTCTGTTTTTATTTGTTTTCCTTTGTTTTCTATTTGAATTTCAAACCAAATTTTAAACCTTTTGTTTCATACTTGTGATGTTACAATTTCCAAAATGATATTTCAAATCAAAACAATCAATTGTATCCATTAAAGTTGTGATTTCAAACCTGTTGATTTATTTCTAATCAAAAATTCATTTAATACCAAACCCTTTGCAAATTCAATTAATTTCCAAAACAGCAACCCCTTTTGAAAATTATGAAAATGACAAAACACTTCCATCATTTGTTTCCATTAAACTAAGGTTCAAACTATTTAAATTATTGCTTTCAATATTTCACTTAATATTCAAAATTCATTCAAATTGCATTCAAATTCATTTGCATTTTCCAAACAGCAACCATTTGAAATTAATGAAACAAAACATTTTCCAAATTAATTTGTTTCAAATAAACTTGAGGGTCCAAAAACTAATTATATGTTTATTTTTAATAAATCACTTAATCTCAAAATACATTCAAAATTCAACCAAATTGCAAACAACAAAATATTTTGAAATACTTTGAAATCCAAAGTCGCACTAAGTTGCTGTTACAAAAAAAATAATCACTACACAATTTTTCCTAATTTTTCTACTCCTAAAAACCTCCCTTTTCTTTCCTATGCCAATCTGCAAACAAAAAAAAATAAAGAAAGAAAAAATAAAAAGAAGCAGCAAAGAGAGAGAGGGGCAGGCCCAGCCCACCATCCTCTCCCTCAGGCCCAATACCCCCTCGATCTTCATTTTCTTCGTACGGCTGCGCATCCAGCGCCTCCACGTCGACAGAGAAGGGGGAGCAACGGCCATCACCACCTCCTCCCCCCTATAAACCTAGCTCGATGCCCTAGGGTTTCCCCTCTGCCCTCTCCTCCTCTCTTCCCTCTCCCCCGCCTCCATTCTCTCCCTTCTCCCTCTCTCTTTCCTCTCTGCTCCAATTCTCTGTACTTCTCTGAACCAGTACCAACCGAGCACCACCACTCCTCCCTCCGACGATCGCCGGCGATCTGGCTACCTTCCGGCCAGGGTAGGCGCGGGGATGGAAACCCCCGGCCACCCTCTTCTTCCTCGTCACCTCAGCGGGGGCCGGGAGGCACCGGAGCGCCGCCGCCATCCTCTCGTCGCCGGCCACCCTCCCTGCTCCGCCTCCCTCTGAACCTCCCTCGGTGAGCTCCGCCTCGCTCCTCCCTTCCTCCCTCTCGCAGCACACGCATCCGTAGCACGTGCACGCACACGCGAAGACCACCCCACCGCAGTGGCCCTGTCGCCGCCGCGCGAGCAGCGATCGCCGCCGGGTCACCGTCGCTGTTTCCCTTCCGTGGCCAAGTCTGAATTTTTGCCTGTCAAACATTCAGTTAGCCACGCTATCTGAATGTTAACCTACCTCGCTACCCTTACTGTCAACAAGCGCACGCACACCGCAGTGGCAGTGACTCTCTGCGCGCACCCGCGAGGTGGGAGTTCGAATCCCACCCCCCACGGGATTAAAACCCCTTTTATTCCTTCTATTTTGCCAAGCCCTGCGCAGATCCTTTTATCACAGACAGGTCCCTGTCAGTTCTTTTCAAGTCCCTGCTGTTAACTTCTAGATCCCTGTTAGTTAATTCTAAGTCCCTATCTGTAATAAAAATGGCAGAATAATACCCAAAATATAAAAATGCATAACTAAATCATCCCAACTCCAAATTCAACTTTTTAAATATGTATCTTGTACCAAATTGAATTCTCTACCCAAATATAAAATTTGTTTACTGTTTTGAATATTTTAAACCGGTGAAATATTTGAATTCTTGTTTAATTCACTTAATTTTGCAAAATTCATAACTTGGGCATAAAAATTCCAAATTCAACAAACTAAACATGTTTTCCATTCAATTTTTCATATACTTTGCAAATATCAACTTTGTTTACTGTTTTGAATAATTTAAATTGCTGAAAACAACTGTTTATTAATTAATGCATTTAAAATTGTCAAATTAATAACTTGCTTATTTTAAATCCATTTTCAACAAATAAAATATGTTTTCCATGCTAAATTAAACCACCTTTCCAAATATAAAATTTGTTCCATGTTTTGAATAATTGAAATTGGTTAAATAATTTAAACCTTGTTTAAATCATTTAAAATTGTTAAATTCATAACTTGCTCAAATTAAATTCTTTTTGAACTTATAAAATATGTTTTCCAACCATAAAAGTATAACGTTTTCAAATATGAACTTCATTTAATGTTTTGCACAAATAAAAATTCAATTAAATTCAAACTTGAATTAAATTCATTTAAATCTTGTTTAAACTTGTTTAATTCATAAGTAATTATTCTAAATTCTTTTTCAACAAGTGAAACATGTAATCCACCTAAAATTTTGTGGTCTTTCCAAATATGAACTTTGTTATCTATTTTGAACAATTTAAATTGGTGAAAACAACAAATGCTTGTGTAACACCTTTAAGAAGCAAATTTTCATAACTTAATAAATAAAATTCCAAACTTGGTAAACTTCATTTCAAATTGTTTCTATTGTTGTTTTCTTTCTGTTTTCCTCATCCATGCATCATGCTAATCCACTTTCACCTGTTGGTTAGTTGTAAAACAATTATTTCAACCTTAATTTATGGGCTTTCCATATGCAATCCAACTTGCATGTGGGTCCATTTAATCATGTTGTTACCATGTCAACTAGTTTATTTTTGGATGCATCAATTAAATTTCCATGCATCATCCCATGATTGTGCACTATGCCATGTTATTGATTGTTTGTCTCTCTGCGTTGTTTGTTTGCTTCTTCTCGGATAAACGACGACGTTGAGACCGACGATACTTACGACACCCCTTCTGAGGACCTAGCTCAGTACCAGGCTGCTGAGTTTGCAGGCAAGTATTCACTCACATGAACCATTGTGTTCCTTTCAACATTGGATACCGATACTTTCCGTTGTCTATTCTGCTAGCCCTATGAATCGTTGCTTCTGTTACGAACCTATCACATGTTATCCTTTAACCTGATATAGCCTCACCTCCACACCTATAACCTTTTGCTTGTTGCCCGTGTCTTACTAGCATGCTTAGGGTTGTTTTTGCTCGAGTCTGTTGCCCGTTACTTTCTGTTACTATATTTCTATTATGTTCTGGGGCTCGATGTTAAACAACAACCTGTTAATTTTGAGGTAATAATAATTTGATGATAAGGCACCGGCAGGAGGCCCGGCGTGGTTTTGAGGCCTGCTAGTGTCGACCCTAATTAGGAAAAGGGTCTTGTCTACAGATCCATGATGAGCGCACTAACCGCATGTGGGAAGCGTGTATGGGCGCCCCCCTCAATTTGATTCGATTCGCATCTCGTCCAAATCGCCTCATTTAGTTCGGGTTTTCCATTTGCCGCATGCATGATCTTGCGAACCCAGGCCAGGGTGGAACTTTTGTAGTCGGCATTTAGGGAGACACGTTCTTAGAGTGCTATGAGGGTCCCCTTTTCTTCGTGGGACTTGATTAGCCGTGCGCTCAATTGCACGGGGTTCTTTGGGCTTGATGCGAAGAAGAGTTGAGTTGTGTTGAGTGCCCCGCTTGGTGGGAAAGGCCTTTCCATCTGGCGGGTTATTCTTACGTGTACGGCCAAATTGGTGCACCCCTGCAGGGATAAATCTTCTCGAGAAGCCGTGTTTTCCGCGGTTATGGTTGACTTGGTGAAAGTACTCGCTAACAAGTACTCAGAACAACTTACACCTAACTAATGATAACTTGACTAGTAATAGTCTTATTGACACAATAACCTGAACCATCATTAATCCAACTGTGTGAGTTATCCTCGGATTGCTTCTTTGGATAAGGGGCGAGATCCAGGATGGGTTTGTTTGGAGTTAGTTGGTAGTTGGTTCCGATACGCTATCTTATCTTCTTTCTGTTTAGCCGGAAGTGGTAGAAACTCTGTAGTTGGTTAGAGCAGCCAGTTGCAGCATCTTTTGTGTCACCCCTTTCTTCCGTTGAACCCAAAGCATCTGTGCTTGGTGTTGACGGGTTACCCTTTGGTGAATTGTGAGTCTTGCTTGCCAGTACGTTTATGTACTGACCCCTTTGGGGCTGTGGTTTCCGCAGACTACGTTTCCGAGAATCCCCATGGTGGCTACTACGTGGAGTATGACGAGGCTGCTGACGAGTAGATAGCGGACCCGGGCAGGATCCGAGACTTCGTGGATGGGCTCCGTCTTTTCGTTTCCGGCCTCTTAGGCCTATTTGGATCTTGTCTGTACTCAGACATTTTGGATGCTTCCGCTGTGTTGTAATGATGATATGTTGGGACAGGTGTCCTCTGGATGATTGTATTTGCTATCTCTTCTCTAGTGAGAGCTATTTGCAACTTATTTCAATCTTTTGTGTCTTAGAGATATGTTGTGTTATCATTTTGTTCAACGCCGTTGACGTACCATGTGTGTATGGTATGAAGTACGTCAATGGAAGTATCTGGATTTCTATGGGATGGTTTGCGCAGACGATGAATAGTAGAGAATGGTTGTCACACGTTTACGTGTTGGCCTGCTCATATTGAGATGCGGGTGCCGGTATGCCCCGTAAGCCATTTTTTCTACTATTTAGCGGACTGTGAGTATCCCCTAGAAGTCCGGGTGCGACAAATGGTATCAGAGCCCGTCTGCCTGTAGGATCCCTTTTTACTGGTCGCAGTTGAGTCTAGAAACTATTTTGTAACTATATAGGAAAAATGAAACGTGAGAGTAGGAATTCTGCCATTTTATTTCTTTCCCCACCCACCCTCCCTTTTCTGGTAAGGAAGTGCAACGTTGTTTTCCCTTCTCATCTAAACTTTCAAGTTAGGATTTCACGAATCCTGGTTTCTCTGGGATAGTTATATCTACTAGACCATAGGAATGGAGGTGGTTGTGACATGATTTATCATGTTGCCTACTCACGATTGAGAACGGAGGCGTGTAAGCCCCGGAAGCAGATCCCCTATTCCTTAAACAGTAGATATTGATCCTTTAGAAACCCGGATGGGTTTTCCGTAGTACCTCAGGAGTGTTTTGTTTTCGTGCTTTCCCGATATTGCTTTGATATCCTTTTCGTCCGTTGAAACCTTGTTGTTGCTTTCCACTTCAGTTATTCCACCGGCGTCTAATCAATAACTCTGTTCCACTCTTCTGGCCAGATAGTCTATTCTCCAAATGAATCAAGTTCTATTCAACTATACACCCTCAATACAAAACCTCTCCCTTTACTTGAAAATGTTCCGGTGGTTTGCAAATTCCCTGACGTCTTTTCAGAAGAGTTGCCAGGAATGCCTGTCATCTTGAACTTCCAGAAAAACTATCCAATGTGCACGATGTGTTTCACGTGTCACAGCTAAAGAGGATCTTCGCAAGAAGTATCCGGACCTTTTTCTTTTCTCAGTAGGAATCTCGGGGCGCGATTCCTTCAAGGGGGGCGTTTTGTAACATCCCAAGTATGAAAAATAGCCATTAGAATGTTTGCTCTCTGTTATTTTATGTTTTGCATCATGACATCATGTTCATTGCATTTGTTTTGTTTGTTTTCCATTTGTTTTCCTCTATTTTCATTTGTTTTCCTTTGTTTTCTATTTGAATTTCAAACCAAATTTTAAACCTTTTGTTTCATACTTGTGATGTTACAATTTCCAAAATGATATTTCAAATCAAAACAATCAATTGTATCCATTAAAGTTGTGATTTCAAAACTGTTGATTTATTTCTAATCAAAAATTCATTTAATACCAAACCCTTTGCAAATTCAATTAATTTCCAAAACAGCAACCCCTTTTGAAAATTATGAAAATGACAAAACACTTCCATCATTTGTTTCCATTAAACTAAGGTTCAAACTATTTAAATTATTGCTTTCAATATTTCACTTAATATTCAAAATTCATTCAAATTGCATTCAAATTCATTTGCATTTTCCAAACAGCAACCATTTGAAATTAATGAAACAAAACATTTTCCAAATCAATTTGTTTCAAATAAACTTGAGGGTCCAAAAACTAATTATATGTTTCTTTTTAATAAATCACTTAATCTCAAAATACATTCAAAATTCAACCAAATTGCAAACAACAAAATATTTTGAAATACTTTGAAAACCAAAGTGGCACTAAGTTGCTGTTACAAAAAAAATAATCACTACACAATTTTTCCTAATTATTCTACTCCTAAAAACCTCCCTTTTCCTTCCTATGCCAATCTGCAAAAAAAGAAAAAAAAAAGAAGCAGCAAAGAGAGAGAGGGGCAGGCCCAGCCCACCATCCTCTCCCTCAGGCCCAATACCCCCTCGATCTTCATCTTCTTCGTACGGCTGCGCATCCAGCGCCTCCACGTCGACAGAGAAGGGGGAGGAACGGCCATCACCACCTCCTCCCCCCCTATAAACCTAGCTCGATGCCCTAGGGTTTCCCCTCTGCCCTCTCCTCCTCTCTTCCCTCTCCCCCGCCTCCATTCTCTCCCTTCTCCCTCTCTCTTTCCTCTCTGCTCCAATTCTCTGTACTTCTCTGAACCAGTACCAACCGAGCACCACCACTCCTCCCTCCGGCGATCGCCGACGATCTGGCTACCTTCCGGCCAGGGTAGGCGCGGGGATGGAAACCCCTGGCCACCCTCTTCTTCCTCGTCACCTCAGCGGGGGCCGGGAGGCACCGGAGCGCCGCCGCCATCCTCTCGTCGTCGGCCACCCTCCCTGCTCCGCCTTCCTCTGAACCTCCCTCGGTGAGCTCCGCCTCGCTCCTCCCTTCCTCCCTCTCGCAGCACACGCATCCGTAGCACGTGCACGCACACGCGAAGACCACCGCACCGCAGTGGCCCTGTCGCCGCCGCGCGAGCAGCGATCGTCGCCGGGTCACCGTCGTTGTTTCCCTTCCGTGGCCAAGTCTGAATTTTTGCCTGTCAAACATTCAGTTAGCCACGCTATCTGAATGTTAACCTACCACGCTACCCTTACTGTCAACAAGCGCACGCACACCGCAGTGGCAGTGACTCTCTGCGCGCACCCGCGAGGTGGGGGGTTCGAATCCCACCCCCCACGGGATTAAAACCCCTTTTATTCCTTCTATTTTGCCAAGCCCTGCGCAAATCCTTTTATCACAGACAGGTCCCTGTCAGTTCTTTTCAAGTCCCTGCTGTTAACTTCTAGATCCATGTTAGTTAATTCTAAGTCCCTAGCTGTAATAAAAATGGCAGAATAATACCCAAAATATAAAAATGCATAACTAAATCATCCCAACTCCAAATTCAACTTTTTAAATATGTATCTTGTACCAAATTGAATTATCTACCCAAATATAAAATTTGTTTACTGTTTTGAATATTTTAAACCGGTGAAATATTTGAATTCTTGTTTAATTCACTTAATTTTGCAAAATTCATAACTTGGGCATAAAAATTCCAAATTCAACAAACTAAACATTTTTTCCATTCAATTTTTCATATACTTTGCAAATATCAACTTTGTTTACTGTTTTGAATAATTTAAATTGCTGAAAACAACTGTTTCTTAATTAATGCATTTAAAATTGCCAAATTAATAACTTGCTCATTTTAAATCCATTTTCAATAAATAAAATATGTTTTCCATGCTAAATTAAACCACCTTTCCAAATATAAAATTTGTTCCATGTTTTGAATAATTAAAATTGGTTAAATAATTTAAACCTTGTTTAAATCATTTAAAATTGTTAAATTCATAACTTGCTCAAATTAAATTCTTTTTGAACTTATAAAATATGTTTTCCAACCATAAAAGTATAACTTTTTCAAATATGAACTTCATTTAATTTTTTGCATAAATAAAAATTCAATTAAATTCAAACTTGAATTAAATTCATTTAAATCTTGTTTAAACTTGTTTAATTCATAAGTAATTATTCTAAATCCTTTTTCAACAAGTGAAACATGTAATCCACCTAAAATTTTGTGTTCTTTCCAAATATGAACTTTGTTATCTATTTTGAACAATTTAAATTGGTGAAAACAACAAATGCTTGTGTAACACCTTTAAGCAGCAAATTTTCATAACTTAATAAATAAAATTCCAAACTTGGTAAACTTCATTTCAAATTGTTTCTATTGTTGTTTTCTTTCTGTTTTCCTCATCCATGCATCATGCTAATCCACTTTCACCTGTTGGTTAGTTGTAAAACAATTATTTCAACCTTAATTCATGGGCTTTCCATATGCAATCCAACTTGCATATGGGTCCATTTAATCATGTTGTTACCATGTCAACTAGTTTATTTTTGGATGCATCAATTAAATTTCCATGCATCATCCCATGATTGTGCACCATGCCATGTTATTGATTGTTTGTCTCTCTGCGTTGTTTGTTTGCTTCTTCTCGGATAAACGACGACGTTGAGACCGACGATACTTACGACACCCCTTCTGAGGATCTAGCTCAGTACCAGGCTACTGAGTTTGCAGGCAAGTATTCACTCACATGAACCATTGTGTTCCTTTCAACATTGGATACCGATACTTTCCGTTGTCTATTCTGCTAGCCCTATGAATCGTTGCTTCTGTTACGAACCTATCACATGTTATCCTTTAACCTGATATAGGCTCACCTCCACACCTATAACCTTTTGCTTGTTGCCCGTGTCTTACTAGCATGCTTAGGGTTGTTTTTGCTCGAGTCTGTTGCCCGTTACTTTCTGTTACTATATTTCTATTATTTTCTGGGGATCGATGTTAAACAACAACCTGTTAATTTTGAGGTAATAATAATTTGATGATAAGGCACCGGCAGGAGGCCCGGCGTGGTTTTGAGGCCTGCTAGTGTCGACCCTAATTAGGAAAAGGGTCTTGTCTACTGATCCATGATGAGCGCACTAACCGCATGTGGGAAGCGTGTATGGGCGCCCCCCCTCAATTTGATTCGATTCGCATCTCGTCCAAATCGCCTCATTTAGTTCGGGTTTTCCATTTGCCGCATGCATGATCTTGCGAACCCAGGCCAGGGTGGAACTTTTGTAGTCGGCATTTAGGGAGACACGTTCTTAGAGTGCTATGAGGGTCCCCTTTTCTTCGTGGGGCTTGATTAGCCGTGCGCTCAATTGCACGGGGTTCTTTGGGATTGATGCGAAGAAGAGTTGAGTTGTGTTGAGTGCCCCGCTTGGTGGGAAAGGCCTTTCCATCTGGCAGGTTATTCTTACGTGTACGGCCAAATTGGTGCACCCCTGCAGGGATAAATCTTCTCGAGAAGCCGTGTTTTCCGCGGTTATGGTTGACTTGGTGAAAGTACTCGCTAACAAGTACTCAGAACAACTTACACCTAACTAATGATAACTTGACTAGTAATAGTCTTATTGACACAATAACCTGAACCATCATTAATCCAACTGTGTGAGTTATCCTCGGATTGCTTCTTTGGATAAGGGGCGAGATCCAGGATGGGTTTGTTTGGAGTTAGTTGGTAGTTGGTTCCGATACGCTATCTTATCTTCTTTCTGTTTAGCCGGAAGTGGTAGAAACTCTGTAGTTGGTTAGAGCAGCCAGTTGCAGCATCTTTTGTATCACCCCTTTCTTCCGTTGAACCCAAAGCATCTGTGCTTGGTGTTGACGGGTTACCCTTTGGTGAATTGTGAGTCTTGCTTGCCAGTACGTTTATGTACTGACCCCTTTGGGGCTGTGGTTTCCGCAGACTACGTTTCCGAGGATCCCCATGGTGGCTACTACGTGGAGTATGACGAGGCTGCTGACGAGTAGATAGCGGATCCGGGCAGGATGCGAGACTTCGTGGATGGGCTCTGTCTTTTCGTTTCCGGCCTCTTAGGCCTATTTGGATCTTGTATGTACTCAGACATTTTGGATGCTTCCGCTGTGTTGTAATGATGATATGTTGGGACAGGTGTCCTCTGGATGATTGTATTTGCTATCTCTGCTCTAGTGAGAGCTATTTGCAACTTATTTCAATCTTTTGTGTCTTAGAGATATGTTGTGTTATCATTTTGTTCAACGCCGTTGACGTACCATGTGTGTATGGTATGAAGTACGTCAATGGAAGTATCTGGATTTCTATGGGATGGTTTGCGCAGACGATGAATAGTAGAGAATGGTTGTCACACGTTTACGTGTTGGCCTGCTCATATTGAGATGCGGGTGCCGGTATGCCCCGTAAGCCATTTGTTCTAGTATTCAGCGGACTGTGAGTATCTCCTAGAAGTCCGGGTGCGACACAGTTTCAGCCTGAGCATTGATAGTGGATGACACTAGGAGAGTTGGGGCAATTTTCGTTGATTTTTCTCACACAATGCCATACCAACCTGAGGGGTTGGGGGTACATATTTATAGGCGGGTAGCCAACCAAGCATATTCTAGATGCTAGTCTAAGATGTTGTCCTTGACCCTATCCTAACAACCAGTCCTTGATCTTATCCTAACAGATTGTCCTTGACCTTATCCTAACAGACAGTCATTGACTCTATCCTAACAACTAGTCCTTGACACAAGGACCATGTGCACCCTAGTACAAAGACCAGTCCCACAAAGACCACAGTACAAGAGCTTATCCATCACACACAAATATCATACAATGGAAAATAAAGAGTACAAGGCGCCTACGCATCTTGTAAATGTATCTATTAGGCTGCAAGTCAGCCTGGTCTCCAATCGGGAACACCCTAAACCGATAGCCGTTCTTTGCTCCTCCGACACCTGGAAAGACAGACCACTCGAGAATCAGATGATCCTATGGCTAGACGAATAACCGTTAAAGACAATATCATCCCGACGGTTCCATAACGACCAAACTAAAGCGCAAGTGACCACACGAATTTATACTTTTTAGGCCAAAAATTAGGATACATTCTGGGAAAATGAAACTTCCATTGAAGAGAAGCAAATGAAACGCTTTCATAAAAATTCTCGTAGAATCGAGAATGAAGTTTTCATTTCTTGTCCATCCCATTAAACCAATTATCGAGCATATTTGATACATTGGAAGGTAGGGTGATATTAAAATAATATTGAACCACTTTTCGTATAGCATGTGCAAAAGGGCGCGTAAAAAATAGATGGTTTATAGATTTGTCTGTCTGAATCACAAAACGCACTATATTTGCACCCATTATGTTGACGCTCTGCAAGGTTATCTTTAGTTAAATTGACCTAACCCCATAAACATCCTTATTATTAGTGGCACCTTTAATTTTCAGATATACTTTCATAGAAAAATAGTGTGACCAATCATAAAGTCTACATACGAGGATTTCACCTTAAAAGTTCCCAAAGTTCCCGATGCAGTAAGTTTCTGCACAAACTTATCATCCTCATCAGTTAAGTTTATGGCCATCAAACTTTCTACCAAATGCATCATGCATCTCATTTATCTCTAGTAAGATTTCTTCGAAATTCAATGCTCAAGGGAATTGAGCTAGAGCTTCTGCGACCAAAACACGCGTAGATTGGCCATTACCAACCGTGAACGATGCCCTCTTAAAGAAATCACCTTTACCTTTCATGAGGCCTTTTTAAAATTGGCAATCCGTAGGTTTAGATGTCACATTCAACAATGTTTTATTTTAAAGATATTTATTCTGGATTAATTCCCGCCACATTTCTTCTTAGTTAAGAAGTTTGTATAATCATTTACTTAGAAGGCATCTATTCTTAATATCCAGAACTTCAATACCGAGTCCCTTTTGATCTTTTGGTTTAGAAATAATGATCCATTTAGTTAAGCTCTATTTACATTTGTGCTGCTCATTTGGCTAGAAGAAATGTGACTGGTAGAAATCCAATCTCTTGAGTACCCCCCTTAGGTATCTCAAGAAACGATACCATAAACATTGACAATATAGTTAGTACTGAGTTAATAATTTTCTACCTTCGTATGAGAGAAGTTTGCCTTGCCAGCACCCCAGTTTGTTCTCAAAACGAGTTTCTGCCAGATTCTATTATTTGTTTAATAATTTTATATGGTGTATTGGTACCCTAAATACCTACATGGGAGAGAATCAGCCCCACATCAAAACATGATTTGTATTGATAGTCCAAATCCTTTGCTTTACCAAAACAGATAATCCCACTCTTATGAAAAATTAGTTTTATTCCTAATAGCTATTCGACGATGTATAAACTCAATTTCATGTTCATAGCCTTATCTAGGTCATGTTCCATAAAAAGGATAGTGTCATCGGCATATTACAAAATGGAGACCCCACCATCAACTAGATGAGGAATGAGACCCCCCCCCCCCCCACACACACACACCTAACTTGGCCATCCTCCTTTGCCCTTGCAATTAGAATGGCGAGCATGTCTGCTACGATATTGAAAATGATAGGTGATAGAGGATCTCCTTGACTAAGGCCCTTCCTGGTTTGGAATTAGTGTCTAATGTCGTCGTTGACACATATTACCGTCGACTCCCCTTGGACAAATTTCTTAATAAGTTCACACCATTTCTCATCAAAACCTTTCACATGCAATGTTTGATGTAAGAAAGACCAATTTACTTTATCATAAGTCTTCCCAAAATCTATTTTAAATAGAATAGCATCCATTTTCTTCATGTTAACTTCGTGAATGGTCTCGTGAAGGACCACTACCCCCTCTAGGATATATCTTCCGACATAAAGGTCGTCTGGGTGGGTCTATTCACCTTGGTAGGCACCTTAGAAATACGATTAGTTCCAACTTTCGTAAATATAACACTCACATTAAGCAAACAAATTGTCCTCTATTGCCGGATATGTACGACATCCTGTTTTTCCGGTAAAAGGGTAATGACACCAAAATTGAGCTTTTATAATGGCAACTCTCCTTCTTGAAGCTGCACAAAAAATTCCATAAGGTATTTTTAATGACATACCAAAAGGACTTGTAAAATTCCGCTGGAACCCGTCTGGTCCCTTGTTTTCGTATATTCCATTTTTTTCTGTATCCTCATAAACCTCCTTTTCTGAATAATTGTTGGATGTATGCCCAAAAGGCAATAATATTTATACATGTGTTTCATAATTATGATTCATATTACTATGCTATAACTGACGTGGTTCTTGAATATGAGATTCAGATCAAAAATCACGCTCACGTGTAATAACATGAACACAAAAAACAAACCCTAGTCTTGTCTTTTATGACAAATTCATTGGATGTTTGATGACTATGTTTTCCTAGCCATGAACATTGTTTTTGTCAACATCAATTAATAGTATATTGTTGTAAGGGAACAATATGGCTAGGTATTCTCTAAGTAGACTGATATGCTAATATATTCCACCGAGACATTTTTTCCTTAGAATCATATCACAACACGGTTATTTCACAATGCTTCCTTTGATCATGATGTTAGCTTGATAATATATTCTGGAGGTTTTACTTTGGTGCTATAATGGGTCACACCGTAAACTGGGTGAACATAAAGGTAGTTACAGGGTAATTCTAAATAAGTATGTTACCTCGATGTTCTTAGATGGGAATTACTCCTTCGTAAAAGGAGAGATACATATCTGGGTCTGCTCATTATTGTTGATATCCATAAGTTCTGTAAAAAATTCATTATGACGATACATCATGTGGGATATCATAAGACAATAATGAGAAAGAGGAAACTTGCCAGATAACGAGACGAGACAAAGGTATTTGTGAATCTGAGATTGTTTCACAGGCAATATCGGAATCAATAGTCTCTGGTAAGTTCGGTATCATGAGTAATGGGCGATTTGTATAATAACCAACATGTTCAACAATTCATTCATATAGTATGTGGGAGTCAATATGGGTGTCCACGACACTGCTATTTATTATTGAAAGTGAAATAGTTTCTAGTTTCATGTCCACACACTATCGAACCTGTAGAGGAAACACACTTAAGTTTGGGCTTATATTGTGTATATTGGTAGGTCCGGATCAACTAGGAGTATCATCAGAATAGTGTTTCTGCGTGATAGATATATTTTATATATAAGAGAGAAATTATAACAAGGGTATGAGATGTCCCGGAGTAATAGAAACATTTTATATTACTACTCGAATTTATTCCAGAGTCATTATGAAAGAGAAAAAAAAGAGGTTGCATGATTTACGGAGCAAATGTAAGGGGTATGAGATATCCCGGGATGTTGGAAATGTTTCTCTCACATCGTTAGATAGTATCAATGGTTTTATCTATAGGGTAAAAGGGTTCTAGAAGAGTTATGGGGGACTTTAGTTATATGGAACTAGTGCCAAAGGGGGCAGATTTCCCCCGAAGGAAAATCCTAATTTTTGGGAATGCCAGGTGTAACATCCCTGACTTTTGGAGGAATTCAAAAATCAAAAAAAAAGTTAAAACCTTTGTTTTCTACTAATGCAAGTCACAAAAAGCAAATAAAACACAACACAAAAGTAATATCTTGACTTTTCCAAAGGATGTGAATTGGTAAAATCCAAAAATTCCTCTATTTACTAATCACTAAATCTTTCTCAAAAAAAGATTTATGTAAAGTAATTGTTTCCCTCTTTTAACAGACCATTCCATAAAATGTATTCCTTAACAATATGTTTTCCTAGATGTTGTTTTCAACTTCTATCCATCAATAATAGTTCATCCTTCAATTATTTGATTAATAAAAATATTTTCAAAGCCAAAATTAACTACATTTTTTTCAATTATTATATAAAGATTTTGGTACTAATGATTTTCATAAAAACCCTTCTTGTTTAAAGTGGGTATTTACCTTAGATAAAACATTGTTTTCATTTGTGAAAACCTCTAATCTTATTAGACCAACTATTCAATTATTTCTTTTTGGAAATAACAATAAGTGACTATTGGTCCATTATTCAAATTTTAAAAGTGTAATAATTTTAATGTGATTAAAATAACACATAAATGTTTACTCTTTAAAGAGATTGTTTTTACAAAACTATAGGTTTTTGTTTGAGGCCATTTGAAAAGATAAGGATTATTGAAATTAAACATGAATAAAAAACAGAACAAAAAAGGGGGCAGTCGGCCAGCCCAACCCTGTGTCTCCTTTCCTTGCGCGAAGCCCATCGCAAAAAAGGCCCAGCAAGAGCAGTCCCGTTGGCAGTTCTCCGTCCAGAAAAAAAAAAGAACAAAAAGAGCGCAGGCCCCCCTGGACTCCGCGGCCCTCCGTGCTGACACGGAAGCACGCGACCCCTGCCCCCTCGCCCAAGCACGCCTCCTCCCTATAAATACCCACCTCCTGAAATCCATGTCCACCTCTAGAAACCCTAAAGGATTCGAGCCGTCGTGCCGAAAATTTTCTGCCGCCACCAACTCCATGGCCGACTTTCGGAAGGTCATGTCACCAATGAATCAGAGCGTTGGATCTCTCTTTCCCCTCTATCCTATTTTCCTTTTAATACCACACCTACCTGATTTTTTCCCATCGTTTCATGCCCCCACATCGAACAGGAGAAATCGAGCATCACCCGACCTCGCACCTCTCCACCGTCCCAAAAATCACACGGCGTCGTAAACTTGGATCATCACCGTGCGCGTCGTCGCCTCCATTGTGCTCCCCTCGACAAGCCGCATCTCCTGGACACCTTCCCCGAGCCCGGGACCCTTCCTAGCACCGCCTCCATCAGCGCCAGCAACTTCGGCCACCGTCCTCGCCATTGTTGGCGACACCGAGCCTGCGGGTAAGCCCCCTCCTATCTCGTCCGTGTAGCATCCCACCTTTTAGTAAAGCTAGAATACATGTGTTATGTGCTAGTCCCTGAATCAATACTAGCACCACAGTATAAAACTTAAAGTATCATTGCATAAGAGTCAAAATTATTACATCGAAATCCAGAGTAGCCAAGTATAACTTATTACAAGGTACATAGCCTTATAGGCTAGCTATAACTCAGAGATCAAGTAGTAGAAGTAAAGCAGCAATGAGCCTTCATCTTCAAGCATGCGCCACAGGCACACATGCTGGGTATAGACTCGAGTCCAAAAATCATCTTCACTCTTCACCAGAATAACCTGCACGTTGGAATATGCAGCCCCCGAAGGAGGTCGGTACAATTTGATGTACTGGAAAATGACACCTTTGGTGGATATAACATGGCAAGTCTAATACTACGTGAATATTATGGCTAGGTGGATTGTAGGTATATTTGCAAAAAGTCAATTTTCTCCTATCATTTTATAAAGTCATTTCTTTTCAAAGAGGTGGCATCACTGGATTAAGACCCAAGCACCACAAGTACTATTTCCTTGGTCAAATTTTTAATTTGTGAAAACGATGTTGAGATTATTCCGTCCATCCTTATCCAGCTACTCGAAGTCGTACATTTCCGGGGACATGGCTATGATCATAGTTTCTAACTCTGCAGAGGTTGTGCACTTTCACCCTTTGTCTTCAATTAGCCCAAACATCCTATACACCTGGAGTGCATCATGGAAAGCAGAAAATTGAGACGAGATCTTTCAGAAGAAAAAGTTCAACCCACCGGCAAGATCGTTCCACCTATAATTATGTTACATCTGCTTGTCAAGCCTGAGCTGAACTCTCACAACTTAGTTGATCAAGACAGAGCTCATATGTCAAAAGGCTGCACAGAAAGCTACTAAACTTGGGGGGACTTATAAATCTCTTTATTCCTGGGTGGCCATCCACAATTGTACTCCTTTCATGAAAAACACCATAACTAACATCCGAACCCTAGCAAACCATCGAAGGTGTATAGGGCTTTATTTTAGTGCATTAACTTGCTCATGCATACATATTGCGCATTGCATCGATGCCATGTTTGATTGTTGTTTCTCTTTCGGTGTTTTGTTTCTGATCGGTAGAACGTGACCCCGAAGACAAGATTGACAATGGCATGACGAATACTTGATCCTAACTGACAAGTCAAGCACTTATTCCTGAAGACTTTATCTGGTTTTCTTGAAGCAAGGCAAGCATAACCTCTTATCTGCCCATATATGGTTTCGAAATACTTTTTGACTCTCGTACAATGCATTCGATTCCAATATATCTTGTGTCGGTAGTTAGATTGTCCTATATTATGCATAGCCTAGTTATCCTGGTTCACTACTCCTAGAAGCCGTAGGTTTGTTTGTGTTCTTCGCCAAAGCCTTAAATATGTTGTGCTTAGTCATACATGCTTGCTATCTCTGCTCCATCCGGTTGATGAATCAGAGTTACAAAAGAATCTAGTATGATAGGTGGTTGTGGAAAGTTAAGATAACTTGGTTAACATGACTTAAAGGTGTGGATGACGAGACCACAGAGGGTCTGTGATGGTTGTCTCGTTCATGCCCCTATGAGCGAGTTCTCGTCTTCGAGCCAAGACTGAGCGTGCATCCACACGGGGCTTTGTTTCCCCTGGGTCTCAACTTGCCTAGTTTGTTCCATGAGTTGTCTAGTTCGGGCTTTCCATTTGGATTTACGGGGATATCAAAACACTTTCAAAACTAGGACGTGGGGATGTATCGGCGCTCTGCGGGTAGGTAACCGTCGAGCATTGCGCACAACGATAGAGACCCGGCAGGAGATGACCACTCCCTATTGGCGGACCATCTCTACTCGGAGCGACTCATGGAATAGGCGAAGCAAGGGAAAGGTCGTGGTCAACCTCCCTCTGCCGGCACTTCCCGGACTAGTGCTACCACCGGTGGCAGTAAGAGTTGGTTGGTACGTGTGGTTAAAGTTGTACACCCCTGCAGGGTTAAATCTTTTCGAAAAGCCGTGTCCGCGGTTAAGGATGACTTGGCGATGGATTCTGTGATCATAGATAACTTGAACGGAATTACTAAAACTTGCTGATAACGAATGAAGGATGCCTCCTCGGAGATGCCGAGAGGGGTTACCTTGTAGCATGAGTTACCGGAACAACTTGAGGTGGTGATCTTTGAAGCACGAGGTGCTGATATGATTTGGTGGATTAAAAAGATGATGATATCAGTAGTTGAGTAGCTTTCTCACCTGTTTTCAAAATACACCATAAGACGTGCTATTCCTTCCTCAACTTGGAAAACAAAGATGGCTTTACGCAAAATAACCTTCATAACTCTTTCTAAAAGAGGCAGATATATAATAGGTTAACTAAGTCTTGTTGAGTACCTCCCGTACTCATGTTTGCTTCAACTTGGTTCAGGTGGAGTTCCTCAGTTTGGTGGTGATTCAACGTGGATATCGACGAGTAGTTTAGGGTTCCCACGTAGCAGCCTGGAATCTATGGGCTGGGACGTCGCCTTATGTTGCGGCCTCTTAGGCCTTTTTGGTTCTTGTTGATTAGCAACATAATTTGCCTTCCGTTGTTTGATGTAATGTTGGGTCGTGTGACCTCTGCTTGTAAGCTTTACTCTAGTAACACCTGTTTAATACAACTTTCATGTCTAGAGTGCTGCTTTGATCGGTTGTTGGTTTCGAGCCCGTTGTTATGCAGTTCTGGCTATGCCTGCATAGTTGTCGCAGTCGAGGGGTTGTGGAGCCGATGATCCATGTCCGAGCCCGTCTGCCGATGTGATTCGGCCTGGGGCGAGGTAACCCCAGTAACCCTTGATTGTTGTTGCACTTTCTGGACACATAGCAGCTCTGTATAACTTTGGTCCCGTTCCTTCAGTTTCATCCGACTCGTGGACGCTTGGGTATGCACAATTGGTTATGACTAGCATGGATACAAGGAGTAGTAGACCGGGGATCCAGACTACGTGCCGATGAATCCGGTCTGCCTGCCATTGTTTGTTGCGGCCGGGGCTGGTAACCCTGAAGCCCTTGTGAGTCCATGGCTAGGAGCACATAATAGTATGTATATCTCTGGGTCCGGGGTCTGACACCGGCGGTGGCGACGGAGATAGAGGGTCCCTCGAGGGAAGCCTTGGGGTTTTTCGGTGAAGTGGACCGGGGCAAAAGAGAGAGGGGAGGAACGAGTTTAAGAAGGGTAGAAGGAGAGGAGAAACTGGGACTTTCAACGTCAGAAATATGTCGGCCATCAATCGGGCATTTCCCTATCTTGAACGCGCTGGGAGAGCAAGGGGTAGGATATGACCGTTCGTGGGTGCTGATGGGTGGGGCCACAGGGCCACTGGTAGTGAGAGAAGAGAGGGTAGAGAGAGCGGGCATGGGTCTCCTCGGGCTGGACCGTTGGGCTGCGATGCTGCTGCGCTGCACTGCCGATTAGCATGGGCTTGCTAGGCTCGGCTGCTGCGCCCATGGTAGATTATGTTTTTTTGTGCTCTGTTTTCTCATTTGTTTATATTCAAATGATTATCAAATAAATTTAAAAACCTCTAAAACCTTGACAAACAAATCTTAAAATATGTCTTGAAAAGCTTAAGAGGTAAGGAGTCTTTTGGTACTGTTCTTTTCTAAAAATAAAATTGTTTCACATGAGGTAACATGGTGATTTCAAAATGCTCTTTTAATCCTTATTATGGGTAAAATGGGTTTAGGGTTTTGTTAAAGATAGAAACAAGGTGAAAACATGCAATGATGCCATGATGCTTATGTATGCATGATGTTATTTTGAATTTTCAAAACTTAGGATGTTACCGTCCGTTGGATCTGTGCCTGGATGCACCAGATTAGATGAAGTCGTTATCGGCTTAAGCCTAACTTAAGACGTAGCTTAAGCCGAACTCAAGCCGGATCCCACCAACCAAGATGCGCCACATCACCCAGCCCAGCGCAGTTAATCAGCAGCCGCCACATGGCTCAAGAGTTTTCTGTTTTATCCCTAAATAGAATTAAAATTGTAACTTTTGCAGAAAACTCCCTGGATATTAGAATCATCATAACTTTTCAACCATAAGCCCAAATTAAGAAAACTTGGACTTTTTGAAAAGGCCAAAACATGTAGAATCTTTTACCAGTGTTCAAATTTAATTTTGACTAACTTAAATTGGTTCAATTTTAAATATGCTTGTTTGATAATTTTTGGTATAGTTTAAGTTCTACAAATCTAAAAATTGCAAATAAAATATCCCTGAAAACCTTAGTATGTATACTTTCATGTTATCTGTTCCAAAATACTTGTTGATCCAAATAAAATTTAATTTAGAATTGATTGAACTTTTGAGTGTTTTGGACTTAGTTTAAATTATGTACATAGTTCCAATATGTTTCCTTTACTTGTTTTGCTCTAAGTACTAACCATATATTAGAGATACCAAAACCTAAGCCCTTGGCCCATGCCCATGTAATTTGTTGGCCCTCCTAGTTGAAAAACCACTAAATCTGGATTTGTTAGAACAATGTTAGAAAGAAGTCCCATTTGTCATCTTTGGAGTCAGCATGAAGCTTGAAGACCAATGGAGGAATTAGAAAACAAGACAAACTTCAGAAGCCTCTCCTAGTAGTAGAAGAACTTAGAAGAAGACAAGAGGAACTTCAAGAAGACAAGAAGATCAACCACTTCTCTCACTCTTTTTTTCTCTAAGTCTTTCTTCCCTTTCTTTTATGTTCCCTTAGACCTTGTGCTATGGCTAAGTTATATCAAGATCAGCCCCTAGTGTGTACCAAAACCATCAAGTGCTGGAAATTTCAATGAAGTCACCACACCAAGGAGGAAGCTACAAAGGAGACTGAAGACCAACCATGTGAAGACTTGGAGCTACAACATATTCAAGAATATTAGTATCAAGTTTATTTTTTTCTAAGACTTAGAATTAGTTTTGCAAGTGAGATGAGAGTTTTGACGAAGACTTCAACAAGAAGCCTTCCATCAAGAAGAACAACTTCAACAAGAAGACACCTCAATATTCTCCTAGAAGATGATGATGAAGAAGAAGAGAAGATTTTACAAGTATTTTTCTAAAGGGAACTCTAGAAATCTCATCTACCTCTCTTTTTATTTATGATTTAGTCCCTAGACTCAATAAGGAGGACTACAAGCAAGGCTGGTACGTCTCAAACGTATCTATAATTTCTGATGTTCCATGTTGTTTTCATGCCATATGCAACATGTTTCTTATACACTTTATGTCATTTTTATGGATTTCCTGGGACTAACCTATTGACAAGATGCCACAGAGCCAGTTCCTGTTATCTGCTGTTTTTGGTTTCAGAAAAAATGTTCTAGAAATATTCTCGGAATTGGACGGAACAAAGCCCAGAAGTTTTAGAAATCTGTCACGTACAGGGAGTCGAGAGGGGACCCGGAGGGGGGCTCAGGGTACCCACACCATAGGATGGCGTGCCCGCCCCCCTCTGGTCGCGCCTAGGGGTGGTGTGGGCCCCCTGGCCGCCACCGACGTTGCCCTCTCGCCTATTTATACCTCTCCACGGGTTAACCCTAAAGACCCGGGCCTTTTCCACCAAAAAGATCCATAGTCGCCGTCATCGTCAACCCTAGTTCCGGAGGGTTCTGGAGCCCTCCGCGGCACCCTGCCGGGAGGCGGAATCATCACCGGAGGGCTCTTCATCACAATGCCTGCCTCCGGAGTGATGCGTGAGTAGTTCATCCCTGGACTACGGGTTCATAGAAGTAGCTAGATGGTTGTTCTCTCCTCTTTATGCCTCATGTTTAGATCTTGTGAGCTACCTAACATGATCAAGATCATCTTATTGTAATGCTACATGTTGTGTTTGCTGGGATCTAATGAATATTGAATGATATGTCCAGTGATTATCAATATATCATGTTCTTTCATGTGTATGTTAATTATGATCTTGCATGCTCTCCGTTACTAGTAGATACTCTGGCCAAGTTGATGCTTGTAACTCCAAGAGGGAGTATTTATGCTCGATAGTGGGTTCATGCCTCCCTTTCACTCACGCTCGAGTGACAGAAACGTAACGGTTGGGGGATGTGATGTTGCCATTAGGGATAAAACAACAATTCTTTGTCTAAGGATGATTTTATTGTTTACATTACACACTTTCCTTAATGAAATTATCTGTTGCTTGCAACTTAATACCCAAGGTTTGCTTGGATGACATCCCGAGATTGGATTATTAGTCATATATGCAGTTGGATAACGGTCTATGTATATTGTTGTAATGCCCACATGAATCACATAGTAATCATCATGTCATGCATATGCACTACGGTGCAGCCTTTATATCTGTCAATTGCCGAGCTGTAATTTGTTTACCCAGCATGTTACCTATCTGTTTTGGAGAGAAACCTCTAGTGAACCAAGGACCCGGATCCATCTCTTTACACTGATATAAAACCACTGCAACCACTGTTTTACTACTGCAGTTACTGTTTTCTTCATTGCCATCACTGTTCTCTTTCATCTACTGCAAACAAATACTATTTTCCACACTATACGGCTAATCCTTTGTTTCAGCAAAACCGGTGAGATTGACAACCTCACTGCTTCGGTGGGGCAAAGTAATTTGTTTGTGTTGTGTAGATTCCACGTTGTTGATGAACCGTTAGTGCGTCCTGCCAACATGAGCTGCATCAACCTTCAGAAGTGATTTCTTTCTACTACTGGTCAATTCAACCTTGGTTTCTTTCTGAGGGAAATCTTGATGTTGTGCTCTTCATACCCTTCACTTGGGGTTTCCCAACGAGAGCATCAGTCTCCATCAAGTCACAATAAAGGTGCAAAGAAAAACTCATAATTGGTTATGGCAAACTTTTCTCTTGGTCGGAAAACAATTAACAGATTGTACTTATCTTTCGATCAGAGTCTTCATACTAGAGCTTATGTTGTAGAGTTTTACATGCTCAATCATAACAGTCTCCTTACATTCATCGACAACTTTGAAAGTGATATTCATTCAGATAAAAACATTGCACTAAACAAGGAAGGATAAAACACATGATTGGTTAAATCCACATATAGATGGTTGGATCACACCAACACAAATGCTTGCTTAAGACAGAAAGAAGTAGGTTTACTGACTCAACATAAAAGTAATAGATAGGCCCTTCGCAGAGGGAAGCAAGGATCAACTCATGTGCTAGAGCTTTTTATTTGATAACCGGAGGTAATGAAAACAATTTTGAGAGAGGTGTATGTCTATGTCAACGAATCAACAAGCAAACAATAAAGTAAGTTACAAGCAAACTAGATTCTACAAGAGAGGCTCCCATTGAAGGACGTTCTTTCTACTAGGGTCAGTAGATCATCCCTCTTCTCTTTTGTTCTCACAATTCTTCTTTAACCGATAAATCAGGGGCAAAAAGAGTGAGAAGAATTTATAGTAACCAAGTTTGGGGCTAGGCACCCCGTTTCCATCTCTTCTAGCAATTGGATAAGCGGATGTGCCACTAGTCCAGGTGTATAAAGTCCAATCAACGAGTGAAATAAAGACTGTCTACCCATGTCCTCATGAGCTAAAACACATCACAAAATAGCTATAATTTTGAAGTTTTTAAAGGTAGCACACGAGAAATTTACTTGGAGTGGCGGTTAAATACCACATATAGGTAGGTATGGTGGACACAAATGGCATGGTTTTTGGTTCAAGGTTTGTATGCACGAGAAGCATTCCATCTTAGTATAGGTTTTTGGCTAGCAAGGTTGGGTAGCAAGCATAAGAGTTGAGGGAAACAAACAAATATACATGTGACAGAAACAATCTTGCAATCTTCCTTGAAAGTACAAACGATCTTAACTTAAGAATACTAAGCTTATGAGTCAACAAGAAAGAAAGATAACAAAATAATATATCTACATGCAGCTCCCTCTTTTCTACTTAAGCCTCGAAGTATTGTTGCTACTGACCAATGCTAACTTTGCCAAAACCAAACAGATTAACTTGATGCTCCCAAATTGATAACAATACAAACAACAAGATCAACCATATAACAGAAATTGCAAACTAAAATAAGGTGTTCAGAAAGTAAATGATAAAACTTTGCATTAATATTTCATAACGGCAACTCACACCAAGGGATACATAGATAACCAACTAAAGGAGGGATACTTCCACATGCAAACCATCCTATATGATAAATTCTCTACTCATGATATGGCTCTACTAAAAAGTAAAAAGGTGAAAGATAAAGGTATCATACCGCGTCACTCCCCCAAGCTTGGAATAAGCCAAGGAGATGCCAATACGAATGACGAATTACTCCTTCGGTGGTGATGGTTGATCCTTAATAAGCCTCTCAATCAACTCATCAATCATGTAGGTGAGAATACAAATCAACTCCGTGTTGTGATCAATTTGGTTTGCGAACTTGTCAGACTGTGATTCCCAGCTCTTGGAGTTACTCCCCCACACTTCTCCAAACTGATGGTTTCCTTTCCCTGCATTGTTAGAACGATCCATATCCCAACTAGAAGGCAACTCTGACTCAAGCACCCTCTGAAATTGATGCTTATGGATTAAAGTATGAAAGGGATTTTTGATGCCTCAAGGTGGTGTCCTTGAAGCTAAGAAGTGACGTGGAACCTTCCCTCTAGTCCTCATTCACGCCCCTTGCTTGAATTTGGAGGGGTTTGCTACCACTCCAAAGCTTGCAATGGTGGCGCGTGGGTATATGATGCGTGTGAACATACGCTCGTTGGGAGACCCCAAGAGGAAGGTATGAAGAGTGCAACAGCAAGTTTTCCCTCAGAAAGAAACCAAGGTTGAATCGACCAGTAGGAGGAAGGAGTAACTTCAGAAGGTTGAAGCAGTGAGATGGCATGGCGCACTACCGATTCAGAAGCAACGTGGAACCTACACAACACAATCAAATCACTTTGCCCCGACGAAGTAGTGAGGTTGTCAATCTCATCGGTTTTTCTGAACACAAAGAGGTTAAAGTATCGTGTGGAAAACTGTAGGAGAACAGTATGAAAGCAGTAGTAACAGTATGAAAGCAGTAGGTGTTTTATCGGTATGAGGAAAAGGACCGGGGTCCATAGTTCACTAGTGCTGTCTCTCCGTGAAAGATAAATAACATGCGTGGTGAACAAATTACAGCTGGGCAATTGACATAAATGAAGGCTGCATTGTAGTGCATATGCAAGACATAAAGATTACTATGTGATTCAGGCGGGCATTACAACAAAATACATAGACCGTCATCCAACTGCATCTATGTCTAATAATCCACCCTCCGAATATCATCTGAACAAACATTAGTTATTAAGTTGCTAGCAACAGATTATCGCAGTAAGCAAAGTGTGTAATGTAAACAATGTAATCTAGGTAAACACCGTTGTTTTCTCCCTAATGTCAACAACACATCCTCCATCCGTCACGTTTCTGTCACTCGAGCACAGATGCAAAGGAGGCATGAACCCACTATCGAGCATAAATACTCCCTCTTGGAGTTACTAGCATCTACTTGGCCAGAGCATCTACTAATAACGGAGAGCATGCAAGATCATAAATAACATAAGCGTGAAGATAACATGATAGATTGATAATCAGAAGACATAGCATTCAGCATTCATCAGATCCCAGCAAACACAATATCTAGCATTACATAAAGATGATCTCGATCATGTGAGGCAGCTCACAAGATCTAAACATGAGGTACAAAGTGGATAGGACAACCATCTAGCTACTGCTATGGACCCGTAGTCGAGGGATGAACTACTCACGCATCACTTCGGAGGAGGGCATGGTGGTGTAGACCCCTCCGGTGATGAATTCCCCTCTCGGCAGGGTGCCGGGGAGAGCTCCAGAACCCTCCCGATCTCGGGATGATGATGACGACGGTCTCGGGTGTTTTCCGAGACGAAGTGGTATATATTTAGGTTTTACGCCTAGGGGGTGTAAATAGGCGAAATGGCAAAGGCGGTGGAGGCCTAGGGGCCCCACACCACTCCATGGCGCAACTAGGAGCGCGCCGCCCCATGTGGCCCCCCTCCGGGTCTCTTCGGGACTTTGTGGAACCTTCGGGAATTCTAGGACCTCCGAACTTCAAATTTTCCAATTCCGAGAATATTTCCAGAACAACTTTTCTGAAACTAAAAACAGCAGAAAACAAGGAACTGGCTCTGTGGCATCTTGTCAATAGGTTAGTCCGGAAAATCGATAAAAATGACGTAAATTGTATAGAAAACATGTAGGAAACAACATGAAAACAACATGGAACATCAGAAATTAAGGATACGTTTATGACGTATCAACATCCCCAAGCTTAGTTCCTACTCGTCCTCGAGTAGGTGAACGATAAAAACACATAATTACTGAGGTGAAATGCTACGAACATAAACTTGATCATCAATAATGTAAAAGCATAAGTAAGTTGAGATCATAGAACTTCAAAACAAGCATGATAAATACAATCCTAATAATAAAGCATAGCACTTGCATCATGAGAAGTAACACAAATAAAAGATCATGAATAATAATGCAACGAAAGATATACGTTTGTTTCAAGTATATAGAAAACATGGCAAAGTGATATTTCGCTAGTCTTTAAGAGTGGGGGAAAACATAAATGCCAGGACACCTTCAAAGTTCATGAGGAAGACTAGAACAAATAATTAGAGAACAAGCAATAACACATCATGAATCAATTAATAATGTTTCTGGGACAAATGCACATAAAACTCAGAATGGAAACTATGCTCTCTCAATTGTGCATAAGTTAGAAGATGGAGACTCAACATAAAAGTAAAAGAAAGACCCTTCACAAAGGGAAGCATGGATCACTCATGTGCTAGAGCTTTTATTTTATTAAACAGAGGTATAAAAATCTTGACACTCCTCCCATCCATCTTACACAAATCATTGGCTAACCGAATCCTCGGGTGCCTGCCAACAATCACATACCGTGGAGGAGTATATATATATTTTTAGAGAGGTGTATGCTTATGTCAACGAATGGTAAACAAAAAATACAGTACGTCACAAGCCGACTAGACTTCACAAGAGTGGCTCCCAAAGAAGGACGCATCTGGGTAGAAGGCCATCCCTCTTTCTCTTTTATTTACACACAACTATGCTTTGACTGATAAATCAGGGGCAAAAATAGTGAAGAGAAATTGTTGTTATTAATTTGGGGCTGGGCACCCCGCTACAAGATCTTCTATCATTAGATAAGTGGATGAAGCCACTAGTCCAGGGTGTGAAAGTCCAATCAACAAGTGAGATAAAAATTCTTTATTTACGTCCTCATGAGCTAAAACATGAGCACAAAACAGGAGTAATTTTGAAAGTTTTAAAGGTAACACATGAGCAATTTACTTTGGAGTGGAGGTTAAATACCACAAGTAGGTAAGTATGGTGGACACAATGGGAAAACTTTGGTTTTCGGGAGTTGGATGCACGAGTAGAGCTCATACTCAGTATAGATGTAGGCTAGCAAAAGACTGGGAGCGACAAATCAAGAGAGCATAAGAGCCATAATCATGCATAGCGACATAAACATCATTAATCAAAGCATGAGTGGTACCACAAATTCAAAAACTAAATGATCATGGAGGCTATAAGTGACCGGTTCATAGTCATAAACATGGTGTGAGCATGCGCCAAGTCAACCAAATAAAACATTCAAAGGAGAACACC
The DNA here is from genome assembly GCA_028641055.1 of Alopecurus myosuroides. Classification (NCBI taxonomy): domain Eukaryota; kingdom Viridiplantae; phylum Streptophyta; class Magnoliopsida; order Poales; family Poaceae; genus Alopecurus; species Alopecurus myosuroides. The sequence goes on along the minus strand of CM054057.1, from coordinate 474,184,100 downwards.
ACAAATTTATGCTTCAATATGACAAGAACAACTCATGATTCTTTCAATGGCACATTAAACACTCTCAGCTATTTGAGGCTAATCATGCTACTAAATAACCACTAGGCTATATAATTAAATAACATCTAGCATGATATGAAAAAGTCTAGCCATAGTCTATACAAGATTCTACTTGCACCGTTATAAATTCTACTACAAGCAGCAGTTTCTTTTCCCAACAAGCACCATACAAAACATGCTTTAACAAAAAAAATCTAAATGCTACAGCAAGAAAACATGAGTACTCACATAACACTACTAAAACTAACAGCTCTGAACAAGAGATGCAATAAAAACAAGAGCTAAACAAGAATTTTTGCGGCAACTAGAAGAAAAACTAAGAATACTAGCATAGAAAGTATTCAAACGAAAAAGAGGAGCGTGTCTCTCTCCCAAAAAAGGAATGCTAGGGTCCAAATATATTATTGCAGCAAGGGAAAAAATGAAAACAAAAGAAAACAAAATAAAAACAAACAGACGCTCCAAGTAAACTTCATATGATGTGACCGAATAAAAATATAGTTTCACTAGAAGTGACCTGATAGATAGTTGATGAAGAAGGGGATGCCTTGGGAATCCCCAAGCTTAGATGCTTGAGTCTTCTAAAAATATTCTTGGATGAACCACGGGGCATCCCCAAGCTTTGACCTTGCACTCTTCTTGATCACATATATCACCCTCTTCTCTTGACCCTTGAAAACTTCCTTCATACCACACTCAAAGAGTAATTAGCATTAGAGAGTTAGTGCAACAGTAAAAAATTCATGGGTTTTGTATGGAACAAGTTCTATTGATACTTTTAAACATTAGCTACATCAACTGATGTCTCATGAAGCAAAGAAATCCACTTGACTGTCAGACCCCGGACCCAGAGATATACATACTGTTATGTGCTCCTAGCCATGGACTCACAAGGGCTTCAGGGTTACCAGCCCCGGCCGCAACAAACAACGGCAGGCAGACCGGATTCATCGGCACGTAGTCCGGATCCCCGGTCTACTACTCCTTGTATCCATGCTAGTCATAACCAATTATGCATACCCAAGCGTCCACGAGTCGGATGAAACTGAAGGAACGGGATCAAAGTTATACAGAGCTGCTATGTGTCCAGAAAGTGCAACAACAATCGAGGGTTACTAGGGTTACCTCGCCCCAGGCCGATCACATCGACAGGCGGGCTCGGACATGGATCATCGGCTCCACAACCCCTCGACTGTGACAACTATGCAGGCATAGCCAAAACTGTATAACAATGAGCTCGAAACCAACAACCGATCAAGCAGTACTCTAAACATGAAGCTTTATTAAACAGGTGTTACTAGAGTATAGCTTACAAGCAGAGGTCACACGACCCAACATTACATCAGACAACGGAAGGCAAATTGTGTTGCTAATCAACAAGAACCAAAAAGGCCTAAGAGGCCGCAACATATGGCGACGTCCCAGCCCATAGATTCCAGGCTGCTACCTGGGAACCCCAAACTACTCGTCGATGTCCACGTCGAAACACCACCGAACTGAGGAACTCCACCTGAACCAAGTTGAAGCAAACATGAGTACGGGAGGTACTCAACAAGACTTAGTTAACCTATTATATATCTGCTTCTTTTAGAAAGAGTTATGAAGGTTATTTTGCGTAAAGCCATCTTTGTTTTCCAAAATGAGGAAGGAATAGCACGTCTCATAGAATGTTTTCAAACAGATGAGAAAGCTACTCAACTAATGATATCATCATCTTTTTAATCCACCGAACAATTTCAGCACCTCGTGCTTCAAAGATCACCACCTCAAGTTGTTCCGGTAACTCATGCTACAAGGTAACCCCTCTCGGCATCTCCGAGGAGGCATCCTTCATTCATTATCAACAAGTTTTGACCATTCCGTTTAAGTTGTCTATGATCACAGAATCCGTCACCAAGTCGTCCTTAACCGCGGACACGGCTTTTCGAAAAGATTAAACCCTGCAGGGGTGTACAACTTTAACCACACGTATCAACCAACTCTTAATGCCAGATCATTAGCACTATTCCGGGAAGTGCCGGCAGATGGAGGTCGACCACGATCTTTCCCTTGCTTCGCCTATTCCATGAGTCGCTCCGAGTAGAGATGGTCCGCCAATAGGGAGTGGCCATCTCCTGCCGGGTCTCTATCGTTGTGCGCAATGCTCGACGGTTACCTACCCGCAGAGCGCCGATACACCACCACGTCCTAGTTTTGAAAACGTTTTGATATCCCCGCAAATCCAAATGGAAAGCCCGAACTAGGCAACTCATGGAACAAACTAGGCAAGTTGAGACCGAGGGGAATCTAAGCCCCGTGTGGATGCACGCTCAGTCTTGGCTCGAAGACGAGAACTCGCTCCTAGGGGCATGAACGAGACAACTACCACAGACCCTCTGTGGTCTCGTCATCCACACCTTTAAATCATATTAATCAAATTCTCTTAAATTTCCACAACATACTACCATACTAGATTCATTCGTGGCTCTGATTCATCAACCGGATGGAGCAGAGATAACAGGCATGTATGACTAAGCATGGCATATTTGAGGCTCTGGCGATACACACAAACAAATCCTATGTCTGCTAGGAGCATTGAATCTTGATATCTGGGTTATGCAAGTAAATAGGATAACTCTATCTATTGACTCAAGATACATTGGAATCGAATGCATTTGTACGAGAATCAAAAGTCTTTCGAAATCATATATGGGCAGATAAGAGGTTATGCTTGCCTTGCTTCAAGAAAACCAGATAAAGTCTTCAGGAATAAGTGCTTGACTTGTCGGTTAAGATCAAGTATTCGTCATGGCGTTGTCGATCTTCTCTTCGGGGTCGTGTTCTACCGATCAGAAGCAAAACACCGGAAGAGAAACAACAATCAAACATGGCATCGATGCAATGCGCAATATGTATGCATGAGCAAGTTAATGCACTGAAAGAAGCCCTAAACATGTTCTTTGGGTTGCTAGGGTTAATATGGTAATTAAGCATTTTTACTGAAACTAGCCCGAAATAGGCCCCGGAGGGGGTTTCGGACGATTCTGAAAGTGAGTACAATTTTAAAAGCTCAAATGGATTTGAAAACATCATAAACAAGTTGCATTTGTCATTATGAGTAATTTGGTATATAACTTTTAATTTTCTAATTTTCTTGAATAAAAACTTATTTTCTATTTTAAATGAATTAAACAAATTCAAATAATGTTCAATTTTCAACTTTGTCAAACATATATGAAAAAGACATATTTGGGTAGATAATAATTTTCTGAACATTTCTATGTTTTTATTTTATTTTTCTGAGCAACAGAAATAAAGATATTAAATTATCAAATTTGTTTCCTTTTCTGGGATTTTCTTGAAATAGTTAAAAAGGGAAAAATGAAGTCACCATGACGCAGACATGACGTCATCTATCTCTGTTCTTCACAGGTGCCTTCAAATTCGACGGAAATCGCGCGCAATTCACGGAACAAAAGGTACCAGCACGTAGAGAACACCGAGGCGAACCTAACGGTGGTCGCGCCGCTTGCTGGAGGTCGCCGGAGCGACGCCAGGGTGCGAGCGCGGCGGCGGCGCCGCGGTTGCTCACGGCTAGCACGATTCCTGCCACGGGAATTCAAACAGAGAGCACCCAGAGGTAGCTCAGCTCACCGGGAGTGCTGTAGTGGGGGCGGGGAGGCCGGAGACGGCTCGACGGCGCCGGAATCGAGCGCGGCAGCCGCGCCGGAGTTGGAGAAGAACCCGTGCGATTCGGTGGCGCCCGGCCATCCCGGGAAGCGGCGCTCGCCTGGGAGGAAGAGGGGAGGACGGGGAGCTCGGGGATGGCCTCGGTTCGCTCCGGGGTGGGCTAGAGGGCCGGCGGCGAGAGATTCCGGTGAGGCTAGGGTTCGGTTCCGCGCAGAGGAGCAGAGAGAGGGAGGGCACACGAGGAGGGGGTTCTGCGGGGAGGAGAATCCGATGGGGACGTCTCCTCGACATATTGATCCACAGAGGAGCCGTGGAAGCAGGAGGTGGAGCCGGCAACGAATGGGAGGAGGGCAGCGAGCTGCTTCTCTTCGTGAGGAAGAAGACAGAGGCAAAATTTCGGAAACCCCCTAGAGACTCGGGATTTTACAAATTGGCCCTTTTCTTTTGTAAAAGAGGACAGGAAACAAAGTTTTAGGGCCCTTTTTGCAAGAATAAAAATTTGCAAAAATACTTTTTGGAAACCTTATGAAATTTGCAAGCTCACCATGTATTTGCTTTCCAAAATTGAAATTATTTTTAGAACAAAAATTTGGGTGATCACTTTAAGTGATTTTTGGTCATTTCATTTGTTATTTTCAAATGCAAAATTTTTAACCAATGTTTTTATGCATGTATGAAATGACACAACACCACACACCCTTTTGTTAGCAAGTTTTGGGATGTTACAAATCTACCCCCCTTACAAGAATCTCGTCCCGAGATTCCTGAAGGAGAAGAAAGAAGGAACACCGGTTTTGAACAATCTTCTCGAACCTTACGGTTCTCTTCTTGAAGAGGTTGATCCATAGCACTTGCGAAGATCTCCAGAGGCTACACCTTAGGTAAGAGGAAAACTCTTAGGAAATGATCTTCACGAAGATCGAGTATCTCATGGCTAACTCATGACCAGAATGTTCGTAAAGAACTTTTGAGTTAACATACATGAAACACATCAAGATAACGGAGGGAATAAAAGACGGTTTCAAGTTTATGGATGATGGTTCTTGAAAGGATTTAGAATATGAGCTTTGGACAAGACTTTAAATCCTTTTTGAAGAGAAAGGTTGAACAACTTGTAACACCGAGGTTTCTTCAAATAGAATACCGAAATGGAAAGGATTGTCTTGAATACCAAAACATAATATCCACAGACGGGGAAGAACACGAGAAAACACTGTAATCGTGCGTCGGAGAGAATTTGATACATGATCATGTTCACTCTTCGGAATGGACACGGAAGATAACGGAACTTCCATTCCGTTAAGGTTGTCGAAAACTTTGTCAAAAAATAGGGATGTTACCTCACGACAGAAGATGAGTAACCAAAAGAAGTTGGAACACCATAATTAGGGAGGAATTATTGATCACACCATAAAGATGGGTAATCAACGAGGATTGAAACACCAGAAGGCATAGGGAATCTCTTTCCTATGGTGGATTTGACGTAGCAATACGTTTACCACATAGTTAAGATCCCACGGCTGGAGTGACTGACAAATTCACACAATGTGTGAAATGAATAGAATTTCAAGTATAAACAACTTGAAAAAGGAAACTGATCCATGGCGGTTACAAAGCACCAAGAGATATTCTCCTGATGAACTTGTTTCCACTGAAACAAAGGTTTGGAGGATCAACGAAGAGACATTGGAAGAATCAACTTCCAGGTTCTCCTGGATGTTCTAGATACCGACAGCAGGCTCATGACAAGCCTTCTATAGGTCATCAAGTCAATGTAAAACTGCGGTTTGGAAGAACGGTGGGAGAAAACTTGTTAAAATGAACCACACAAGAATTCTCACGGAGAGTGGTTGTTCTTACGGATTCAAAGAGATATGACATTAGGTCTTCCGGCTAATTGTGTCAACCACCACATCAACCATGCCGTATTTCAAAAAGACCTAATTCAGTACCCTTGAGGAAAACACAAGCCATCATTGCTGCTTGAGATTCAGCTCTGGTTAGTGGATTGAATAACTGAGACTCAACGTGTTTGATTGAAGGGATTGCACCGGTTACCAACGAGATACATATGCTAGATTCTCAAGATATGGACTACGATGTCAAGCTCAAGAAGATGAGCAGGATTACGGAACTCATGTATTAGCAACTTGCGGAAGACGGTTGCACCTACATGGTTTAGTTGCAACAGAACACATCGGAGTCCTTGTGGGAAGGATGATAACAAAGATCGCCAAGATCTTGGACTTCTTCTCTCAAAGAAAATCAGTCAGTGATTTAGCGTGGATGCAAACTTCTTCAAGGAGTGGAGGCAACAACCAACCATCTCAAGAATAGTCCACACATACATGACCGACTTGAAGTCATTCCCGAAGGAACAAGAAAACTTTACTTGGATCCATGGTGACAACTTTCACCAAAAGCACATGAACCCGAGAAAGTCACTTCGAACATCGAGAAGAACAAACTTCGTGAAGACACAAAGATGGTTCTCGAAGGTTTCCAACATTAGTGCCCAAGGTTCAACATGAACCTCTTGCAATTTGGATGATTAGAAATGTCATCGATGGGCTCGACAACACGCTTATCAAAACACTCCAAGAAGAGGGTCTCATATGATACATGAACAAGGCAAAATATTGGCCAGATTAAAGGACATGAGGGTGTACTCGGGCAGAACACCATGAGTGAAACACCATCAAGACAGTCCTTGGAGCTGAACTTGATTTGACGATAGCCCAAATCAAACCAAGGGTGGAATGATAGCATGTCCACTGAAGGGATACTATCATGCTTGAACACAGAAGAAACCAGACATCCCTTAACGGAGGACGAAGTTAGGAAGAGCTTTTGTCTTTCAACTCTCCAATTTGTTGTTTAAGCTCCACCAACTAGTCCAGGGTATCCAGCAAGGTTTCTTGGAGAAAAGAGTAATTCAAATTACCTATTGTTTTGACATCACGGTCAGATAACAACCTGGTGATACTTCTAGAAAGACAACCAGAATATCACAACCTACCGGTATGTCTTGGAGTTCGAAAGGAATCTTGCTTTCAAGGCAACTGATATGAACATGAGGGCTTTTGTATGAACCCAACTCTTTGACCAAGAATGTGCACCGGAATGAACGGATTTGATAACACGGTCAGCATCCAGTAGAGACCGGGTGACCAATAGTGCTAAGAAGGATACAGATGTTTCTTAGATTTCCAAAGCAATAAGAATTGCTAGGAATAGCTGATACACATGTAGATGAACAGACCCATCCATCTACAGCATTCAAGCTTGGAGGAAGGCGGGGTGAAGATGTGTAAGAGCATCACTTCATCATTAAGGCCGTGAAACTTAACACAGCCTCGTGATATAAAAAAGTGTGATTCTCGAAGGTAGAACAGATTAGAAGCTAATGAAACTTCTTTAATCTGAGAATTACAAAACTTTGACCTGGTTCGTAAGATGAACGAGGTACTGGAGTTTGTTTCTCCTGACATTCCAAGGTGAAATGTTCTGAAGGAAAACAAGAGCTATGCATGGGTATATCCGACACGCATATGCAACTTGATGTCCAAAACAACGGATGGGGATTTGAGAGCAACTAAAGGGGGAATCATGCTCGGAGGAGATCCTAAGATCAAGATGATGCACAGGGTCATACTCATTTGTAAAACCCATGCAAAAGAATTGATATAGCAGAGTCAAGAACAAGGATATGGGAATCACCAAGAACACTCTTGTTGTGATCATTTTGATTCCTAAAGAAAGCCTATGGCTAGGAGGGTTGAAATCACCTAGCCATCCCGAGGTAAAACAGATTCCTCAGGATCCAAAGAAACGGAACTTGGGTTAAAGGTCAGCATCCTGTACTGATGGTGTGAGCATCACATGGTTATGACCACATGATTCAACCCACCACAACTCAGCACATTCCGGGACCTTCTGTTCAAGTCCAAAGGTTAGAAACCGAAACAAATAAGCAACTACTATCTTAGTGTCTTGAAGGACACTACGAATAGCAATCACGAAGTATCTTGCAAAAGACAACTTAACTCCGGAAGAGTTTGGGCAGAAGATAACGAATACATTCGAGATGGAAAGCAGATCTCGAGGTTCACGATTTAGAACTTTGAAACATATAAGAATGTGGAATCCACACAACTTTGAGAGACTAGGATGGAAAGGAATCTCCCAGTTTAAAAGATAACGGAACACGGAACACACACGACTCAAGAAACCCAACACTAGGTCAACTTGGTTAACAAACGTCCTTGCCGGAGAAGGCACCTAAGTTTTGAATAACTAGAATCTTTTCAAATTGAAACAGGTAAGGTGACCCAGAGTTAGAGCGATACCAGATAAGGAGCAAAAAGAATCCTAAGAAGGTTTTCACAACTCATTTGAGGTTTCAAAGTAGTTTTCACAAACGCTAGACTCGACATCGACCAAGCAGTAAGGTTTTCCTACAGGCAGTCCTGCTCTGATACCAACTTTTGTCAGACCCCGGACCCAGAGATATACATACTGTTATGTGCTCCTAGCCATGGACTCACAAGGGCTTCAGGGTTACCAGCCCCGGCCGCAACAAACAACGGCAGGCAGACCGGATTCATCGGCACGTAGTCCGGATCCCCGGTCTACTACTCCTTGTATCCATGCTAGTCATAACCAATTATGCATACCCAAGCGTCCACGAGTCGGATGAAACTGAAGGAACGGGATCAAAGTTATACAGAGCTGCTATGTGTCCAGAAAGTGCAACAACAATCGAGGGTTACTGGGGTTACCTCGCCCCAGGCCGATCACATCGACAGGCGGGCTCGGACATGGATCATCGGCTCCACAACCCCTCGACTGCGACAACTATGCAGGCATAGCCAAAACTGTATAACAATGAGCTCGAAACCAACAACCGATCAAGCAGTACTCTAAACATGAAGCTTTATTAAACAGGTGTTACTAGAGTATAGCTTACAAGCAGAGGTCACACGACCCAACATTACATCAGACAACGGAAGGCAAATTGTGTTGATAATCAACAAGAACCAAAAAGGCCTAAGAGGCCGCAACATATGGCGACGTCCCAGCCCATAGATTCTAGGCTGCTACCTGGGAACCCCAAACTACTCGTCGATGTCCACGTCGAAACACCACCGAACTGAGGAACTCCACCTGAACCAAGCTGAAGCAAACATGAGTACGGGAGGTACTCAACAAGACTTAGTTAACCTATTATATATCTGCTTCTTTTAGAAAGAGTTATGAAGGTTATTTTGCGTAAAGCCATCTTTGTTTTCCAAAATGAGGAAGGAATAGCACGTCTCATAGAATGTTTTCAAACAGATGAGAAAGCTACTCAACTAATGATATCATCATCTTTTTAATCCACCGAACAATTTCAGCACCTCGTGCTTCAAAGATCACCACCTCAAGTTGTTCCGGTAACTCATGCTACAAGGTAACCCCTCTCGGCATCTCCGAGGAGGCATCCTTCATTCATTATCAACAAGTTTTGACCATTCCATTTAAGTTGTCTATGATCACAGAATCCGTCACCAAGTCGTCCTTAACCGCGGACACGGCTTTTCGAAAAGATTAAACCCTGCAGGGGTGTACAACTTTAACCACACGTATCAACCAACTCTTAATGCCAGATCATTAGCACTATTCCGGGAAGTGCCGGCAGATGGAGGTCGAACACGATCTTTCCCTTGCTTCGCCTATTCCATGAGTCGCTCCGAGTAGAGATGGTCCGCCAATAGGGAGTGGCCATCTCCTGCCGGGTCTCTATCGTTGTGCGCAATGCTCGACGGTTACCTACCCGCAGAGCGCCGATACACCACCACGTCCTAGTTTTGAAAATGTTTTGATATCCCCGCAAATCCAAATGGAAAGCCCGAACTAGGCAACTCATGGAACAAACTAGGCAAGTTGAGACCGAGGGGAATCTAAGCCCCGTGTGGATGCACGCTCAGTCTTGGCTCGAAGACGAGAACTCGCTCCTAGGGGCATGAACGAGACAACTACCACAGACCCTCTGTGGTCTCGTCATCCACACCTTTAAATCATATTAATCAAATTCTCTTAAATTTCCACAACATACTACCATACTAGATTCATTCGTGGCTCTGATTCATCAACCGGATGGAGCAGAGATAACAAGCATGTATGACTAAGCATGGCATATTTGAGGCTCTGGCGATACACACAAACAAATCCTATGTCTGCTAGGAGCATTGAATCTTGATATCTGGGTTATGCAAGTAAATAGGATAACTCTATCTATTGACTCAAGATACATTGGAATCGAATGCATTTGTACGAGAATCAAAAGTCTTTCGAAATCATATATGGGCAGATAAGAGGTTATGCTTGCCTTGCTTCAAGAAAACCAGATAAAGTCTTCAGGAATAAGTGCTTGACTTGTCGGTTAAGATCAAGTATTCGTCATGGCGTTGTCGATCTTCTCTTCGGGGTCGTGTTCTACCGATCAGAAGCAAAACACCGGAAGAGAAACAACAATCAAACATGGCATCGATGCAATGCGCAATATGTATGCATGAGCAAGTTAATGCACTGAAAGAAGCCCTAAACATGTTCTTTGGGTTGCTAGGGTTAATATGGTAATTAAGCATTTTTACTGAAACTAGCCCGAAATAGGCCCCGGAGGGGGTTTCGGACGATTCTGAAAGTGAGTACAATTTTAAAAGCTCAAATGGATTTGAAAACATCATAAACAAGTTGCATTTGTCATTATGAGTAATTTGGTATATAACTTTTAATTTTCTAATTTTCTTGAATAAAAACTTATTTTTCTATTTTAAATGAATTAAACAAATTCAAATAATGTTCAATTTTCAACTTTGTCAAACATATATGAAAAAGACATATTTGGGTAGATAATAATTTTCTGAACATTTCTATGTTTTTATTTTATTTTTCTGAGCAACAGAAATAAAGATATTAAATTATCAAATTTGTTTCCTTTTCTGGGATTTTCCTGAAATAGTTAAAAAGGGAAAAATGACGTCACCATGACGCAGACATGACGTCATCTATCTCTGTTCTTCACAGGAGCCTTCAAATTCGACGGAAATCGCGCGCAATTCACGGAACAAACGGTACCAGCACGTAGAGAACACCGAGGCGAACCTAACGGTGGCCGCGCCGCTTGCTGGAGGTCGCCGGAGCGACGCCGGCGTGCGAGCGCGGCGGCGGCGCCGCGGTTGCTCACGGCTAGCACGATTCCGGCCACGGGAATTCAAACGGAGAGCACCCAGAGGTAGCTCAGCTCACCTGGAGTGCTGTAGTGGGGGCGGGGAGGCCGGAGACGGCTCGACGGCGCCGGAATCGAGCGCGGCAGCCGCGCCGGAGTTGGAGAAGAACCCGTGCGATTCGGTGGCGCCCGGCCATCCCGGGAAGCGGTGCTCGCGTGGGAGGAAGAGGGGAGGACGGGGAGCTCGGGGATGGCCTCGGTTTGCTCCGGGGTGGGCTAGAGGGCCGGCGGCGAGAGATTCCGGTGAGGCTAGGGTTCGGTTCCGCGCAGAGGAGCAGAGAGAGGGAGGGCACACGAGGAGGGGGTTCTGCGGGGAGGAGAATCCGATGGGGACGTCTCCTCGACATATTGATCCACAGAGGAGCCGTGGAAGCAGGAGGTGGAGCCGGCAACGAATGGGAGGAGGGCAGCGAGCTGCTTCTCTTCGTGAGGAAGAAGACAGAGGCAAAATTTCGAAAACCCCCTAGAGACTCGGGATTTTACAAATTGGCCCTTTTCTTTTGTAAAAGAGGACAGGAAACAAAGTTTTAGGGCCCTTTTTGCAAGAATAAAAATTGGCAAAAATACTTTTTGGAAACCTTATGAAATTTGCAAGCTCACCATGTATTTGCTTTCCAAAATTGAAATTATTTTTAGAACAAAAATTTGGGTGATCACTTTAAGTGATTTTTGGTCATTTCATTTGTTATTTTCAAATGCAAAATTTTTAACCAATGTTTTTATGCATGTATGAAATGACACAACACCACACACCCTTTTGTTAGCAAGTTTTGGGATGTTACAATGACATCGCAAAAGAGCAAATGCAAGAAAAACTGCAGAATCTGTCAAGATCAGAACAGTCTGTAAAGACGAATTTTTTCGAGGCACTTACATTGCTCAGATCGAAAAACTTAAATATCGAAAAAGTTGCGGAATTAGCCGAGTAAAAAGCACAAGAAATTTTAGGTCATTCTGATTTTTCTATGATTCATACGATTTTTTACGGTGGACAGCAGAAATGTGTTCCCAGCGCAGAAATCCGAAAACCAACTCCAACTCTCGTCAGAAACCTTACTTGGCACTACTAAAACATGAAAAGAAAGATACAAAGGAGTTTCTACAGAAGTATACAACCCCTTGACTCAAAGAAAACAGAGAAAAACAAAGCAAAAATAAACCATGGGTTATCTCCCAAGAAGTGCTTTTCTTTAACGCCTATTAGTTAGGCCCACAAAAGTGGAATCAAGTATTTTCAAGTGAAGAACCATAGAAATTGTAACTCGTTAAAATAATGGAATCAAAAGGCAACTTCTTTCTCTTTCTAGGAAAGTGTTCCATGCCTTTCTTGAGTGGGAACTGAAATTTAATATTTCTCTCTTTCATATCAATAACATCACCAACAATTCTAAGAAAAGGTCTTCCCAAAACACATGGAAAAGAAGCATTGCATTCAATATTCAAGAAAAAAAATCAACGGGGACAAGATTATTATTAAACATGATAAGAACATCATCAACTCTCCCCAAAGGTTTCTTTCTAACATTATCAATAAGACGAATATCCAAATAACAAGGCTCCAATGGTGGTAAATCAAGAATATCATAGAGTTTTTTTGGGCATAACAGAGAGACTAGCACCAAGATCACATATATCATTGCAATCAAAATCATTCACTTTCATTTTAATAATGGGTTCCTAGCCATCATCTATCCTCCTAGGGATAGAGTCTTCACATCTTAATTCATCCTCTCTAATTTGCATTACAACATTTGTAATATGTTTAGTGAAAGCCATATCCATAGCACTAGCATTAGGACAACTAGCAAGCTTTTGCAAGAAATTAATCACTTCAGTTATGTTGCAATCATAAAAGTCAAGATCATTTTTATCAAAGGTAATTGGACCATTGTCTCCCATGTTTCTACAAAGTTCAGCACTTTTATCAGGAACATTTTTAGCAGTTTCACGCAGTTTTGCATTTTTAATAGCAGAAGTGGGAGTGTTTCCAACACCAATTACTTTACCATTGATAGTAGAAGGTTTTCTAGCATGATAAGCTTCAGTTTTACTAGTGGTGGTAATGGTGCAAACATTAGCTATATTATTCTTTCTAGCTATTTCATCTTCTCGTTCCCATCTAGCATGCAATTAAGCTAACATCCTAACATTATCATAAATTCAAATTTGGATAGCATTCAAAGTTTTAGTTTCTTTAACATCATGAGGCATGACATTTATTTTCAGCAAATCAACATCAAGAGCAAGGATATTAACTTTAGAAGCAAGAACATCAATTTTGCCAAATTTTCCCTCAACAGATTTATTAAAAGCAGTTTGTGTACTAATAAAATTGTTAAGCATGTTCTCAAGATCAGAGGGTACACTTTTGTTGTTGTTGTAGGAATTACCATAATAATTACCATAAGCATTACTATTATTGGGAGGATATGGCCTATAATTGTTACTACCAAAATTATTCCTATAAGCATTGGTGTTGAAATTATTATTTTTAATGAAGTTCACATCAACATGCTCTTCTTGAGCAACCAAAGAGGCTAAAGGAACATTATTTAGATCAATAGGAGCATGGCCATTCACAAGCATAGACATAATAGCATCAATTCTATCACTTAAAGAGGAGGTTTCTTCAACAGAATTTACCTTCTTACCAGTTGTAGCTCTCTCAGTGTGCCACTCAGAATAATTTAGCATCAGATCATCAAGAAGCTTTGTTGTTGACCCCAAGGTAATGGACATAAAGGTTCCTCTAGCAGCTGAATCCAGAAGGTTTCTTGAAGAAAAATTCAGACCTGCATAAAAGGTTTGGATGATCATCCAAGTAGTCAGCCCATGAGTGGGACAATTATTTACTAAATATTTCATTCTTTCCCAAGCTTTAGCAACATGATCATTATCAAGTTGCTACTTCTTAAAGATATAATCTTAGCAGGAGGATAATATTTTCCAATGAAAGCATCTTTACACTTAGTCCAAGAATCAATACTATTTCTAGGCAAAGACAACAGCCATTCTTTAGCTCTTCCTCTCAAAGAGAAAGGAAACCATTTCAGTTTAATAATATCTCCATCTACATCTTTATATTTTTGCAGCTCACATAGTTCAACAAAATTATTAAGATGAGCAGCAGAATCATCAGTACTAACACCACAAAATTGCTCTCTCATAACAAGGTTTAACAAGATAGGTTTTATCTCACAAAAATCAGCACTAGGAGCAGGTGGAGCAATAGGTGTGCTAATGAAATCATTGTTGTTGGTGCTAGTAAAGTCACACAACTTAGTGTTCTCAGGGGTAGTAATTTTAAAAACAGGAATAAAACTACAACTAGAATAAGAACTAAATTTTTTGTGTTTTTGATAAAGAGAAGCAAACAAGACAAAATAAAATAAACTAAGCACAAAAAAAACAAAGTAAAGAGATTGGAAGTGAGAGACTCACCTTGCAGAAATTCTCTTCATCCCCGGCAACGACGCCGGAAAAGGTGCTTGATGCGTGTGAACACACGTTCGTTGGGAAACCCCAAGAGGAAGGTATGAAGAGTGCAGCAGCAAGTTTTCCCTCAGAAAGAAACCAAGGTTGAATCGACCAGTAGGAGGAAGGAGTAACTTCAGAAGGTTGAAGCAGCTGAGATGGCAGGGCGCACTACCGGTTCAGAAGCAACGTGGAACCTACACAACACAATCTAATCACTTTTCCCCAACGAAGCAGTGAGGTTCTCAATCTCACCGGTTTTGCTGAACACAAAGAGGTTAAATGTATGGTGTGGAAAACAGTAGAAGAACAGTATGAAAGCAGTAGTAACATTATGAAAGCAGTAGGTTTTTTATCAGTATGAGGAAAAAGGACCAGGGTCCATAGTTCACTAGTGGTGTCTCTCCGTGAAAGATAAATAGAATGTGTGGTGAGCAAATTACAGCCGATCAATTGACAAAAATGAAGGCTGCACTCTAGTGCATATGCAAGGCATAAAGATTACTATGTGATTCATGCAGGCATTACAACAAAATACATAGACCGTCATCGAACTGCATCTATGTCTAATAATCAACCCTTCGAATATAATCTGAACAAACGTTGGGTATTAATTTGCTAGCAACCGATTATCATAGTAAGCAAAGTGTGTAATGTAAACAATGCAAACTAGGTAAACACTGTTGTTTTCTCCCTAATGACAACAACACATCCTCCAACCGTCACGTTTCTGTCACTTGAGCATAGATGCTAAGGAGGCATGAACCCACTATCGAGCATACATACTCCCTCTTGGAGTTACTAGCATCTACTTGGCCAGAGCATCTACTAGCATGCAAGATCATAAATAACATAAGCATGAAGATAACATGATAGATTGATAATCATAGACCTAACATTCAACATTCATCAGATTCCAGCAAACACAACATGTAGCATTACATAAAGATGATCTCGATCATGTGAGGCGGCTCACGAGATCTAAACATGAGGTACAAAGTGGAGAGAACAGCCATCTAGATACTGCTATGGACCTGTAGTCCAGGGATGAACTACTCACGCATCACTTCGGAGGAGGGCATGGTGGTGTAGACCCCCCCCCCCCCCCGGTGATGAATTCCCCTCCCGGCAGAGTGCCGGGGAGAGCTCCAGAACCCTCCCGATCTCGGCATGACTGTCGAGACATCGTGGTAGATTTCATAGATGGGGGTGCCATGAGACTACCGATCGAGACGTGGGGGGACGTGATTGCACGATGATCAAGGACACAGGGTTTTACCCAGGTTCGGTACGACGCAGTAATGCGACGTTCCTACTCCTGCAATCTCACTATTCAGGACTAAAGCCTGGGAATACAGAGTACAAAGTGAGGTTCTATTAGCTACTCGTCAAGGATCCACCTCTCGGCGAGTTAGCCTTTAGCTTCTTGTCTATCTAACTTATGTCCCGTCCGGCTTTATATAATAGCCGGGTTAGGGCATACAGAGAAGGAAACCTAGAAGACTACGGTATGTGTTAACTTGGAAAGTAAGTAATCCGCCTTCTGCTCCAAGCCGTATCACGTGGGCCGTGATCCGGGTTCTTCTAGAATCCGGCTTCCGTGCGTCATCTTACTGGGCCGCCCAATGGACCATAGCCCACTACCATTTAGGACACCCTGGTAATCCGGCACTTTAGATTACCATCTGATATACCCCTAGTTGGTATATATCCGACCGTAGCCCCCAAGAAGGATTAAGACTCCGATTTGCCGTCTTTCGTCAAGTGTGCATTCTTTCCGAGAAATATAGGCTCTCTGTCTTGATTCTTCTTTTTATCAGAATAATGCCATAACGCAAAACTCAGATTTCGGGAAATCCGACTTTTCTTCCACGAATCTTCGCGGAGAAGGAACTTCCTACGTCAGCGCTTTAATCTTGCTGACGTCAGGGACGTTTAGGTGTCGAGCGGGAAACCCTGAAACGTATCTCTGAAAGATTCTCACGGGAAACGAGGAGATAGCAATAATCACCTATTGTTTCATTTCCCGGAATTTCCGGCGAGTGACACGCGTTGATCATCCAACGGTCAAAAGAGCCGTTAGCACGCATCGCGAGGGGTTCCCGGCTATAAATAGCCGTCTCCGTCCTCTCCGGCAAACCTTCTGCTCCCAGCTCTCTTTTCGCCTCCACAGCGCCCAAGCACACTGCGAGCAGAGCGAACTTTCAGTGAACGTACGAACGCACGCCGTCCGGGACCTCACCGGAGCTCACGATCTTCACCGCGCCGCAAAAAGATGGCATCACCGAACTCTTCTCCGGCCCGCTCCGTCGCGGCGGAGATCGACGAAATCATTAACACCATGGATCCCATGGTGGATTCTCCACTGCGTGCAACCGGCGACGAGCCGGAGAAGACCGTTGGCTGCGTAGCCAGCGAGGAAACTCCCCTCGCCGCCACTAATCTTGCGGTATCCTCCTCCGCGCCATCCCCGCCACTCGCGCCCGAGACGGTGGAGGAAAAGATAGTCCTCGTCGGAGAGGAGCTCGCGGCCGTGTCTGCCGCGGCATCCGCAGCCACCTGGGCGGAAGAAGAAGGAGAAACTGCCGGCAATTGGAGCCAGAGCAGTATTCCATTTTCCCTCCTTCCGACAATGGAGAAGGAGGGGCTGCTGCTGAAGGGCAAATGGCGGAGCCCGGAGGACGAGTCCGAGCCAGCGCCAAAAGACGGGGAACGCGTTCTCCTTACCTCCCACATCGCAAGAGGTATGGGATTGCCGCCTTCCGCCTTTTTTCCTTCAAGTCTTGAACCACTACAACATTCAACCCCACAATCTGCCTCCCAACTCCATCCTCTACTTAGCCGGATTTCAAGCTTTTTTCGAAGGGTATCTAGGTTTAGCTCCTAGGTTAGATTTCTGGCAGTACTGTTTTGGGGTTAAGCGGAACCCTTCCGAGGGTGCGCTTCCGACTTGCGGGACCATATCCTTTACCCTGCGCAGATTGTAACATCCCTGATTGTTGGAAAACTAAAAAATCACAAAAATTTGAAACTTTTGATTTTCATGACAATACAAGTCACCAAATACAAATAAAACTCAAACAAAAATGAAATATGTGGTCCTATACCAAGTTTATTGGAATTAGAAATCCAATTATGCCTTGTTCCTTAAACTCTAAAACCTTTTTCAAAAATAAATTTATTATTACATAAAGGGAATATCTTTTTATTAACAAACCTTTACCAAAAATGTTTACAACTCCAATATTAATCTGAAGATATTTTATGGCATCAAAAATCAAAGATTTGTAACCCTTAATAAAGTCCTAAGCCTCAAAAATATTTGATGAGAATAAAATGTTTTAATAATAACTTTTAGTTGTTATTCCAAGTTTTAAACATGAAGGGGTGAAAATGAAATGCATTGCTTTGAAAATAACATAACAAAAGATTTTGAAAACAATATCATGACTTGTGGTTTTATTCTAAATTTTATTGATCAACAATATTAATAATTTGATATGAACTAATTAAATAGCATTAAGTTACTATTAATAAATCCTTCATATCCTAAAATTATTAATTATGAAAATGGTTTGAAAATGACTTCCAAAAATATTATTTGAAATGTTTAATGTCTCTAAAAATTTATTTAATCAAAAACCCCATTTTACTATTTTCTATTTTAAAATGGTATTAAGTACTATTAGTGAATTAATTATATTTTCAAAACATAAAAGAGATGAAAACTCTTTGAAATGGTTTTGGAAAATAGTATTTGATCTTTATAAAGCCACTGGAATTATATTTGACTAATAATTGTATTTTATAATTTTCTAAATTAAAAATCACATTAAGCTCTATTAAGGAATTATTTCAATTTTCAAAATTCAAAAATAAAAATATTTTGAAAGTTTACAAAAATGGTACTGTTGGAAAGTATTTTAAATTTCAAGAATTTAGAATTTTATTCCATGTCAATTGGATGATTTAAACATAAGTTATGATTTAATTGAATAAACATAAATAAAAAGAAAAAGAAAATAATTTGATGACGTCATCATGACGTCACCCGTCATCAACCTCTGGAAACGGCAGGAGACCGTTTCTCCCGAAAATTTTGCCCCCCGATTACTCTCCATTAAGAGCACAAATTGATGCCCCGTCTGCTCCTCGTTAAAGCCCTCCCCTCCCTCTTCAATAGCCCTCTCATTCCCCTTCCGTTTGCCCCTCTTGATGTCCACAATCGCTCGCCGGAGTTCGTCGTTTCCGCCGCCGCGATTCACCATTCCGGCAAGTCCAGAAGGCCACTGCCGCCCTCGTTTAGCCCCCTCTCTTTCTCCCTTTCCCGTGCACCTCTGTGACCACTTAGGTGGGTTTTTCGTGCAGACTTTTCGCCGCATCGTGCTCGCCGGAGTACACCGCCTCGGGACCTCCTCGCCGCCATCGTAGCAGAGCCCGTGGAGCCTTCCCGTGGCCCCCATCATCTTCACCGAGTCGTGCTGAAGCTCCCCGTGCCCTCCCTGAGCCCGGAGGCACACCGGAACGCGCCGCCGTCAACCTCCCATGAGCAGCACCGCCGCCGTCGCCATTTTTTGGCGAGAAACCACCGGTGAGCCCCTCTCTCTCTCTCTGTACCGTTAGATCTAGATCTAGTGGCCTAGATTAGATCACTTATGCGAAGGGGTACGTCACCGTTAGATCCAGATCCAGTGGCCCAGATCTGGTCACTTAAACACGTCAGCATGCCACGTAACAGCACAGTCAGCACCCCTGGCCAATCACAGCATGCCATGTGGCCAGCCCTTAATTCGAATTTATCTCCCGGTAGAATTTTTGGCAGTTTTACAGATTAGTCCCTGCACATTAGATCTATCATATCTTTTGATCCATGAGGCCAAATTTAGCAATCTTGGACTTTTTGAAATCACCAGAACATGTAGAATCTTTTGGCACTGGCCAAATTCAAATTTTACAACCTTAAATTTGTTCAAATTCAAATATGCTTGTTTGATGAAATTTGGCATAATTCAAATTCTACAAATCCAAAAATTGCAAATAAAATATATTTGGAAACCTTAGAATGTGTACTTTCATATCCTCTGTCCCAAAATAATATTTGAACAAATTAAAATTGAATTTAGAATTAAGTTGACTATTGAGTATTTTTTACATAGATTAATTTCTATAAATATTTTCAATATAGTTCCTTTTGCAAAATCGCTCCATTTGACAACCTTGGACCCGAAAAACCTTGCCCAACCATTTTTGGACATCCTTGGACCATGGCCATGTGTTTTTGACCAAAAACCCAACCTAGTGATTCATCCATCTTTACCATGTCTTAGGATTTGTTTTCAACTGTTATTCCTTGATGTTATGTCTTTTTGGATCCAAGACCAAGTCCCTAAAATTACCAAGTAGTGAACCTCAAACACTAGAACCTTAGTATTCTATCTACTTCTCCATTCTCCCATTCTTGCTTCAAGAATTCCCCAAGTCAGCAAAATGGAGATCAAGACTCAAGCACAAGAAGAAAACTTCATTCTCAACTTAGTGGAAACATGAAGAGCTACAAGGAAGATCAATGAAGATATTTTGAAGAAAAGACTTGGACTCCACACCTAGAAGAAAACTCAAGAAGTACAAGTGTGAAGAAATTTAGAAGAAAACATTTCCTCTCTCTTCCTATTCCTTCCATTTCTTTCTTTTCAATTGACTTAGTGGTATTTGTGCCCATCCCATACCCAAACCAATTAGTGAAGTAAAACCATGAAGACTATCAAGACCAAGAGAAGCACCACATCAAGGAAGGAAACAACTTATAGGGCATGATGATTATATTTAAGAAGGCAATCACATGAGGACTAGAAGCAATTCATACAAGTTGAAGAATAACAAGTTATTTTTGTCCAACCATTGACCCAAATGGAAAACCTAAGACTTAGTAATATTTTTCCCTTTGATGATTAAGTTAGTAGACCTACCCTAACCACAATGGAAAATACTAACATAGTCACTCAAATATTTTTGAAGGTGAATATGACCAAGTGTCTGCATGTATTACTTTAGTTGAAGAAGTAATATGTTTATTCCTAGTGAACTCTTGGAACTTCCTCGACAAGTATGGTTATAATAAAGTTAGATCACATAAAGCTCAACCTAGCCCATCCCAAGTAAACCCTTGGAATTTCCTTAACAAGTATTGAACTCAAACCTAGACCTTGTCCTAACCAACTTGGTTAAGCCCCTTTTGATATGTTAGTTTCTATGTATGTTTTATACACTTGTATGTTTGTTTGTTAGGATGCTTGTTTATTTGGTTTTGTGTTGACAGTGAATAGATTGTACGGAGAGCAACGATATTTTGTCAAGAGAGTGTGAATTCTTCACCAACTTCAACAAGGCAAGTAACACATCATCAACCACCCATTATTTTCTATATGCATTAGTTGATTTTGAGTAGTATGCATGATAGGAAATTTTAATAAGTTATATTATGCTATGCTATATCCTAGTAGTGTGTAGCCATCCTTATACCTTGTTATTTTGATGCCTTGGTACTTTTAGATGCTTTGTCATTCTACAAAATTTGTTTTACTAGACGTTGAGGAAAAACTCTAAGTATAACCAATGAATGAACCACCTGGGTGGAAGTGGTAAGACTGATTTATGTTGAGTGTTGCCTCAGGGAACTTGTCTAAGGGTTATTCCACTTGAGGTTGTCACTTGAGGATGGTCACCCAGGAACAAAGAGATTACTATGTCCTTCTAAGTTTAGTAGCTTCCCGTGCAGCCTTTAGTCATATGGGCTCTGTCTTGATCAACTAAGTTGAATGATCTCACTAGGCTTACCAGCAGATGTAGCATAATTATAGGTGGAACGGGTAAGCCAAACGGTGGTGGAATTTCTTCGGAAAGATCTCGTCTCAATCTCCTCCTTTCCTTAATGCACTCAGAGTGTATAGGATGTTTGGGCTGATTTGAGTCTGAAGGTGAAAGTGCACAAACTCTGCAGAGTCAACAAACTAAGATCTTAGCCGTGTCCCCGGTTATGGACAACTATGAGCAGCTGGACAAGGAATGACGGAAGAATCTCATCACCAATTTCAATAAGTAAAATTTTGACCAAGTGAACAGTACTGTGGTGCTTGGATCTTAATCCAATGTTGCCACCCTTTTGAAAAGAAAAGCTTGTTTTACAAAAGTGATAGGAGAAAACTGGCTTTATGCAAAACTTAGCCAAAACTCCACTCAGCCAAATAAGAATGTAGTATTAGTCTTGCCATTTATATCCACCATAGTGTTACTTGCCAATACATTAAATTGTATTGACTCCCTTGTGGCTGCATATTCCATATTGCAGATGTTTCTGAAGACGAGTGAGGATTTCGTTTAGGATCTCGAGACTATCGCCAACATGTTTTGCCTGTGGCACATGAAGAAGATGGGCTCAATGTTGTACTATGTTTTCCGCTGTATATCCTTGTTTTCTGCTAGTCTTCTAAGACTATGCAAGTTGTAATCCTATTTTGTAAAGACTGGATCATGCGATGTAATAGTATTTGATGCATTTGCATGATATTTCATTTTGTACTGTGGTGCTAGCAATTGATCCAGGGACTAGCACAATAACACAGGTATTCCATCTTTATTTAAAAGTTGGGATGCTACAAAATGGTATCAGAGCATTGTGTTGCCCGTAGGATTCGAGACCCTTAGGTTTGGAAGCCATTTTTGATCATGTTATTATATCCTTAGAGTATTTTGGATCCTAGCGGCATAGTGAGATGAAGCGGCCCGGACAACTTTACGTGTCCACGGACACGAGACCGTTCCCTGATTGGCTTGCGGGTGCCAGTATCTCTCACTATAGTGAATATCCAATTTGCAACAAGTTGTTAATAACCCATTGATCACCCTAGGATTGAAAACTTTCTATGTTCAAACTGTCTAGAAACAAAACAATCATCTTGATTTTTCTCATATCCTCTCATCTACTATTCACCTTCAAAATTTTCTAGATGACCTACTTCTTGAATACCATCAAGGCAAGATTGTTGATGACCATACCAAGAAGTTCAAGAAGTATTTTCACCACATGAAGACCTACACTCAAGACAATTGAAGAAACTTGGAGATATAGCTATACTTCACAACAATCAAGAACACCTCAAGACATGGAGAGAAGAATATGAAGAAAAGCTCAAGAAGATATAGATGAGACCACCAATCTAGTTACTTTGTTAGAACAACGTTAACGTGTTAGTGTATTGATCATACCAATGAGTGTGGTATGACAATATTAGTATTTTCTAAAACCATGTTGTTTGGTGTGATGAATGTGTTGCTTTGTGTTTGATGTGTGTTGTTTGTAAGATGAGTTTCCTTGATCTGCTATTTTGGATAAGAACCTTCCTTAGCCATCTTTCTAAATCTCTACTCATTCCTACTAGACCAAACCCAACACCATACTCATTCACCAACCATAGTGAGAACCATTTGGAATTATACAACCTTTACCCTATTGATACACAAGCCATCCCATTTGAGGAATGCTAGTATCAAATTTCTTTCTTTTGTGTGAAGGAACAATCACATCCATGATCAATGCCAACTACCTAATAAGGAGTATCCAGCCAATCAACAAGTGAAGAAAGACAAGTGAACCCCAAGTTGTATGAGCTATGAAGATTTCAGAGCCAACTACACCAAGAGAAGAAGTAATGAAGAAACACAACTACCCAGTATGTGTTATATGAGAGTTTGTTTAGAAATAGAATGATGTTTGCCTTCAAGGATGACAACAACAAGATGGAAGATTGTCAAGGATATCAAAAGACCAAGTTGAGAGTGAACCAAAGGCTTTTGATTGACCCAAAGAGTGACCCCCAGTGTCAAAGGTAGTCCAACATACCTATGTTGGTCTACACCTCTACCACAAAGGAAAGATCTACTCAAGCTCATCTAGAATCAATCTACACTCTAATCTAATGAAAATAGACTATCCACCAAAGCTTCTTTTAAGGGTGGTAGCCCACCTAGTTGTTCTGGAACCCAGTTACCCAAACCTAATCTTTCTTTCTAACCTTCCCAAATCTCGGGACGAGATTTCTTTTAAGGGTGGTAGTCTGTAACATCCCTGATTTTTGGAAAACTCAAAAATCACAAAAATTTGAAACTTTTGATTTTCATGACAATACAAGTCACCAAAAACAAATAAAACTCAAACAAAAATGAAATATGTGGTCCTATACCAAGTTTATTGGAATTAGAAATCCAATTATGCCTTGTTCCTTAAACTCTAAAACCTTTTTCAAAAATAAATTTATTATTATATAAAGGGAATATCTTTTTATTAACAAACCTTTACCAAAACTGTTTACAACTCCAATCTTAATCTGAAGATATTTTATGGCATCAAAAATCAAACATTTATAACCCTTAATAAAGTCCTAAGCCTCAAAAATATTTGATGAGAATAAAATGTTTTAATAATAACTTTTAGTTGTTATTCCAAGTTTTAAACATGAAGGGGTGAAAATGAAATGCATTGCTTTGAAAATAACATAACAAAAGATTTTGAAAACAATATCATGACCTGTGGTCTTATTCTAAATTTTATTGATCAACAATATTAATAATTTGATATGAACTAATTAAATAGCATTAAGTTACTATTAATAAATCCTTCATATCCTAAAATTATTAATTATGAAAATGGTTTGAAAATGACTTCCAAAAATATTATTTGAAATGTTTAATGTCTCTAAAAATTTATTTAATCAAAAACCCCATTTTACTATTTTCTATTTTAAAATGGTATTAAGTACTATTAGTGAATTAATTATATTTTCAAAACATAAAAGAGATGAAAACTCTTTGAAATGGTTTTGGAAAATAGTATTTGATCTTTATAAAGCCACTGGAATTATATTTGACTAATAATTGTATTTTATAATTTTCTAAATTAAAAATCACATTAAGCTCTATTAAGGAATTATTTCAATTTTCAAAATTCAAAAATAAAAATATTTTGAAAGTTTACAAAAATGGTACTGTTGGAAAGTATTTTAAATTTCAAGAATTTAGAATTTTATTCCATGTCAATTGGATGATTTAAACATAAGTTATGATTTAATTGAATAAACAGAAATAAAAAGAAAAAGAAAAAAATTTGATGACGTCATCATGACGTCACGCGTCATCAACCTCTGGAAACGGCAGGAGACCGTTTCTCCCGAAAATTTTGCCCCCCGATTACTCTCCATTAAGAGCACAAATTGATGCCCCGTCTGCTCCTCGTTAAAGCCCTCCCCTCCCTCTTCAATAGCCCTCTCATTCCCCTTCCGTTTGCCCCTCTAGATGTCCACAATCGCTCGCCGGAGTTCGTCGTTTCCGCCGCCGCGATTCACCATTCCGGCAAGTCCAGAAGGCCACTGCCGCCCTCGTTTGGCCCCCTCTCTTTCTCCCTTTCCCGTGCACCTCTGTGACCACTTAGGTGGGTTTTTCGTGCAGACTTTTCGCCGCGTCGTGCTCGCCGGAGTACACCGCCTCGGGATCTCCTCGCCGCCATCGTAGCAGAACCCGTGGAGCCTTCCCGTGGCCCCCATCATCTTCACCGAGTCGTGCTGAAGCTCCCCGTGCCCTCCCCGAGCCCGGAGGCACACCGGAACGCGCCGCCGTCAACCTCCCGTGAGCAGCACCGCCGCCGTCGCCATTTTCCGGCGAGAAACCACCGGTGAGCCCCTCTCTCTCTGTGCCGTTAGATCTAGATCTAGTGGCCTAGCTTAGATCACTTATGCGAAGGGGTACGTCACCGTTAGATCCAGATCCAGTGGCCCAGATCTGGTCACTTAAACACGTCAGCAGCCCAGTCAGCATGCCACGTAACAACACAGTCAGCACCCCTGGCCAATCACATCATGCCATGTGGCCAGCTCTTAATTCGAATATATCTCCCTGTAGAATTTTTGGCAGTTTTACAGATTAGTCCCTACACATTAGATCTATCATATCTTTTGATCCATGAGGCCAAATTTAGCAATCTTGGACTTTTTGAAATCACCAGAACATGTAGAATCTTTTGGCACTGGCCAAATTCAAATTTGACAACCTTAAATTTGTTCAAATTCAAATGTGCTTGTTTGATGAAATTTGGCATAATTCAAATTCTACAAATCCAAAAATTGCAAATAAAATATATTTGGAAACCTTAGAATGTGTACTTTCATATCCTCTGTCCCAAAATAATATTTGAACAAATTAAAATTGAATTTAGAATTAAGTTGACTATTGAGTATTTTTGACATAGATTAATTTCTATAAATATTTTCAATATAGTTCCTTTTGCAAAATCGCTCCATTTGACAACCTTGGACCCGAAAAACCTTGCCCAACCATTTTTGGACATCCTTGGACCATGGCCATGTGTTTTTGACCAAAAACCCAACCTAGTGATTCATCCATCTTTACCATGTCTTAGGATTTGTTTTCAACTGTTATTCCTTGATGTTATGTCTTTTTGGATCCAAGACCAAGTCCCTAAAATTACCAAGTAGTGAACCTCTAACACTAGCACCTTAGTATTCTATCTACTTCTCCATTCTCCCATTCTTGCTTCAAGAATTCCCCAAGTCAGCAAAATGGAGATCAAGACTCAAGCACAAGAACAAAACTTCATTCTCAACTTAGTGGAAACATGAAGAGCTACAAGGAAGATCAATGAAGAAGTTTTGAAGAAAAGACTTGGACTCCACACCTAGAAGAAAACTCAAGAAGTACAAGTGTGAAGAAATTTAGAAGAAAACATTTCCTCTCTCTTCCTATTCCTTCCATTTCTTTCTTTTCAATTGACTTAGTGGTATTTGTGCCCATCCCATACCCAAACCAATTAGTGAAGTAAAACCATGAAGACTATCAAGACCAAGAGAAGCACCACATCAAGGAAGGAAACAACTTATAGGGCATGATGATTATCTTTAAGAAGGCAATCACATGAGGACTAGAAGCAATTCATACAAGTTGAAGAATAACAAGTTATTTTTGTCCAACCATTGACCCAAATGGAAAACCTAAGACTTAGTAATATTTTTCCCTTTGATGATTAAGTTAGTAGACCTACCCTAACCACAATGGAAAATACTAACATAGTCACTCAAATATTTTTGAAGGTGAATATGACCAAGTGTTTGCATGTATTACTTTAGTTGAAGAAGTAATATGTTTATTCCTAGTGAACTCTTGGAACTTCCTCGACAAGTATGGTTATAATAAAGTTAGATCACATCAAGCTCAACCTAGCCCATCCCAAGTAAACCCTTGGAATTTCCTTAACAAGTATTGAACTCAAACCTAGACCTTGTCCTAACCAACTTGGTTAAGCCCCTTTTGATATGTTAGTTGCTATGTATGTTTTATACACTTGTATGTTTGTTTGTTAGGATGCTTGTTTATTTGGTTTTGTGTTGACAATGAATAGATTGTACGGAGAGCAACGATCTTTTGTGAAGAGAGTGTGAATTCTTCACCAACTTCAACAAGGCAAGTAACACATCATCAACCACCCATTATTTTCTATATGCATTAGTTGATTTTGAGTAGTATGCATGATAGGAAATTTTAATAAGTTATATTATGCTATTCTATATCCTAGTAGTGTGTAGCCATCCTTATACCTTGTTATTTTGATGCCTTGGTACTTTTAGATGCTTTGTCATTCTACAAAATTTGTTTTACTAGACGTTGAGGAAAAACTCTAAGTATAACCAATGAATGAACCACCTGGGTGGAAGTGGTAAGACTGATTTATGTTGAGTGTTGACTCAGGGAACTTGTCTAAGGGTTATTCCACTTGAGGTTGTCACTTGAGGATGGCCACCCAGGAACAAAGAGATTACTATGTCCTTCTAAGTTTAGTAGCTTCCCGTGCAGCCTTTAGTCATATGGGCTCTGTCTTGATCAACTAAGTTGAATGATCTCACTAGGCTTACCAGCAGATGTAGCATAATTATAGGTGGAACGGGTAAGCCAAACGGTGGTGGAATTTCTTCGGAAAGATCTCGTCTCAATCTTCTCCTTTCCTTAATGCACTCAGAGTGTATAGGATGTTTGGGCTGATTTGAGTCTGAAGGTGAAAGTGCACAAACTCTGCAGAGTCAACAAACTAAGATCTTAGCCGTGTCCCCGGTTATGGACAACTATGAGCAGCTGGGCAAGGAATGACGGAAGAATCTCATCACCAATTTCAATAAGTAAAATTTTGACCAAGTGAACAGTACTGTGGTGCTTGGATCTTAATCCAATGTTGCCACCCTTTTGAAAAGAAAAGCTTGTTTTACAAAAGTGATAGGAGAAAACTGGCTTTATGCAAAACTTAGCCAAAACTCCACTCAGCCAAATAAGCATGTAGTATTAGTCTTGCCATTTATATCCACCATAGTGTTACTTGCCAATACATTAAATTGTATTGACTCCCTTGTGGCTGCATATTCCATATTGCAGATGTTTCTGAAGACGAGTGAGGATTTCGTTTAGGATCTCGAGACTATCGCCAACATGTTTTGCCTGTGGCACATGAAGAAGATGGGCTCAATGTTGTACTATGTTTTCCGCTGTATATCCTTGTTTTCTGCTAGTCTTCTAAGACTATGCAAGTTGTAATCCTATTTTGTAAAGACTGGATCATGCGATGTAATAGTATTTGATGCATTTGCATGATATTTCATTTTGTACTGTGGTGCTAGCAATTGATCCAGGGACTAGCACAATAACACAGGTATTCCATCTTTATTTAAAAGTTGGTATGCTACAAAGATTCAGGGAGGATTGGTTCCCCAAGATCAAAACCTCGGAATCCGTCAAATTCTGGATGGTTTCCTTCTTCTACCATCCCGATGTTCCTTTTCCCGGAAAAACCACCGGGGTTCCACCTTTCTCCAATACCGCTGCCATTCCCCAAGAAAACTGGGGAACAGAAGCAGTGCAATCTCTGCCGCCAGACCTTCTCAAGATCAAATGGCGCATCGCGAAACTCGTCGCCTCCGATCCACCTCTAACCGGCATGGATACAGTCCTATGCTGGCTAAATAGGTGGATTCAACCTTTGGATGATCACGGCCCCCGCCTTTTGTGTAATTACTCGGGGGACGCTGACGCTATGAGGACGACGAGCAAATCTTTGTCGGCCAAAGATTTGCGGAAACGCGTAAACCAATTGGTTGCCTCACGCGATCAATATGAAGAAAGTCGGCCAATGTATACAGCGTCTAACCCGGCTCCTAAGGTACACCTTTTTCCCCTTGAGTTTGTATTCCTTCTGTTTATCTCGGATTTTGTTTTAACCCGGCTTTTGCCTCTTTGACAGATCTTTGAACTTCCCGAGTCAGATCTTGCTTCTAACGCTGATCTGGATACGTTGCGCGCCAACTTCGCTGGCGGGCGCAAGCGCAAGAAGGTTTCCTCCTCGCAGGAAATTATTGATCTTGACGGTATTCCCGTCGCCACTTCCAGGTCTGTTCGTATGGGTTTTTTCGATTTGTTGGAGCATTTTTCTATATTCTCAGAATTTTAACTTTCTGGCATTCTTCTTTTTTAGATTGGCTCCCACAACTCTGAAGCCCAAGAAGCTAAAAAGGGTTAAATCTGTGGCTAACAGAGGTCCACACCCTTCTCCTGCTACTGCTCTAGATACTCCAGTAGCAGCTACAGAAGAGCACGCTGCTGCCCCCAACTACGAAAGCTTGCAGGTCAGCCAGCCTATTGAGCCGGAAGCGGACACGAGGGAAAGGGCGGACCTGGAGGTGGGAGGTCCATCTCGGGCAACTGAGGAGTAATTTGTTTTCTCCACTAATATTTCATTACATGATTATCCGAGATTCATACAGTAATTTGGACCGATTTGTACTTGCACATATATATGCACCACCGGCGATGTGGTTCATTCAGCTCTTGTCGTAGAAAAATTATCTCAAAAAATATGGACCTGCTGGGCAAAAATTCTAGTACCCATAACATGTTAAATGGAAAAAACTTGTTTTTATCTGAGTTCCTACCATACCAGTACTTACTAATATATATTTTGCTTTTTCAGGTGTACATGAAATCAGACCAGTTACATTGTTCCAATGAATTAATATCCTACCATTCATCATGTACGCGTTGCTTCTTTCCTTGCACACGTCATTGGTAATCCAACCCTATATGTTCTTTTGTTTTTACGTGGTAAGTATTAGATTTTCTTTGATGTTCTTATACTTAATTCTTGAGATGATTAGTAAGATATTGCTTGACATAAAAATCATCGAACTAAAAATAGCAAAAGAATAATCAAATATACATCGGTCAGAAATTACTTGATAACCGAAATTTTAAGAAAACTACCTACACACCAGATTCTGAACAGGTGTGAGCGGAGATGCCAGCTTGATGCAAAAAAAAAGGTTTTCATTGATCGTGAATCAAAATATCAGGAAGAGAGAATGGACACCAGAGAGAACATGCAAGAATAAATTCATTTAAAAATATAAATCTTCATCAGAAAAATTTCAGTCATTATTTTTTGTATTGAAAGTAGAACCAAACAGGACTTAGTCATTGCTTGAATACTACAGAAATATATATGACATGAAGCAAGACTTAATTATCTATCAGGAACTGGACGGCTCTCACCTATCTCTATTACTCGTGCTGCATATTAAATTTGAAAGCAGATAATCAAACGTTGGTGAATAATTTCCACATAACAATCCACAACATGGAACTTGGTATTTAATTTGCGGTAAGATGGATAAATCATGAAAATAATTATTTGCATATTAGCGATAACTTGAACATATTGAACAACTGGAAAAAAAAGGTTTATAAGAAGTTAATTTTTACCTTAAAGGAGTTTACAAAATGGTAGTCCAACAACTTTTCATGCCAGTCGTTTTAATCTATCATGTATGTTTCAAAACTATCACATTATCAATTTAGCCGTGTATGGATGGCATGGTATCTTGAAGATATCATACTGTAGGCTACATTAAACCAATCGCTAAACTGATTTGTTCAACAATCAACTGTATGATTGATTGAGTTCTTTGTTTGGTCACATCTAGTATAATGGAAGAGATATCCATATAACTATACGGTAATTAGTAAATGCCAAAAATAAGGTGCTGCATGATAATAGTTTAAATTGAAGATGCAACTCATGGACAGTTCTATTTAAGAAATAATCTACGTGTCAACAGTAGATAAAGATCCATGTTATGTTTGCAGTTTTCATACCAAAATGAGTTGACGTAATAGGTTTTGTATGTCATTCTTGGGTATGTATCATCGATGAGTCCACGACATATTGCACATAGTTTATGTGCCTATCCATTATCTTCACCGCTTGATTCGTCAAAACTGGAAGCTGGTTCAGTTCAACGATTTTTATCCAAACGGAACGATGGAAATGTCTTTTACAAAAAAAATTACAATAAAAAATTGTATGCCCGTGCATTTTTGTAAGATGTCTGCGAGGATGGAATATGCAAGTTGTACATTGATGACCTTAAGGTAAAATCTGAAGTCTGGTCCCACGTATTCTCCTTATGAAAAGTCTAACCTTCAAAACAGAACTAAATTGGATTATTTGGAGAGGACAACTGAGCCTTACCTCGACGTAACGCAGATGAATCACTGCAGCTCTCTTCAAGATGAATCACTGCAGAAATATGATTTATAATATAGTAGCATCTAGAAAAAATATCTGCACAACACAGCTGTAATTACTTGGTAAGTATGTTTAATGCATATGTATTATAATCCCTTACCTTTATCCTTGCCAACATGGTTGTCATTTATGTGCCAAGAAAGCTAGCGCTGCAGGTCAAGATATCTGTCACTGAACTCACGTAATCTGTTTACATCAAGAGTTAATATCGACCTGTTACTCCAGAAAATAGAGAAGTCCTTTATCGTTGCCATGAAGCATGTTGTCCTGGGATCGGGCACTATGCAGATT
Source organism: Alopecurus myosuroides (assembly GCA_028641055.1). Classification (NCBI taxonomy): domain Eukaryota; kingdom Viridiplantae; phylum Streptophyta; class Magnoliopsida; order Poales; family Poaceae; genus Alopecurus; species Alopecurus myosuroides. The sequence goes on along the minus strand of CM054057.1, from coordinate 474,152,652 downwards.
TCAGCATTTCCGCCAAAATCCACATAATAACCGATTCCAGGTTGCCACTTGTGATAACATCATAACAGTTCACGAATAATCCACAACAACAACAGAAGAGATATGTACAAGATGACTCAAACGAGTCAAGAATACAACTGATACAATACAAAGATCCAAAAGACAGCGGAAGAAACAACATAGTGTCCGACTATGGACAAGATACAAATTGGACTAAGAGTCCTGAAGATAACCGATGGCGTCCAATCCCTGCCCAGGCCAAGCCGGAGGGATTTCCAAGCTAACGTCGTCAGACTTCAAACCTGTTGAATGCAATGTGGAATATGCAGCCACGAAATGGATTCGTGGGTCAGTACTATTAAGTACTGGCAAGTGGATAAACCATACTCACAAGATACCAGCGTAACCAATCATCACAAGATATAAATACTTTGGGTACAACGGAAGGAAGGGGTTATTGCAAAGAAGCGGCAGCGGGCAACACTAACAAACTAAAGAGACGCGCTACAACTTCCGGCTAAAAGAAAGGGATAAGATAGCGCGACATAACCAACTATAGCTACTCACCAAACAATACCCATCCAGTGTTACCCCCTACTAAGGAAGCAACCCAAGGAAACTCACACTGTTGATTAAGGTGACATTCATTTTTATGGTGAAGGTAATACTATATTACTAGTCAAGTTATTATCATTAGGTGTAAGTTGTCTGAGTACTTGTTAGCCAGCACTTTCACCAAGTCGTCACATAACCGCGGACAACACGGCTTCTCGAGAAGATTCATCCCTGCAGGGTGCGCTACAGTACCCGTACACACTCAAGCCACCAACTAAAACTCAGGTTGGCTCGACACGACCCAAACCGTCTCTACAACCCATCCTAGGAGCCACGGAGCTATAAGGTCCCGGCCAGTCCGACCTAACCTAAGCGCAAGGGTGAAACCACACCCCCCGGCACCACAGGCCTCGCCCTATATGCATCCTCATCATCATCAACAGTAACCATGGGGGGCCCACCCATTCATGCATATGAGCAAATGGAACACCCGAACTAAGTATGGCTCTTCGGACAAGCTGCAAATCAGGTCTAAGTCGAGGGGGGTCCCATACTACCTCCCGGATGCGGTTAGCGCGCTCATCATGGATCAATGGACAAGACTCTTTTCCTAAGTTCGACACTAGCAGGCTCCAAAACCACGCTGGGCCTCCTGCCGGTGCCTTATCATCAAATTATTATTACCCCAAACATTAACATGTTGTTGATTAAATTGAAACCCAACTATCAAACTAAACAGGTGATAAGACGGACAACAAGACTTGAGCGCAAACAACACTAAGCATGCAACTATGACACGAAGGCCAACAAGGTAAACAAACAACGGTTGATAGGAAGGGGAAGGAAGGCTATATCATGGCTGCAAGGTAAACATATGATAGGATCGAGACACAAGCATCGAAAATACTAGGCTAGCATAAAGACAACGGAAAGAATCGGTAACAAGTGAGGAAAGGCAACATAGGTAGCAAGTGAGTATACTTGCCTGAGATCCAGCAAGTAGAGGTACATCCGCAGAACTTGTCGTTGCTCACATAATCTCAACGTCCTATCCGCGAAGAAGCAACGAACTAGAACAAACACCGGATGCAATAATTACTACTACGGTAAAAGATCCAGCATGATCCTATTTTTATATGCATGACATGCGAGATGCAACTTAGGCAATTTAATCGGAACCGGAGTCCGGACAACAATTATAGGTTCAAGTTGTTTAGCTAACCATCAATTTAAATGTTGTCTAGCATGGAAAACAATAATTAGGTGATCTAATCAATGTTAAATGGAATAGGGCATAATTATTTAAATACCCCAACACATTCCATATGTTGTTATTTAGTGAACATGCATAACACTACTACAATTGCAAAATGCAAGGTGCAGACAAGGGCATGGATGGCATATTAATATTCTATGCATTTTTCTGGTTGGAAAGCATATTTTATTTGTTGAATTTGGATTTAAAATGAGCAGGTTATGAATTTGGCAATTTAAATGAATAATTTTAATGAATTGAATTAGTGCAGCAATTTTAAATGTCCAAAACAGGGAACAAAGTGGATATTTGGAAATATCATGAAATTTGGGATGGAATACATATAAAATTTGTATGATTTGGAGTTGTGGTTTGAAAGATAGGGCCAAAAGAAGTTTAGGGGTGTTTCTGGAATTTGCAGGGACCTGCTTGTGATGAAAACAGTGCGTGGAGGGGCCTCTGTGTGAAACAGGGAAAGTGCAGGGGCCTCGGTGCAAAACTCAGATCCAGATCTGGATCTGGTTAATTCTCACCGGGGGGCGCCCTAACCCGAGAGACTGACGCGCGGGCCCGAGCCACGCGGAAGCTGCGCTGGCGCTGACGAGGCCGGGGTGCGGGCTGACTGGGCTTCAGAGTCGATGACGGGTGGACCCACCACCGCGTGGTAAATTGCGAAAAAGGTGGAGCAAAGTGCTCCACGGGGGGTCGAACCCGCGACCACAGCGGCGCGCGAGGAGGCTCGGGCCACTAGGCTACTCGCTCGGATGTGATCAGATCTGAGCACCGTGGGTTTTTGAGGTGCTGCTGCAGGATTGCAAACTGACTAACTGAACCCGTTCAGTTTCTAAACTTGACGGAGACGACAGACCGAACGAACGTAGCAGGGCCGGCGACGACCTGCAGCGGGCGGCTCGATGCGCCGCTTCCAGAGCAATGGGAGAGTTTGAGGAGAAGTCCAGGAGGCGGAGAATCCCCTTGGGGAGGCTTGGGGCGACGCGACGGCTCGGGGAGGTCCTCGGCCTGACGGAGAGGCAGGAGAATGACAGCAGCTCGCCGGGGGGGAGATCGTCGACGGCGCCGGCAACGTGGTGCCTCCCAGGACCGGCCGAGGGTACGAGGACGAAGAGGGCGCCTCCCTGGTTCCATTCCCGGCCTCGGCGTGGTCCGACGGTGACCGCGACGGCGGCGCCAGCTCCTCCAATACCCGGCCATGGAGGCTCCCTTCCATGGTTCAGTAAAGTTCAGAGAATAGGAAGAAAAGCATAAGAAAAGAAGAAGAAGAGGGTTGCTGGAGGCGGCGGATGGAGGAGGAGAGGGTTAGGGTTTGGAGAGGATCTGGGTTGGCTTGGAGGAGGGGAAGAAGAAAAGGAGGGGAGCGGGGCAGGTGGGATGGGTGCGGTGGTCTTCTGCCTGCCTCACTTTCGCTTTTCTTCAGAGAGGGGTCAGGGAGCAGGTGAGGGTGACGATAGGGAAGACCGGGCTAGGAAGAGTGGGCTGGGGTGGGGAGAAGGCCCGTGGTGGGCTGGGTCCTGGGTGGGTTTTCGGGGTAGGTGCGCTGTTTCTGGCCTGCCTCCCCCTTCTGCTTTTTTTTAAATAGAATTTGAGGGGGTTTTGAAACTCCAAAAATTATGAAAACAATTTCTATGCAATCAGCATTTAAAATGCCCAGTTGCACAAACTTTTGTTTTTGAAATCTTTAAAATATTTGCTAATTTGAATTTGATTGAATTTTGGGAGAATTTTTAAATTGGTTTGAATTTTTAAATGATTTTTAAAACAAAGTGCAATGCATATGATGCAATGCAATGCGAAAAGAAAAACAACCAAATCTAATTGGGGGAAATCCCCCGGGTGTTACATAATGTGACGCCCCGAGATCGGGCACTATGCAGATTTCAGCATTCCCGCCAAATCCGCATAATAACCGATTCCAGGTTGCCATTTATGATAACATTACAATAGTTCTCGGATAACCCACAATTACAACAGCAACAGATAGATACAAGATGACTCGATCGAGCCAGGGTTACAACTGGTACATTACAAAGATCCAAATAACAGCGGAAGAAACAACATAGCGTCCGGCTACGGACAAGATCCAAATTGGACTAAGAGTCCTGAAGATAACCGAGAGCGTCCAATCCCTGCCCAGGCCAAGCCGGAGGGATTCCCAAGCTAACGTCGTCAGACTTCAAACCTGTTGACTGCAATTGGAATTTGCAGCCACGAAAGAGATTCGTGGGTCAGTACGGTTAAGTACTGGCAAGGGGGAGAAAGCCCATACTCACAAGTTACCGGCGTAGCCAGTCATCACAAGATACAAATACTTTAGGATCAACGGAAAAGAAGGGGTTATGGCAAATAAGCGACAGCAGGCTGCACTAACCAACTACAGAGATTTTACTACTTCCAACTATCAGAAAGGAGATAAGATCGAGTGATAGTAACCAACTGAAAGATAACTTCAAACAAACCCATCCTGGATCTCGCCCCTTATCCGAAGAAGCAATCCGAGGATAACTCACACCGTGGTATTAAAGATGAGTCAAGTTTGTTGTGTGAATAACCTATTACTAGTCAAGTTATTAACCATTGGGTGAAACATGATTGATCATTATGTTGAAGTTGTCCTGAGTACTTGTAAGCCAGTACTTTCACCAAGTAATCCATAACCGCGGAAAACACGGCTTCTCGAGAAGATTTACCCTGCAGGGGTGCACCATAGTAACCACACTCATGAATATCCCGCCAGATGGAATGCCTCCCACCAAGCGGGACACTCAACACAACCCAACCCTTCTTCGCATCAAGCCCAAAGCACCTTGGGCGCACGGCTAATCAAGCCCAGAAGAAAATGGACCATCATAGCACTCTAAGACCGTGTCCCCCTATATGCCGACTACGAAAGTTCCACCCGGGTACCAAGGGCTCGCAAGATCATGCATGCAGCAAATGGAAAACCCGAACTAAATGAGGCGATTTGGACGAGATGCGAATCGGGTCAAACTGAGGGGGAGCCCATACTCCCCAAATGCGGGTAGTGCGCTCATCATGGATCAGTAGACAAGACCCTTTTCCTATTAGGGTCGACACTAGCAGGCCTCAAAACCACAAAGGGCCTCCTGCCGGTGCCTTATCATCAAATTTATTATTATTACCCTTAGCAATTAACAGGTTTGATTGATTAACATCGAGCCCCCAGAACATAATTAAGTAATAACAGAAAGTAACGGGTAACAGACTCGAGCAAAACAACCTAAGCAAGATAGTAAGGCACAGGCTCAAGCAAAGGTTATAGGAGTGGAGGTGAGGCAATATCAGGGTTAAAGGATTCATGTGATAGGTTCGTAACAGAAACAACTATTACTAAGGCTAGCAGAAAAGAATCAACGGAAAGAATCGGTAACAAGTGATGAAAGGCAGCCATATGGCATGCAAGTGAGTATACTTGCCTGAGATCCCGCAAGGTAGCAGAACTTGTCGTTGCTCACATCATCTCAACGTCCTATCCGGGAAGAAGCAACGAACCTCGAACAAACACCGGGATGCAATAATTACTACTACGGCAAAAGATCCAGCATGATCAAGATATGGATGCATGACAAGTTTAAAGATGCATAAAGGTAAACTAGTTGACAAGATAAACAATTTAAATGGACCCATATGCAATTGGAGTTGCATATGAAAAGCCCATGAATTATGGTTGAAACAATTGTTTTCCAACTAACCAATAGGTGAAAGTGGATTAGCATGATGCATGGATGATGATAACAAGATAACAACAAATAACAATAATAGATGCAAAGGAACAGGAATAGAACAAGTTTTGGAAACATTGATTAGGTTTGGAAACTTTTGGTTACTTAAACATGTCACACAAACAATTGTTGTTTTCATCAAGTTAAAGTGTGCAAAACAATTAACAAAGTTTATATTTGAAAAGAACATCAAATTTTAGTTGGATTACATGTTTCACATTTTGAAACTGGACTTAGGATTATTTAATTATGAATTAAACAATATTAAACAATTTTTAATTGAATTAAACAAGATTTAAATGGTTTAGGCAATTTAAATTATTCAAACCAGAAAACAAAGTTTATATTTGAATAGGGTATCCAAAATGGTATGAAAAACATATTTTATTTGAATTATTTGGACTTAGGAATAATTAGTTATGAATTATTACAAATGGCATTTGAATTATTTGGATTTGAATTTAAATTGCATTTTGAATATTCAAAACAGAACACAAATTGAATATTTGGAAAGATTACAAGATTTTGAACAGAAAACATATAAAGTTTGTATTTGTTGGATTCATAAAACAAAAGTTATTGAATTTGCAATTTAGATATTTATTCTGCCCATTTAAAAGGAAATTGCTTATTGGAAATTCGCAGAAAACTAATTGTTACACAGGCTCATGCTACCCACTGCCACTGCGCAGTGGGCCAGTGGCAGCGTGGCACTGCGCAAGCGCTGGCGTGGCACAGCAGGTCAATGACAGGTGGGTCTGCCTCGCTGCGGAAGAAAAAGGAAGCAAAAGGTTGGGGCGCTGCGGATCGAACCCGCGCCCTGCGCCACGCGCACAGGATGCAGTACCACTGCGGTAAGATTCAGACGTTTGACAGTGAAGCGAAAGCAGCCAGGTTAAGATTCAGAAACACGAGTGTGCTCTGACGAAACTGACGAACAAGCGATTGTTCGACTGACAGAAGAACGAACGCCGTCGTTGATCACCGTGGTGCTGCGCCGTGGAAGCGTGGATGCGTGCAGATGATTGCGAACCAACAGAGTGGGAGAGGAAGGTACGGTGGAGAGCTCACCGGCGTGTGTAGACGAGCAGAGGCTCGACGCTGACGGGATGCTGACGACGAGATGACGATGGTGGCCGCGGCGAGGTCGAGGACGGCGCCGTCGACGTGGAGCTCCTCCGTGCGCGTTCAGCTGTCCGATACGTAGAGGAACGCGTGGGCTATCGATTCCAGGAAACGAGAGCTGCGGTGGCGCTCTGCAACGTCGACGGGAGGAACGGTTTCAGACATGGTGGCGCGGTGGCCGGAACAGAGGAAGACCGCGGCGAAGAATTGGGGCTTACCAGGGTTCCTTCTGGTGTCCAAGAGGGGGAAGGGTGAACGGGGAAGCGGCTGCGGTAGATAGGTGGCTAGGAGGGAGCGAGGCGCGGCGGCGCCATGGGATTATTCAGAGAGCTGCCGCCGGTGGAGTTGCAGAAGAGGGGAAAATCGTCGACGTGGAAGCGATTGGCGGCGGAGAGGAAACCTAGGGGGGGCTAGGGCTTGTGCCTGGTGCCCTAGGCGCTTTATAGAGGCGCGGAGTCGCCTGGTGGCCGCCGGAGTCGCTCCGGGGTCGCGGTGGCGCCATGGGATTGCTGCCGTACAGGATCAGGACGAGGGCACGAAATTTGGCGCAGCGAAGCGGTACGCTGCGGAGAGAGAGGGGCTGGGCTGCGCGCGCTAGGGCTTAGGTGGGCTTGGGCCAGAAAGGTGCTGCTGCGCGCGGTAGTTAGTTGTCTTTTATTTATTTCTCTGTTTTTTTTTTTTTTTTGCTGAAACAGATTTGGGATAAAACTGTTAAGGTTTTATTTTATAAAACTTCCAGAAAAAATTAGGTTAGGCTAATTAGGAATTTAGAAACCATAATCCAAGATTTGATTTCAAAAATTTGGGTTTTAAAATAAGGTTTGTATTTGAATCCAAAATAGAGGGATTTTAATATTTATAAACCATTAAGAAAACATGCTTGGAATAGGGTTACCCCTAGGGTTTTTAGAATGATCTAGAGAGGGAAAAGTTTGGTGAGTTTTATGGTTTCCAAAAAGGTTCTGATTTGATAATTGGAAATGATTTGAATTTAATTGCTTGAATTAATGGTTTGAAGTTGGAAATTTGTGAGCAAGGGTGAAAGTTTGAATTGTTTTTGAAATTTTCAATTGATGCAACCATGGTGCAATGCAATGAGATGCATATGATGCAACCAAAACAAACAGGTAACACCACAGGTGTTACACATAATGTGGTGCTTTTTACGGTGCCTCCAATTAGTAAATATAAGATATAAGATGCTTGTTTCTAACTTAAGTGTTTTGTTTCATTTCCGTGTTCAGCAAACCGCTGAAAGTATCAACATGGAAGTTTTCGGCAAACTAACTGTCAAGAATAAAGAGGTTACAAGCCTTCTTTCTATTCTTGAAGTTAAGGAAGCGGAGCTGGCATCATCTCAGCATCAGCTGAAGGAAACAACAGGTATTTTATTTCCCGTGGTTTCACTTTTTAGATTTTTTCTCTAAGTACTTTTCCGAGTTTTCTAACTCGGGATTTTTTCTCGCTTTTCAGCTGCTTTGGCGAAAGCCAAACAAATTGCTGAAGATGTCGGCAATGCCGAGAACTTCCGCCGGGAGAACCTGGACCTTCATAAGAATCTGGAGGCTAGCCAGCTGGCTGTAGGCATTGCTCAATCCAATGCCTCCAACCAAGCTGAGAAGGACAAAGCAACTATCCGGGATCTGGAGAACGCTTTGAATCTTCGCCTGAAGGAAGGCTCCGAAATCGATAGGATCCTCGGTAAGTTTTCAGCTTTTACCGGATTTTTGATGTGTTACAATCTTTCCCTGCTTTCGTCATAACCCCTTGGTCATTTGTCTGAAAACAGGAGATGACCCCGCTCTTACTCGGATTGAAAAAAATCTGAGCTTTCGGGAAGGTTTTTACCGCGCTCAAGGCTGCGGGCATGCAGCTAATCAACAAGTACCTTCCCGCAAGGACTGGGGAATTCTCGGAAGTTGAGAAACTTCCGGAGGCTATCTTGGAGGTGGCGGAGTCCGAGGAGTCCACTTTGCGCTCCGCAGCACGGGGTGGTGCACGCATGGCTTTAGGCCTTATGCGTATGCATTACCCCACTGCCAAATCTTGGCGTGTGGCGTCCGGCATCCCACAAGGATATACAGACACCCAGCGGACCAACATCTTCGACGAGATCAAAGGTCACGCAACCCAAGATTACTTCCATGGTCAACCTCTCCATCTTCTACCCGGAGGAGGCAATCCCGGACACCCCAGAAGAATCCTCCAGCGAAGATGACTCAGATGCTTGAAGGAGAAGTCCGGGTCCTAGGGCAATAGAAAATAGGAGCATTACCGAACTTTATGTTGTAAACATTATTGTAGTGCTTCTATCCTTTTGAATGAACAAGTACTCCGCCTTTTGAAGTTTAATGTTATATAATTACTTTGCAAGTTTTTTTGGGTTATTATTCCTTTATCTTCTAAATTCTCTGCTTTTGTATGCTTTAACTGTCCTTAGTGCTTGAAATGGATCGATAGCGTTTTAATCTTCATTCCGAGTGACTGGGTATTACCGATCAGTCTAAAACTCGGAAACATGGATCATGCTAAAGGCATTTTTTGCTTACTAGCTTCAGTGACCCAGCACAAAAACAATCAGATAATATTCAGAGAACACCTAAGGAATTTTTTATATGAAACTCAGGCACAATCTGGGTTTCCTTAAACCTTTTTTAGGCTGAAAATCGTTCAGTTTTTTAACTCCGAGCACGCAGGAATAATTCGGGTTAACATTGAGTATTTTGAAAGATCATTGGGAAATAGAAAAGGCGGAATATGAAAAACATAGAAGTATGAATTCTGACAACTTTATTTCATGATCTCAAAGATGTTTACACAGAAATTGAACTAAGTATAGAAGGGATGTAACTGCTGGATACTCCAGGGCCTCTTTGTCTCTCCTAGTTCATCATCTATCTTTCTCTTTATTTTGCGATTCAGCTTCTCGGGATCATCTTCCGTATCTCGAATGTCTACAAGATAGTATGATCCATTTTTCATGGCTTTACTGATGACGAATGGTCCTTCCCATACTGGGGCCAGTTTGTGCTTTCTTTGTTGTACCAATCTTAGCACTAGGTCACCATCTTTAAAAGAACGATGCCTGATTTTCCGACTATGATAACGTCGTAAACCTTGCTGATAGATGGCAGATCTTTGGAGCACAAGTTCTCGTTCCTCTTCTAAGAGATCGACGGCATCCTACCGTGCGCTTTCGGCATCTGATTCATCGAAATCCTGCACTCTCGGGCTGTCATGGATCATGTCCGTTGGGAGAATTGCTTCCGCACCATAAACTAGGAAAAAGGGGGTTTGCCCTGTTGACCTATTTAGCGTCGTTCGAATGATCCAAAGCACAGAGGGTAACTCTTCCACCCATGCTCCAGCTGCTCTATGAAGAGGGGATTCGAGTCTTGGGCGTATTCCTTGCAGGATTGAACTATTCATTCGTTCAATCTGTCCATTGGATTGCGGGTGGGCCACAGATGCGAGATCTAGCGAATTCCCGTTTGTCGGCAATATTTTGCCAACTCTACAATAGAGAAATTTGTCCCGTTGTCAGTTATTATGCTATGTGGAACGCCATATCTCATGACTATGTCAATAATGAAATTTCTGGCAGTTACACCGTCAAGTTTTTTGATGGGTTTGGCCTCCACCCACTTGGTATATTTATCCACTGCAACGAGTAGATGTGTAAGTCCGCCTCTTGCAGTTTTGAATGGTCCGATCATATCTAGCCCCCAGACCGCGAACGGCCATGTAATAGGGATAGTTTTGAGTTCTTGGGCCGGCATATTTGTCTGCTTGGCGTAATACTGACATCCAGCACATGTGTTTACTATGTGCTCGGCGTCTGTCTTGGCTGTTAGCCAGAAAAACCCTGCGCGGAATGCTTTTTTTACTATGCTTTTTGATTGAGCATGATGTCCGCAATCTCCTGCATGGATTTCTTGCAGGATTTCTCGTCCTTCTTCTGGCGAAATACACCGCAGAAAAATTCCGATAGTACTGCGTTTATACAGGCAACCATGGATTACCGTGTATCCTTTGCATCGACGTTGTATCTGTCTTTGCAAGACTTCGTCTGCTCCCTCTGGGTACTTCTGATCGACTAAGAAGTTTAAATATGGAAGTGTCCATTCCGGGTTAACGATCATGACCTCAATTGACTCGGAAACCAGAGGATAGTCGACATCTCCACCTTTTATCGATGGTTCGTACAAATGTTGGACAAACACACCTGGTGGTAGAATTCTCACCCTTTCTGATCCCATGCGGGCTAATGCGTCCGCGTTCCAGTTTTCCTCCCTTTTGACATGGAGTACTTCAAATCCCAAGAAGCAGATTGCAAACTCATCCACCGTTCTCCGATATTCGGCCATGATGGGACTTTTTGCGTCCCAAGTTTGGTTGAGCTGATGCGGTACCAAATCTGAGTCGCCATAGCATAAGATGCGCTTAACACCTATTTCCTTTGCAATATGCAAGCCCTGAAGCAGAGCCTCGTATTCTGCCACGTTATTACTGGCATTGAAGTGTATTTGTAATACATACTCCATTGTGTCTCTTTTAGGGGATTTTAGGACTACACCAGCTCCAGCGCCCTCCTTCATCTTGGATCCGTCAAAGTGCATGATCCAGTACTCGGACTCCGGCATTGGTGTTTTTTTCATTACTTCTGTCCAGTCGACGACAAAATCTGCCAGAACCTGGGATTTTATTGCCGTCCTGGGTTGGTACTTAATGTCGAATGCTGCTAGCTCGATGCCCCATTTGGCTACTCGGCCAGTTGCCTCCACATTGTTTATTATATCCCCTAGCGGTGCTTTACATACCACTGTTATGGAATGTCCTTGGAAGTAATGACGAAGTTTTCGAGATGCGAAAAATACGCCATTTGTCAGTTTTTCATAGTGTGGGTACCTTTGTTTGGACTCGAAAAAAACTTCGCTTACATAGTATACTGGATGCTGGTCTGGTATGCTTTGTTCGTCTTTCTTCCTTTCCACAACTATCACCGCACTAATAACCCGGTTTGTAGCCGTAAGGTACAATAACATAGGTTCTTCGTCTTTTGGGGATGCCAAAATTGGAGCTTTCATCAAAGTTTCTTTCAACTGGGTTAATGCTGCATCTGCTTCTTCTGTCCACTCGAATTTGTCGGATTTCTTCAACAACTTGTATAGTGGCAGAGCTTTGTCCCCTAGCCGGCTAATAAACCTGCTAACGGCTGCTGCAGAACCCGTCAATCTTTGTACATATTTTACGCACGTAGGCTTGGAGATGTTTAAGATTGCTTTGATCTTTTCTGGGTTTACTTCTATTCCTCTATGAGAAACGATGAAACCCAGAAGTTTTCCTGAGGGAACCCCGAATACGCACTTTAATGGATTTAGCTTCATCTTATAAGTGCGCAAATTTTCGAAGGTTTCTCGCAAATCTTCAAGGAGTGTATCTTTTTCCTTGGACACGACAGCAATGTCATCCACGTAAACATGGACGTTTTTGCCAATCTGACTATGCAAACACCGTTGCATGCAACGCTGGTAAGTTGCACCGGCGTTCTTCAGGCCGAACGGCATGGTTATGTAATAGTACGTCCCATACGGGGTTATGAAGGAGGTTTTGATTTGATCTTATTCCTTCATGCGTATTTGATGATACCCGGAATATGCATCCAAAAAACATAAAAGCTCAGAGCCAGCAGTGGCATCTATTATTTGATCGATTCGCGGTAACGCAAATCTATCTTTTTGACACAATTTGTTCAAACCGGCATAATCTATACACATCCTAAGGGCAATATTGTCTTTCTTCGGGACTAATACTGGGTTTGCTGACCATTCAGTATGTATAACTTCCCGGATAAAATCTGTTGCCAAAAGCAGGATAATCTCCTTGCCGATGGCCTTCCGTCTTCTTTCGTCAAATCGAAGGAGACCTTGTTTGACGGGTTTAGATCCTGGAATCACCTTAAGTTGATGCTCAGCAAGTTCCCTGGGTACGCCTGGCATGTCCACAGGACACCATGCGAAAATGTCCCAGTTCTCACGGAGGAACTTGATGAGCTCGCTTTCCTATTTATTGGTCATCCCAGTTCCTACTACGACAAACTTTGTCGGATCTTTAGGATCTAGGACTACCTGTCTTGTATTCTCGGAAGCTTTGAAGCTATCTGCTGGCTTCCGACTTTCTTTTCCTGCCAGCATTTCTGTCGGCGACACTTCTTTTGCCAGCTCTTTCAATTCTTCCTTTGCTATCACTTTTTCTGCGCAAAGGACGTTTTCTTTTTCCAGCTCGTTTGCCAATTTGAAGTCTCCCGTTATGGTGATTACTCCTCCTTTTGGCCCTGGCATCTCCTGGGATCGTGCTTGTCTGCCAGGGACGATGCCGTGAAAACGTATGTTGCTGTGATTGAGTTGGGTCTCCGAGATTCGCAGATGCTTCAATGTATCCAGGTACATTATGTTAATGCTGGATCCTCCATCCATCAACACTCTTTTTAGCCTAGTGTTTTGAACAATAGGACTTACAATTAGAGATTGCGTGTCGGGTTCAGGGATATTTCGAGGATGATCAGACTGATCCCGGGTAATTGGTGTATTTGAGTACTTCAAGAATTTCGGGGTTGCAGGGACAACCGCATTTATTTCTCGAAGCGTTCTCTTTGCCACCTTTGCTAAGGGAGTTGCCAGGAAAGTTAGGTTGCATTCTCCTTCAACTCTCGGAAACTTAGGCTCGCCTTTACGCTGCTGTTCCTGGATTTTTTCGTCGGTGTCCGTTTCACTGTCTTCTTTCTCAGCTTCTGGCTTTTGCTTGGAGAATTTCCTCTTGGAGTTCTTCCCTTTGTTTCGGGATCCTGCACTGCCTTTCATATGCTTGTTCAGCCGGCATTGGGCGTTAGTATGGGTGGGTTTCCCAAATTGCGAGTGGTGGACACAGTTTTCTGGCTTTATTTTTTTCCACTCTTCTTTGGTGTAATTTATCGGCTCTGTGCTTCTTCCTTTCCACTTGCTCCCATTTTCTCTTCCAAAGGCTATGTTAACTTCTTTGGGCTTTTGCGTTGCTTTGGGGGTTGCTTTTTTCTCAATGCGAGGGGTCTTTTTGGCTTGGATCAAAGTGTCGATATTGCCGCCTCTCGCTCTGATGTCGTCTTCGGCCGCTGCATGCTCATTGGCGGTTGTAAGCATAGATCCGAGATCTTTGTGCTTTTTGGAACCGATCATGAATGGTACGATTCCGGGTTTTAAACCATTGACGAAAGCATGCATTGCTTGAACGTCAGTTACTCTGGAGCAACTATTCCTTCATTGCCGTCCATCTTGAGATGAAATCCACGTATGGTTCATCCTCAAACTGGGTGCAACAGTTTAGCTGGTTGATGCTATTTGGTCGCTTGTAAGTTCCCCGGAAATACTGGGTAAATACTCTAGCCATATCATCCCAGCTGTACACAGTCCTTGATGGTAATCCATTGATCCAATCTCTGGCTCCATCCAGTAACATTAGGGGGAGGAATATTACTGCCTCCAGGCCTGTCCCATTGTTGATCTGAACGGCTATATAGTAGTCTGAGAGCCAGGTATTCGGGTTTGTACTACCGATGTACTTTTGGTATGTTGGACCAACTTTGGCAAAGCCAGAATGCAGAGTTATTCTTTGGATCCTATCAGTGAAACACTTGGGTCCAAAGTATAAATCGTCTCTTTCCGCTCTGTCTATGTGTGCGGAGTATCTGCCGGCTGAATGGACAGAAGGGGATCTACTCCTTTCTTTTCCATTGTGGCGCGGACGCGCTTTTCCGGGATTGTCTCTGTTTACTCCGTGATCGTGCCCTTTCGGATAAGGTGGAGTTCTACTCCTGTATCTTTCCTTATTCCTGGGGGCGTCCGGGATCTCTCACGCCTGTGAGGCATATCCTGTCTTCCAGCATTTCTGCAGGGCGTCTCGGAGGCGGCATTGATTTTCCGTCCTTCCGGTTTTTCTCTTCCCGATCACGGGGGTTAATTCCATATTTCAGGAGATGGGATCCGGTTCTGGACGCTTCATCCCTACTGTCGGGTTTTTTCTTGTCCTTTCTCGGATCTGATTTCTTCTCTTTTGAATTGTTTGAATCTCCGGGTTCTTCAGGTTCAGGTGCTCCAGCGGCGCATGTAGCTGTCTTTCATAGGGCGGAGTCTTCATGTAATTTCCCTGATCGCTCTTGCGCTCGCTGTTGCTATTGCAATGCTTTTCCTAGGAAAGCGTACACCCCTTGAAGTTTTTCACCATTGGAGTACATATCATTGTTGAGGATGGCGAATGCCGCTTCCGCGTTTACTGCTGCGGTTTTGTATATTGGCTCGCCTCTGGCATCTTTGCCGTTTACCTGCTTTTTCCAAGATGGGTTATGGAACCTTTCTTTTGGCGGCAGTACTTCCGGTTTTCCGATTCCGGGTAACCGCGTAGGTTTAATGCCAGGTCTATTCTTTCTCTCGTATTCCTCGATTTCTTCCCGCATGAGCTTGATGTCAGCCTGGTTTTTTTGGAGGTGTTCTTGAGTTCGAAATAGATGTTTCTGTTGCCTTTGGAGAGCTTGCCTCCGGGCTTCCAGCACTTCAGGGGGCTCATGTGGTCCCACTGGTGTTTGGAGTAATTCCTGTTCGTCCTGTTCTGTCATTGGCGGAACAAGGATTTCCTTCGTTTTCTTCTCCGCGGGTTTTACTCTGCTTGCATCTCCTACTTCCGGGCTTTCATTGGCTGGATCAGCCGACTTCTTCTTCCGGAGCTTATACTGGAGCTTTTTAGCAGCTTTGTGTTTCTTCTTGGAAGAGGGAGGTTTCCTGCAGGGTTCTTCCTCTGTCAATTCCTTGACGTCGGGGAATTTTGGAGAGGTTTCTCCTTCTTCTCTCTCTTCCTCTGGCGGAGGCGTTCTAGGGCTTTCCTGACTGTCGGCATCCGTGTTTCAGCTGGTTTTGCCATCAGCACTTCGTGGAATCCCTCTTGGAAGGATTTGACCTTTCTTTCGAAAGCTTCTTCATCTTCGTCTTCGGTATCGAAGTGATCCAATCCGGGTTCCGACTCTAATCTCGCCTCGATGGCGGCTAATACAGAGTCAGCTTCCGAGTGCGTCGTGATGTCGACGGATGTTGGATCTTCCACCTCTGTTGTGGGAGTGTTGTTTTCTGCCTCTTGCACGGGATTGCTTTCATCCATGTTTTCGGCGATCTCGGACTGCACCATGCCGATAAAGTGCGATTTAGCAGTATATCGATGATCTGAGCAAAATCCAGCATCATAGTCGTCTTCGACTGGGTATAGGGCGGGTGGGATAAATTTTCTCCCACCATAGAATCTCATTGCTTCTGCAGTTAATCCGATAAAGATGTTTGCAGATCCAATCGGTAAAATGCGGGCACTTACCAGGTGATTCCGCGCCGACATGTACGATCCGTTGTCGAGGAAGCGCCCGACGTCGTTGTCGAATTCCAGGCTTCTGACAGTTATTGTACTGCCGATTCCACCGAGTATTCCCGATCGGAACATAACGCCTGACGTCGCTGGCCCCACGGTGGGCGCCAACTGTCGAGACATCGTGGTAGATTTCATAGACGGGGGTGCCATGAGACTACCAATAGAGACGTGGGGGGACGTGATTGCACGATGATCAAGGACACAGGGTTTTACCCAGGTTCGGTACGACGCAGTAATGCGACGTTCCTACTCCTGCAATCTCACTATTCAGGACTAAAGCCTGGGAATACAGAGTACATAGTGAGGTTCTATTAGCTACTCGTCAAGGATCCACCCCTCGAGGAGTTAGCCTTTAGCTTCTTGTCTATCTAACTTATCTCCCGTCCGGCTTTATATAATAGCCGGGTTAGGGCATACAGAGAAGGAAACCTAGAAGACTACGGTATGTGTTAACTTGGAAAATAAGGAATCCGCCTTCTGATCCAAGCCGTATCACGTGGGCCGTGATCCGGGTTCTTCTAGAATCCGGCTTCCGTGCGTCAGCTTACTGGGCCGCCCAATGGACCATAGCCCACTACCATTTAGGCCACCCTGGTAATCCGGCACTTTAGACTACCATCTGATATACCCCTAGTTGGTATATATCCAACAATGACGATGACGGCGTCCTCGGGTGTTTTTCGCGATGAAGTGGTATATATTTAGGGTTTACGCCTTGTGGGGTATAAATATGCGAAAGGGCAAAGGCGGTGGAGGCCTGTGGGCTCCACACCACCCCATGGCGCGGCCAGGGGCGCGCCGCCCTATGGTGTGGGCCCCCTGTGGCCCCCCTCCGGGTCTCTTCGGGACTCCGTGGAACCTTCGGGAATTCTAGGACCTCCAGACTTCAAATTTTCCAATCTGAGAATATTTCCAGAACAACTTTTCCGAAACTAAAAACATCACAAAACAGGGAACTCGCTCTGTGGCATCTTGTCAATAGGTTAGTCCGGAAAATCAATAAAAATGACATAAAGTGTATAGAAAACATGTAGGAAACAACATGAAAACAACATGGAACATCAGAAATTAAGAATAACGTTTATGATGTATTAGTATACACGCGAGTCTTCTTCTACATCTCCTTTAGCTCCACTATCGATCTCCTCCTCTAGCTTAGGGTCTTGGAGATCATCTTCTATAGGTCCCTTCCCCTTGTTGTTTTTAGCGGAGACCGTGGTGCTTCTAAAACTGAAAACAAATCCTGACAGAAACAGATCAAACCAAAAATACAACGAGAAAATGATATACGAACCTCGGGGCGAGGGCGAAAATGGGTCGTAGACGGTCTCCAAGGCGCCCACACCATGTGGTGGCGCGGCCAGGCGTGGGCCTGCGCCACCAGGTGGTGTGGTGCCCTCGGGCACTGTTTCCTACCCTTTTTCGGCTCACTATTTTTTATATTTCCTAAAAACAGCAAAAAAACAAGTTGGAAGGTTAAATGCGAACTTTTTCTTACCAAAACTGTTACCTATTCGAAAACTGACTGTAGTTTCTGGAATCTTTTCTTTAATAAAATCCACTGGAGTCACTTCTACGCCTTGATGGTGCCTTGACGGGGATACTTCTTGATTATGATGAATTTTAAGTCCCGGGCAACGGCGCCAGAAATTCTTGTTGCTATGGATGGCGTGCTGGGAATCCCAAGAGGAGGGTGTGATGAGTATAGTGGTAAGAATTTCCCTCAATTAAGAACCAAGGTTATCAATCCAATAGGAGAAAGAGGATCTTCAGAAGGTTGATGCCACTGACGGTGGTGATAGCGCCTCACCGGTGTAAGCAACAACGCGGAACCTACACACAACACAACCAAAATACTTTGCCCCAACGGCACAGTGAAGTTGTCAATCTCACCGGTCTTGCTAAAAACAAAGATTAGACGTATAGTGTGAAAAATGGTGTATGCTTGCAGTAAGTAAAGAAAGCAGGGAATTGTAGTGGTTTGTTTAACATTGTAGGAAAATGGACCGGGGTTCATAGGTTCATTAGTGGTGTCTCTCCATAAAAGATAGCATGCTGGGTGAAC
The DNA here is from genome assembly GCA_028641055.1 of Alopecurus myosuroides. Taxonomy (NCBI): domain Eukaryota; kingdom Viridiplantae; phylum Streptophyta; class Magnoliopsida; order Poales; family Poaceae; genus Alopecurus; species Alopecurus myosuroides. Next base: position 474,134,456 of record CM054057.1, on the reverse strand, counting down.
AAATTACAGCTGGGCAATTGACAAATAGAGGTTGCACCGTAGTGCACATTCACGACATGATGATTACTATGATATTTAGTGCAGGCATTACAATAATATACATAGACCATAATCAAACTACATCTATGACTAATAATCCACCCTCAGGTTATCATCCGAACCCCCTTAGGTATTAAGTTGCAAGCAACAGATAATCGCATTAAGGAATGTGTGTAATGTAAGCAATGATTGTGCAGGCCGGCACTCACACCGTTGTTTTCTCCCTAGTGGCAACATCACATCCTCCCCCATCACGTTTCTGTCACTCGAGCACAGACGAAAAGGAGGCATGAACCCAACTATCGCGCATAAATACTCCCTCTTGGAGTCACTAGCAACTACTTGGCTAGAGCAACCACTAGCAACGGAAAGCATGCAAGATCATAAATAACATATGCAATAAAGACTATAATCAACTTGGCATAAGTTCAATATTCATCGGAACCTAGCAAACAAAACACATAGAATTAAGTAAGAACAATCTTGATCATGTTAGGCAGCTCACGAGATCTGAACATTGAGGCATAGGAGGAGAAGACAACCATCTAGCTACTGCTATGGACCCGTAGTCCAAGGATGAACTACTCACGCATCACCCCGGAGGCCTGCATGGTGATGAACAGGCCTCCGGTGATGATCTCCTCTCTGGCAGGGTGCCGGGAGACAGCTTCAGAACCCCCCTGATCTAGGGTTGACGACGACGGCGGCTGCGGAACTTTTCGGGGATTTTTGATCAGGTACCTAGGGTTTTCCTTCGAAGGGGAATAAATAGGCGAAAGGGCGACGTCGGTGGGCCAGGAGGGTGGCCTCACCACCCCAGGAGCGGCCAAGGGGGGCCGCGCCTGGCTATGGTGAGCGCCCCCTGGTGCCCGTCTTCGACTCCTCTTTGGACTTATGGATGCTTCCGGGGAAAATAGGAACTTCGGGATTCGTGGGGCCCAATTCCGAGAATATTTCCAGAACAATTTTTCTGAAATAAAAAACAGCATAAAACAAGGAACTGGCACTTGGCATCTTGTTAATAGGTTAGTCCCGGAAAATGTGTAAAAATGCTATAAAGAAGGGAGAAAACATGTTGCAATTGGCATAATATCAACATGGAACATCAGCAATTATAGATACGTTGGAGACGTATCAAGCATCCCCAAGCTTAGTTCCTACTCGTCCTCTAGTAGGTAAACGATAAAACAAAATAATTTCTAAGGTGACATGCTACCACACAATCTGGATCATAATATGTAAAACAGAGCATGTAAACTAGGATCAAATGAACTAAAGCTGTGATATATATTTGGTATCAACAAGTAATGCATAAACAAATAAGAAGAAAGAAGCAAAACTTTTAATGAATCAATACTAAAAGACTATCAAACGTGCAAAGTTTATTAAAGATGATTTAAGATTTCAAGAACAACAATATCATGTACGTCACACGATCTTCACAACCCATCTTAGGATCAAGTCAAGCTTTCCACATGATGCAATGCTTGAATCTTAAACTATTTGCGCACTAAAAACAAGCAAGTGTTCTGCGTTGGTCCCTGGCACCGGGATGTTATGGCAAAGAGAACATTATGGGGGGTTTGGAAGGTCAATGGAAGAAAGGCTCACAAAGCTGAAAGTGGTCATTAGACAAGAGAAAGTGTTACAACCTAAGCTATGCAAGGAGTAGGGATTGCCACACAACGGATGCACATAGAGATATAAGTGTATGAAAGCTCTCCAATGGAACTAGTGGGGGTGCATCCAACTTGCTTGCTCACGAAGACCTAGAGCTCATTTGAGGAGGCTCATCATTGGAATATACAAGCCCAGATCTATAATGTAAAATTCCCCACATAGTTATGAATGAATGATAATATGAAAACTTTCTCCAAACTGAAGCATTGGTGCTAAACATTAAGCACACGTGTGGTATAAGGGATAGTGATGCGCCCCCTCTCTCTTTATTCTCTCTTTGGCCCTTTTTAGGGGGCTTTTTCATATATATTTTTATATATCCTCACCGGTAGGGGCAACATCCTATATTACAATGAATCATCACACTTTTAGTACTCATAACTCATAATGAAATATCTCTGATGTATCCAACTGCATGCTCCTGCCAGTGTAGTAGTATGCATAAATAACCATGAAGCTCATCATCAATTAACATAATGGAGGTGGATGTTATGCAGCAATATATCTCGGAATGGCTATGGAAATGCCATGATAGGTAGGTATGGTGGCTGTTTTCAGGAAGAATATATGAGCTTATGTGTAGGATAACAAAGTCCTCCCACGGGATTTGGATGCACTGGCAAAGTTTGCACGAACTCTCAATGTGAGAAAAGGCAATGCACAGTACCAAAGAGGCTAGCAAATATGGATGGTGGAAGTGCCAGGAACCGCAACATAGACTCACGAGTTAAAAGGTTGCAACAAGAAAATCATCTTTACAAGGCACAATGCAAATCACTCCAAGATGGTTCGTGGCAGTGACAAGTCACTGTTAGCTACCCCGACTGTAGCGCGTAACAAAAGGTCGATCAGAAATATATCACTCGTAGCAATCATATACCATTGTTTCTATCAGCTGGTAATTTAAGTGTGGCACAGTTTCAAGTTTCTTAGACCAACCATTAAAAGTTTATACTTACTAGTCCTTCCCGTTTATCCATTAAGCAAATTAATATCTCAAAACAACAAGAGTGATTCAAGTGAAGCAGTTTAGTGATCTACAAGACCATGCGAATTTTTCCACTATACAAACTATCACATAACCATTTCTATTCTCCAAGCACATATATATGACAACAAAAACTCTCTCTAAGCATATAGAAATGAAAACTAGAGAGTACTAACAGCTCTAAATAAGAGATGAATGCAAAACATGAGCTAAATAAATGCAGATGCCAGACAAAGATTAAGAATACATAATATTCCCATGAAAAAGCGGAGCGTGTCACTCTCCAATAAAAGAACGATGGGTTCCAACCAAGATTATTGAAAAAATAAAAACAAACTGAAAGCAAAAAATAAAAGACGCTCCAAGTAAAGCACATAAGATGTGGCCGAATAAAAATATAGTTTCACTAGAAGTGACCTGATAATTTGTCGATGAATAAGGGGATGCCTTGGGAATCCCCAAGCTTAGATGATTGAGTCTTCTTGGAATTTTCTGGTATGTACCTCCGGGGCATCCCCAAGATTAGGCTCTTCACTCTTCTTGATCACGACATATCATCCTCTTCTGTTGACCCTTGAAAACTTCCTTCACACCAAACTTCTCACAATCTTCATTAGCAGCGTTAGTGCAATCGAAATAATAAATTCACATGGTTCAGTTTCAACACAAGCCTAACACTCATAAACACATTAGCTACTCTAAAAATTTCTTTTAGAACTCTTTTTCTTAAAAGAACACCAAAAGAAAGAGATTAAGATGCAAATGCAATTATTGGCAGAAATCTGTCAAAACAGGACAACAGGTAAAGATGATTTTTTTCGAAAATCTTCTGTTGCTCAAATAAAACAGTTTTAAACTAAGAAAAGTTGGGTATATAGCCCAGGATTACGCACAAAAAAACTCAGATCATTTTGAATTTTCTGTAATTTTATACGAATTTAACAGTGGACAGCAGAAATCTGTTTCCTGCGCAGAAATCCGAAATATAGTCTCAACTTTCCACTAGAGGCTTTACTTGGCTCAACAAGGACACAAAAGAAAAGATACAGAGGGGTTACTAAGGAAATAGACAACACCCAGGTGCAAAGCCCACAGAAAGAAACGACGGAAAACGGGTTGAAAACGGAAAAATAAAACGGGTTGTCTCCCGGTAGCGCTTTTCTTTAACGCCTTTCAGCAAGGCATAGAAAGCAACTCAAATATTTTCAAGTGAAGAAGCATCAAAATTAAGATTAGAAATATCCTCAACAATGAATTGTATTTCATCTATAGAAGTTTTAGATGTCCCTTTATCAGCACTTTTAGGCACACTACTTTCATCAAATGGGTTTGCAGGAACAATCCAATCAAAATTCTTTTATAGAGCTTCATGCATTCCTACCAATTTAAAGGGTATTGGTATTTTAATTTCCTTATCATTGGCTTTACCCGGCGTGCTATTAACATATACACATGAGCCTGACATCTCAAATCGGTTAAAAACTTTTCTAGCCTCAATGGCAACATCACCAAATTCTTTAAACAAAGTTTCTAGAATAAACTCTCTTTTTTCGCTATCCTTAATGTTATCAAGGTTGAGGAAAATTATGGGATTAAGGTTAACAAACCTAGCTTCCAACATACAAACTAGAGATGCTGCAGTGGTTTCATAATCTAGAGCAAGTTCAGCTAAGGATCTATCCTCAAATTCTTTGTGCTTACTAACATAATTAAAGAACTCTCCAATATTATCTTTCCCAAATATATCACCGCTACCTATTGGTACGTCTTTCAAGGTAAACTTGGGTAGAATCATGATTAGAGATTAAATTAAGAGCAGAAAAGCAAAAATAATAGCTATGAAGTAAACTAATTTTTTTGTTTTCGATATAAAGAAGCAAAACAAGACAATAAACAAAATAAAGAGGTTGAGAGTGAGAGACTCCCCTTGCCAGAAGACTTCTTCCTCCCCGACAACGGCGCCAGATATTCTTTGCTATGCCTTGATGGTGCCTTTACAGGGAGACTTCTTGATGATGATGAATTTTAAGTCCTCGGCAACGGCGCCGAAAATTCTTGTTGCTATGGATGGCGTGTTGGGAACCCCAAGAGGAGGGTGTGATGAGTACAGTGGTAAGAATTTCCCTCAATTAAGAACCAAGGTTATCAATCCAGTAGGAGAAAGAGAATCTTCGGAAGGTTGATGCCACTGAAGGTGGTGATGGCGCCTCACCGGTGTCAGCAACAACGCGGAACCTGCACACAACACAACCAAAATACTTTGTCCCAACGGTACAGTGAGGTTGTCAATCTCACCGGTCTTGCTGAAAACAAAGATTAGACGCATAGTGTGGAAAATGGTGTATGCTTGCAGTAAGTAAAGAAAGTAGGGAACTGCAGTGGTTTGTTTAACAGTGTAGGAAAATGGACCGGGGTTTATAGGTTCACTAGTGGTGTCTCTCCATAAAAGATAGCATGACGGGCGAACAAATTACAGCTAGGCAATTGACAAATAGAGGTTGCACCATAGTGCACATTCATGACATGATGACTACTATGATATTTAGTGCGAGCATTACAACAATATACATAGACCGTAATTCAACTGCATCTATGAGTAATAATCCACCCTCAGGTTATCATTCGAACCCCCTTAGGTATTAAGTTGCAAGCAATAGATAATCACATTAAGCAATGTGTGTAATGTAAGAGAATGATTGTGCACGCGGGCACTCACACCGCTGTTTTCTCCCTAGTGGCAACAACACATCCTCCCCCGTCACGTTTCTGTCACTCGAGCACAGGCGAAAAGGAGGCATGAACCCAACTATCCCGCATAAATACTCCCTCTTGGAGTCACTAGCAACTACTTGGCTAGAGCAACCACTAGCAATGGAAAGCATGCAAGATCACAAATAACATATGCAATAAAGACTATAATGAACTTGGCATAAGTTCAATATTCATCGGATCCTAGCAAACAAAACACATAGAATTACGTAAGAACAATCTTGATCATGTTAGGCAGCTCACGAGATCTAAACATTGAGGCATAGGAGGAGAAGACAACCATCTAGCTACTGCTATGGACCCGTAGTCCAAGGATGAACTACTCACGCATCACCCCGGAGGCATGCATGGTGATGAACATGCCTCCGGTGATGATCTCCTCTCTGGTAGGGTGCCGGGAGACAGCTTCAGAACCCCCCTGATCTAGGGTTGACGATGACGGCGGCTGCGGAACTTTTCGGGGATTTTTGATCAGGTACCTAGGGTTTTCCTTCGAAGGGGAATAAATAGGCGAAAGGGCGACGTCGGTGGGCCAGGAGGGTGGCCTCACCACCCTAGGAGCGGCCAAGGGGGTCGCGCCTGGCTATGGTGAGCGCCCCCTGGTGCCCGTCTTCGACTCCTCTTTGGACTTCTGGATGCTTCCGGGGAAAATAGGAACTTCGAGATTCGTGGGGTCCAATTCAGAGAATATTTCCAGAACAATTTTTCTGAAATAAAAAACAGCAGAAAACAGGGAACTGGCACTTGGCATCTTGTTAATAGGTTAGTCCCGGAAAATGTGTAAAAATGCTATAAAGAAGGGAGAAAACATGTAGCAATTGGCATAATATCAACATGGAACATCAGAAATTATATATACGTTGGAGACGTATCAGTCACCCCTTGAATAGTATCAACATCTTTATTATAAGAATCTCTAGAAATATAATGTTTGAGTCTTTGCCCATTCACCACTTGTGTAGTGTTATGTTTAAGTGAAACAATTTTGATTGCACCCGAATGGTACACCTCTTCTTTACCTAATAATAAAAGGAGGAAGGCTTCTTCCGGTCCAACCCGGTATTTTACCGTTTTGCCCTCCCACAAAAATACATAATACGCCAAATTGCCACTCTGACCCTTACCGCTTCGTCTCTTTTATTTCTGCTCTGCCGACAGTAGTCTATCTGCTTTGCCCGCGATGCTATCCACGTCTCCCAGCGCGTGTCCTCCCGCGCCGCCGTGCATCTCGCCGCTGCCCTCTGCATCACACCGCCAATTTTCCACGTGCCAGGCGGCGGGGTGACCTGCCGATCCTGTCCCAATCCTGCCGGCAGTGCCCAACGGCCCCAAATCGCCTCCTCCGGCCGCCGACCCACCAATCCCATCTCATCTCCGACCGCCGGAAGCCCATCTTCTTCCCCGGTCGGCGGAATGCCCCCCACTGTCCATCTTGAGCAGCTCATCGCTGGGCGCCTCAGTCGGCCAGAGAGCGGGCGGTCAGAAGCGGCCCACCCACCCCATCTCATCTCCGGCCGCCGGAATCCCATCTTCCCCCGGTGGCGGCATGCCCCCCACTGTCCACCTTGAGCAGCTCATTGCTGGGCGCCTCCGTCGGCCAGAGAGCAGGGCGGCCAGAAGCGATGGCGGAACCCGTGGAGGAGGTCGGCTAGATCGCACACCACCCCTGCCACATGAGCTCCTCTCTGCGGTGCTCTACCGCAGGTACCTGAACCACACCTGCTGCGCCAAGGCCGTCTCCCCATCCATGCTTCCTCCGAATTCGGCTGCTACAACCCGCTCGAGCTTCCGCTCCGTCCTTACCTTGATCTCCTGCCATCAACGGTATCCTCTAGCATCAATGCCGGAGAACTCCTGCGGCGGCAACCTATAGATACTGTGACCGCCATGCTAGCTCTCTCTGATCCCCCGTTGTCTTTATTACCTAATGATTTCGATTTTGGTTGTGTGCTGCAGGATTACTAAGCGCCAAGGACCGCGACCTCTGCTCCTCTTGCACGCTCGCCGGCGAATCCTCTCCTACTCCAGCCCAGCGCCGTGGCGATCGTGGTGAGAGGGAGTAGTATCAGCAGGCTTCTTCCGAATCCTGCATGTCCGGTCGCCAATCTCCATGGTGCCTACTACAATTGAGTAGTACTGAAGTATTTCCCCTCTCTCTGTGTTGATGCATATCTTGTTATTGTTAATTGTTTATTTTTTGATTCTCCATTTCTGAGCATGAAAGAAAATATCGGTTTTCTGTTTTGTAAGGAAAATATGATTTTATCCAAACAGAATATCATACATCACTTGAATAAAACCGGGATTAAGGAAGCCTATGTTTTGTATGTCAGTTTCAAGAATTCATCTTGCATGTAGTATCTATAAACGATTTTTATGATTACTGTCTTGTAGTTACACCTAACTGAGTAGCAAATGCAGAGTGCACACTCTGACCTTTTGCGCCACGGCTGTCTCCATGGGTTCCCGCAACACGGTGGACTCAGTCTGGGCCTTCCTTCTGCTTTGCGAACCCCGTCTCTCTTCCCTCCTCTGTTCTTAAGACTGTTGAATTGATCACAGTTAGCAGAACCACCAATAAATCTTCCTGGTCCATCGGCCTTATCAAGGTAATCGGTTTGCCTTATCAAGGTAATCGGTTTTGTACATTTATTTTAGAATTAATGATTATGCATTTTAGGAAGCAGAGTAAAACTAGGTGGGGTGTTCTGTGTCATGTTGGTACCCTGCATTAAGCATATGTTCTCTACATCTACTTTGGCATATACAGGAAGCATTGCAGATGTTTTCTTTCCAGATCTTAAAATGCACTACTGATTTTTAGATTTGTGAGTGGATGCATTTATTTGGATGTATCATATGGTTGTTTGCATTTATATGTGCGCACTTTGCATTGTGATGTCGGTTCTGAATGGAAACTACTGACACATTCGTGTCATTTAGTTATATAAAGGAGATATTTAGGAGTAGTGATAGTCTGAATATAAGTTGATAATCTGAATAAAAGCACCAGAACTGGTCGTTTCTGCCTCTTGTGATAGAATACTATGTGCGGTGGTCAAATAAATTCTCCCATGATCATGCTAATTCCTCTCTTTAGAAAAATAAAGAAGGGGACACCAACGACAGAAGTGAGAGGAGGAAGAGCAGGGTGGCGGTTTGGTCGTTTATTGTGATGCTGATGTTGTTTTGCTACTGTAATATGATGTTATTTTTCTAGCTGGTACATGTCTGACTCTGGTGATTGTGGTTCTGTTAGAGACAGAGGGTGAAGTGGAGAGATGTTGAGATGATGGAATCTAAGCTTAACTCAGTAGATTAAACATCAGTAGGAGCCAACTTACGTGCAATGAAGAAAACATGTGCTTCAAAACTTTATGGTTTAAGGTTGTTCATTTATAGAGAGAAGCAAATATCCTTCGGCACACAGGGACACGGTTCAAGCGACACCGACAATGCTGCGAACTCTGTCTGATGGACGCAAAGACTTTGTCGGCGACACCATTCTACCCAGACAGTGTTGCACCACGCCACTGACAACGTCTACAAGGTCAGCCATGGCCTTGTAGACAACTGTCTAAAATGGGAGCGGACTAAACAACTTTGATCTAAAATGCAGGTACTCACAAACAATTCTAAAGATGTTTGGAAGGTCTGTAAAATTCCAGTGTTAGTGTTGGTCTGACTTTTTTGAAACCATTCGGATGATCAGTGGTGCTTAATTTGTCACTGATTGCGAGCAATTTTTTTAAATCAAAGGAACCTGGGTGCTAGCCTAAACCGAAAGCGGCACCGGCAGGAAGCAACGTGCTGTGTCTGATGCAGCTCGTCAAGTGCGGCGCCTGGTCGTGTTCTTTCGCCGCCATGGTCGCTTGCTACAGCTCAGCACTAAAATGTAGGTACTCACAATAAATTCTAAAGATGTTTTGAAGTTTGGTAAAATTCCAGCGTTGGTGTTGGTCTGACATTTTTGAAATCATTCAGATGATCAATGGTACTTAAGTTCCACCAATACCGCGGGGAAAAATCGGCAAGCCACACTGGCACGATCAATTGACAACCTGCAGCCCTGTAGCATCCTTCCCTCACTCGATGCTTGACCGGTCGCCATGTGCGGGGTGCTTGAGCTGAGCGGCCACCGTGGCAGTGCGCTCCATCTTCGGCCATGAATCTAATGCATCAGAGTAGAGCCCCACATGCTACTATAAATATTGGGATTCTGTGAATGATTTTCTGAAGCCTAAGAAACAAATTAGCAGAATGGCGAGCAAATTGATCCATGTTTGAAATCTTAACACAACACAAACATCAAAACCGACGGGCGTGGGCGACCAGCACGAGGTCAAGTGGCCATGGCGGCCCAAACTCGGCTAGAGCGAGCTGGATGGCATGGACCCTGCGGACTTCGGGAGTCCCGATCGGCTGGTGGCGCGAAGTCAGAATTCCATGGCGATTTCCCGATCCGATACCCACCTAACATGGCTGCTACAACGCTATCTCGGCCTTTTGAATGATTTGCGCCGGCTTCTGGTAGATGTCGGTGTGGTGATGGTGTCTCTATAAACACATGAATAGAGCAAGAATTTCTTGACGTGAAAACGTCAACGATGGGAAACAACCAATCCCCTAATATAGCCACCCTGGATAATTCTCGCACACCCAAGCTTTCCGCTGCACGAGCACCACACCTTCTTCACCTATTGCATGACGATGAAGATTTTCTCTCCCGGTGCAACGCACGGGCATGCTTACTAGTCAATAACAAAAGGTCCTTCCCATCCTGATAGTAATTTTCCTGCAAAAAATCTGAGATGGGACCTATACAATAGAACTTTCTCACCAACATGAAACTCTCTCTTAAGAATTCTCCTATCATACCATTTTTAACCTTCTCTTAAAAGAGTCTAGCATTTTCATAAGCTTCACTTATCCATTCATCTAAAGAATTCAAGTCAAGCATCCTTTTCTTACCGGCAAGTTTAAAGTCTCTATTAAGTTCTTTCACTGCCCAATAAGCTTTGTGTTCTAATTCTAAAGGTAAGTGACAAGATTTTCCATAAACCATTTTATAAGGAGACATGCCCATAGGATTTTTATAACCAGTTCTATAAGCCCATAAAGCATCATGTAACTTACTAGCCCAATTTTTTCTAGATTTATTAACAGTCTTTTGCAAGATAGATTTAATTTCTCTATTTGATAATTCTACTTGCCCACTTTTTTGAGGATGATAACCTGAGGCAATTCTATGATTAAAATCATATTTAGCAAGAGTTTTTCTAAAACCACCATGAATAAAGTGAGAACCTCCATCACTCATAAGATATCTACGCACACCAAACCTATGGAAAACAACATCTTTAAGCATTTTTAATGAGGTTTCACCATCAACATTCTTTGTAGGTATAGCCTCTACCCGTTTAGTAACATAATCAACAGCAACAAGTATATGAGTATAACCATTCGAAGGAGGAAACGAACCCATAAAGTCAAATCCCCAACAGTCAAAAGGTTCAATAACAAGAGAATAATTCATAGGCATTTCATTGTGTCTAGAAATATTACCAACTCTTTGACATTCATCACAAGATAAAATAAACTTTTGTGCATCTTTAAAGAGAGTAGGACAATATAAACCTGATTCTAGAACCTTCTGTGCGGTTCTATCTCCATCTTGATGTCCTTCATAAGAACTACCATGGAACTTTCTCAGTATCTCTTGTTGTTCATGTTCTGGAACACATCTTCGCATAATACCATCTACTCCCTCTTTATATAAGTGTGGGTCATCCCAAAAATAATGCCTCAAGTCATAAAAGAATTTCCTTCTTTGCTGAGATGTAAAGGTTGGAGGAAGTACTTGGAAACAATAAACTTAGCATAATCTCCATAGCAAGGACTATCTCGCGAGTTTACTTTTATCGCAACTATTTGTTCATTTGGAAAACTATCATTAATAGGAATAGGGTCATATGCATTGTTTTCGAGTCTAGACAAATTATCAGCAACAGGATTTTCAGCACCCTTCCTATCTACAATATGCAAATCAAACTCTTGTAAAATCAATGGATCTTTCTTTTCATGAGGTATTTAATAGCAGCATGATCAGTATGAATATTAACTTTTGAATCAAATATATAAGGTTTGAATATCACAAGCAAAAAACTACAGCTAGGAATTCTTTTTCAGTGGTAGCATAATTCTTTTGAGCAGAACCAAGAGTCTTACTAGCATAATGAATAACATTCAACTTCTTATTTATTCGGTGTCCATGAACAACACCTACATCAAAATCACTAGCATCACACATAATTTCAAAGGGCAAATTCCAATCAGGTGGTTGAACAATAGGAGCAGAAATTAAAGCCTTCTTTAGAGTTTCGAAAGCTTCTTTGTAATCATCATCAAAAACAAAAGGTACATCTTTTTGGAAAAGATTAGTAAGAGGCTTTGATATTTTATAGAAATCATTAATAAACCTCCTATAGAAACTAGCATGACCAAGAACACTACGAATACCTTTGACATCCCTGGGACATGGCATTTTCTCAATTGCTTCAACTTTAGCTCTGTCGACTTCAATACCTCTTTCAGAAATTTTAGGTCCAAGAACAATTCCTTCATTAACCATAAAGTGTCATTTCTCCCAATTAAGAACAAGATTAATTTCCTCACATCTCTGCGAAACTTTATCAAGATTGTGCAAGCAGTTATCAAAAGAAGTCCCATAGACGGAGAAATCGTCCATGAATACTTGCACAATTTCCTCGCAAAAACCATGAAAAATAGTAGACATGCATCTTTGAAACGTAGCAGGAGCATTACACAAACCAAAAAGGCATACGTCTATAAGCATAAGTTCCATAAGGACAAGTAAAAGTTGTTTTCTCTTGATCTTGCTTTTTAACAACAATTTGAGAAAACTCAGAATAACCATCAATAAAGCAAAAATGAGTTTTCTTAGACAACCTTTCTAACATTTGATCAATAAAAGGTAAAGGATAATGATCTTTCTTGGTGACTTTGTTAACTTTGCTAAAATCAATGCACATTCTATAACCAATTACTACTCTTTGAGGAATAAGCTCATCGTTTTCATTTGGCACAACAGTAATTCCTCCTTTCTTAGGGACACAATGCACAGGACTTAACCATCTACTATAAGCAATAGGATAGTAATACCAGCATCAAGGAGTTTCAATACCTCATTTCTTACCACTTCCTTCATCTTAGGAATTAAATGGTGTTGATGTTCAACAACTGCCTTTGCATCAGGTCCTATATTAATAACATGCTGAAATATAGCAGGGGAAATCCCTTTCAAATGATCAAGAGTACATCCAATAGCTCCGCGGTGTTTCTTCAATACTTCCAATAACCTTTCCTCTTCCTTACCTGAAAGTGTAGAACTAATAATAACAGGATATGTTTTCTTATTATCGGTATGAGCATATTTAAGATTATCAGGTAAAGGTTTTAAATAAAAAACGGGATCCTCCTTGGGTAATAGCGTGGAACCCAAGTCTTCCAAAGGTAGATTGTGTTTCAGCATCGCTGGTTGGCAAAGAAGAATATCATCAATATCATTTCTTTCTTCCATAAAGACCTCACTTTTGTGGTCCTCCATGTATTGCTGCAAAGCATTGTTAGGAGCAAGAGCAATAGAGGCAAGTTGTTCAACTCTAAAATCTTCACTAGGCAATTCTGTTTTAGAAGGAGCTTTAGCAAATTTAGAAAAAATAAACTCATAAGATTTTCCATCAAATTTAGTTAATATTTTCTCCTTCTTACAATCTATAACAACACCACAAGTGTTCAAGAAAGGTCTACCAAAAATGATAGGATAAGTTTTACTAGCAGTTGCACCAAGTACTAGAAAATCAGCAGGATATTTAGTTTTACCATAAAAAACTCCTACATCTTTAACAATACCAATTCGAGAGATAGTTTCACTATTATCAAGCTCAATAACCACATCAACTTCTTCAAGTTCACAAGAACCAATTTGATGCATGATTTCTTTATAAAGCTCATAAGGAATAGCACTTGAACCTGCACCAATATCACATAAACCATAATAGCAATGATCTCCTATCCTAACAGAAAGCAAAGGAACACTAGTTTTCCTAGATCTACTAGGATGTGAAACAATATTAGAAGCATCTTCACAAAAGATAATGTGTCCATTTTCTACATTTTCAGCCACAAGGTCTTTTGCTATTTCTACTGTAGGTTCAACAGTTATTTGTTCATCAGGTTCTATAGATTTATTTGTACTTTTGTTAACCACACTAGCTATAATAGAATGTTCCTTTACCTTAGTAGGGAAAGGCATTTTCTCAATATAAGGTTCAGACACGGCAGGATTAATAGTATGAACTTCTATATTTCTAGCGGGAACACAATTAACAATATCTTTATAAGGTGCATGGTATGTGTTCCACTCCTTTTGGGAATATCAAGATAGGAGGAAAAAGCCTTAAAACAATTTGCAAAGATTTGAGAGTCAAGGACATAAATAGCACTAACATTACGAAAATCATCGGTTCCCATAAAAGATTTAATGCATTCATAATAATAATTTATATCTGACTTTCTTCCTTTGTCATTCTCCCATCCTTCAGTATTTTCCTGAATACGGTCAAGAATATCCCATTTAGCTTCTCCTTTCATACGTGTAAATGATCGAGAACAAGAAGCATCCAATAAATCCTTATCATGAAGAGAAAGCCTTGCATAGAAATTATTAATAACAATATTACCGGGGAGCTCATGAATGGGACATTTGAGTATTAGTAACTTCAATCTCCCATAAGATTGGGCAATACTCTCTCCATCATGAGGCTAGAAATTATATATTTGATTCCGATCCTTATGAATCTCATTGGGAGGATAGAATTTAGAATAAAAGAGAGGTACAATTTCCTCCCATCCAATAGATAGGCCATTCTTCAGCATCTTAAATCATTTCGCAGCTTTGCCCTTCAGTGATAAAGAGAATAGCTTCCTCTTAACTTGGTCAATTGAAATACATGCACACCTGAACAACTCGCATAATTCCTGTATAAAGAGAAAATGATGACCAAGATGTATAGTTCCATCTCCAAAATAGCAGTTATCCATAACATGTTCAACAATTTTCATAGGTATTTTAAAAGGATCCAATTGAGCAGACAACGGGTCATCTACTACCCTAGTAGTGGCAGCATTACTTTTTAATAGGTAATAAAATGGAGATCTCTCCATAGTAAAATAAAGCAACAGACAGAAATAAAAAGAACACTCACAGTAAAAGTTTATCTTACCAATTCCACTTACCAATAGCGCTTCACTCCCCGGCAACAGCGCCATAAAATAGTCTTGATGACCCACAAGTATAGGAGGTGTATCATAGTACTTTTGATAAATAAGAGTGTCAAACCCAACGAGGAGCAGAAGGTGTTGACAAGCAGTTTGGGTAAAGGATTCACTGTAAACACTAGCAGACATGTCTTTGGTTGCTTTTGATATAGCAGATAAATAAAGTGCGAGTTAATAAAATACAGTAATATTAATTGCAACAAGTGTCCCAATCCTTTTTAGAGCAAAGGACAAGCCGATTGGTTTACTTATGATGACCAACCGGGATACATGGGAATTTCGTCAAGCGCTTTTGTTTCCTACAGTTGATTAATGTTTATTGTTTTGATAGGTGTTGTGTGGGTGAACCTATGCTAATGCACTGCCCTACTTAGACTAATACATACTAGTGATTATATCCCTTGCATGTATCCGCAACTACAAGAAAGTAATTAAGATAAATCTAACCACAACCTTGAACTCTGGGATCATACACTCCCTCGTGCATCAGTTTCCTAACGGGGATTTAGGTTTCTGTCACTTCGGCAACCCCACAATCAGTAGCCAAATACACAATGCATCCCTCTAGGCCCATAAAGGTGAAGTGTCATGTAGTCAACGTTCACATGACACCACTAGAAGAATAGCACCACAACTTAAATATCAAACCAGTAAATATTACTTCAACATAAAATTTGACTACTAACATCTTAACTTCTCCCATGGTCTCAAGAACTAAACGAAATACTCACATGACATCATATGGATCATGATTAGAGGTGATATAATGATGAATAACAATCTGGTCATAAAGTTCAAACATCGATAAATCTCGTAAGCATCAACTACAAACAAGTAATCCACGCCGGGAGAGAGATCTAGTGAAGAACAACGATATAGAACCCTAATTGTTACAGAGGGACAGAGGTGGATGGTGAGGATGATGGTGCTGGTGGTGATGACGATGATGATAATGATCTTGATGATGCCCGGTGCGATGACGGTGACGATGGCGATGATTTCTCCTCTCCGGGGAGGAATTTCCCAAGGAGATTTCTCCCTGCTGGAGAGCTTTTCTATCTTTGTTGTTTTCTGCCCCGAGGAGGCGGCGAAATATTTCCTTGATGGTTCTATAGGTCTTAGGGTTCCCTGGGGATGAAGTACGCGAAATGGGGCTGCCAGTGGTGGGCCAGGGCAGCCACACCACGTGGCGGCTCGGCCAACGGGGGGATGCCACCAAGTGGTGTGGGCCCATGGTGGCTCCCCCCGGCTAGCTCCATCATATGGCAACCTAAGAACTCTCCGATGTTTCCCTTCTTCTTTTCATCTTCAGAAATATGGTATCTCGACGGTGCTTTTTCCAGCGGATTTCTGGTCCCGGCAAATTATTCTCTAATAATTACAAAATATGCAAAATAGATGAAATAACATAAGTATCATCTCTAAATACGAAATATATCGATGAATAACAATAAATTATGATATAAAATAGTGATGCAAAATGGACATATCATTCCTTAGTGAAACTTTTTGATTAATAAGTTTAAACTCTTCGAAACACAATCCTTGACCAATCCTTAGCCATTTTCTATACACTAAACCCAATCACTATAATTCCCTTTGCGGAATAAATTGTTGTGTTAAGTGTGTTGTTTTTTATACTTTGTTCCTTTGTTTGTGAATTGCTTGTTTATTGTTGTTTACTTGTATTGTTTAGATTGTACGGAGAGAAACATTCTATTTTGTGAAGACAGGGTGATTTTTCTTCACCAACTTCAAAGGCAAGTAACACACCATCAACTAACCATCATGCATTAGTTGATTTTTGAGTAGTATGCATTGATAGGAAATTTTACTAAGTTATATTATGCTACGCTATTATCCCAGTAGTGTGTAGCTACCCCTTTTTACCTTGTTACTTTATAGCTTAGAACTTGTAGATGCTATGCAATGTTATAAACTGTTTTACTTGATGTGTGGAAAATTCTAAGTATAACCTTCAATGAAACACATGGGTGGAACTGGATGTGATTGGATTATGTTGAGTGTCTCCCTAGGGACATATCAATGGTGTTTATTACCGAAGGAGTACAATTGCGGATGGCCACCCAGGAACAAAGAGATTCCTAAGTCCCTCTAAATCTAGTAGCTTCTCGTGCAGCCTTTTGACAAATGAGATCTGTCTTGATCAATTAAGTTGTGAGTTAAGCCCATGCTTGACAAGCAGACGTAGCATAATTATAGGTGGAACAGGTCTAGTTGTCTGGGTTGAACTTCTTCTTCTGAAAGATCTCGTCTCAATTCTCTCCTTTCCATGATGCACTTTGGGTGTGTAGGATGTTTGGGCTAATTGAAGACAAAGGGTGAAAGTGCACAACATCTTCAGAGTTAGAAACTATGACCATAGTCGTGTCCCCGGTAATGGACAACTTCGAGTAGCTGGATAAGGAATGACGGAAGAATCTCAACACCATTTTCAATAAGTAATTTTTTTACTAAGTTAATAGTATTTGTGGTGTTTGGATCTTAATCCAATGTTGCCACCCTTTAAAAATAAAGGTTTGTTTTACAAAAGAGATAGGAGAAAACTTTCTTTATGCAAATTTAGCCAAAGCTCCACTCAGTCAAATATGCATTTAGTTATAGTCTTGCCATTTATATCCACCATAGTGTTACTTGCCAATACATTAAATTGTTTTGACCCCTTGTGGCTGCATATTCCATCCTGTAGATGAATTTGAAGACTAGTGAGGTTTCGTTCAGGACCTCGAGTCTACAACCAACATATAATAGCATGTGGCACATTATTGAAGATGAGGCTCATTGAAGTACTAAGTTTTCTGTTGTAATTCTATTTCCTGCTAGTCTTCTAGGACTATGCAAGTTTTAAAGATATTTCTGTGAAGACTGGATCATGCAATGTAATAGAATTTTGATGCATTTGCATGATATTTCATTTGAACTGTGGTGTTAGCAATTGATCCTGGGACTAGGACAATAACACAAGGTTCTTGCATTATTTAAATGTAGGAACACTGCACCAGGTGGGGCCCATGGTCTCACAGAGTGCACAAGGTTTCCATATTATTTTTCCTGAATTTATTTGAGAAATAAATGAGAGGGAAAAATAAAAAGGAAAAAATAAATAAAAATAAGGAGGTGGGATTGGAGTCCACTTGGAGTCCAATCCGAAACCTCCTAGGAGGTGTGGTGCGGCCAAGCCTAGGAGGGGGAAACCGACCCCCCCCCCTCCTCTATGGAAGGTGCCCTCCTTGTCCCACTATGTAATCCCCACCCCTCCTCCTCCTTTAGATTTAACAATTGAGCCTTTTGGCCTCTCTCTTACTCTAAAATAATTACAGGACTAATTAGAGATTCTAATGAGAGCACTTCTAATTGATTAGAGATCTCTCTAATAATTAGAAGAACTAATTAGATCATCTAATTAGAGCACTTCTAATAAGATTAGAACCTCTCTAGTAATTAGAAAGACTAATTAGAGCCCTTCTAATTGCTTTAGAGATCTTCTAATCAGGATTAGAGTCTCCTCTACTTGGATTAGAACTTCCTCTAATTAGATTAAAGATGTATCTAATAGAATTAGAGCTTCTTCTAATTAGGCTGAGGTGATCCTCTCCTGATTAGACCTAGCTTCTAATTACTCTCTCTCATCTGTTGATAACTGCACCTTCATATACACATGCAACGTCAAGTCCTGGACGGTGAAGCGCTGCAAAATTTGGCCTAACGTATATGTGCATACTCTCACAGGGGTAACACGTGAGACCCTAAGTCTGCTAGATGAAGGTGCTGGATACGGGGAGTCGGTAACATCCTCACCCACAGGCTTGCACGTGAGGATCTTCTACAGGCTTCATCGACATCGTCATCGACACCTCTTCCGCTTCAACAGTGTTTGGTACACGATCTCGAAACTAGATCTTGGAATTTTTATTCACTTGTATTTTCATAGCAAGATCTTGGCGATCACATAGTAGTTTGGCAAAAAAAAATCCCGTTACAACGGTGGTATCAGAGATGTCTATGCATATGTACAAGATTTTTTATCATGTCACATGGCAAAAGGAAGCTCAACGAGCAAGCATGTAATCAAGATGTTTGGCTACGGGACGAGGCTTCAGGCTTTGGGATTTCCAATCTCGGCTGAGTTGAGTACATATTTGGTGTTAGCTTTGATAGTTGCATGTGGACACACGTTCGTTGGGAGACCCCAAGAGGAAGGTATGAAAATTGCAGCGACAAGTTTTTCCCTCGGAAAGAAACCAAGGTTGAATCGACCCGTAGGAGAAAGAAATTACTTCTGAAGGTTGTTGACAGCTCATGTTGGCAGGGCGCACTACCAGGCTCAGCAGCAACGTGGAATCTGCACACAACACAACCAAGATACTTTGCCCCAACGAAACAGTGAGGTTGTCAATCTCACCAGTTTTGCTACACAAAGGATTAGATGTATAATTTGGAAAACAGTACTTGTTTGTAGTGAATGAAAAGAAAACAGTGATTGCAGTGAATGAAAGGAAAATAGTGTTTGCAATGGTTGTATTATCAGTGTAAAATAATGGAACGGGGTCCACAGTTCACTAGTGGTGTATCTCCATAAAAGATAGATAACATGTTTGGTGAACAAATCACAGCTGGGCAATTGACGTAAATAAAGGTTGTACCGTAGTGCATATGCAAGACATGATGATTACCATGTGATTCATGCGTGCATTACAACATAATGACTTAGAATCAAAAAGTACTTTGTACCGTTGAGTTCAAGTTAAAAAAAACTTGAAGAAATTCTTGTTGGGATAAAGGGATCATAAAGCTTGTTTTGTCCTAAATAATTTTATGACAAAATCAAGAAGTTGACTACTAAAGATCTGGTGATCTATAGCAATGCTTTATTGATCGGTATAATAAATATGTATGATAAAATAGAAAAAAAACAAATTCCTTAAGGGAAAATTGATCGAGTTTGTGTACTGAGTACAACTTGAGGGGTTTTTTTAAATACAAAGTTTATTACACAAGGGCCAAAATTCGTTTACTCGAATAAACGCCAGCTGGTATATTTTCTTTGGAATGGCAATATAATTTGTGAAGTAAAACAAGAGTTGTCTTGACTTCATGGAAAATTATACAAGTTTTGTTTTATTTTAAATCAGTGGGAGTTATTTTAATGATATCTATGTTATTAGAAATCACTAGAAGTTTTTTTTTTGACAGAAAAGGATGGATCAGTATAAATAAAATTTTCTAAGATAATGTGATAGCAAAGTTATTAATTTATGAAGGATTGAAATCATGAGTGAAAAAATGATATAAGTGCTATGAGATATAAAGATGCATGAAGTTTCCAACAAAAGTTTAAAACTTGAGAGAACTAAGTTCTCAGGTGGGATGGAAATTTTGAAATCTAATGTTGAAAAACATTGGTGAGCAATGATCAAATGATTCATCATTTATGATCATAGCAGAAATTTCTAAAACCATGCATTCTGTCAAAACATATAAAATAATAATTGTTGGAAAAATGATTTTGGTAAAAGTTCAATTAGCTCCAAAATTATCATAAGTATTCTCCTCAAATAATTTTGAAGATGTTTCTTCAAAAGGATTGGAGAATATGATTATAATGTAAGAGTTACATTATAAGAAATGACTTATGAGATAAGTACATGATACTTTTGTGATAAGTATTGACCAAGGATTAAAATATAATTGTATGATTATATTAGCAGGATATATAATTGCTTAAATTGTGTTAAGCATGTTTTACAAACACTACAACAATAGTAGTAAATTTTAGACGTTTAGATACTTCTAATATTTTGGCTATCGGCTCATTATATGTACTAGGTGTGGTATTTCACAAAAGGTGCAGGATGATTTGTGTAAATGGGAAAACTGTATTCTTAGTTGAATTACCAAGGTTTCACCTAGAATAGCCTGGACTGTATTTGATCTTATGATCAAGGGGTATTATGAAAGAAAGAGTTTCTTTATAATACATATGGTTCATACAACCTTAGAAGGGGTTGATGACAAATGTGTCTAACACATTGTTTACATGAGTGTTCACTTACATCTCCTAGATGTTTGATGAACTTATGCAAACGGATTATTGCCAATTGTGCAAGTGGGAGACTGTTGGATGTATGCCCAAAAGGAAATAATACTTATACATATGTTTCATAATTATGGTTCATATTACTATGCTATAACCAGTGTGGTTCCTGAATATGAGATTTAGAAGAAAACTCACGCTCATGTGTAGTAACATGAACACAAAAAACAAACCCTAGTATTGCCTTTTATGACTAATTCATTGGATGTTTGATGACTATGTTTTCCTGGTCATGGACATTGTTTTTGTCAACATAAATGAATAACATATTGTTGGAAGGGAACAATATGGGTATTCCCTAAGTAGATTGATATGCTAAGAGATTCCACTAAGACATCTTTGTCCTTAGAATCATACCACAACACGGTTATTTCACAATGCATCCTTTGACCATGAGGTTATCTTGATAGTATATTATTGAGGTATTAGTTTGGTGCTATCAAGGGTCACACCGTAAATTGGGTGAACGTAAAGTTAGTTACTAGGTAATTCTAAAGGAGTATGTTATCTCGATGTTCTGAGATGGGAATTATTACTCCGTAAAAAAAAGAGAAACATACCTGAGCCCACTCGGTGTTCTCAATATCCATAATTTCTACAGAAAATGCATGCCGATGATACATCATGTGGGATATCATAATGTAGTAACGAGAAACAGGAAACTTATCGCATAACAAGATGAGACAAAGGTATTTGTGAACCAGAGATTATTTCACACACAATACCAGAATCAATAGTCCCGAGTAAGTTCGGTATCGTGAGTAATGGGAGATTTCTATAATAACCAACAGGTTCAATGGTTCATTTCTATAGTATGTGGGACTCAATATGGGTGTCCCCGACCCCGTTATTGATTATTGAAAAGGAAAGAGTTTCCAGTTTCCTGTCCACACACTATCGAACCTCTAGAGGAAACACAGTTAAGTTTGGTCTTATTTTTGTGTATATTGGTAGGTTCGGATCAACTAAGAGTATCACTAAAATAGTGTTTCTGCGTGATAGATATATTTTATATATCAGAGAGAAATTATAACGAGGGCATGAGATGTCCCGGAGTAATAGAAGCAGTTTCTAATACTAACGAAATTTATTCTGGAGTCATTATGAAAGAGGAAAAGAGGATGCACACTTTACAGACAAAATGCAGGGGGTATGAGATATCCTAGGATGTTGGAAACTTTTTCTGACATCGTTAGATAATATCGATGATTTTATCTATAGGGGTAACAGGGTCCCGAAAGAGTTTCGGGAGACTTCCCTTATATGGAAGTAGTGCCGAAAGGGGGCATATTCCCCCCGGAGGCAAAACCTAATTTTAGGGAATGCCAAGTGGGGCCATGGTCTCACAGAGTGCACAAGGTTTTCTATAGTATTTTCCTGAATTTATTTGATAATTAAATGAGAGGAAAAAAATAAAGGAGGTGGGATTGGACTCCGCTTGGAGTCCAATCCGAAACAGCCTAGGAGGTGTGGTGCGGCTAAGCCTAAGAGGGGGAACCGACCACCCCTCCTATGGTAGGTTCCCTCCTTGTCCTACTATATAATCCCCACTCCTCCTCCTCCTCCTCCTTGAGATATAATAGTTGAGACTTTTGGCCTCTCTCTTTATGTAGAAGAATTAGATGACTAATTCTAATTGATTAGACCTCTCTATAATAATTAGAAAAACTAATTAGAGCACTTATAATAGAATTAGAACCTCTCCAGTAATTAGAAAGACTAATTAGAGCAATCTAATTAGAGCCCTTCTAATTGGTTTAGAGATCTTCTAATCAGGATTAGAATCTCCTCTAATTGGATTAGAGATTTCTCTAATTAGATGAGAGCTTTCTCTAATAGAATAAGAGATTCTTCTACTTAGGCTGAGGTGATCCTCTCCTGATTAGACCTAGCTTCTAATTACTCCCTCTCTCTCATGTGTTGAGAACTCCACCTTCATATACACCTGCAACATCAAGTCATGGACGACAAAACGTTGCAGAATTTTCCACGTATGTGTGCATACTCTTACAGGGGTAACACGTGAGACTCTAAGTCTGCTAGATCCAGGTGCTAGATACGTGGAGTCGGCAACATCCTCACCCACAGGCTTGTGCGTGAGGATCTTCTACATGCTTCATCAACATCGTCATCGGCACCTCTTCCGCTTCAACGGTGTTTGATACACGATCTCGAAACTAGATCTTGGAATTTTATATTCACTTGTATCTGCATAGCAAGATTTTGGCGGTTGCGTGTAGTTTTGCGAAAAAATTAAATTCACATGGCGCAACCCAGTAATAACCAGCAATGGTAATTCTATTCTCCTTCGTAGATAAGTGATATATATCCGCCCTATATTCCTCATTTAAAAAAACATTATTCTGGATTGATGCCCCCGAATAATCTCTTATAGTATGTAGTGATGAAGACTTTCAGGTTTTCATTTCTACAAGTGTTTATTCTTCTTGTTATGATTGAAATTTTTCTTTTTACTTGTTTCCAATATACAAAGTATTTCCACCCTCCTGAATATGATTTACTTTAGCTCTCTGATCCCATTTAGTCTCCTCGTCCCTTCTTAATTTATTCATCTGATCATTAGCATCTCTTAACTCATCCCGTTCTGACGAATTAAGAGGGTGACTTTCAGCATAAATATCTAGCTTATCTATGATACCTAACAGTCTTTCCTTTTCCTTTTTACAACACCGAATTCTATTTCTTTCCATCCTCTAAAAAAACGATGCATATGTCAAATTTTATTTTGCCAAATCTCGATTGGAATATTGCCACTAATAGGAGCATTCCACTCTCTCTCAATCAATTTCTGAAAACTATCCTCCCGTAACCTGGATAGTTTAAAAGAGAAAGTCGACACATTTCCCAGGTGAGCTTGTTCACCCTCGTCAATGAGAAGTGGAGTTTGACCAGAGCCTATTTTTGACAGTGCTCTAACCGAAACCCGGGGAACTTTTTCTCCCACTCAATACTACCTAGAACTCGATCAAGTTTTTTCATAAGTGGGTATCTCTCTATGGTTCCACCAGGTATATTGCCTTCCCAAAAGTTTGATCTCCTTCAGATTAATACTTTTTGAATAATAGTATTAAACATAAAAGTCCATCATGCATTATAATTACAATTATACTTATCTTGTGGGTTTCTAATAACATTAAACTCTTCCCATCCATAATAGGAAGAGAACTATTATCACAAATGCGAACAAGCTCTGCTAAGGTTTATTTTTGGGTTGCCCCATAAACAGGTACAAAGTTCCATTCAAAACCATCGGTTGATCTCAAATGAAGCTTGACACACAAAAATTCCATGCCTCAACGTTTTTTACACTGAGATTATAATTGTTATCAACTTAAACCAAAGATGATCGTGTTGATGATCAAGGAGAAGATAAACTTATGAGTAATTTAAGGTACACCTCACAGTTGTGATAAATGCAGCAAAAACTTAGTGTAAATTATTGCACTAATGAAGAGTTTTTTTTGCATAATCACGAAGACAATCAACTTAATGTTAATAAGGTGGCATAGTGGGATGGAAGTTCCATGTTTAACTTTGAGGAAAATTCAGAAGTTTAACACTATGATAAAATCTATAACAACAACGGTAAGAGGTGGTACACTTTGTAATTGTAAAGATTAAATATTTTAATCTAAGTTCTTCACATAACTGGATATGGTACTTTACAAAAGATGCAACAATGTTTTGAACAACACATTATCATTTTGGTTAAAGCACTAAACATTTAAACCACACGGATCATTTGAGATCAAGGGGAGAAGTGATTCACCAAGATATGAAAATACATGGACCTGAAGTTTAAGATCCAAGGAGGGAGTCTACACCACAATCAACACCGTAATGCTATTGGGTGATGAGCTATAAAATCCATATTACTGTTTCTTGTGCAGGTGGGAGACTATTGGATGTATACCAAGGAGACAATAAAATACATTAATTTCATGATTAATGTATTATGTTTTTATGCTATAACTTTTATGGCTATGAGATTCAAAGGAAAACCCATACCCACGTGTAAAAACATAAACACACCACTATAACCCTTTGTCATGTCTCATAGACAAACTTGTTAATATTAGATGACCACGTTTTCCTGGCCATGGACATTTTTTATGTCAATATTAATGGGAGCACAGTGTTGTTTCAACATTATGGCTGGGTAGAGCCAACTAGTTTAGATATTACGAGATATGATTCTGGCATTGCTATAAATATTATTATCACAAGATGGTTATTTTGTTTGCTTCTTTTGACCATGAGAATATACGGTGGTGTTCAGTGGATAGTTTGCTTCTGTGTAGTCAAGTATCACACGTAAACTGGATGGTAAAAAAGCTATTACTGGGTATTCTCAAAGGTGTTCATTTCATCGTGATAGTTCAAGACTGTGAATTACTCCTCTAGACAATAGAGAGATACATCCAGGATCCACTTGGTGTAATGGTATCCGTTAATAAGTCTGCGCAAACAAAGGCATGATATTAGTCATGGTGATATTATAACATGGTAACAAGTAAAAGGAATCATAGCGGACATCGAGAATAATGTGATATGGTGATTAGAGAGTTTAATCATGGTATTATCATTCATCCCATCTCGAGGTATTGATTGGTATCGCGAAGTAATGAGAACTTACTTAGTAACTAGCAGGTTCAACCGAGTTTTATCATATAACTTGTATGAATAAATATGGACGTCAATGGTCCTGATGTTGATTATTGATAAGGAAAATAGTTTTCCGACCATGTATGCTTGTTATCAAACCTGTAGGGATCACACACTTAAGGCGTCAAAGTCAGTTGTTCACGTTGGATGGTCCAGATAAGAGAGCGGGTATCATCCAGGTAATTTTGGCGTGATAGAATTAATATTCAACAAGATTACGGGGGACATGAGATTTCCCAGGACGTCAGAAATATGTTTCTGACATCAATAGATAAGGTCGATGATTTTATCTATAGGGGTCACGGGGTTTTGTAAGAGTTTCGGGCAAACCTCTAATAAGGGGGCGAGTGCCGGAGGGGGGCAAAATTTCCCCCATGGCCGCACCCATCTACGGGGGTTGACATGTGGGCACAAGGACCTCACATGAGGTGCATCACCTCCCTCAGGTTCCCTCCTTATTTGGTTCAAGATAGAAAATAAAAAGACTAAACAAAAAAGGTGGAAAAGGAAAAGGGAAGGAGGAGGGTGGGGGGTGGGGAGGGGATTGGACTCCAACTTGGAGTCCAGTCCGATTCCACCTAGGAGGGGTGGTGCAGCCATCTTTTGGCTGCTCAAACCTACCTCCCTTCCTATCTAAGTCCCCTTTTCTTCACCTATATAAAGGACCCAAGCCCTTGAGGCAAAACACACAATTGGCCAAGTGCCTCTCTATTTCAAATTGAATTAGAGGGTCTAACTAGAACCCCTCTAATTAAATTAGAGCTTCTCCTGATTGGATTTTGAGGTGACCTCTCCCGATTATATATAGCTCTAATATCTCACTCTCTCTCTCTCTCTCACCCATGTGTTGGGATCTCTGCACCTCAATGTGCACCCGCAGTTCCTAGTTCTGGACGATGAAGCGGTGTAGGATTTTGACGGACGTATATGTGAGAACTCTTAGAGGGGTAACACGTGAGACCCTCACTCTGTTGGATCCGGAAGACTGGCCCTGGAAGGCTAGATACGGGGACACGACAATAATACCATCGCCAGGCTTTGCCGTGAGACTCTTCATCAGGAATCACCGACATCATCATCGACACCCGTTCCGCGCTTCGTGTCCGTAATGATTTGATCTATCCTCGCGTTTACCTTCATAGTAGATCTTATGTGTTGTGTAAGACAATTATTTAAGTTTTTTGCACGCGACCTAATAATATTTGACTACAACAAAGTAATCTCTCCAGAGTACACCATCATATATTCTAATGGTCTAAGGAAGCAAACAAATTAACCATACGGTGACGATACTATTTATAGCAATGCTAAAATCCGATCTCGTAGTTTCTCAACTACGTGGGTTTTTCCAGCCATGAAAAAACAATGTGATCCCATTAACATTGACAAAGCGAATGTCCATGACCAGGAAAACGTGGTCATCTAATATTAACGAGTTTGTCAAAGAGACACTAGAAAGGTATATATTGTTGTGATTATGTCTCTACACGTGCGTATAGATTTTCGTCTGAATATCATATTCGGTATCCATAACAGTTATAGTATAAAAACATAATATTTTAGTCATGAAACTTATGTATATTACTGTCTCTTGGACATACATCCAACACAAAGAAGGTATGAAAAGATTGGATGAACAATAACACATTGAATTTTCATATTTTTAAGTGTGGGCAGGGACGAAGTCTACAATGAATGAGTTTCATGGTACTTGGGAGGAGAGCTTCACAATGTTATGGTGATTCAAAGAAGATCTAGAAGAAACTTGTCCATCAAGAATTATTGAGATCGATTCCAACAAGATCAATGCACATTTTTTTCTTAAGGAGGTTTGTATGCATTAGAGCATATGTTGATGGACTTTTGCTGTGTGGAGATCATATCTTGGTGTTGATTCCACTCACCTCACTACTAAGTATAATGGACAACTGGGGGCAACAACTTCCATTAATGGACACACCTCGGTGTTTACAATTGATATATGTTGTTTTTGGGAAGGAAAATAATGTCAAGTGGGCCTGGTTCATGAGAACCTAAAGAAAGCATTTGGCCCTCCACCCGGGTCGACGATCCAGACCGATACTTGTAAGGTATTAGCATATGGTGTCAATAAAGCCTTTGGAGTTAATTTAGAGCATGACGAGTGTTTTATACACCTAATAGTTGATGTACAAAAGAAGTTCAAGGGTGAGGTACTGAAGTTCATGTGTCCGTGCATGGGAGTGTACAACTCATAGGCGTAATGCATTCATGGAGAAAATCACAACCGATTCTACTGAAGGAATTCCATTTTGAGATATGCATCACAAACTGATACGGATAAAATCTAAATTCTCAAAGAGTGCAAAGTTGATTACGTTAACAACAATATATCATAATTCTCCAGTAGTTGGACAAGATTAGGGATGATCTAGGAGAACATATACATGAGGCAAGCGATAGTAAAAGACTTCAAGGCCTCATCCACTTGTGTTACATGAGTTGAACAACCATGACCGCTGAAAAGTGGATGATGCTTTGAAGTCTTTTGCTATCGCTTGCCTCGTGTACATGTATACGAGGGCTGCACTATGATAGATAGAGATATATATATATATATATATATATATATATATATATATATATATATATATATATATATATATATATATATAGAAGTGGTTCCACGTGAGCTGAAATATCAAGAACAACAAAGAAGGAAAGATACGGAGGTATGCAGTAGCCCCCCAAGGAGATTGACGCGACCTGGTCTCTTTCATGGGCTTTGAACTTCAATTTTTTATAAGTTTTATAGACCGATGCCTCTTGCTTCATCTACTAAAAAGAGTCATAGAAATGCATGTAATTAGAAGGAATAACCGCAATAAAAGTCTCCCTCGTGCATCGTCTATAGCAGAACTATGAATGGGGGCATTTATGCCTAATTTTTTTTTAAAAAAAATTACATTTATAAATTATAGAAAATCTTAAAAAAAATCGGATGTAGCCAATGATGTATCCTACAACATACAAAAAGTCAATTTGAAATACAAAGTAATATAGACTACATAAAAAATGATAAAATATAGTAAATCTAAAGATTTAAAATAGGCATATTTAGATCCATATTTTCCTAGGGCAATGACAAGGACTATAATGCCTTTGGATGGTAGTTCTGTAAAGCCAAAACTTTCGATGATACTCACTTGGTTTATGTGTTGGATATTTTAATGCAGACTACATACAAACTAAAGTAAGGGAAGAGACACACTGAAACAAGTATAGATAAGCACGATTGAGGAACAAGACAAACCATTTTGCAATTTGGAATGGAGAGAGTATTATTTTTCTAAGAGCATCTCCAACAGCAACGCTAAACAGAGCGCGTGCCCAATAAACCGCCAATTTAGCGCGTGTGCGACAGAATGCGGCGCTCCAGCGGACGCGCGAAAACTGTGCGCGCTGCAAAATTTGGCCAGCGCGGGAAAAGCCCCACCCTTGCGCCCAGGATCTGTAGCGTCTAGTCCAGCGCTCGCGCGAGCGAGCGTGCGAAGAAGCAACTGCCGGTGAAATATCCGCCCGCGCTCGCGGCAATTCATTCCTCCGACCGCCGTTGCGCCACCCGGCGCCACGCGCAGCTCCCAATCGCCGCCGCGCCATCCCGTCGCCGCGCTGCTCCCATGCCTCCCCCATTGTCGCGTGCTTCTCCCACCCGCCGGCCATCCCGTCGCCGCATGCATCTCCCATGCGCCAGCCATACCCGTTGCCACGCCCAACTCCCAGCCGCCGCCGCCGCGCAACTCCTCCGCCGCCAATTTGACGCGCCCAGCTCCCAGTCGCCGCTCGCGGCAGTGCAGCGACTAACCGCGCGCAATGTATTCGACACAATACCTTAAAGGTATGTCTAGCCGAATTGTTCATTTCAATGTCTATTTTTCTAGTTTGAATAATAATCGCGAATCCATTTTCAAAGATGAGTTCATCCTATGTTTCGTCTTATAAAGAATGGGATTTGTAAGAGGAAGAAGATGTCGCCATTCTTTAGGCTTTGCACCACGCCAATAAGAAGCCGAAGCACGACAGGTCAGTTGTTGGCCGAGTTAGGTTGTGAAGAGAAAGGATTGATGACCACAACAGGTTGATGCAGAACTATTTTGTGGAAAATCCCGTATATCCTCAGAGATATTTGCGTCGCCGTTTTAGGATGGGCACCGAGTTGTTCATGAAGATCTCGGAGGAGGTGATAAAGCATGACCGTTTTTTCCAGCAAAGGAGGAATACCGCCAAAGAGCTTGGCCATAGCACCTACCGGAAGGTGACCGCCATATTGCGTGTGTTGGCATATGGTATTCCAACGGATCTAGCTGATGACCATTTGGGAATGGGTGAGAGTTAAGCTATCAAATGTGTCAAGCGCTTTGCGGTAGCCATTGTGGAAGTGTTCCGTGAAGAATACTTGAGATCCCCCAATGTTCAAGACATGGCTAGATTGTTGGAGTTGAACAAAGCTCGTGGATTTTCAGCCATGTCTGGCTCTATTGATTGCATGCATTGGGTATGGAAAAATATCCAGCGGCGACATAGACAATTTAAAGGGCACAAGAAGGATGCCACTATGATCCTTAAAGCCATGGCTGATTATGAGACTTGAATTTGGCATGCTTTATTTGGACTGCATGAATCTCTCAATGACGTCAATGTTCTTCACCGGTCACCACTGATGAACCGGATTGCTAGCGATGAGTTGCCACCGGTGCAGTTTAAATCAAACGAGCATACATATAACTATGCCTACTATCTCGCGGACGACATCTATCCAAGGTGACGAACATTTGTGAATCCGGTGAAGAAACCACAAGGTAAGAAACAAACTGCTTTTCATAATGCACAAAAGGCAGCTAGAAAAGATGTGAAGAGAACATTTAGTATTTTGCAATCCCAATTTGCTATTGTTAGAGGGCCGGCTAGATTTTGAGATCAAGAGATGTTTTGGTACATTATGACCGCTTGTGTGATCATGCATAACATGATCATAGAGAACGAGCATGAGCCAGATTTAGACTACTCCGTCTGATTTGATGGGGCCGCCCGTACGAGTAAGAAGAGAAGAGATAATTGTCCGTTTTGTTGCATCGTACCATGCCATTCGCGACAACGATGTGCATGATGATCTTCAAAAAGATGTCACGGAGGAGCGGTGGAAATGGTATGGAGAACAAAACCAATAGTTTTATGTTTGTATTCGACGACTACTTTATAAACAATTTGTTGCATTGTTGATGACCTTTGTTTGATCTTCAGTGATGTGCATATTTGTTGGTGTGAGTTTCTATGCGCACGGTATTTTTGTGCGTCTGGTAAACCACATCCTCTACGCGCCCGAAATTTAACGTGGCTGAAATTCCGGTCACCCACAGGGCGCTGTAAACACGCTGCAAACACGTTTTATGCAACGCGCCAGATTATAGCGTGGCTGTTCTAAAATCAAAACCAAGAACGGTGCGACGCGAGGAGGATAACCCTAGTCACCGTGTAGGGGAATATTAGGAAAAAAACCAGTATTAAAGAGGGTTGTACTGCTACGTTTTTTGCTTTTGCGAATTAAAGTGGGGTTGCACGTTGCCTAGCCAACAGAGAACTGGGGTAAGTACCGCGTGCTGTCAGGCTCCTCACGCAACTGCGGAAAAGGTAGTACCTTTTCTGGTCTTGTTTTTTATGCCAAGAATTCACACTTTTCTCCTGTGGTCACATGAGGTTTCTGCTACCTCGCCCTCAATCATCCCAGCGCTCCTTCCATTCCACACCAACCCACAAACACGGCTACTAATGACACGCGTTCTCTCAAACCCCTCCTCACACCATCAAAACCCTCTCCTCCGATGAACTCGCCCTCATCACAGCTCTCCCCCGCTTCCCAAGCCGGCATTCTACAGCGATTTGTTGTCGTGTCGCTCTTCTTGCTCCCCTCCCCGCCGCTGGATCAGGCGCAGTGACCATCTGCCCGGCCTCTTGATCGATTTCGCTTCTTGGTGAGGAACCCTAACTTGGTATATTGTTTTAAGTTTTTTTTGGGGTTTTTTCTCCGCTGTGAGCAATGCCCTCAAACTTTCTTTCCTTGGACGGATACTCTAAATCCACCCACTTTGCTGTCCCCCCCCCCCCCCCCCCCCCCCTCTTCGGCGGTGTTCTTGTTGCGTGGCGCAGTATCCGTGCGACTTTATTTTCCATTTCTGGAAGGGGGGCGATCGGGGGGCGGCGGTTCTTGCTGTACCCAACTTCAAGGGGAAGTTTCGTGTACTAGTTGGGTTTTTGTTCTTTGCTGGTGGGATCATGGGGTGGTTGTTCACTAAACTCTGTTGTTCTGTTCTCGCTTCTTTCGTTTCCTCGCTTTCGGTGTGAGGGGATAAAATGGACTTTCTATTTTTGGAAATGCAGCCTGCCCTTTTCTTTTCATAACACCATTAAACCTTTTTGATTGTTGATCGACAGATTGGGTCGTGCGTCCGCATGCTTGCTGCTCACTCTGTTTTGTTTGTTTCAGGTTAAGCAATGGCAGTAGTGGACTGGATCGAATTGTCCGACGATGATGATGAGGAGCCGATGGCCAAATCAGATTTAACCACGGAAGAAGATGTCGTTGAAGTGGGCACGAGCGCTCATCTTGCAGTACTTAAACAAGAGATTCTTGAAGCTGGTAACGGTGTGGGAGAGGCTGTGCAGCCTGGAAATCAGGTGTTTCCTGCAGTTGGTAACGGTGTGAAACAGGCTATGCAATCTGGAAATGCGGGCAAAGCTGCCTTTGCCTTACTCTCGTCTGCAGAACAAGGTTTAGCAGAAGGTGATTGCGCCGAAGAGGTTATACAGTCTACGCATGCAGATAAAGCTACTGCACCCACGCCAATGACAGAACAAGATGAACATCAGGGTCGCAAGGCAGATGCATTGCTGGGTTCCCCTCCCACCTCGACTGCAGCGCCGTTTCCCCGGCAATTCTGGAAAGCCGGGGAGTACAACGTTGCTGCTCAAGCTTCCATCAACAGTATGTTCTTAATCTTCTCTTTCAAGCCTGGTACTCTATTTACCATCCCACCAGTAAACATTGCCTTTCCTGTTTAGAGTGTCCATCATTGCACTGTCGGTCGGCACTGTTGTCTGTCCATTCCACTCCTCATGTTGGTGTTTTGGAAATCGCTCACATGCACTCCCCTGTTTCAATGCTACTCATTTGAACATGAATTTATAGAAGGAATTCTCAAAATTTAATTCCTTTCATATAGAAAATAGTACTCCCTCTGTCCACTTTTATAAGGTACACTACTTAACATTTCAATTTTGACCACATACATAGTAAAGTAAGTGAATCTATGTACAAAATGAGTCTAGATTCACTCATTTTAGAATGTATGTGGCCAAAATTGAAATGCCTTGTAAAAGTGAACGGAGGGAGCACATGCTTTTCACTTTCACCCAAGTACAGTAGTGAGACTTGCGTTTATGTGACATAAAAAATGCTTGGTAAAATAAAATCCTTGTTTTACTGTATACCTCAGAGTATCGACTAGTTATAAATATTTTTTTCGCTGAATTTTGTATATATGCCCGAGCTGCATCCAACCTGCACTGCCCAAATGTTGCATTGTGGTTACTGTTATATCAATCCCACCAATGCAGCATCAAGTCCTCCTTGTAACGTTACCCTGGCTACTGAGTTGTTTACTTCGATCTTTAGTTAGTTTATTTACTTGTTACTTGGGTTTATTTCCTTGGATACACTCAACACTAAAGAGAGATGTTTCCATCTAGTACATATTCTATTATATAAGGCATCCCTAAACTTCGGAGGACGGAGGGTGTACCCATAGCTCATTAAGCCTGAATGTGTTAAGCATCTTATGTAATAAGTCTCCTGCCTGGCCTTTTCCTTTATTGATTGATTAACACAAAGATTGAAGTCGAAAAGCCTGCACTGACAGGTTCCTTGGATATTTCATTCATCAGGGTTGACTTTTTTTTATATGACCCCTAATTTGTATGCACCTTTTCTTCATTTTCAGTTTGTTCTTACCATTATTATTTTTATTTGGTTAGATGGCCAGAACTGCTTAAGGATTAATCCCAAGTTTCTTCATTCGAATGCTACTTCACACAAGTGGGCCTTTGGTGGTGCGTCATTCTACAGCAGTAGAACCTGATACTTCAATTCTGCTTTTATATGTCTATGCTCCTGATTATTGAAATCTGGGCTCTAGATTGATGTATGCTTAACTCTCATTCTACAGCTATTGCAGAACTGCTCGACAATGCTGTTGATGAGGTTTGATTTCAAATATACGAACATTAAATATGATCACCATTATCCGTGAATCTCATGTTTTATTTTTATTTTCTTTCTTGATTCTTCTGTTTTTCATGGATGACATGGAGTAGGTGCAAAATGGCGCAACCTATGTGAAAATAGATAAAATAAAATATTCTCCTGTTGAAGAGTATTCGCTAGTGATACAAGGTACCATACAAATATGTACTATCTACTTGCACTGTGGATGACTGGCTGCATGATGTTTATATAGTACTTTATGCACCTTCTTTTAATCACATGTCCCAGATGATGGAGGCGGTATGAGTCCAGAGTATCTTCGACATTGTCTGAGCTTTGGATTCTCCAATAAGTGCACAGATTCATCAATTGGCCGATGTAACAATTCTTCCGAATGCCTTCTGCTGCCTGTCCATTGCTAAATAGTCACTCACCTGTGATTATAACTACAGATGGAAATGGCTTGAAAACTAGTGCAATGAGGCTTGGGGCAGATGCTATCATATTCAGCTGCAGACAAGATAAGAGGTCTGTCCTACTTTAGCAATATCTCATCTTCTGCCATTATCAAATGTTGGAGGCTCTTTCTGACTCTTTAAATTACTAGGGTCATAAATAAAGATTTTTTTCTCTCTCTGCTTATGATATCTTCTTGTGTTGAACGTCTTTGCTGATTCTTGCCAACTCGCTATCAAAACCCGTTTTCAGTATCTTCCCATTATTATCTTCGATTTATTGAAGTAACCTTTTCAATTTAATGCTTCATATGACAGCAGATTGACACGAAGTATTGGGCTGCTCTCTTACACATTCCTTACGGGAACCGGCTGCAGTGACATATTAGTGCCAGTGGTCAGTTTGTTAAACTTGTTAATTTATAACATTACCAGTGTAGTAACTGCAGCTACATCACCATGCTTTTGTTTAGTATTTGGACATGAGTAGACTGAATTTTATGTTCAGTATAGTAGCTTTTAGTTAGTAATATTGTCTTCAGGAAGTCAATTAGCATGCGTATGTAGGGGTTTAACTGAGAGAAACTTGATACTGTGCTATTTCCTACTAAACAAGTGATGTAATTTTATCTTCTTAGGTTGACTATGAATATGATCCATCATCTTGTACTTTCAAAAGGATAATGGACCGGGGTGAAAAGCATTTTTCTTCCAATCTGTCCACTCTCTTGAGATGGTCCCCATTTTCTACAGAAGACGATTTGTTGAATCAAGTAAGTTAGATGCTCTCGACTTGTACATCCAATATTTTTTATTGAAATTCTACCATGAACTCTTGAAGTAAGTTATTTGTCTAAAATCAGTTGATTGGATGTTGGTATGCTCAGATAGTAACTGATTACTTCTGTGATTGCTTACTGAATTTATACCCAAAAGAAATATTTTCATGACGACTATCTAGACTTCGTTTTGAAGCGCAACAACTATGTAGTTTCTATTTTATATGTGGACTGATTTGTTTGTTAAATATTGCTAGCTACTTACTTTGATGCATGTGCTGACAGTTCGGGGACATGGGACTCCATGGCACAAAAATTGTTGTATTTAACTTGTGGTTTAATGATGCAATGGAAATGGAGCTTGACTTTGCAACTAATGAAGAGGTGAGATTTGTTTCTCTCCACTACTTTTCTCCATTGATTTCACATTTCAGTACTCCTTGTGTTTATTATGTACAAGATAAGGATAAACATTATGCATTTACTGCAACACTTCAAAAATAGTTAACGCAAAAGTTGGAGATAATTGCAGTTTTCTAGGCATTGAAGTTTTAGCATACACTTTAGGAATATAACTGTTTTACCTTTGATCAAGGGAAGCAGTACCGAATACTTGTTGCTTGTATAACCTGATTGACCCTGTGGGGCTACCAACTGGCAAAGAAATGGGCTCAGTACATGAGAACCACTGGATGTTTGTCACTGACCCCCTTGTAGTTACAATCACGCCTAGTAGTCCTTGATCCTGTCCTCATGCAGGATGGAAATGAAGTATAGTTGTAATGCATTTGCACTTGCACAGTGATGCTTACTATACCCTTGTCCGCCTCAGTTGCACAAGTTTTCGCTAAAGAACAACTTTGTTGCATGGTGGTGCAGGATATTATGATCTCAGGAGCACCCGGGATGCCAAAGGAACACAAGAAAATAAAAAGGCTGAACCATATGCATATCGCAAATCGCTTCCGGTATTCACTTCGTGTAAGTTCCAAACAGTAAAATTGTATGCACGAATTACATGTGATTTTTCAGAATGGCTGACTAGCTAAAACTTGGCCAGGTTTATGCATCTATACTATACCTTCATTTACCAGAACACTTCAAAGTCATCTTGTGTGGACGAGTTGTTGAACCTCATCATATTGTCAATGATCTCATATACTGCGAATGTATCAAATATCGACCACAAGTTGGAGCAAGCGTACAGGTTTGTCTGTTCTAGAAAACTTAGCTAGAACTGATCTTAATGTACATCTACTAACATGTATGCACATTTTGCCAAATAATATTACAGTTGTGCATTACTACTAGGCACTAGCTGCTTTCTTTTGTACAGCTTGTGTTGGACATTGATTGATCGACAATATGCAATTTTGACCATGGCCTTTTCTATTTAGTAATTAGTAAAAATTATTTAAACCACAGTATGATGAAATTTTGTTTAGAAGTCTGGTCATAGCTCTTGCACTGTACAAGGTCTTCGAGAAATATGTGGAGAAGAAAATCCAAATACATTGGTTTTACAGTGCTGGCCAAAGTTTTAAATGGTTAGCTGCATCTATTCTAAAATGACATTTGAAGATGACACATTGCAACATCATTCCTTTTTAGCAGTGAGCATTTCGTTGCTCGTGCTATGCTACTACACTTTGTTCAGGGAACTTTTTTTTGAAATATAGTTTGTACCCATCCGAGGGCAGGCCTTGGTGCAGTGGTAAGGTCCTCCTCAATTGTGCCAAGAGGTCCTGGGTTCGAACCAGCCTCCCTGCACTGCAAGTTGCAGGGGTAAGACTAGGTTCCTATAAACCCTCCCCAGACCCCACCTTGTGTGGGAGCCTCTATGCACTGGGTCTCTCCTTTTTCTATAGTTTGTACCCATCTAAGTACAATTTGTTTCTGGGTGACTGAAAAGCATGTAGTGCACCTAATTCTTTTGTTTTGATTCAGGCTGATGTCCTTACAACAATTGGCTTCTTAAAAGGTGCTCCAAACCTGAATATCTTTGGATTTAATATCTACCATAGGAACCGTCTTATTCTGGTAAATAAGTACATCCACATGCCCTACTTTTATATTTTTCATATGCTGCATAGTATTTCTTCTCGTAAGTTCTTCCAGGAGACAAGAAATTTGATAATAATGCAATTGCCAAAGTATAGACTCCAGATTAGCGAGCACATGGAAATGATTAAGGTCCAATATGGATTACTTCAGAATGTTTTAGAGGGGTTGATTACAATTAACACAACTTAAAGGACCCTCATTGCGAACCTTTCCTTACAGTTGGGTGTTGTAGATTTTAGGTTAGAACATATTGGATGATTAGGTGACCCATCTTTGCCCGAAAGTAACTCCCTTTTGTTTTGAGGTGTTTCCTCATTATCAAAATTTCCTTCCAAATGGGTATTCTGAATGTCTGATATTACAAATTCAAAATGCTGTTCGTTATGGTAGTTCAGTCACCTTTTCCAACTACTGTCACAGCATCATATTATATTAGTTCATTGGTTTCTTTGTTCAGCCGTTTTGGTCTGCATGCTCTGAGAGAGGTCTTGGTCGCGGCAGGGGCATTGCTGGTATGAACTTCTAGTGCAGTTTTTTACTTTGTTGCTTGGTACCACAGTTTTTGTAAACCAGTGTCCTTCTAGTGTTGAACAAAATATTATTTTCTAGGAGTTTTGGAGGCGAACTTTATAAGACCTACACATGATAAGCAAGATTTTGAGAAGACGGAACTTTTTCAGAGACTTGATACAAGATTAAAAGACATGACAACAGAGTATTGGTAAGTTCAATGTATCATATTATGAGACTGAAAGTGCTTATTGCTACAATCCCTGTCTTTGGTCATTTGTTGTAAACATGTTTGTATATTTCATTCACCTTCCAACCAGATACACAGTTATCTGTTTTTTGCGTGCTCTGATATCATCCTATTATTTTTGTATATGCATTGGTTTTTGATATATAAAAGAAGAGACTATCACAATGACCATCTATTTGTTGCAGGAGGCATCATGCTGGGTTGATCTACCCGAATCATGCTCACCGTTTAGCAGCCAAAGCATCTGTAGTATTGGACCCCTGTTACAATAAAGGTAACTCAGGAAACCATTTGCACACCAGCGTCTCGAGGGATCAAATGGACAATGATGCATGCATGCAAACAAGGAGTAATAGGAGGACTTCATTCTGTATGCCAAGAACACCTCAGCAAACTGGTTCGTTTCAGATGCTTTTTATCCTCTTGGATGAATCCCTTAATAATCCCTTTTCTTATTAGTGTTACTGCATGCAGAACCATGCAAAAGAAGGAACTCTGGTTTGGTGATGGAATCAAGGGCTCAAAAAAGGCAGAACACAAATGAAGACCCTGGAAGCGTCAATGTTGCTGAGGTTAGAAATGTGTTAGTTTAGTACTTTTCTGGTCAATCAATTTTTTAACTCGTAAGTATTGATTGCCCATTTCTAGATGGGAGAGGAAACGGGCAGAGTTTTAATCCATCAGAACGAGACGCTAAAGGCTGAGTGAGTAACGTTTTCTTAACTTATTTTTAGTTCAATTCTGCTATGGGTTGCATAGGCCACGTAACAATCAATTTTAACTGCACATCTCATTTTACATCTGTATTATGTCTAACAAGGTAAGCAAACATTTTATTAGCATTAGAAGGTTCGTCATACGAATTAATCAATTGTGTTACACTCTAATCATGAGGTGTGAAACCAATTTTATTTGTGAAGTAACAAAATCGTAATAATAAGCATGATTAATAATGTGAGGCCCACTTTTCAGTTGCTATTGGGAGGGAAGTTCTGAGACCTGGGAATGAAAAATTGACGGTAGATTTTTACTCACACCTGATTTGACTAGAACGCTTGAAGATTCCTCGAGGCATAGCTAAATTCCATAGGCTAAGGCCAAACTTTGGAGACAAGCCAAATAACATCGTAAATTGCTATGGCATGGACAAATCATTGTAATGCGGGGCTACAATCGTAACACACATGGGTTGAATTGTGTACCCTTTACTTTTAGCATTGCTTCTTCTTAGTTGGTCATTTTGTTCAATGTTTGTAGAGATTGTTGAATAAGAACAAACTGAAGTGATTTGCTTTGGCCAACTAACACAAACGGTTACATCTGATGCAAAAAGATTTCACCCTTGGTTCATTATGGCTAGTAATGTTGGCAGAAATTCACGCATATATACGCCAAATATAAATTAATAGGAAAGTTTGTATCAAAATGGCACTACACCCTGAAACAGCGAGCATGCCACTAGTCTTCTTCTATTCATGCAAATGCCGCTGTTCTTGTAGTCTTGTAGAGTCATAATGTATCCCTGCATTTTCCTTGTCCTAATGGTGCATGCAGTTCCTGATCCACAAGCGAAACTAGTTTGGTACTGTTTCATTGTGTGTGAACCATGTTTAATTATCGTTACAATTTTGTTGCTGTTAAGGTGCGCTGGACTTGAGGCGGCAGCGCAGCATCTCCTAAGCAAGGTAAGCAGCTTCTCACTGCAGGCAGGTCTGCACGCCCTTGAATCGCTGTACCCAAACAGCTAATTTGGTCGGATTGGCATCGTGACCAGGCAGAGGAGCTGAGAAACGAACTCCGCGGGTGGCAGCGGATGCACAAGAGCCTCGCCGACGAGCTGCAGTTCCGCGAGGGGCTCGGCGCGCTGCGACACACGACGAACCCCATGGCCAGCAGCTCGTACATGGGGGCGGGATGGATCTAACGGCCGTGGAAGTCCGCAGCTGACCTCGCTAACTTATGCTCCGGTGTATAAGCAGAGAACTAATCAAGGCACCTCCAGTGGATCTATGGTTTGACGATTGACAGACACTGACGAGTTACATGGTCCCAGATATATGCTACTCTGTAGGTCGAGCTGAGTAGCTAGCTAGCTAGCTAGCTCTACGACTACAGGACCTCCTTAATCCTTATCATGGTCAGCAGTCAAGACGTATATATATAACTAAAAGGAAAAAGTCCATTTTAGACCTTGAATTCGTTAGCCAACTTGAACCCTGAACTTGCAATCCCGGTCGTTGGCACCATGAACTTGCAAATCCCGGTCTATTTCAAACCCTGAACCAGTTTTGCACTGCAGAAAAAAAATTCTCAAACTAAATAACGTGCTGCTTACACGGACTGAGATGGCCCACATGTCATATGCTTCTTCCCTACCTAATGAACACCCAGATGAAAACCAGCAACTGACAACAGAATCAGGTCAGCGCGTGCAGAGTATCGTCCGGTCACGTGCAGATTGTGTGAGATCAAGGTTCTAGGGTGAAAGGCTCGTTGCCCTGAGGGGCGGCCTGTTACGTGTTATATATACCGATTAACCAAACCATCGGGAGGAAGTACAGAGTTGGTTTTACAGCCCTAGATACTAACAACCGATCCTTATCAATACGAATACGGTTGGGTTACATCTTGGTGTACAAGGAAACTAGAGGCCCTATCTACGGGTTTAACCAATATCTTTAACACTCCCCCTCAATCTTAGCTTTCCTAAGTTGAGATTGTTCCTGAATGCCACCAATTGCTGTTTGTTAAGTGCCTTGGTGAATCCATCAGCCACTTGGTCTCCTGTCGGTATGAACCGTATATCCAGTAACTTATCAGCTACTCTTTCTCGAACAAAATGATAGTCAATTTCAATATGCTTTGTTCTGGTATGGAATACTGGGTTTGCAGAAAGGTATGTGGCTCCCACATTGTCACACCATAAAATAGCAGCTCTAGGGTGCGCAATTTTAAGTTCCTTCAGAAGTGTTTGTATCCATATTACCTCTGCAGTGGCATTTGCCATTGCCTTATACTCAGCTTCAGTACTTGATCTGGAGACAGTAGGTTGCTTTCTTGCACTCCATGATATAAGATTAGAGCCTAGGAACACTGCATAACCTCCTGTTGATTTTCTATCATCGGGACACCCAGCCCAATCTGCATCAGAAAATGCACTAACAAGCATAGATGAATTTCTATTAATCTTCAATCCAACATCAAGTGTATCTCTCAGATACCTTAGTATCCTTTTTACTGTTGTCCAATGCAAAGTGGTAGGAGCATGCAAATACTGACACACTTTGTTAACAGAAAAGGAAATATCTGGTCTAGTCAAGGTTAAATATTGAAGTGCTCCAACTACACTCCTATAATTTGTAGCATCCTCTGAGCTTAATGGTTCTCCTACAAATCTTGACAACTTTTCTGAAGTGGACAAAGGAGTACTTGATGGTTTGCAATTCATCATACCAGTTCGTTTGAGAATATGAATTCCACCACTTTCTTTCTTTACCTCTATACCAAGGAAATAGTGCAAATCTCCTAAATCCTTTAATGCAAAATCCATCTTCAGATCATGAAGGAGTGCTGTAGTAGCCTCCTGTGATGAGCTTGCTACAATTATGTCATCTACATAAATGAGCACAAAAACAGTAATATTGTCTCTATGATAGAAAAATAAAGAAATATCTGCCTTAGATGGAATAAAACCAAGCTTCTGCAATTTCATGCTCAGTTGTGAGTACCAAGCCCTTGGTGCTTGTTTCAAGCCGTATAGTGCTTTATCCAGCTTGCAGACATGATGTGGTCTTGTTTTCACCTCAAAACCTGGTGGTTGCCTCATATAAACATCTTCCTCCAAAATGCCATGAAGAAACGCATTTTGAACATCAAGCTGTCGAAGACTCCAACCCCTGGATACTGCAATAGATAGAACAAGTCTAATAGTAGCAGATTTTACCACAGGACTAAAAGTGTCCTCATAATCAATACCGTATCTTTGTTTGAAGCCCTTAGCTACAAGTCTAGCTTTATACCTATCTATTGATCCATCAGCTTTCCTTTTTATTTTATAGACCCATTTACAGTCTATTATATTCCTTCCTTCACTTGGTGGAACTAAATGCCAAGTGTTATTTTTCATTAATGCTTCATACTCATTATTCATAGCATGCCTCCAATTATTATTTTCTAATGCTTCATTTAAACTCTCTGGTTCACCGGTTGCGGAAAGAAGGCCATACCTGATCGTGGAGTTACCACTCATTTTCCTATAATTTTTCCTTTAAATTTTACCTGTCCGTAGACGCGTAGCAGGACGTTCAGATGCAGGTTGGTGCACAGCATCACCGTGCGTAGAGGATCCAGGCGCTGTCGCATGGAATCCAGGCATCGATCCCGACGCTGCAGGACCTGACGCTGCGGAGCCAGGGTGATCCCCCTCGTGTCCCGTACGGGATCCTCTGCGGCTGGTCACCGCCTGCTGCTACTCGGGAATCGGCACAGACGATCCCTCCTGTGGGTGCAGGGAATCTGGGGTCGCTGTCGCGCGCCCCACGTGAGCGGTTGGTCGGGGTGTCGAGGATGCTGGTCGGGGACGCGTGGCAGCTCGTGGTTGGTCGGTCGCAGAGCCCGGGGCAGATCCGCCTGACGCTGACTTTGACGCGCCTGACGCTGTATCTGCACTTGTTTCCGTGCCAGATTCTTCCAGAACAACATGGTCTCCTTGTTGGAGACAGCTGTTGTCTTCTTCTGAATTTTCTTCTGAGTTTTCTCCTTCATCTCCTGATTCATCATCATCTGAACTAAAATAATTTCCTTGAACAATGTGATTAGCGGGGTTAGCAGGAATAACAGGAGAATTAATCATACTTGGTTCAACTATTTGTTCTCCCCCTTGATCCAAGTGTGGAGAATTTGGAAGGAGAAGGATTTGAGCTCGAAGTAGTGCACCAGCATTAGGATTTAACTTTGAAAAAGGAAACACCGTTTCATCAAAAATTACATCCCGAGAGACATAGATTCTTCCAGAGGCTATGTCAAGACACCGAAAATCTTTGTGCATAACACTATAGCCTAAAAAGGCACATTGTTTGGAGTGGAACTCAAGCTTTCTTGTGTTGTAGGGCCGGAGATTCGGCCAACACGCACACCCAAAAATCCTAAAGGACATATAATCTGGTTTTTCATGGAAGAGAGTTTCTAGTGGTGTGGAATAATCAAGAATTTTTGTGGGTAGACGATTGATAAGGTATGTAGCCGTGATGAATGCCTCATCCTATTTTATAGGCATGGATGCATGTGCAAGAAGAGAAAGACCTGTCTGTACTATATGTCTATGTTTTCTTTCAGCTGACCCATTTTGTTGGTGGGCATGAGGATAGGAAACCTGGTGAGTGATACCAATTGTTTTAAAGAAAGAATTGAGCTTCTCATACTCTCCTCCCCAATCCGTTTGCATAGTGATGATTTTATGGCCTAGACGTCTCTCAACCAAAGCTTGAAACTCATGGAAAATATCAAAAACTTCAGATCTATTTTTGAGTAAATAAATCCAAGTGAATTTGCTAAAATCATCAATAAAGCTGGTCCCCATACAACGGATTCTACTGAAGGAATTCCATTTTGAGATACGCATCACAAACTGATACGGATAAAATCTAAATTCTCAGAGAGTGCAAAGTTGATTACGTTAACAACAATATATCATAATTCTCTAGTAGTTGGACAAGATTAGGGATGATCTAGGAGAACATATACACGAGGCAAGCGATAGTAAAAGACAAATGAAGACCATGGAAGCGTTAATGTTGCCGAGGTTAGAAATGTGTTAGTTTAGTACTTTTCTGGTCAATCAATTTTTTTTAACTCGTAAGTATCTGATTGCCCATTTCTAGATGGGAGAGGAAACGAGCAGAGTTTTAATCTATCAGAACGAGACGCTAAAGGCTGAGTGAGTAACGTTTTCTTGCCACGCAACAATCAATTTTAACTGCACATCTCATTTTACATCTGTATTATGTCTAACAAGGTAAGCAAACATTTTATTAGCAAAGGTTTGTCATACGAATTAATCAATTGTGTTACAC
Organism: Alopecurus myosuroides; assembly: GCA_028641055.1. Taxonomy (NCBI): domain Eukaryota; kingdom Viridiplantae; phylum Streptophyta; class Magnoliopsida; order Poales; family Poaceae; genus Alopecurus; species Alopecurus myosuroides. The sequence goes on along the minus strand of CM054057.1, from coordinate 474,090,394 downwards.
TCTGATCATGAGGTGTGAAACCAGTTTTATTTGTTAAGTAACAAAATCATAATAATAAACATGATTAATAATGCGAGACCCACTTTTCAGTTGTTATTGGGAGGGAAGTTCTGAGACCTGGGAATAAAAAATTGACCGTGGATTTTTACTCACCCCTGATTTGACTAGAACGCTTGGAAGATTCCTTGAGGCATGGCTAAATTCTATAGGTCAAGCCAAACAAACTTTGGAGACAAAACCAAGTAACATCATAAATTGCTATGGCATGGGCGAATCATTGTAATGCGGGGCTACAATCGTAACACACATGGGTTGAATTGTGTACCCTTTACTTTTAGCATTGCTTCTTCTTAGCTGATCATTTTGTTCAATGTTTGTAGAGATTGTTGAATAAGAACAAACTGAAGTGATTTGCTTTGGTCAACTCACACAAACGGTTACATCTGATGCAAAAAGATTTCACCCTTGGTTCATTATGGCTAGTAATGTTGGCAGAAATTCACGCATATATACACCAAATATAAATTAGTAGGAAAGTTTGTATCAAAATGGCACTACACCCTGAAACAGCGAGCGTGCCACTAGTCTTCTTCTATTTATGCAAATGCCACTGTTGTTGTTGTTGTAGTCTTGTAGAGTCATAAATATATAAACACGTCATCCCTGCATTTTCCTTGTCTTAATGGTGCATGCAGTTCCTGATCCACGAGCGAAACTAGTCTGGTACTGTTCCATTTTGTGTGAACCATGTTTAATTATCGTTACAATTTTGTTGCTGTTAAGGTGCGCGGGACTTGAGGCGGCAGCGCAGCATCTCCTAAGCAAGGTAAGCAGCTTATCACTCTAGGCATGTCTGCACGCCCTTGAATCGCTGTACCCAAACAGCTAATTTGGTCGGATTGGCATCGTGACCAGGCAGAGGAGCTGAGAAATGAACTCCGCGGGTGGCAGCGGATGCACAAGAGCCTCGCCGACGAGCTGCAGTTCCGCGAGGGGCTCGGCGCGCTGCGACACACGGCGAACCCCATGGGCAGCAGCTCGTACATGGGGGCGGGATGGATCTAATGGCCGTGGAAGTCCGTACGTAGCTGACCTCGCTAACTTATGCATGCTCCGGTATATAAGCAGAGAATTAATCAAGGCACCTCCAGTGGATGATCTATGGTTTGGCGATTGACAGACACTGACGAGTTATATGGTCCCGGATAGTATATGCTACTCTGTAGGTCGAGCTGAGTAGGTAGCTAGCTCTACGACTACAGGACCTCCTTAATCCTTATTATGGTCAGCAGCAAGACGTATATATATAACTAAAAACAGTGAACTGCTAGCACGATGGATCGTCTCCTTGATCCTTGTGGTCAGCAGTCAAGACGTATAATTGTGAGGGTGTTTGCTTGGTGGCTGAAGGAAGAAGAAGGGTGAAAGGCACGGAGCGTTCGTGTTTTTCGCGTGATGAGAGGAAATCTTTGCCGTGTCTTGTACCGTGATACGGCCCCCACGCGGGCGAGCCTACGGTGTGGTGCCCTGCAAGCTGCGACAAACCATTATCCTTGACTAATCGCGACGGTGCCGGGCGCTACTAGCCGTCGTATCAGTTTCTCTTTTCCTTTTCGTGAGATCCATGCAAATTATTAGGCATGAGAACGGACGCAAAGCAGCTGTCAAGATGCGAACGTACGAGCTGGTCCTGCGGGACGAGTCTTCCATGTTGCCACGTTTTCCCACGGGTCGCTCTGTTCTTTTGTCACGGTTTGTACATGAGAACTCCCGGCTTTTTCCTTGCCCATTCTCTTATCGGCCAAATGGTACCGTTACGCTTTCCAAAGTCGGCGACCGGGTCCCTGGCCTGGCCTCATCTCTTCGAGTCGATCCCTTTTCCGGCCATGCAACGCCTTCTTGTACCGTGCAGACAAACGGGAGTTTACGGCTGCTTGTTCCACAAGGTCGGTCGTAGCCCGCGTTATCATTCGGATCGGACGGATAAGCTAGGAGCTCTGCCCCGAGAATCCTGTATAAATGTCGCAAAGATGGTACGTACTAGCTGCATTATCATACTCCTCCAGGGCTCCAGCTGTTTCAAGTCTTGAGAGAGCATTTTGTTCCAACGCACCACAAGGCTGACATATCACAGATTCACAGGTATTTACCAGTTTTCTCTATCTCGATAAAGAGGTATTTACCACTTGGTGGAACCTTGCGCATTTTTTTTGTTGCATGTTTTGTTTTTTTCTTCGTGTACTAAACCATGTGCGTTTAATTGTTTCCGCTAGTGGTTTTTCTCGCCCACCCGAGTAGAGTCCTCTTACTCGCAGTTTCGGTGATGTTGCATCATTCTACTTAATTATTAAATGCGATTGGTTCCTCTCTCTCGCTGCCATCATCTTTTTAGCTGTTTCTGAATTGCCACAAGCAATCTCGATGCGGTCCTACTTCTACATGCACCCCCCCCCCCCCCCCCCCCCCCCGCTGTTGACTAAAATCTGTAACCGTTTTTCTTGAGTTGGATCCAGTTTTGCCTGGTTTTGAGCCTTTTCTGACTATTACACGCGTTTCTTTTTCTGAACTGTCTCGGCGCAGAAAAGCACCGCCCAACAAAACAAACACCACTCGGAAAAAGAAAATACAGCCACTTTCTCGTACAACTCTCGCTCAAACTCTCATGAAGAAACATCTCCATGTAAAAAAGAAGAGAACAAAAACATCAATCACAGACGCAGCTATCCGCGTCAGACCACGGTGTCAGTGTGGAACTGTGGATGATATTTTGGCTGTCGCTTCTTTCTTCTACTGCCGCGCGTACATGTGTGATGATGACCGCTCAATTTTAGAAAATTTAAACCAAGTTCACCACGTGATTTCTCTTTGGGGACCCCCTGTACCGTAACCAAGAAAAGTTTATCGCTGGCATATTTCGCTCCCGACAAATTTTATGCTCCAACCATACCAAACACAGGCAGCCCGCGCCGAGCGGCCTGCACGCGTCCCCGCCATGCACGCCACGCAGGGCGAGCCAAGCCACCGGCCCCGCATGTCAGCCACGTGGTGGTTCCCGGTTCACGCCCGAGATCCCAGCTTTGCCTGCCGTTGATTCTCGTGACGCTTTTTGCCCTTTGCTGCTTTCTTCGGTTTGTCATAGCTTCGGCCCTAATCAACGGATACACCTTTCTTGCTCGTATACCCTCGTTCATTTCTAGAATCGCGAACTCATTATAATTGGAACATTTTATAGCAGATTGTTTGGTCGATTCACTAGGCACTTTGGCTATCATTTTTAAAATACGGCCCTTAAAAAAGGCAATGTATGCATGTCTTAAAGAATATATATATTACCACATGGACTATAAATGTCGTCTTGATCATAGGCGCTCCGAAAAACCCTTTATATCTAGGAAAAGTTTGATCGTGTCAACTGAAGGCTAGGTTGTGTTAGTGATTAAATACAAAGGGAATAGAGGAAAAGCGTCTTCTAAACAAGGAAATTGCCTCCTATCGAAGAAGCTAGTTGCCTTCTTAGCTCAAAAAAAAAAAAAAAATCGAAGAAGATAGCGATGAACATAATGCATTTCTAGTTTTTCTCCATACCTAAAAATGTTTACCTAGCACGGGGAAACCGTATTTACTCAGAGGCCATACCTTTCCTAGTCACTAGTCATACTAGTATACTAGTCTTCTACCTCCAATCTAGCTAAGACATATCGCTAATCATTTCCAAGTTTGGCAATCAACAAAGCAGAAGTACTAGTAGCATACTCAAAACATCACTAGATTTATCATAAAATGGAGTACTTTATTTTATTTTATGTGATATATAATTTGACCAAAGCAACATTTTAGAGATTGTTGTCAAAATCCTAATTAAGAGACTTTTACATCTCTAGACAAAAAACATGTTGCTTGTATTGACCAAGGTAGACCCTGGCCCGATTCTTTTTTTCTTGTAGCTTTGTGTTTCATTTTCCGCCTAAAAAACTTTGACGGATGCGATGATAGCATGAGACAAAGGGTGATTTATTTTCCAGATTCTAGCTGGCTTCTAGGTCCTGGGAATCAAAAACGCAAAAGAAGTGTCCACGGTGGAGCAGTTTCTCGCCACCGAGAAGCGAACTCGCGGTGCATTTGCAGAAACTACGAACGAGCAGTTTCCCGAGATTGTGGTTCAGCTCGCGAAACGTTATCCGGAAATGGACATGTGGTTCAGGGTATTGACGCCCAGAATGCCATCCCGCTCTCCCCTAGTCGTATTCCTCTCTCTCTACCAGGAACCAACTAGCGATTGATAAAAAACCTGCTCATCCCTTCCCATCTCGTAACGTGACAGTTTCGTCCAACAATGATGTTCGGATGCCTGACACTAGCTTGGTGTACTATATTTTTGCACACGAAATGTGTGCGCGTCGATGAGTAGTTTCATTCCTATGATCGGTTTCGAGTTTCGTGGCCTGTATCTTCTTAATTTTGGACCGAAGTTCCAACTATTTTTAGACAAATTTGATTAAATTAACATCGCTTAATTAAATGCATGTGTCAAATTCAGGGGCATAACAAACATTTCACAACTCATCCCATCAAATAAGCTAAATCTTCAGAAATCCAAAAAAAAACTCTCCGGACAGTTTCTGACAGTATGCTCACGACAGTTTCTCACCACTAAAATTCAGAAACTTGCTTATACATAAGCATACACTTAAAAGAAGTCACCCAAGTAGTCGCATGGTACGATACGGCGTGTGATTGACATGTCGGCAGCCCTGCGGTGTGCCGTGGCTGGAAATGACGAGAAGTGCGAGGAGACGGACGCAAAAGGCGGCGTTATGGCTCCCATCTCAAGCGAGAAGATATGATTGATTAAACTTCCGCCATCCACGCCACTCCATCAGAAAATCACACGTCCACACGCACACTCTCCTCGGGACCGGAGGAGTCATCGCAGAGACGAAGAGAAGAAGACGCGGGGACTGACTGACTGACGCCCGCGCGCGTCCATTACCGTCCTCCGCATCCGCCGCTTCGCCTCTCGCCTCCCCTCCCTCCCACGACCACCGCCCACGACCTCGCTCCCCCGCTCTCCGCTCCGCGCCTCTGAAGCACACGCAGCTCCATCTCCGCCTCCTGCACGAGCACCGCATTCCGCTGAATCGCATGATAATAGCTCGTCGATTTACCTCCATTTGTCTCCGGCAGGAAGGAAGCGAGAGAGAGAGAGACAGGGATAGCGAGCGATCCGAGCAGCCACAGAGCAACCGGCAGCCAGCTTGAGCATCAGGCGTGCGAGTGGTTGAGATTCGTGCTATGGGCGGATTCTCTGCGGCTTCAGCGGCGGAGCGGTGCGCGGTCGGGATCCACGCGTCCCCGACCTCGCCGGCGTCACGCCCGCGCTCGCAGCAGCAGCAGCTGGCGCCACCCGTCCGCCGGGGACGCCGCCTCGGCGCCGCCGCCCCCCTCGCGGTCTCCCGCCGCAGCCTCCTCGTGCCTCGCGCCGTCGCCGCGTCCACCGACCGCGCCTCGCCGGAGGTACGCTCGCCCGCTCACTCCCCCCCCTCCTAGCGCCCGCCAGCCGCTCCACGGTTTGCTCACATCGCTTCCTTTTTCTCTTACCGCAGATTCTCGGAACGTTCAACCTGGAGTCCAACTCCGAGCTCCAGGTGCTGATAACCTTATAACTTCACCACGTGTAGCATTTCCTGGATCAGTTATTCTCTGCGAATTTGTCTGTTTCTATGCTCGGGTCATGATGCATTCACTGTGTGCGGCAGATAACCCTGAACCCAGCGCCACAGGTGCTGCGGTTGCCGAGATCAATCTCGAGGCGACCAACACCAGCGGCTCCCTCATTCTGCATTGGGGTGCCCTTCGCCCGGACAGGAGGTGAATCTGCTGCTGCGATGACACCATTTCTACCAATACCTATAACATCGTCTCACATGCACTGCGTGTTTTTGTCTGAACACTTGCTAATTCAGCTGCTTTGGTTGTAGCGAATGGCTCCTGCCATCCCGAAGACCGGACGGAACGACCACGTACAACAATCAGGCCCTCAGGACACCTTTTGTGAAGGTATTTTCATTCTCGCTCAAAATGGTTTTGTGTCTGACGACAAAACATTTTATGGATTTCTTCGTTCTGTCCGTAACTGTGCAGTCAGGTGACAACTCCACCCTGAGAGTCGAGATTGATGACCCCGCGGTTCAAGCCATTGAGTTCCTCTTATTTGACGAGGCACGGAATAAATGGTGAGTTCCGCTGGTGGATTACCATGTACGCCTACTTGTTTGTATGAATGTAGAAGGGTATCAGCAATGCAGCACCCTACTTTGGACAGGTTTAAAAACGACGGCCAGAATTTCCTAATCCAGCTCCAGACAAGCCGTAGGCAGGGGCAAGATGCATCTAGTGTTACCGTGGTGCCAGAGGATCTTGTACAGATCCAGTCTTACCTTCGGTGGGAAAGAAGCGGAAAGCAGTCATATACACCTGACCAAGAGAAGGCAGGTTTAGCATTAGTTTGCATCTTATGTTAAATGGAACTTCCGTGCACAGACTCATCCTTTTGTCATCTTTATCTAGGTGGAGTATGAAGCTGCACGAGCAGAGTTAATAGATGAATTAAACAGAGGTGTTCCATTGGAGAAGCTGCGAGCTAGATTAACAAAAACACCTGAGTCAAGTGAAAGGGACGCTCCTGTATCTCAAACTACCACAACTAAGGAACATAAAAAGAAAGTTTCCAAGCAAGAAAGGATTCATCGCAGAAACAGAGATATCACACAACTTCGTAATAAACATAAGCCTGTAGTCACAGAAGAGCAAGTAAAAGCTGCACCCAAGCAACCAACTGTTCTGGATCTCTTCACAAAGTCCTTACAGGAGGGGGATGACTGCGAGGTCCTAAGCAGAAAGCTTTTCAAGATAGGTGATAAGGAGATACTGGTTAGTATGCCTGACAGATATTTCATATTTCTTAGCTTTGCTTTCACCAGGCTAATTGAACTTCTCCGTTCTGAAGGCAATTGCCACAAAGGCTCTAGGTAAAACCAGAGTTCACTTGGCAACAAACGACGTTGAGCCACTTATTCTTCACTGGGCACTGGCGAAAAATGCCGGAGAGTGGGAGGTACGTACAATAAAAATAAAAATAAAATGTTTGCATTTAAGCTGACAACTCAGTATCTGAAAGAAACACTTGGTATTCTCTACTAACGAGGTGTTTTTTCATTGTGCAGGCACCTCCTCCTAGCATAGTGCCTTCTGGCTCAACATTGCTCGACAAGGCATGTGAAACTTCATTTGTTGAGTGTGAATTGGATGGTTTGCAATACCAGGTACATATAATTTGATGAACCTATTATTTGTTTTATTTTAGAATTTGTATGAGCAACTCAGGACTTCTTCATATCCAGGTTGTTGAGATAGAGCTTGATGACGAGGGATACAAGGGAATGCCCTTCGTTCTCCGACGTGGTGAAACATGGATAAAAAACAATGACTCTGATTTTTATTTGGACTTCAAGACTAAAGTTACCAAGAAGGCAAAGGCAGATGTTCGTATATTTGTAGCCTTGCTACTCGAATAATTTCTTTGTTCAACTCTGGTGCAACTATTGGACTAATGAACTCTTATATCTATTCTTAATTAAAGGATACGGGGGATGCCGGCAAAGGCACTGCGAAGGCTTTCCTGGAAAGAATAGCAGATCTGGAGGAAGATGCCCAGCGATCTTTTATGCACAGGTCGGATGCTCAAGTATCTGTACTAAAAATGACTTAAATTTTTCCTGAAAAGTATATGAAATTAAGCTGTATTCCTTGGCAGATTCAATATTGCAGCAGATCTAGTTGATCAAGCCAAAGATGCTGGACTATTGGGTATTGTTGGACTTTTTGTTTGGATTAGATTCATGTCTACCAGGCAACTAATATGGAACAAGAACTACAATGTTAAACCACGGTACATATTTCTTTTCTCTCTGAGGATTTTCACTCTGAAGAAAACACAGAAACATAACACAATTCAGTAGACTGGAACCTATTCTTGAAACATGGTAAATTGCCATTTTCATTAAATTCTGAAGAGTGATAAATAGCCCAGTTAATTAGCAGAAACTGAGAGAAAAGACCCACAAACACGCCCAACAAAAATACGGCTCAGTCGCATCTGATTTGGCATCTTATAATAATCTATGACCATGCAGTGAGATAAGCAAAGCGCAAGACAGGTTTACAGATGATCTTGAGAATATGTATAAAAGTTATCCACAGTACAGAGAGATCTTAAGAATGATATTATCCGCTGTTGGTCGTGGAGGTGAAGGTGATGTTGGTCAGCGTATCCGTGATGAAATATTAGTAATCCAGGTAAATATTAATGCTCCTAGGCAACTATCACTAGTTTTTTTTGTTGCTCTGTGGACTAGGCACTGAGTTAATTTTGAGTTATCAATAAAAACTTGCTTGTTGGTTCTGCAGAGAAATAATGACTGCAAAGGTGGAATGATGGAAGAATGGCACCAGAAACTGCACAATAACACAAGCCCAGATGATGTAGTTATATGTCAGGTAATTGATGTTCTGAATTCATTATAGTGTTTTTGGCTTTGAGGATCTGATGATTATGTCTCTGTGGGCAGGCAATAATTGATTATATCAACAGCGATTTTGATATCAGCGTTTACTGGGACACATTGAACAAAAATGGCATAACTAAAGAACGTCTGTTGAGCTATGATCGTGCAATTCATTCAGAACCAAAATTCAGGAGTGACCAGAAAGAGGGTTTACTCCGTGATCTGGGAAATTATATGAGAAGCCTGAAGGTATGTAACACGGCTATCTTGGATAAAAGAAATAGAGACATCTACATGTTTATTTGCAAGTTGGAGACATAACCTAATCATTATGTATTAGAATGAAGTCGATGGCTGTAGGGCAATCATGTACCTCTATTTCTTCATGTAAGCCATCCCTACATAGGGGAGTCATGTAATGAGAATCATTGAAGCAAAAGCCTGATCATTTGTCTTAGAAGTTTAGACCATATGATGTAGTCCTGCTGATCATGAATGGCACAAAGAAGGTTTCCCATTTGTCAGCTACATAGCCAATGGAAACTTTCGAAACAACAGCATTTGGAGTGGAATTTTGGTTCCTGTCGAAGCATGAAAAAAAAAGCCATATGCCATCTGCTTATCTGTGATTGAATGTTATTCTACTTGTTCCATTTTTTTAGGCTGTGCACTCTGGTGCTGATCTTGAGTCTGCCATAGCGACCTGTATGGGATACAAATCAGAGGTAACATTTCCATTGGTGATCATTCTGGTAAAATGCTTTAGTTACCTATGGTCATATCTAATGAAATGGTTTTTTTGGGTGCAGGGTGAAGGTTTCATGGTTGGTGTTCAAATCAACCCAGTGAAGGGTTTATCATCTGGATTTCCTGTAAAAATCCTTACCTTATTTTCTTAGCACATTACCTTGTATTGTGAAATTTAATGATTGTCTTCTTTTCTTAGTTAATTTACTTTTTATATTGTGAAATTTACTTTATGTCATTCATTTCTCGAGTAGGAATTGCTCCAGTTTGTGCTTGACCATGTTGAGGACAAATCAGCAGAGCCACTCCTTGAGGTGAGGGTTATTTCTTCACATCATTATGTTCCTCAGAACTTATTGATTTGTCCATTTCACCAATTCTTTTGGATTTTCTTATGAATCACAAGTTGCCAATGTTGAATTGCTACCTTGCAGGGTTTATTGGAGGCTCGAGTTGAACTACGGCCATTGCTCGTTGAATCATCTGAACGCTTGAAGGATCTTATATTTTTGGACATTGCTCTCGATTCTACTTTCAGGACAGCAGTTGAAAGGTCGTATGAGGATCTTAACGATGCAGCACCAGAGGTTGGTTGCACCAATATTGCTCTTGTCACTTCATTACATGTGCTTGTTCTTTCTCATTCAAACATGTTTGCCTTGTCCAGAAAATTATGTATTTCATCGGTCTTGTTCTTGAAAATCTTGCCTTGTCCACTGATGACAACGAAGACATCTTATATTGCTTAAAGGTAAATTTAATCTTCTCTTTCGTGTTATCCAGATATAAAATGTTTTATCTTCATTGTTAACTAATTTGATATGCGTAACCATATCGTACAGTTACTTTTGAATGTCAGATGCCTGCTAAAAAGAATTCTTCTCTTTTTTGTTTGTTTTAACTCGCAGTTATTCCTTGCCTTGTACTTATGGATATCTCCATTGGTTGCAAAGTTTTTAACACTTTAATGTGCTTGAAATACAATACAACCATGCTTTGCTGACAAGCCTACGATGGTGCTGTATTTTCTAAAAACATCAAGTTACAACTATTTGAACGTTATGAATGCACAATTGACGTTCTTTGTACACTAGAGAGGGTGTTATCTGGTATTGTCAGTGATGTGGCATTCTTTTGTTTGAAATTATGTGTGAACCGTATTTTATGATTGCCAAGGATGGTGACTTTATTCTGACGTGTTTCCTGAAGGGATGGAATCAAGCCATGGAAATGGTTAAGCAAAAAGATGACCAATGGGCTCTTTACGCTAAAGCATGTCTCGACAGAACCAGACTTGCCCTTGCGAGCAAGGGCGAACAATACTTTAATATGATGCAACCCTCGGCCGAATATCTTGGCTCATTACTGAATGTTGACGAATGGGCAGTACGTGTTTCATGAACTTCAGCTTTATTCTATTTTGGCATCAGGAAGTAGTCGTAAAAATTGGTTCGGCAGGTTGACATCTTCACAGAAGAAATAATTCGTGGTGGGTCAGCTGCTACTTTGTCTGCTCTTCTGAACCGATTTGACCCTGTTCTCAGGAATGTTGCAAACCTTGGAAGGTAAAATACGTCTGTTGCACTTTCTTACTCTATGATCCCTTGCGCATTAACATGCCATTTTGAAAAGGTGTTACTCAATGACCCTTGCCGAATTTATACAATTTATTCTAATATTCCTTGACTCTGTGCTTGGCATCTATCACAGTTGGCAGGTGATAAGCCCAGTCGACGTAACAGGTTATGTTGTAGTTGTTGATAAGTTGCTTGCTGTTCAAAATAAGTCTTATGATAAGCCAACAATCTTGTGGCAAAGAGTGTCAAGGGAGAGGAGGAAATACCTGATGGTGTTGTTGGCGTGATAACACCTGACATGCCAGATGTTCTGTCCCATGTGTCAGTCCGAGCAAGGAATTGCAAGGTTTTTTTTTTCCTTCACCATTATGTTGCAAGTTTGATAATATGTATTTCCTCTATTATCCTGACATGGACTTACTTTTTTCTGTTTAAGGTGTTGTTCGCGACATGCTTTGACCCGAACACCCTGTCTGAACTTCAAGGACATGATGGGAAGGTGTTTTCCTTCAAAACTACTTCTGCAGATGTTACCTATAGGTAGTTTTTCAATCATATTACGAATTGCATGTATCTGTTCAAGAGTTTCTTCTGTCAGAGTTGTTCTTTATTTGATAATTCATATCTGTGGAGGATAACTAGTTGCTGGGGGCTACTACTGGTTGTTGTTTGAAGGACCATTTCATTTCTGTTAGCAATAGGCAGTAAGATTGACTAGTTTATAGGGTTGGGAAAATCTTGCGCTATATCAATGACCAGTAGATTAATGCAAGTTGAACTATCACCATGTGATCATACTTCGTGCTTAGTATAGTTCAGTTTTCTAACTATCTCCAATAGCATGACAGCCAAACCTGGAATCCTTTGCCTTAATATTTTATAGTTTATTTGTCTTTTTTTTTATGCTTATAGTTTATTTGTCTTGATAATGCTCCTTCTACCCTTGGTTATCTGTCAAAGATTTACATCTTGTCTTTACCACATTGTAGGGAGATTACAGAGAGTGAACTTATGCAATCAAGTTCGCCAAATGCACAAGCTGGCGAAGCAATACCATCTGTGTCATTAGTCAAGAAGAAGTTCCTTGGGAAATATGCAATATCGGCGGAAGAATTCACCGAGGAAATGGTACTCTTACAAATCTATGAACTGGGATATGTTACTTTTCAGAATGAATCAGGAAACAAATTGTTGCTCCATTGGATCCTTTTGTTTTGGCCTTGCACTAGTTTTCAAATGTTCACATTCTGTTGTCAGGTTGGAGCAAAGTCCCGTAATATAGCATACCTGACAGGAAAAGTACCTTCATGGGTTGGTGTCCCAACATCAGTTGCAATACCATTTGGGACCTTTGAGAAGGTCTTGTCAGATGATACCAATAAGGTTGGTGGCTCTTGTTGGACATTAAATTAGTGAATGGTAGTACGGTATCAAAGTCAGTGTACACAATGGTTGGAGAAATCTTTATATTCTGCATTTTCAACAAAAAAAGGTTTCTAGCATAGATAATACTCCCTCCATTACTTTTCCCATTCATTGGTATGTTTTTATCACAAAAGCACAGTTGAAATAAGGAATGGACTTCCAGAATGAGGCAGTTGATTGTTCTTAATTGCAGGAAGTAGCACAAAACATACAGATGCTGAAGGGCAGACTCGCTCAAGATGATTTTAGTGCTCTAGGCGAAATGAGGAAAACTGTTCTTGATTTAACTGCTCCAACTCAACTGGTAAGATATTACATTGCAATGTAAGGCCAATGAAGTATTTTTTTTCTGTCTGCAGTAATAAGAAGTGAGCCTGCCTCACTTGATTGGCAGAGAGTGAATGCACAATCTCACCACTTGGGTTCAGTTCGCATATACACTAATTTAGGTTTTGCTTTTACTTTCGGTGTTTCTCATACAGTTTCTTTCCAGAAAAGCAGTAACTATTAATACCGTGTGCATTTATTGCAATTGGAAACCTTGTTTATCACGCTAATTTTTTTCTAATTTCCTTTACAGGTTAAGGAGCTGAAGGAGAAGATGCTAAGTTCTGGAATGCCCTGGCCTGGGGATGAAAGTGAACAACGCTGGGAGCAAGCATGGATGGCAATTAAAAAGGTCCGATGTCCTACCATTCGTAGCAGTGACGAACCCAGACTGCACATCTTCCTGGGTCAATGTCTTATTAGAAACGCGATGAAATAGCTGTAGGCTTACCTACATAAATTAGTCCTTCTGCATATATTTGTGGGATCAATTGACCCACAGCTCTATGTCTAAAGAAATTAATCCACAGCTTGCAGCTACATCTATTATGGATGATTAGAGCATTTAATCATGATAAATAGTACGTTAATGTGTGATTTGTGTATCTCACTTAAATTTCCATTTTAGGTTTGGGCATCAAAATGGAACGAAAGAGCATATTTTAGCACACGCAAGGTGAAGCTTGATCATGACTACCTTTCCATGGCTGTTCTTGTACAAGAAATTGTCAACGCAGACTATGCCTTCGTCATTCATACTACGAACCCGTCATCTGGAGATTCTTCTGAGATTTACGCTGAAGTGGTGAAAGGACTTGGAGAGACACTTGTGGGAGCCTTTCCTGGCCGTGCCATGAGCTTTGTGTGCAAGAAAGATGACCTTGACTCTCCGAAGGTGAAAAATATCTCTTTAGTATTTCTTAGTTTGGTCATATGTTAAATTGAACCTGAGCTGAATGTTTCCCACTAATAGGTACTGGGTTACCCAAGCAAGCCAATTGGCCTCTTCATAAAGCGGTCAATCATCTTCCGTTCAGATTCTAATGGCGAGGATCTGGAAGGCTACGCTGGAGCAGGACTGTATGATAGGTTAGTGTAAATCTTTCATTAGGTGGTTTACGTACATGCTTAAGAATTCATTTAGCATTACAGCTAAGGAGTGCGTTTGTTTCAGTGTCCCTATGGATGAGGAAGATCAAGTTGTACTCGACTACACAACTGACCCGCTCATCACAGATTCTGGATTCAGAAAGTCAATCCTCTCAAGCATTGCACAGTCTGGCCATGCTATTGAGGAGCTCTATGGGTCACCACAAGACGTTGAGGGTGCAGTGAAGGATGGGAAGATTTACGTAGTCCAGACAAGACCACAGATGTAATATGTATGTATAGGCAGCTCAAGTTGTAGAGTACTTGTAGGTATATGAGCCTTGTGGCGTGCATAGTTGTACAAACACATCAGCATTGTTATTTACACTACTTGCATATATGCTCAGAATAAGCTTTGCTCATATAGTGTAATTTCTGGAGCTCATTTTTTGCACCAATAAAGTGTATGTACAATGAGAAAAATGAACCTACTAAAACCATAAGGGGAAACACTTTGAGCGGTCTATATTTTCATGTGCAAATGTAATGTAAATATCTGTAGCCTGCTTGCTTTTAGTCCTCTCATTTATGTCCAAAGGGTAGAAAAGTATGAGAAAATTCATGTAAATATCTGCTCTCTGAAAATGACAGCTTCTTGTATTTGTCAGCAGCAAATATCTATAGGGAGCTATCTCTTCAGTTGCCAGGAACCAGAGGCACGGGGAAGAATCTTCTGAAGGGGGAGAATGGCAGGGTTCTTCAGCACCTGTGCTCCTTCTGATCAATACTATTTGCAGCTCAGATCCAGATCAGCTCAGCATGAACTGATCAGACCAAACAAGTACAGAAAAATGAGCATGATCAGGTGCTGCAGCACAACAAAGGGAAAGACCAGAGGGGACTACTACCAGGTGCTTGGAGTAGCGCCCTATTCCACACCTCAGGAGATCAAGGAAGCTTACAGGAAACTCCAGAAGCAACACCATCCTGATATTGCTGGAGACAAGGTGCATCCATCTGTCTCTGCTTTGATTTACTCATCTTTTTGGGTTCAGTTTTTTGGTTTCTTGGAAATTCAGGTACAAGGTTAAAAACCAGGAATAGTGGAAAGAGAAGCTCTTATTGTTATGTTGAGATATCAGATCTGTTTTCTATCCTGTCTTGTGGGATCTAAACTGTGAAGTGGTATTTTTTGTTCAGGGCCATGACTACGCGCTGTTGCTGAACGAGGCGTATGAAGTGTTGATGAGGAGTACTTCCAGGAGTGCTGATGGAAGTGGCAAGAGTAGAGGACGTTCTGTGAGCATTTACACCGGGGAGGGGTATAGTTCTTGGAATGGGCCTATGAGAAGCCAGGCTCTCTTTGTGGATGAGAACAAATGCATAGGTACGTAGTGTTGATATTTCTGATCAAGAAAGACAAGTGTTTCAGAGATACAGGTTGCCATATACAGGATGCAGGGAGTGTGTCCACCATGCTGGCGGGACGTTTGCCATGGATGATGGACTTGGAAGCGCGCACGTCGAAGTCCAGTTTGGCGACCTGGAGGAGCAGATCCAGGTAATTCAGACGGTCCGAGTTTCTGCTGACCCAGGATTGGCATGTCAGTGCAGCTGTTTGAAACGTATCCTTGGATCTTACTCTGCTTCCTGTTTGCTGATTGATTCATTTCGCGTGCAATGGAAGGTGGCTGTGGAGTGCTGCCCTGTGAACTGCATCCACTGGGTTGGGAGCGAGCAGCTCCCGGTGCTGGAGTTCATGTCACGTCCACAGCCCAAGGAAGGGCACGGCGTGTTCGGCGGCGGGTGGGAGAGGCCTAAGGACGTGTTCGCTGCGGCTAAGAACTTCGAGAAGAAGCTCGAGAGGCAGGAATCTTCCCAAGGCACCAACGGTAAAATGGAATTGATGTTTGTGCAGCTTTTCATTTCTATAAACTGAGAACCACGTGAAGCTCATGAACTGAAATTTCATGAATTTGAACAATGCTGCAGGGGGTGAAGATATGGAAGCCGAAACTGCAGCGCAGGCGGAAGCGAGGCGCCACGCGGGGCAGGAGCTCCGGTGGAAGCCTTTGTTCGATGTTTGGAATGGGTTGACAGACTGGAGGAAATCTGGAACAGAGCGGTAGACTTGCAATTGTTTGTCTTGTTGTGGTTACTTGATGATGTAAAGAGTGCAACAACTAGATAGATGTTGTACGACGTGTTGCAATACGGGGATATTTATAGCACAGTAGGTTTTTATTACGGTAAACATTTGCATTATAGGTGGGCATGCTTAACGGGATACTATTCAAAGTACCGTCGATGACAAGCCTGACTCGGTTTACAGATCATGGACACTATGCCACGGGCGCCGGCCGTCCTCTCTAGTTTTTTTTAGGAACGCGCGAGAGAGCACGCCTTTTTATATTAAGAAGGGGGCATAAAACCCAGAGGTTTACAAGGATCCACAACAAACACATTCACAACCACACACACTCGCTGCCTAGCAGGACTACTCTCCCAAGAACCCTACAGATTTCTACCTAGTCGCTTCAGCCATGATCGCGTCGAGGAGAGCCGCGTCCGATCTAGTCCCCCTGTTGAAGACGCGGTTGTTCCTCTCCACCCAAATGGATCGAAGGATCAGCAGCACCAGGCCCCAGATCGTGGGCGCCTCCTTGGCGGGCTAATGAGAGGCAACCGACGCCCACCACCCCTCCAGGCTCTGGGAGATCGAAGGGGTAAGGTCTGGTCTACCAAGGCCCGAGAAGGTCTCGAACCAAATCACACTTCCAGATTGGAACATAGAGGGGCCAGGAGGTTCTACCCTCGAATAATGCCATGTAGGCCGAGCGCGACGAGAAGTTTTTGCTGGCCGTCCAAATCCACTCGAAGGTATCCACAACATCCCCAAGCACAACTGGTTGGAGCAAGTTCCACAACGAAAGAAATTGCCCCAGCGCGGCCACCAAGAGGCCTCCCGAGATGTCATGTACCCAAGCATTGTCAGTGAGTCCCTGAGCAACCGTCCGGGAGGTGCGGTGCCTCGGCTCCACAAAGGTAATGAGGTCAGGAGCAATCGTGCGGACAGCGTTGCCGTCCACCCATTTGTCACACCAGAAAAGACAATTGGCGCCATTGCCCCGAACAATTTTGGTTGAGGCGTCGAACATGGCTCTACAGTTATCCGAGCCCGAGATGGAGATCCCGGCCCAAGGTCTGTTCTGGTCCGTTCTCTCCAACCAAAGCCACCGCATCCACAGAGCATCATTAAGAACGTGGAGGTTACGAATACTGAGGACTCCAAGCCTAGGGGAAAGGTAAACATTGCGCCATGCAATCGGGCATGACCCCCCTTTGGCCGAATCCTTTCCACAACACAAGAACCCCCGACAAATATTTTCGAATGCCTCAATCACTCCACCAGGGAGGCCAAGAGCCATCAACAGGTAAATGGACATGACGGTGAGCACCGCTTTGATAAGGATCGATCTCCCGGGGGCCGCCAGGAGAGCCCATCCACGAAGGCAGCCTCCTAGCGAGTTTATCCACATAAGGCTGAAGGTCATGTTTGAGAATGCGCGTCGGGGCAAGCGGAAGGCCCAGATATATACACGGGAACTGCACCAAAGAGCACGGGATTAACGACTACATCTCCACCTCGGTTTGGGCCGTGCATCGAATGAGCGTGGCCGAACTCTTGCCGAAGTTCACTCGCATCCCAGAAGCATCTCCAAAGAGATCGAAAAGGCCAAGGGCAAGCTTAACATCCCCCTCCACAGGCTTGATAAGCAACGCCACATCATCCGCAAACAGGGAGAGGCGGTGCTTGACATGCGCCGGCTCGAGGGAGCTGAATAGTCCACTTTGCTCAGCCCACACAAAGAGGGCTGCCAGCACATCCATCGCAATAACAAACAACAAGGGGGAAAGAGGGTCTCCCTGCCGCAGGCCCCGCCGATGCCATACTCTATCCGTAGCGTGGCCATTGACAAGGATCTTGGAGCTGGTGGAGGCAAGGATCAAAGTAATCCACGCACACCACCGGACGCCAAAGCCACGAGCCCGAAGGTCCTCCAAGATGAAGGGCCAAGAAACCGAATCGAAGGCCCTAGCCAGATCCAACTTAAGGAAAATGGCGGGGAACTTCCTACGATGGATAGCACGGATCTTATGTCTAACATAGCTTTCGTCTTGTTCTATTTGGCTATCATTGGTGCCTTTATATCTTAGGCCAATATTACAAGTGTTCGACTCCAACATATAACCTAACCGTATAATCCAAGTTCAACTATAGACT
The DNA here is from genome assembly GCA_028641055.1 of Alopecurus myosuroides. Lineage (NCBI taxonomy): Eukaryota > Viridiplantae > Streptophyta > Magnoliopsida > Poales > Poaceae > Alopecurus > Alopecurus myosuroides. The sequence goes on along the minus strand of CM054057.1, from coordinate 474,072,380 downwards.
ATACACATATTCGACACAAACTCTAGCAAACCAACAGTACATGACAAAGCAAAGAAGTTCGAGCTGATCGAGCACTATAGGCACTCCCGTACTGAAATCACGAAGAGGTGAATGGAACAAGTGCCAACAATTCGTTGTCCCTCATGTTCACCGCCAATCGCCATTGTTGCTAGAGTAAAATCATATGAAATCAAACTAGACCGATGCTTAGGAATGATCCACTCAATTGCTAACTTATTTATCACGATCCGAAGTGCCCAACGTTGAGCCGCAAAGGCAATCCAAAAAATGTGTCTACGCTGACCTGAAACTTGTAGACATCCTCAAAGAAGGAGGGGTTCCAATCTACATGGAGCAGCTCCCCACACAACTCCACATAAATTTGGCAAGGTGAAATTCAAAAAGATGTGACCAACATGCTCAAACTCACCACACAAGTTCCACGTCCCCTGGCTAGACCCAGGCCGCTCAAGAATTTGATATCCTCATGGCAATAACCCTCTAGCAAGTTGCCATAAGATCTTAATTTTGGTAGGGATGAAAATATTCCAGATAGGTGAGGGGTCTCGTGTCATTGCGACAGTTTCAGGTACATGGACTGGACCGAGAACACCCTAGACGGATCTGTCGTCCACTTAATCACACCCTGGACAGAGATAGGGCCACCCGGTCGAGCTTATAAAGGAGACTAACCCATTGCGGAAGCTCCACCTTTCGGAACGGAATCAACCATTAACCCTGCTCCCAAGCACTAACCACCGAGATCTACTGGTTTGACGCAATCACAAAGAGTGCATGATACGTATAACACCAATCAAGACAAATACTCATATTAGCACCATTATGCACCTCATGTTTAGACCCAAGGATGATCGACGACTTGATTTGTCTAATGAGTTCTAGAATTGAAACCCTGGTCTCGAAGATTTGAGGAATATGTTATTAGGACGGTAGTACTTTCCACCCAGCACATCAGTCCATAGACCTTGCTCACCCCTAAGAATCTTCCAGGCCCATTTCATCATCATGGTCATATTCATAATTTTTGTGTTAAGAATATCCAACCCCCCTCTAGTCTTGAGTCTATAAACCACGGGCCAATTAACCATATGATATTTTTTGCTTTAGTCCAGCTCCTTCTCAAAAGAAGCGGGCCTGGTTCTTATCCATGATCCCATGCAACCATCTCCCAAGAGGAAGCGACCCATGGCAAACATTGGTAGGCTTGAAAGACATGTGTTGGTGAGGATTATACTGGCCGCCGTAAATTAGTGTCTCCCTTGCCAAGGGTCCACCTCAGCCCCCACAACACATCTCAATATGAAGGCTATGCGATTTTGTTCCTCCATGGTCACCCCATGACCACCACTTCACTATTTTTGAATTTGATTTTGAGGCCCTACATATTTTTGAAACACAACAACAAAAAATTGAGATTCGCAATGCTGGTTTCATATAGCTCAATCATGATGACCATGTAATCAATGTATTGAAGGCGGGACACACCGCCGGGATAATATGGGCAAGTTAGACAAAAATTGAATTAATAAGAACAAGAAGGTCTCTGTACGAGAGCAGATTTTCTATCCATGAACTCAGCTTCCGTTCAAAACGATCCTTCACTGGCTTCCATTCCTTATTCAAAATCTTACGATAATGAATTGGAATTTTTAGATATTTAAATGGCAGAGCACCAAACTCACACCCAAAGATATACCGATATTCTTCTTGATGGTCTATAGCCTTTCCAAAACAAAAGATCTCGCTCTTATGAAAATTTATTTTTAATCCAGAAAGTTGCTCGAAGATAGACAATATTAATTTCATATTAACGGCATTCTCTAGATCGTGCTCTAAAAGCAGAATAGTGTCATCATCCGCATAGTGAAGTATAGATACCCCCTCCCACTCAACTATGTGGGAACTGAACCCCCACTTGGTCGTCCTCCTTTGCCCTTGCAATTAGGACTTCTAGCATATCAACAACTAAATTAAAAATGATAGAAGATATCGGATCTCCCTGACGCAGTCCTTTTAAAAATCTGAAATAAATGACCAATATCTTCATTTACCCGGATCCCTATAGTTCCACCTGAACGAACCTCGCAACATGGTCACACCAGTATGGTGTGAAGTCTTTCATGTGTAAGCCGAAGGAACGACCAATTAACTTTATCATAGATCTTTTCATGCAACACTACAACACCTTACAGTATATTCCTTCCTAGAAGAAAAACTGATTGTGATGGTCGAATAACTCTCTAAGCAATTGAAGTTACCCTATTCGTTTACACCTTTATATATTTTTTTGAAAACTAACACTCAACAGACAAATAGCGCTATATTGCTCAATCCTACTCGGATTCAGGTTCGTGACTGCAATAAGGACATCTCATATGGGGCTGCTTACTTCGCCCAGACCGGCCCGATTTGAGCAGCCCGGCCGAAAATCAGACCCCTACGGCACTGCCTAAACGGACTCGGTCTGTTTTTTTTCCGAGACCGCTCATATCCGGCCCAAATTTGATCCAGATTTGAGCACCGTCCGGACACGTCGGGACAATGCTCTTGTCCTGATTTCTCCTCTCCTGTACACGTCGGCCCCGCCCACAACATACCCTTCTCCCGCGTTTCCCCCATCCTCGTCCCACCTCCGCGCCGCCGTCCGATTTGTCCACCATCGGCCGCCGTTTGCCCATCCCACCGGCTCAAAATACAGCCCACCCTGCCCCCGCCGCCGGCCACCCCTAGTCTTGCATGCGCTTGGCCGCCCTCACCGCTGGACGGACTGCGCCGCCGAGTGCACCCGACCGGGCGCACGCAAGGTGCTCGTCCATTTGCCTGGACCGAGGACAGCACCGTTCCGGCCAAAAAAATGGCCGACAATGGGGACGAGTTCTTCTTCAACAACGTCCTCATGTACTCGTCGTCCTCCTCCAACGACTCCGAGGACGAGAGCGACATCTTCGTCGCCACCCTTGTGGTCAATGACCACATTGCGAGGATGCGGCCAATTTTCAGAGGGTCCATCTCCGGGCATGCGCCTACCTTGGACAGGGACAGAGAAGCTGGCCATATCCAGCTGTATAATGACTACTTCCATCTCACCAATCCAGTCTACACTGCCAAATTATTCCGGCGCCGTTTCCGGATGAGAAGAGACCTGTTCAACCGCATTCGAGTTGGAGTCATGGACTACGATGATTTCTTCAGGTGCAAACCGGATGCATGTGGTAAGCTTGGCTTCTCCTCTTATAAAAAATGCACTACAACAATTAGGATGCTTGCGTATGGAGTTACTGGAGACTTGGTTGATGAGTACATGCGCATGAGTGAATCCGTATGGCTGGATTCAATATACAAATTTTGTGAAGCTATTGTTCAGGTCTTTGGCCCGGAGTATTTGAGGGAACCAACTGTTGAGGACACTCAACGACTGTTGTCGATCAACGAGTCCATAGGTTTCTCTGGGATGCTTGGAAATATAGACTGTATACACTGGGAGTGGATGAACTGCCCATTTGGTTGGCAGGGGCAGTACAAGGGACATGTAGGGGAGTGCACTGTCATTCTTGAAACTGTTGCATCACATGATCTCTGGATTTGGCACTCTTTTTTTGGCATGGCAGTTTCTCACAATGATATCAACATGCTGCAGCGCTCTCCGGTGTTTGGTCGACTCGCGGCTGGCAACGCCCCTGAGGTGAGCTATCAGATCAATAGCCACGAATACACCAAGGGATACTACCTAGCTGATGGTATCTATCCCCAATGGGCTACTTTTGTGAAGACTATCTCCAATCCTCAGGGAGAGATGAGAAAAAGGTTCTCGAAAGAGCAGGAGAGTGCTCGGAAAGATGTAGAGCGTGCCTTTGGTGCGCTTCAATCTCGATGGGCTATTGTTCGGCACCCTGCTAGGACATGGAAACCGGAGATTTTGTGGACTGTGATGACAACTTGTGTGATCATGCACAACATGATCATAGAAGATGAGCGCGACGACACTCTTTACGATGAAAACCGGGAGTTCCAGGGTCACAATGTTGAGCCTCAACCTGGCGTGTCAATATTTCAAGAGTTTCTCCAATTTCACATTGAGCCGCGTGATAGCGACGTGCACACCCAACTTCAGGATGACCTTTTTTTTACATACGCCTCCCATAGGGGAGCCGGGTTCCATTATTGAAAATAACAGAAAAGAGGTCTTATTTACATGGTTCCAACAGAAAAATAGAAAATAAAAGCAAGTATCACCAAAGCCACGATCAAACCAACCAAAGAGAGTCTAGCAACGATTACACAATGGAACACAATCCTGGCAGTACTCAGATAGCCTTTTCACAAGTTTTAAACGACCCAACCACCAGTTCTTCAGGTATGACTGGACCGGAGATCAACAACAGAAAGTTCAACATCTTAAGACGGATACATCCTCATCAACTTCCGCATCTTGATCTTCCACAGCTCCGCTCGATGATCTCGCTGTTGACGCTTCATACGCTCTGATCGCCACCTCTTGAATCTGAGCAGCCCCATCCTCGAGAAACTTCTTGTCATCATTAGTTTGTAAACCTGCCCAGTAACAAAATAAACGCACATGTAACATACCATCTCAACATGAGACGATATAAGCTTGCCCTCGAAACAGGCTCTATTATGAAGCTTCCAAATGGCCCAGCACAAAGCCGCAATCCCAACTACATTTAAATTTGTGCTTGCAGGAAAATAACTGGCAATCCACCAAAAATAATGTGTGAAACCCGTGGGCCTCGCATTTGCTCCAATAGCGGCACACACCGAGCTCCATACAAAACTAGCAGCAGGACATTCAAAAAACAGATGAATAATGGATTCATTCATATGACAGAACCTACAAATAGGACTTCCTACCCACTTTCTTTTCAACATGTTATCCTTAGTGGCAATAGCATTATGCCAAATAAGCCAAAGTCAGATCAAAATATTCAAGGTAATTTTTGTATTTCCAAAGATGTTTAAAAGATCTATCAGGACCATAGGATGATATCTTATTATACAAAGATTTGATAGAAAACACCCCATTTTAGTATATTTCCATTTTGGAATGTCCTTCCCAGTTCCCAAAGCCACAATACTCAAGGCATTTCTAAGGTTCACAACATGACATTGCAAAGCCGGGGTTAGCCATCTTCTAAAGGAGAAAGCCCATCCACTACTATGCATTTCTCTCACAGTTTTCTCCTGCTGATCACAAATTTCAAGAAGCATAGGAAAAACTCTACAAAGGGGAGTCTCTCCTAACCAAACATCATTCCAAAAATTTGTTTCATTGCCACTGACAACACACATTTTCCTGCCCATGAGGTAGTACTTTCTGACTTTCAACAGGTCCTTCCACACAAGGGTGAATGTGCAACGATGTCGCCTAGAGGGGGGGTGGTGAATAGGCGATTAAAACTTTTCCGGTTGAGATTTGCTAAATGCGGAAATAAACTAGGTGTTTAAATTAATAAACACACAACCTAAATCTTCTAGGGTCAACTAGGTGCACCAACAACTTATGTTAAGCAAGACAAGTAACAAGCTGATAGCAAGATATATAACTTCAAGCTCGAAGGCTATCACAATGTAAATTGCATAAGTAAAAAGCTCGGGTATAGAAATAACCGAGGCACATGGAGACGATGATGTATTCCCGAGTTTCTCCTTGTTAAGAGAGTACGTCTCGTTCGAGGGGTGTGAGCTCGCCACAAAGGCCTACTCAACTCCACAAAGGCACACCCTATTCTCCGATGAACCCCGCCACGAAGGCCTAATTCACCTTCCATTATTGGCAATCTTTGATCGAGGCACATCCACAACTTAATTGGATGCTCTCGATGTCACCACAATCTTGGCGCACACATCCACGACTCAATTGGAGGCTCCGAAGAACACCACAAATCGTCTAGAGTCCAAGACCCAAGAGTAACAAGCTCACAAACTTTCACTTCCACGAATCCTCGTGGAGAGAGAAAACCGATGCAACCGATGCAAATGGCAAGAGCACAAGTGCTCAGATCCTTCACTCTCAAATTCGAACAAAGCAACGTATGCTTATGGGGGAATAAGAGAGGAAGAACAATGTAGCAGAAACACAAAGAACTCCAAGATCTAGATTCACTAAGTTTCACTCACTAAGAGGAGAGATGGATTGGTGGAAATGTGGATCTAGATCTCCTCTAACTTCTCGCTCAAAGATATGCTAGAATCATAGGAGGAATTGAGAGAGGGGAAAGCTTTCCAACGTCAACAATGGTGAGGAGAGAGAGAAAAAACATGTTGGGCAGTCTTGGGGTCAATGGAGAAGAGACCCCTTAAATAGGTGACCCAAAATACGACCGGTATGTGAAAAAATCGCCCAGCAGCGGTACTACCGCTAGGCCCAGCGGTACTACGGCTATGGAGCGTTTCGGTACTGGTTCGGGCGGTACTGGACCAGTACTACCGCCGGACCAAAAACAGCAAAAACACCCGATACGAAAACGGTCATAACTTTAACGTCCGGACTCCGTTTTCGATGATTTTGGGCTCGTTGAAATCGCAAAGACGAGATCTACAAGATTATGCAGAGAAACATCATTGTAAAACAATGAAACTTAAAACCAAATGGTGAAAGGTAAGATCTCTCTAAAAAGGACCAACTGGGAAAACCTTCAACATCAAAAGCTCAATAAGTGTTTCATGCGAAAACCGTTTTTGATGAACTTGGGCTTATCATGAAGATCACAGCAAGCACAAAAACCCATATAGATAAAGAGCCAAATAAGAACCAAGAAAGATGATATGCAAGAGTGAAATGGTTTGATCCCTCTACAACGATTCGATCAAGTTACTCACTTGAGAGCCCCTCTTGATAGTACGACTATCGATCCTATAACCCGGTCTCTCCAAAAGTATGATACCGGTAAAATAGAAAACATATCAAGATTATACCTTTGTCTTGAGCATTCCATTGAGATAGATGATGACGATCTTTACTCTCTCAAGTTGGATCTTCTTTCTTGATTGTGCTAGATAGCACTTGCTCCGCTTGATGACGACTTGCAAGTTGCTCCCCCATACACCATTATGGGAGAGACCCTTTTCGGCACATCTTCAAAAGGGCACAATCTCCAAATGGGTGGCAAGAATCAAGCATAGGATTTCCTCGAGATGCTTCACTTGAGCTTCCACGTCAAGCAAGATGAGAAACACCGCTTGAAGACATAGACCATGGGCTATATAAAATCTTTTTTTGAAGCATGCCCATGGAAATATACCTAACCACACATAGATATGCCACACACATATATCATGGGTTAGTTCACAAAGCTATATGAACAATTTCTTACCATACCACGAGATACATAATCCCACTAGGTACATTTTGTAGCTTTGTGTGTTGATCACAAGCTTGATCAACCTTGTATCTTTTCTTCTTTCTTCATACATAATGTTGATGTCTTGAAGGTTGACATGAATGACCATTCCATCTTGTTCTTCAAGAAATACAAGCAATAAGCTTAACAGAAAAGCGGTACTATCGCTGCACACAGCGGTACTACCGCCCACTGACATCTCAGGGTACCCAGTGTACTGCACATTGATGCTCAGCGGTACCGCAGAGAAGTACCGTGAAGCTCCAGTAGCGGTACTACCGTAACGACATCGGTACTACCGTTGGCTCCAAACTCGATATAAAATCAAAATGGCTGGCGGTAATACTAGGCCACTACCGCTCTAGTACCATAATCATTACCGTGAGCAAAACTTCCCTGGCGGTATTTTGACCGGTACTGCCAGCAGTACTACCGCGTCCTTTAAGGAGCGGTACTACTGCTGACGGTAGCGGTACTACTGCCGTGGGGAGTGTTTCTCCGAAAGTGACTAAGTAGTAGCGGTAGTACTATGCCGGTACCGCCTGGGTACCATGGATATCAGTTGCCTTTTCTTTGCTAGCGGTACCTCTAGCGGTAGTACCGCTCCTGAGAGGAGACGGTACAAACCGCGGTACTACCGCTGTCTGTAGTGTACCAGGTGTGTCACAGCAGTACAACTCCATGAGGAGCGGTACTACCGCTGCACAACCCGGTACTACCGCTGGACAGAGAAAAAGCTTCTTGGCCATATCTTGGACAACAAATGATCAAACGATCTTCTTCCATTCACACAAGGACTCCAAACTATTCTTATATACAAGTCCTGAAAGAATATCTCAATACAAACATTAGTCCTTCAGGATTGTCATTAATTACCAAAACCACATATGGGGCACCATGCGCTTTCAATCTCCCCCATTTTGGTAGTTGATGACAATCTATTTTTACGAGGGTTTATATAATGAATAAAACAACCATGCAACACAAAGATCAAGGATGCAAGAGCATGGAAGGTAAATGCTTAAGAACGAAACTAAAGCATAAAACCAAATTCCCTTAAACCCTCTAAACTTCTCCCCCATTGGCATCCATTGCCGAAATGGGAGGAAAAACTTAGAAGGTCAATATAATAAGATCTCCCCCATAATGTATGAATTCCTCATGATATGATTGAAATCAAGTGCATATATCCAACAACGAATAGATGGAGGGACATCAAACTATATTGAGGATCCAAATATTGCAAAAAAAAATCCTCTAAACATCTCGCCACAAGGAGACAAGCAATCAAAGAGATTCAACAAGAGTGTTCTAGAAAAAAATGTAGAAGCTCCCTAATGTCTATGCACTATTGATGAGTGAACAAATATGCAATCATCACTCCCCCATAATCATCTACAACACACAAGAAATGCAAGAGAATATATGGAAAATGAAGCAATGCAACTTGCAGCAAGAAGATAGGTCCACAAGCTTATTAAGATGCAAAAAAGTACCAAATGAGAAGCCAAGCTTGTGCCTTTTAGGAACCACCAAAGAATTAAAAGCAATAAAATGTGGTTACTAAAGAGATGGAATACCAAATAAATAGGTAGCTATTCTCATGTGTATAAGTTTCTAAGTGGACACCAATCACAAAGATATAAGTCCACAAAGAAATATGCACACACAAAATAGGTACGAAGGTAAAGAACATGATATGCAAGAGAGGTTCATACATATACCAATAAGATTTTTGCTTGAAAGCAAAGAACTAAGCTTAACTTTATCTTAAAGGGATATATATGAACAACCAACAAACTCATCAAAGAATCAGAAATATCACAAGGGAAAGTGATAGTTGGAATGCTTTGAGAAAGGTAACACATATCACAAAAAGGCAAATGGTTTTTGAGAATTCATCAATATTGCATATGAGAGACTTCGAGTCGAAGTTGCTAGATTAATATAGTTTGGATTTGTGAATCATGAAAATGATTATAAATATCCCCTTGATATGTAATCATCCCGGCTTACTCATATTTGCAATAAAGATGCATTTGATAATACATTTGCAAGAACCAAATAAAATGCAACAAATGGAATTCATGCCAAGATGCAACCTACACAAGGTTGAAAGATAGAAATGTATGCATGAGATAGATACTTGTTACTGAGATGACATTGGTGATGAAGAAGATGCGAGATCATTTATCATCATAGCTTGACTCCTATAATCCCATGGTGAGAACACCTTCCTTATGAATGAGGCAATCAACCATTGCATCTCCATTGTACCTAAAAACAAAATTTGAATACAACATGGTACCCAAACTCATTGGGTGCAAAGTAGTTAGAGCAACTACAATACATAGAACAAACTCCACATAAATATGTGCATATTAATATAAATTTGAATTTCATGCACATCTTAGCCATTTAGGATTTGATGGAGTTTATCTTATATATTGGATAAAAGAAAGTAAGCATGTAAAAATATATACATAGTAAATATACATGCATAAAAAATTTCAAGATCCAAACAAGATACAAATTGGACAAAACACCAATTAAAGAAAGAAGGCACTCAAAAAGAGTCAAAAGTAAGAGAATTGTCCAAATTATATCAAAACCCAAATCAACACATGATTGAGGAAACCAAAATAGAGAAGATACCAAAAATAAAGATCAAATAATAATCAAACCCTCTACACTTTTCATGATGGCACACAAAGTACCAAGACGAAAAATGTCCGTCTTCCAAAGACACAAGTCATTGGGATAAAATACCAATTTCAAGACAACAAGTGTTCAAACACATATATGATCGCTCTTCCAAGAATAGTGCATTAATTATGATGTTGCATTTGAATAAAAAATGCACACAATGGAATCATTACTCTCCATATATATTGTTCTAACCCTAGTCAAGATTAAGAAAAGCAATAAGATGTAATACCAATTTAAAGATTGATGCTATACTCAATGTAGGATAGCTTCCCCAAGAATAGTGCAACACAAAGAAGTATTACTTTGAATGTAAGTGCACAAGAATGGGATCATTGCTTTTACAAACACAAGAAAGCATAACAAAAAATTTGAGTATAACAAAAGGATACAAAAGGTATAAGGAAGACACAAGGGAGTTAAACCAAAAAAAAACATTGGCAAGAAACAAGGCAATTTTTGAGAAAAGGCCAAAGTCAATATGATCACTAAACTTACCACAAATTATTATCACTTGTCAAAGACAAGAGATGTATGGAAATATTTCTCGGTGGTAGATGATTTGTTCACAATCATATTCACAACACATAAGCATGTGGCGAAAGATAGAAGTTCAAAAACATGCTTAGATAGAGATTCTTGAAGGCTTCAAATAAAAACCGAATATGCAAAGCACCAAGAAACTCTTTTACAAACAAGATACAAACGAAGAGAGACAAAAGACATTTTAAGAAAATATGGAACTTGTTTGAGCAACATGCCACATAGGAACATGATTATTGACAAAATCAATTCTAGGTGGCAATACCTCACATGTTCACATTTTATAGGCTTGTAATATGCACATAGATTATTACTCCCCCGTAATGTGATAATCCTTTTTTTTCCAACAAGAGTCAAAGAAAACAAATCCAACTAGAGAAAGTTAATGGACATTAGAATTTGAATTTCTCATGAGAATGACATACCACATAGAGACTAGATAATATTGATATATCAACACTAAGTGGTATTCCTCATGTATACACATTTTAGGATAGTAAAGTGCCAAGATCATATTACTCCCGCAAAATGGGATAATACATTAATCTCCCAAAGAGCCAACTAAAAACAAAAAAAATTGCAAGGAAAGACTCAACACAAAACACACAAGTACATGGAGTGCAAACCAACAAACACATACAAGATTACTCAAGATAGGTAAGTAGTAAGCACACCATATACAAACACATTCTAGAAACAAAACCAACACATGCAAGGAGGCAAGTAACTTTCAATGAATATATGATTTAGATACAAGTTACTGCAAGGAGGAACATTGGATAAAAGATATATATAATCCAAGTGACTTGGCTTGAGGAAATATAATTGATGAATACCCCTTAATTATTCATGAGATAGCCAAGTATCCAATGCCCTCCAACAACACCTATTGATCAAGTTTAAGCTTTTTGGTCCCCAAGCAAGTTGGGTCCTAAGAGGTTAGTAATAATAGGTTTGGCAACCCAAATGGTTATTTTCTTTACACCACTTTGAGTACCAACAAACTTGGCAAACACATTTCCCACAGTATCCTTCCGAATGGAATAAACATCATCAACAAGGATAGGGTTGGATAATGTACCATTAGTGCATGAAGAAGCTAAGTGTCCCTTCTCACGACAAAGGTAGCAACATTGACTCTTTTATTTCTTCTTGATAGACTCCTTGACTTGAGGAGCATTGGCTTGAGTCTTCTTTGGAGGTGGCCTTTGTTCACCTCTTGGTTGAGCATGCGATTGAACAAGAGGCCACTTCCCTAGTTTCTTCTCACTAAGAATCTTCTTCTTCAAAGGGCAATATCTAACATGGTGCCCTTCAATCTTGCAATTGAAGCAAATAATCTTGGACGGATCTTTTACTTGTTCTTGGCCCTTCATCTTGTCAAGCATGGACGTGTTCTTGATATTGGAGTTGAATCCAAGTACACTCTTGTCATTGGGAAGCCTTCGCACTCTCAACATCTTGTCAAGGGTGGAACTCCTTTCATGACACTTTTCCAAGTCTTTCTTCAAAGAAGTGACTTGGGCCTTGAGCTCTTTAATTTCCTCTACATGGTTAGAAACAACACAAGGGCTAGAGGAAGTACATGCTTCATTTTTAGAGCAATAAGGCAAGAAAAGAAATTCATCACAAGATGTAGACACATTATTATAGGAGGAATTACTAATACTAGCACAAGGCAATATTGAATTACTAGAAGAGATTGTGCTAGTAACCACATGAGGCTCACAAGATGTTACCTTTGTAGTGATAGACTCAAGAGCTAACTTTAGATTAGTATGAGATGCTAGAAGATCCTCATGAGAGCTAGATAGCTTTTCATGGCTTCCTTCCAATTTCTCACACTTGCTAGTCATCAACTCAAGTTGACCCCTTAGCTCAACATTCTCCTTCAAAATAGATGCTTCATAAGATGTGGAGTTAGTAGCACAAGCATCATTATAAATAGAAGAAGACAGCTTGGCAAGCTCATTATTAAACCTAGAATTTTCATCAATTATATTAGCATTGCCAACAAAAAATTCAACCTTTTGCTTTTTAAGCACTTTATATTTAGCAATGGTATGATCACGTGATTTAGTGAGAAAGGCTATTTTTTCACTATGGAGCTCCTCAAGAGATTCAAGTTTCTCCTCAAGAGTAACTCGGAGCTCATACTCTTCCTCAAGAGACATAGTGAGGGATGCCTTTTCATTGGCATCGCTTCTTTCAATCTCACCTTTCTTCTCAATGATTTTTGCACTATAAATAGAAAAAGCCAAAATCTCACCCAAAGGAGAGATAGCTTTACTACCTTTAGGGAGATCAAGAAGAACCAAGTCACCCTTCTCCATTAAAGAGACCTCATCATCATACTCTCCATAAAAAAATCTTCATCCTCATCATCGAAATATGTAGAGGGTTCCAAAGGTGGAGATACCTTTGAATCCTTAGGCATAAGGCACACATGAGAAATCGATGAAGATGATGAAGATTTACTTGAAGCACCATTAAGGTCCATGTCTTGTTCCACCAAAATGTGGGATTCCTCTACATTGTTAGCCACACAAGTACTAGAGGAAATGGAAGCATTGTTTTCATGAAAACAAGACATATGAAGCATATCATCATGAGATTTAGTTAAACAACTATTACATGATATGCAAGGACTATCAACACTAGCATGTAAGACATTTGGAGTTCTAGAAGTGTTTAAGTCCAAAGATAGAACATTGCAATGGATAGAGATGAAGTATAGTCAAATATAGATTCACTATCAACAAAGCAATTTCTATCAACACTCACCATATCGTTACCTTGTGAAAAATCACATGTTGGTGGAGTGGAGAAATATGTGAACTCATCACAGCCGGAAGTGGATGGAGAACAATCATCCTCAATAATGTTGGACACATCATATATATCTTGAAGTTTTGTCCATAACCCATGAGCATTCCGAAAAGGCTTGATTGATTCAATAACTACATCGCTCAAAACACACAAGAGACCATTAGATACTAGAGTATCGAGCTAAGAGTTTTCCTCATCCTCTAAAGATAAATCTTGAGAATCCTTTGGAGGAGGAAAATCCATATCTACAATTCTCCTTACATACTTTGGACCCATGTCCTTAAGAAAATTAAGAATGCAAATTTTCCAAACATCATAATTTCTACCATAGAATGTAAAAGAGGGATCGTGCTCTATTTCCCTAAACAACATCGTACTCTCTAAGATGTAAAGCCTAATAAGAGAGCCCATGCTCTGATACCAATTGAACGTGCAATGATGTTGCCTAGAGGGGGGGGGGGGTGAATAGACGATTAAAACTTTTCCGGTTAAGGCTTGCTAAATGCGGAAATAAACTAGGTGTTTAAATTAACAAGCAGACAACCTAAATATTCTAGGATCAACTAGGTGCACCAACAACTTATACTAAGCAAGACAAGTAACAAGGTGATAGAAAGATATATAACTTCAAGCTCGAAGGCTATCACAATGTAAATTGCATAAGTAAAAAGCTCGGGTATAGAAATAACCGAGACACACAGAGACGATGATGTAATCCCGAGTTCCTTCTTGTTAAGGGAGTACGTCTCGTTGGAGGGGTGCGAGCTCGCCACAAAGGCCTACTCGACGCCACAAAGGCCTCACCCTATTCTCTGATGAACCCCGCCACAAAGGCCTAGTTCACCTTCCACTATTGGTAATCTTTGATCGAGGCACACATCCACAACTTAATTTGATGCTCTCGATGTCACCACAATCATGGGACACACATCCACAACTCAACTGGAGGCTCCCAAGAACACCACAAGTCGTCTAGGGTCCAAGACCCAAGAGTAACAATCTCACAAACTTTCAGTTCCATGAATCCTCGTGGAGAGAGCAAACCGATGCAAATGGCAAGAGCACAAGTGCTCAAATCATTCACTCTCAAATTCCAACAAAGCAACAAATGCTTATGGGGGAATAAGAGAGGAAGAACAATGGAGGAGAAACACAAAGAACTCCAAGATCTACATTCACTAAGTTCCCCTCACTAAGAGGAGAGATGGATTGGTGGAAATGTGGATCTAGATCTCCTCTAACTTCTCCCTCAAAGATATGCAAGAATTATAGGAGGGATTGAGAGAGGGGAAAGCTTTCCAAGGCCAACAATGGTGGGGAGAGAGGAAACCGTGTTGGGCAGTCTCGGGGTCAATGAGGGAAGAAGACCCCCTTAAATAGGTGACCCAAAATATGACCTTTATGTGAAAAACTCGCCCAGCAGCGGTTCTACCGATAGGCCTAGCGGTACTGGGGCGTTTCGGTACTGGTTCGGGCGGTACTGGGGCGGTACTGGACCAGTACTACCGCCGGACCAAAAACAACAAAAACACCCGATACGAAAACGGTCATAACTTTTGCGTTCGGACTCCGCTTTCGATGATCTTGGGCTCGTCAAAATTGCAACGACGAGCTCTACAAGATTATTCAGATAAAAATCATTGTACAACAATGAAACTTAAAACAAAATGGGGAAAGGTATGATCTCTCTAAAAAGGACTAACCGGGAAAATCTTCAACATCAAAAACTCAATAAGTGTTTTATGCGAAAACCGTTTTTGATGAACTTGGGCTTGTCATGAAGATCACAACAAGAAAAAAACCATAGAGATAAAGAGCCAAATAAGAACCAAGAAATATGATGTGCAAGAGTGTGAAGGTTTGAGCTCTCCAAAACGATTTGATCAAGTTACTCACTTGAGATCCCCTCTTGATAGTACGACTATCGATCCTATAACCCGGTCTCCCCAAAAGTATAAGACCGGTAAAATAGAAAACCTATCAAGATTATACCTTTGCCTTGAATATTCCACTTGAGCTAGATGATGACGATCTTGACTCTCTCAAGTTGGATCTTCTTTCTTGATCATGCTAGATAGCACTTGCTCCGCTTGATGACGACTTGCAAGTTGCTCCCCCATACACCATTATGAGAGAGACCCTTTTCGGCACATATTAAAAAGGCCACAATATCCAAATTGGTGGTAAGAATCAAGCATAGGATTTCTTCGAGATGCTTCACTTGAGTTTGCACATCAAGCTAGATGACAAACACTGCTTGACGACATAGACCATGGGCTATATGAAATCTTTCTTTTGAAGCATGCCCATGGAAAGATACCTAACCACACATAGATATGCCACACACATATACCATGGGTTAGTTCACAAAGCTATATGCATAATTTCTTACCATACCACGAGATACATAATCCCACTAGGTACATCTTGTAGCTTTGTGTTTGTGTGTTGATCACAGGCTTGATCAAACTTGTATTGTTTCTTCTTTCTTCATATATAATGTTGATGTCTTGAAGGTAGACATGAATGACCACTCCATCTTGTTATTCAAGAAATACAAGCAATAAGCTTAACAGGAAAGCGGTACTACCGCTGCACACAACAGTACTACCGCCCACTGACATCATAGGATACCCAGTGTACTGCACACTGATGCTCAGCAGTACCACAGAGAAGTACCATGAAGCTCCAGTAGCAGTACTACCATAACCGACAGTGGTACTACCGTTGGCTCCGAACTTGATATAAAATCGAAATGGCTGGTAGTAGTACTAGGCCACTACCGCCCTAGTACCGTAATCATTACCATGAGCAAAACTTCCCTGGCGGTATTTTGACCGGTACTGCCAGCGGTACTACCGCGTCCTGGAAGGAGCGGTACTACCGCCGTGGGGAGTGTTGCTCTGAAAGTGACTAAGTACTAGCGGTAGTACTATGCCGGTACCACCTGGGTACCATGGATATCAGTGGCCTTTTCTTTGCTAGCGGTACCTCTAGCGGTATCACTGAAAGATCATCGTCCGTTTTGGTAATTATATGATAACACAACTATTTGATCTAATGTGTGTTCAATAGATGGAAATGCCCAGGTTTAAACAGGTTCACTTATTCTATGGGGCAAATGATCAGTTTATATGAAAAGTGCAAGGAGAAACGAATCCAGGAAAGTGAAATATGCAGGAGCGGAGGCTCCGCCCAGGATCCGGTGGGGGCTCCGCCAAAACCCCGCTCTGGAGCAAATGAGCGGAACCAGGAGCGGAAGCTCCGGTGGAAATCCGGTGGGCTGAACCTCCGCCAGTTCCACCGGAGGCTCGGCCATCCTCCAACACACGCGCTGCACGCAAAAAGGGATCCGGTGGGGTTCCGGTGGAAGCTCCGCTTAAATGCCCTTCTGTTTGAGCAGAGCGGAGGTTCCACCGGAACCTCCGGTGGACCTCCGGTGCCTTCCCTTTCCTAGGGTAACTGGGCTCCGGTGGGGGGTCTGGTGGATGCTCCGCTTAACTGCCTTTCTGTTTGGGCAGAGCGGATGTTCCACCGGAGCCTCCGGTGAGCTTCCGGTGGGCGGAACCTCCGCAGGTCCCACCGGAACCTCCGCTCAGTATTCCAGCGCAAACTAGCTGGTGCGCTGCGCAACTGTGGAGCGGGCTGAAGACCACCGGAGCCTCCGGTGAAACCACCGGAGCCTCCGGTGCCCTGGACTGCAAACGGTCACTTAAATGCAAGGGGTATAAATACCCCTTCCCCTACCTCTTAAATGCCAAACTTTTCCCATTCTCTCTCCTAGCCATTAATGAAAGCTTCAACCACCTAGATCTCCCACTCCGTCCACCCAAACACTCCCAAACTTGGTGCAGAGCTAGAGGAGACCTAGATCCACACTTCCACCAAAGGAATCTCAAATCCATCCACCACAACCTAGTAGATCTAGAATCCTACTTGAGGCCTAGAAACCTTAGTAGATCTCGTGCTTTTAGTTTCCACCTTGTTGCAAGAAGCTACGGATTGCTTGAGAGCCTCCATCCATCTTGTGGAGTGACCTCAAGTCCTTGTAAAGGTTTGGTCAACGCCTTCAAGTCGACCTCATAGTGGAAACGAGCATCTCCCTCACCGGAGAAGCTCAAGGAGAACAAGGTGTGCACAACCGTTCTATTGAGGAGCGCCTAGGTGGCTCCCCACCTCTCCAACATAGACGTACTTCTCTTTGAGAAGGAACTACGGTGAATCATATCCTTGTCTCCTTGTTTACACTTGTTGTTTGCTTTACTACCTTACGCTTTACTTCCGTTGCGCATATCGTTTTTTCCACATAGGTTGCTCACTTAGTTGCACATCTAGAGAACCTTACTTTATCTTGCTAAGCCCCACTAAAAGGAAAAGAAAAGAAAAATTGGTAGTCAACCTATTCACCCCCCTCTAGTTGACCATAGTGCACTTTCAATTGGTATCAGAGCCTCGGCTCTTACTAAGGGCTTAACCGCCCAAGAGTACAATGGTCGATGAAAATGCCCCCGGAAGTTCTAGTGCGGAAATCTCCAAAATGGCCGACACTATATCTAACCTACAAGATACGGTTGGAGTTCTCCAAACCGAACTATCTAAGGTTAGCTCTAGTGTTAGCTCGGAGGTGTCTAGCATGAAGAAAATGATGGAGGCACTGATGGGGAAAACCAAGGAGTCCACGGAACCACCTCTCACTACCAACGATGTTAGCTCGGACGAAGATTCCATTCCGGATATCGACGAGATGGAAGCTAACATCGCTTTAGCTAAGGCGAAAGCCAAAGCAAAAGCCGATAAAAAGGCTAAGGGTGGTGTGAGCTCCGAGGGCTCCAAGTCTCAATCGGCTAACGGTTCGGGGTCTCAATCTAAAGTTCCACCACCTCCCAATTACGACTCTATTCACCCTATTGCCACTATGCCACACATGGTTAATGTTGGAGTTCCTCCCATGCTTAACACTAACGAGTTTTCTTCTTGGAAGTTCGATATGGAGTCTCACATTTCAGGATCTTGCACCGCATTGTGGAGAAGCATTCTATATGGATTTCACCCTCACGGTCCGAACAACTTGACTCCAAGAGAGGATGTGGAATTTCAACTCAACAAGACCGCTCTTGTGACTATCCAAAAGGCTCTCCCAAGAGAACATCTTGAACACATTCGCGGTATCAAGACCGCCAAGGAAGCTTGGGATAAGCTTGACTCCTTGTTCCAAGGCAATGCAAGCATCCAATCATCAAAATACGATGTTGCTCTTGACAAGTCCGAGAACTTTGTCATGCATGAAGATGAGAGTCCCGAGGAGCTATATAGAAGAGTGGTCACCCTTGGCAATCAATTAAGGGACTTTGGAAAGGAGGAAATCTCCGATGAGTGGATCAAGAGGAAATTTGTCAAGGCCATAACTCCTTTTGAGAAGAATCTCTCCACTAGCATTCGAACAAGATCCGACTACAACTCACTCAACTCCATTGGTGTCCTTAGTGAGTTCATAGCCATATCTTTGTCTCACAAGAGCGTGGATGATGCTCTTGCTCGCTCAAGAGGCCATGGGAAGTCTCCTAACCTTGCCTTAAAGTCTAAGGCCATGGCCAAGATAGAAGAAGTGGATGATGATGATGATGATGAGGACTATGAGGATACATACAAGGGTGCCCACAAATGTATTGCTCTTGCCATGCAAGGGTATTGGAAGAGATGGGAGGCTCACAAGGCCGGTGCCCCTAGACCTTCAAGGAACAAGACCTTTAGGAAGAAAGGGGAGCGGACAAGGACTTGTTACAATTGTGGAAGTGCGAACCACTTCGTCAAAGAGTGTCCTTTTGAGCCACGAGAAGAGAATGAAGGGAAGCTTGTTCGCAAGGACAAGAACAAATCTCCACAAAACAAGAACCTCGCTAGAAGAGTCCCAAGGGCTCTATATGTTCAAGAGGGCCCAACATTGGAAACATACTACTCCGGAGATGAAGGAG
Organism: Alopecurus myosuroides; assembly: GCA_028641055.1. Classification (NCBI taxonomy): domain Eukaryota; kingdom Viridiplantae; phylum Streptophyta; class Magnoliopsida; order Poales; family Poaceae; genus Alopecurus; species Alopecurus myosuroides. Next base: position 474,052,951 of record CM054057.1, on the reverse strand, counting down.
AAGATGAAGTCGTAGGTGTCGCCCACGTCACCATAGCTACGACTTCCTCTTCATCGGTCTCTCTATTCGAATCTCCCAATGAGAAGGCATCGATCCGACCTACATGTCTCATGGCAAAAGCCACCGCGGTAATATCTTCCACCTCCAAGTCTATTATCACTAGCTCTCCCTCATTATTGGATTGTGTTGAAAACATTGTTGATGATGAGGAGGCCAAGAACCTAGGATCTTGGTTGTGTAGTCTTGAAGGTGAAACTAAAGAAAAAGTAAAAGCTCTCCTAAGGCAACTTGATGATGCCAACTCTCTCATTGATGAGAAGGAGGAGATCATCACGACCTTGGAGAACCATGGCGGTAGCCATGAGAATCATGATGACGAACTCGTCAAGGCTCTCGAAAAGGAGAGATCCATGAGAGCTTCTCTTGAAGAGAAACTATCAAGTCTACAAGAGACTTATGCTATTAGTGTTTCTAAGCTTAGAAAAGATAACAAAAAATCTCTTGCCAAGCTTAAGAAAGAACATGCCAAATCTCTTGTTTTGCTTAAAGAATTTGAAGAGGAAGAGTTAAAGCTAGGAATAGCCCATGAAAAACTTGTCGAGGAACATGACAAACTAAAAGGGGAGTTTGCATCTCTCAAAGAAATTCATGACAAACTTGCTAAGTCTCGAATCAAGCTTCTAGCTCAACAATCTAATAAGCATGTTGCATCTTCATCAAATAGCATTGTTATTATGCCTACCTCTTCTACTACAACTAACATTGTAGGGAAGGAAAGAATTCTCAATGATGCAATAAGCTCTCAAGGTGCCAAGAAAGGAAAAGAGGGACTTGGCTTTGTTTCCAAGTCAAAGAAGAAATCCAAGAGTGTCACCTCTCCCTCCAAAAATGTTATCTTTGTGAAAGAGGGTGAGGTGCCCAAAGAAAAGGAGACCAACGCCATTATGGGTGGTGATACCTCTAGGGGGAGCATCACTCATAATGATTTTTCCGGAAAATATAACCCATCTTATGTTCTTATGAAATCTAGAGATGGACATGTTTATGCTAAATACATTGGTACTTCTTATGGTGATGATTATCATTGGACTATTTGGGTTCCTAAGACCCTTGTGACTAACAAAAGAGGACCCATTGAAGGATGGGTACCTAAATCAAGAAATTGATCTCTTGTAGGGAAACGCTTCCGGAGCACATAGATGGACAGTGGATAGTGGTGCATCCCAACACATGACCGGAAGCCATGACGCAATAAGTAATATTGAACCTCCTCTACCTCTACCACATCTCAATTGCGTTACAATTGGTGACAAGTCCGAGCTTAAGGTATTGGGACGAGGCAAGGTAGCTATCTCAAATGATTTATCAATTGAGAATGTTCTCCTTGTTGAGTCCCTTGGCTATAACTTGATGTCCGTTCTTCAACTTGCAAATTGTGGTTTTACATCGTTCTTTAATAAAGAGAGTGTGATTGTCACTTGGGAGACTTCTCTTAAAGTAGCCTTTGTTGGGTTTGTCGAGAACGGCATGTATGTAGTGGACTTCTCTAAAGAAGACATGTGTGCCGCGACATGCCTAATGGCTAAAGTTGATGTGGGATGGCTTTGGCATCGCCGACTAGCCCACACCAATATGAGAATGTTACATGACCTCCAAAGTGGCAATCACGTTCTAGGACTAACCAAAGCTAAGTTTGCTAAAGATCGTGTGTGTAGCTCTTGTACCTTTGGGAAGCAACATGGAGAACAACACCCAACCAAGACAACTATCTCCACCACAAGAATTCTCGAGCTCATTCACTTAGATCTCTTTGGCCCACTATCTTATGATAGCCTCGAAGGAAAGAAGTATTGCTTGGTGATTGTGGATGATTATTCAAGATATTGTTGGGTGTATTTCTTCAAGAGGAAAAGTGAGACTCAAAATAGAGTCATCGAGTTCATCACTCTAGTGGAGCGCCAACACAATGCTACCATCTTGGCCATTCGGAGTGATAATTGCTCGGAGTTCAAGAACTACACCGTTGAGGGTTTTCTTAGTGAAGAAGGCATTGCTCATCAATATTCCACTCCCTATACCCCTCAACAAAATGGTATTGCAGAGAGAAAGAACCGGACTTTGATGGATGCGGCTAGGACTATGATTGCGGAGTTCTCTTCTACTTATAACTTTTGGGCCCAAGCCGTCTCCACCGCTTGTCATGCTACCAATCGGCTCTATCTTCGCAAGATCTTGAACAAGACTCCCTATGAGATTCTCACGGGCAAGAAACCAGATGTATCTTATTTCAAGGTCTTCGGTTGCAAGTGCTTCATTCGCAAGAAAGGAAAACGGTTGTCAAAATTTGAGACTAGATCTTATGAGGGTATCTTTGTTGGCTATGCCACGAATGCTCACGCCTATAGAGTCTACAACAAGTCCACCGGGCAAGTTAAAGAAGCTATAGACGTAGTGTTTGATGAGGACAACGGCTCCCAAGGGGGGCGTATAGATCATGGTGTTGTAGGAGATGCAATTCCTCCCATCGTCATAAGAAGAATGGGGATTGGTGAAATAATTCCCATTGAGGGTTACCGGATGACGGAGGGAGAAGGACTATGCCCCACTCAAGTGGAGCCATTGACTACACCCATTGATGATCAAGCTATCCAACAAGATGCACCAAGCCCTCAAGCTAACTATCAAGGCCAAGCTAATGAACAAGGCCAAGCAACACATCTAAATCATGATCAAGATTCTATTATTGTTGAGAATGCTCAACCTAGTGGTGATTCATCACCCATCTTTGATCAAGGACGAAATGAAGATGGACATGTCTCCGATGAAGAAGGTGATTCTCAATCAATATCCAAGGAATCTTTGGAGGATATACTAGCTCGTAGAGCAAGGAGAAGGCTAGAGAATCTTGAACGAGCGGGTCATACGGAGGACATGATTCTTGGACAAGTTCGTGGAAGAGTGGTCACTAGAAGGCAATTGGCGGATTTTAGCAAGGCTCATGCTTTTGTCTCCTTCATTGAACCCAAGAAGTTATATGAACCTCTCGAAGATCAAGATTGGCTTGAAGCCATGCATGATGAACTCAATAACTTCGAGCGCAACAAAGTGTGGAAATTAGTGCCAAGACCCAAGGATTGCAAAAATGTCATTGGCACCAAATGGGTGTTCAAGAACATGCAAGACAAAGATGGCATTGTCATTCGCAACAAGACAAGATTGGTGGCTCAAGGTATTTCTCAAGTCGAAGGTATCGATTTCGGTGAAACTTTTGCCCCCGTAGCTCGCCTTGAATCCATTCGTATCTTACTTGCCTATGCATCTCATCATAACTTCAAGTTACAACAAATGGATGTCAAAAGTGCTTTCCTTAATGGTCCCATTAATGAGTTAGTATATGTCAAGCAACCTCCGGGTTTCGAGGATCCCAACCACCCCGATCATGTCTATAAACTTGATAAGGCGCTCTATGGACTTAAACAAGCTCCACGTGCGTGGTATGAGCACCTTAAAGAGTTTCTAGTAGATCGCGGGTTTAATGTTGGTTTAATCGATCCCACCCTCTTTACCAAGACGGTTGGAGGTGACTTGTTCATATGCCAACTCTATGTGGATGACATCATTTTTTGGTCTACTAACACCTTGTTCAATGAGGAGTTTTGCAAGCTTATGACCGATAGGTTTGAGATGTCTATGATGGGAGAGTTGGAATTCTTCCTTGGCTTTGAAGTAAATCAATATTATGAAGGGACTTTCATCAAACAAGCCAAATACACTCAAGACATGCTCAAGAGGTTTAATATGAATGATGCCAAACCTATGAAGACTCCTATGTCCACTACCACCGACTTGAAACCCGACCCCAACAGTAAAGAGGTAGATCAAAAGGTATACCGCTCCATGATTGGCTCTTTGCTCTACCTTTGTGCATCTAGACCCGATATCATGTATAGCGTAGGTAAATGTGCAAGGTTTCAAGCCTCCCCAAGGCAAAGTCATTTGGAAGCCGTGAAACGGATCTTTCGATATCTAGTTCATACCCCATACTTCGGTCTTTGGTACCCCAAGGGTTCAAGCTTTCAGCTAATTGGATACTCGGATGCGGATTATGCGGGAGAGAAGACGGATAGGAAGTCCACATCCGGGGGTTGTCAATTCCTTGGCCGCTCCTTGGTATGTTGGTCTTCTAAGAAGCAAAATTGCATTGCTCTCTCCACCACTGAGGCCGAGTATATCTCTGCGGCAAGTTGTTGTGCCCAATTGCTATGGATGAGGCAAACCTTGAAGGATTATGGTATTCATTTTGACAAGGTGCCTCTTCTTTGTGACAATGAGAGTGCTATCAAGATCGCCTACAACCCGGTTCTTCATTCCAAGACGAAGCACATTGAGATCCGTCATCATTTCATTCGGGATCATGATGAGAAAGGTGATATTGATCTCTCATATGTCTCCACAACGGATCAACTTGCCGATATCTTCACGAAGGCCCTTGATGAACCAAGATTTCGAGCTTTGAGGAATGAACTAAATGTCATAGATTCCTCCAACTTCACTTGAAACTTTGCATATCTACCCTCATTATGCATGCTATTAGGCTTAGATGTAGGCATGGACATAGGGGGAGCACTACTCAATTCATGAATATGCACTCCTCCTATTATGCGAAAAATAAATCATCATTGCATATCTAGTCATTTGTGACTTATTGTGCTTAATTGTGAGTAGTAATTTTGGACCCAAGATATATCTTCGCGGTGCCAAGTTACACGCTCAAACATGGTGGCCTCGGCCACCGACCATTGTGTGTGCTTTGGATCTTTCACGCCTATCATATCTCCGTCTTGACAACTCGTGCGGGTTCGGTCTTCTATCTTTTTGTTGCTTCTTGCGGACCCCTTCGAGTAATGTCTCTCGTATATCAGTGACGTTTTTCCAACCCAAGACTCCTTTGCCCAAACCAATGCTTCCATCGAAATGCTCGTGTTTTTTCAATCTTGGCGCGCGAAAATTTGGTTGAGCGGAGGCTCCGGTGAATCCACCGGAGGCTCCGCTGGTCCTGTCCACCGGAACACCACCGGATGCTCCGCTGACCCACAGTGGCTCAGCGAGCCAAAACTTAACTGTTTTGGGACAGGGAGCGGAGGCTCCAGTGCGAACCACCGGAGGCTCCGCTGGTGGGAGCGGAGGCTCCGGTGAATCCACCGGAGGCTCCGCCGGCGGAAAATTTCTGTGGATAAGTCGCCGCCCCAAGCTTTTCGCTGCCGGATTCGAGCGCTCCACCACGGGAAGGCCATCTCCTCGCCTTGGGACGCTCCGGGAACCTTCCCTCCCTCCTTTTTCACCATGGATGCCGCGGATACGTGCTCTCTCTCTCTCTCATCTAGTTGATGGATGGGATGCATAGGAGTTCATGTTCTTTGCCTCTAGATTCGTGGATTTGGAGTTTTAGGAGTGGAATTTCTCAAGTACAAACCTTGGTAACCTAGGTAGGGCTTGTTAGGCTTGAATCGTTGCGGTTGTTGGGAGTTTTTGCCCTAACCCTAGATTATTCAACCCTAACACCCCGTGTATCTAGGTTTCTTGGTTTTGTGCGTGCCTTACCAACTCGAGCATTACTCCTTGTTCATGATATTCTTGCTTTCTCTCTTAGATGCTTCCGGTTCCAAGGGAAAAGGGCAACGGTACAAGACCACCGGCCGCCGCAAGCCTCAACCCGTGGATGAGATTCAAGCCGAACTTGACAGCTCTCAAGGCAAGCGCAAGCGCTTCCCGGCTCCCGAGAAGACTTTGCCAAGGAGGAACACCACACCAACCGCCTCCAAGATGTCCGAGGCTATGTTCTTGAAGGAAAGGCGTGCGAATCCATATGTGGTTGCCCGTGATCGTTTGATGCCCCAATCCCGGGGTAAGGATCCACGCTTTCACACCGTCTTCCAAGGGCAGATTTATAGTGAGATTTTGATGAGGAAGCCGAAGGAAAATGTCGTCCCTCAACACGCCATTAGTATTGGGCACATGGAAAGGAATCACAAGTACTTTGGGGAGGCTCTTGAGCTCATTCAAAAGTTTGGTCTTGGTCCCATTATTACTCTTCAACAAGATTTCGACGAAGAGCTTGTTTGTCAGTTTCTTGCCACGGTTCATCTCTCCAATGAGACCGAGCGTAATATGATTTGGATGACTAAGGATAGACAGGTTGACATCACATGGAAAGATGTTGGCATCATTCTTGGTGGCTACCCAGATTTTGGTCCGTTTGCTGAGGGAGAAGAGTTTGCTAACGGTTGGTTCCGACTTCATATCATTAACACCTCGTCACTTCCCAAGGATGGACTTACTCCTCTCTATCATTGGAAGAAATATGCCGTTGGGTTCGTTAAGGGTCTCTATCCCACATATGACATCATGTTGCGCATCTATCGCGAGACCATCAACCCAAAGGCGGGCAATGTGGATGAGATTCAAGGCTTCTTGAAGAACCTTATGCTCCTTACTCACCAACACCGGATGGATGACACTCCACGCAAGCTTGATGTGCTTGATTATATTTGGAATGAGTTGTGGTATGCCATTGTCAACCGGAAGAATGCTTGTTTTGGGCCATTCATCATGAAGATCATCCTTGACGTATGGAATAAGAAGTTTCCGAATGAACCTCTTGATGATGCACATTGGATCTCTCACACGGAAAAGAGGCTTCTCATGAAAGATCACACAGAACCCGTTGTGCATCCCACTCCCGCCATCCGCAAGCACAAGGCTAGGCCTCGCATCATTGTTGATGAGGAAGAAGACAAGGGTCCATCTCAACCTCCTCCCTCTAGCAATGCCTTAAAATGGATGGCAAGATCTCTCAAGAAAGTGTTTCGGTTGAACAAGAAAATAGAGCAACACCAATGGGAAGAACACTATGATAAGGAACTCAAGAACCGCCACAAAGCTCAAGCTTCTCGTCAACGTCTTCGTGAGGAAGGCCTCTCCATTGAATCCCCGGTTCTTGATAGCATCACCAATTGGGACGATTGGCAAGCAAAGGACTCCAAGGGCAAGCTTATTGAGTGGTCCGAGCAAGAAGGAGATGAAGCCACTAGCTCTCACCGCCGTGATCCCTCCCCGGCTCCGGAAGCCTCTTCCTCCTCCTCCGAGTGATTTGGGACGTTTGCATCTTGGTCTCTCTCTTTTTGGTATCTTGATGCCAAAGGGGGAGAGATTTATATTAGGAACGGGCATTTGAATGGGTCTCCCTCAAGCTTCTTCATTTTGCATCTTTCATTTGGCTTGAGGGAGTTTGGTTTCTTATCGGATCATTTGGAATTTCGGCTTATCTATCGTGAACTTCGTCATATTATGTTATGTGAACCTCGTATGTCATATTATGTTCGTGTGAACCTCGTTTGATGTTATTTATGTGATATATGTGTGTACTGTGATATTGTTGTCATGTCATTCTTATATATCATGCCTAAATGCTCTCAATATGAAAGGAGCATACCTTTAGGGGGAGCTCCGTTCATATTGTGTTATAATCATACAAATAGTTATGTTGTCATCAATTACCAAAAAGGGGGAGAATGAAAGATCATCGTCCGTTTTGGTAATTATATGATAACACAACTATTTGATCTAATGTGTGTTCAATAGATGGAAATGCCCAGGTTTAAACAGGTTCACTTATTCTATGGGGCAAATGATCAGTTTATATGAAAAGTGCAAGGAGAAACGAATCCAGGAAAGTGAAATATGCAGGAGCGGAGGCTCCGGTGATTCCACCGGAGGCTCCGCCCAGGATCCGGTGGGGGTCCGGTGGGGGCTCCGCCAAAACCCCGCTCTGGAGCAAATGAGCGGAACCAGGAGCGGAAGCTCCGGTGGAAATCCGGTGGGCGGAACCTCCGCCAGTTCCACCGGAGGCTCCGCCATTCTCCAACACACGCGCTGCACGCAAAAAGGGATCCGGTGGGGTTCCGGTGGAAGCTCCGCTTAAATGCCCTTCTGTTTGAGCAGAGCGGAGGTTCCACCGGAACCTCCGGTGGACCTCCGGTGCCTTCCCTTTCCTAGGGTAACTGGGCTCCGGTGGGGGGTCCGGTGGATGCTGCGCTTAACTGCCTTTCTGTTTGGGCAGAGCGGATGTTCCACCGGAGCCTCCGGTGAGCTTCCGGTGGGCGGAACCTCCGTAGGTCCCACCGAAACCTCCGCTCAGTATTCCAGCGCAAACTAGCTGGTGCACTGCGCAACTGTGGAGCGGGATGAAAACCACCGGAGCCTCCGGTGAAACCACCGGAGCCTCCGGTGCCCTGGACTGCAAACGGTCACTTATACCCCTTCCCCTACCTCTTAAATGCCAAGCTTTTCCCATTCTCTCTCCTAGCCATTAATGAAAGCTTCAACCACCTAGATCTCCCACTCCGTCCACCCAAACACTCCCAAACTTGGTGGAGAGCTAGAGGAGACCTAGATCCACACTTCCACCAAAGGAATCTCAAATCCATACACCACAACCTAGTAGATCTAGAATCCTACTTGAGGCCTAGAAACCTTAGTAGATCTCGTGCTTGTAGTTTCCACCTTGTTGCAAGAAGCTACGGATTGCTTGAGAGCCTCCATCCATCTTGTGGAGTGACCTCAAGTCCTTGTAAAGGTTTGGTCAACGCCTTCAAGTCGACCTCATAGTGGAAACGAGCATCTCCCTCACCGGAGAAGCTCAAGGAGAACAAGGTGTGCACAACCGTGCTATTGAGGAGCGCCTAGGTGGCTCCCCACCTCTCCAACGTAGACGTACTTCTGTTTGAGAAGGAACTACGGTGAATCATATCCTTGTCTCCTTGTTTACACTTGTTGTTTGCTTTACTACCTTACGCTTTACTTCCGTTGCGCATATCGTTTTGTCCACATAGGTTGCTCACTTAGTTGCACATCTAGAGAACCTTACTTTATCTTGCTAAGCCCCACTAAAAGGAAAAGAAAAGAAAAATTGGTAGTCAACCTATTCACCCCCCCTCTAGTTGACCATAGTGCACTTTCAATCACCAGCAGTAGTATCGCTCCTGGGAGGAGACGGTACAAATCGCGGTACTACCGCTGTCTGGAGTGTACCAGGTGTGTCGCAACAGGACAACTCCATGAGGAGCGGTACTACCGCTGCACAACCCGATACTACCATTGGATAGAGAAAAAGCTTCTTGGCCATATCTTGGACAACAAATGATCAAACGATCTTCTTCCATTCACACAAGGACTCCAAACTATTCTTATGGACAAGTCCTGAAAGAATATCTCAATACGAACATTAGTCCTTAAGGATTGTCATTAATTACCAAAACGACATATGGGGCACCATGCGTTTTCAAGGGGAATCACCTTGTTTAGGTTTAACAGCCCAAATACCCCTAGTGATATTGTATTTATTGCAAACCAGTCTTTGCCATATCCCATCCTCACATTCCAACCTCCACCACCACTTGCAAAGCAAACAAATATTTTGAATTGTTAGGTTTTTGATACCCAGTCCCCCCTTTTTCCTGGGTCTACACACTGCTTGCCACTTAACCATATAATATTTCTTTTTATCCCCAGTTCCTTGCCAAAAAAATCTCCTGATTATTTTGGTCATATGTTCCATATTAGACAAAGGCAACAAATACATAGACATTAAGTAAATAGCAGTACCCCCAGGGAGGATTGAATAAGAGTAACCCTGCCCCCAATAGGTGAGTTGTTTCCTACCCAACCATCCAATTTCTTTTTGAGTTTATCTGCCACAATATTCAAATCCACTACTTGCAACCTGGAGCCACAAACAGGGACTCCCAGGTATTTGATTGGCCAAGCCCCAAGTTGGCAGCCAAACATATCAGCATACTCCAAATTCTTAATATCATCCTTAAGAACCATCATTACCTCACTCTTCTCAAAATTAATCTTAAGACCAGACATGACCTCAAACAAAAACAAAATGAGTTTTAAAAGGATTGCATGTTCCTTCACATCCTGGATCAACAAAATGGTATCATATGCATATTGCAGAATGGCCACTCCAAAAGTAATCAAATGAGGGACTAAACCCACAAGCATACCAGCCTGTTGTGCTTGAACTATCATTTTTGAAAGATTCTCAGCCGCCAAATTGAAAAGGAAATGTGATAGGGGACCCCCCGCCTAACCCCTCTATGACTAGGAAAATCCTTCCCCTGGTGTCATTGATTTTAACACACAGAGTCCCATTTTGAACAATATCTTTGATAATTCTCCTGCATCTCGGATTAAACCCTTTCTGAGACACACAGTTCAACAGGAACTCCCAATCTACTTTATCATAGACTTTTTCAAAATCTAGTTTCAATACTACACCCTATTGATTCTTTCTCCTAGACTCATGCAGGATTTCATGTAAAGAGAGGATCCCATCCATAATGTTCCTACCCGTAATAAAAGCATTCTGACAGGGTGACACCAATTTTGACATAAAGGGTTCAAGTCTACATGTTATAACTTTTGTAAGAATTTTATACAAAACTTGCAACAGACGAATAGGCCTATACTTCTGAATAGTATCTACATCAGGAGATTTCTGTAATAAGATAATCATTCCAAAGTTCAATCTGTATAGAGGAAGATTCCCATCATACCAGTAACAAAAGAGTTGCATTATGTCCCCTCTAATCAAAGGCCAACAGGCCTGAAAGAATTCAATAGGAATCCCATCAGGCCCAGAAGCTTTGTTCTTTTCCATATGATCTAGATCATATTTCACCTCTTGCTCAGAGAAAGGATCATCTAGAGTAATCACATCCTCCTCAGAAAGTTTCTCATCTGTACTCCAAACATCATCAGATAAAGCAATTTCACACTTTGGACCATGTCCAAATAAGGATATATAATATTCAGATGCATGCCTCAGGAGGGCCATGGTCCCCTGAATTTCAACACCAACATGTGATAAGGAGTACATTGTACTCTTCCTTTTTCTACCATTTGCAATACTATGGAAGTAAGCAGTATTCAAGTCTCCCTGCAACAACCATTTCTCACTAGATCTACTAAACCAGAATCTCTCTTCCTCTTCAAGAATACGCATAAGTTCTTTTTGAACAATCCCTTTCCTAGTATACCGCTCACCAGTAAGCATTTGATTCTCCTCCAGCTGCTCTAAGGTGTCCAAGTCAGCTAGCAAAACTTTTTTCTTGCAATGGATTCACCTCTCAAATTTGCCCCCACCCCTTCAGGGTTTTCTTAACCTTCTTGAGCTTTGATTGAATAATACTAACACTATCTCATCATCCACAATGGAGTTCCAAGCAAAAGCCACTCTATCTTGGAACTCAGGATGGTCAATCCAGGATTTTTCAAATCTAAATTCTTTGACTTTTTTTCTCATGAACTTCACCGGTATCTAACACCAATGGATTATGATCAGACATAACCCTAGGATTTTTTCTAACATGAGTTAAGGGGAAGCAAACTTCCCACTCATTATTCATAAGAATTCTATCCAATTTTTCCAAAGTAGGATCAGGTTGACTATTAGTCAAGTGAACTGACCACCAGACATCTCCACCTCTCTTAGACCAAAAGAAAAAAATGATTTGATTAAATCTATGAGAAAACCTAGTCACTCCACCTCCTTTATTCTTCTCACTCTCAAATCTGAGGATATTGAAATCACCACCAATTAGAGTAGGAAGATTAAACTTAGAGAAGATATTCTCCAAATTATCCAGAAAAACATCTATAAATTCATCCTGAGCAGCCCCATACACAACAATTAAACACACCTTTTTGTTCAAGTTTTTATCAAGCACTCGGGCCAGAACATGGAACCTACCCACCTCAGCCTCTATGATATCAAATCTAGAATTTTTAATGCCACACAGGATACCTCCAGACCTGCCCACAGAGGGGGACCAGTGCCATGTAAAGGAGTTATCAGGATCAAATTTTTGTCCAGAGGGAACTATCCATTTTACTCCTCATAGTTTCCTGCAAACCAATGAAGTCTAACTGATGTTCACTAATTAAATCCCTAAGAGAAAAGGCAAAACCCCTCTTCCCCACACCTCTATTATTCATAAAGGCCCCAATCATTGGATCTTACTTGATTTGCTTCTTGTTCTGGGTCCAGGTACTACACACTCCAAGGGTGATTAGTACTGACCCTAGAAGGGATTCTTGTGCCACTCAGGGGCACCCCTTGAGTTGTACACTTAGTAGCAGAGTTTTACTTAGCCTGCCTTTTTGATTTTTTAGAAATAACTGTAACAAAGTCATCATCAATGGTCTCAAGAGATTGATCAGGAAATTTCACACATTCACTATTTTTCACTATCCCCTCAAGAGATTTAACAGGAGTAGACAAATTACAGACAACTTCTCTAGTTACCCTATCTTTTTGACTAACTACATCACTTCTAGCTTTTTCCAAATCTTTAAGCAAGTTTATAGATTGTAAAGACAAAGTAGAAACATCAACCCCAATCTCTAAGGCTTTCTCAACAATATATTCATCAGATAACATAGAGAAAGCATTAGCAGACTTCAGGATGACCTTGTTCAGCATGTCTGGAACTTCGTCGGAGGCCAGTAGCACAATGCACTTTGATTTTATTTATTTATGTTAATTCATCCGGTTGTGTTGTAAAACTATGAACTTGCCATATTTGTTGAACTCTCAAATTTGTCATACATATTTCGATTTATTGCGAAATTCAGTTGTTTAAAGAGATAACAATTGTGAGAAAAGGGAAAAAAATGGGACAGTCCCCAAGTAAGCAGCCCCGTAGGGTGCACTGCCAAGAAACGGGTGAACAATGGCCCGGACGGCTGCTTATACAGATCAAAACGGGACAAATCTGGTCTGGATTTGTGTAGCCCGGTGTCCTAAGGGCACGAGCAATGGTAGCGGTAGTACGTGCCGCTCCCGAGCCTTACAACTAGGCATGGGAAGGTGATGCATCCGTTTGGTTTTTCTACTCTCCAACCCCAAAAGCTAAGGCCACGGTGAGGGACTCTAACATCACATCATCAGCTCTGTGTCTTTCTCTCTCATCTATTTTCCTCTCTTCTTACTTTTTCTGTCCAAGAGACCGCCTCCTACAGAGGAGACTCTAACACCTGCGAAGCAACACCCGAACCTACCTTAGAGCATGTCTAACAGGCCCCCTAAAGCGCGGGCACCCCGTATAATTCCGGCGGCATACGGGGTGCGGGCCAAAATGGCCGTCTAGCAGCCCCTGTATGCGGCCCGGCCCGTACGGAAAATTTAGGGGGCCTGCGAAATAGCCCCCGCCGCCCCCCTACAAGTAGTGGGTGAGGGTCGGGGTGGGGGTCCAACCCCCCACCCGCAACCCTAGCTCCGCCGCGCGCCGCCCTAGCTCCGGCGAGCAATCCCGCCTCCGACGCCGCCGCATTTCTCCTCCACTTCTTTTCCACGCCTCCGCCCCTAAAGCCTCCTCCTCCCGGCGATGAGCTCTCCCCACGGATCGAGCTCCTCCACCGGCCGATCGAAGCGCCGCCACGAGCCGGAGACGCTCGAGGAGGCGTGGCTCATCCACTGCAAACATTCCTTCGCCGGGAGTCGCCGCGCCGCCTGGAAGTACGCCGCCTTCCCCGAGAACATGCCGCCGTCGCTGGTCGACTTCGCGGAGGGCGGCCGGTACTACTCGGTCGACCCGCCGCCGAGGCCGATGCGCGGCCCCCAATTCGAGAGGTGGCGCACCGATTGGGAGCTGCTGCAGCAGTGCAAGCGGAGCCGCGGCGGCGCAAGCGGAAGCGGAGGAGGAGGCGCGGCGGTGCAAGCGGTGGCGGCGGCAGCGGAGGAGGAGGACGCCGAGTTCGCGGCAGCCGTCGAGCTGTCCAAGAAGGACGCCGAGGCAGCGGCGCGCGCGGAAGCGGAGGAGGAGGCGCAGGCCCTCGCCGACGTCGAGGCCTTCAAGGCGATGGAGGCCGCCGGCGTCATCTTCATAGATTAGGCAGTAGCTAGATGGACGAGCTCGAGCTCGAGCAATATAGCAGCAATGGTGATGATCAAATGAAATCGAACAATGTTTTCTCCCGGGAAATTTTAATTCAAATATACAGGCCGGCTATAGGGGGTCTGCTAGATGGACGAGTTCATCTGAGCAAAAAATTTGCTCGATTTCGTGTGCAGAGCCCTCTACACACGATTTAGGGGGCGAAAACGTAAGGGGTCCGTTAGACATGCTCTTACACCCGAACGAGTTGGCACCTGCGGGGCAGCGGCTTGAAGCCACGCGTTGTACATGCTCTAAGCACTACACTACAGTGTATAAGAGATATCGGTACTGGTACTACATGAGACCAGCATGATAGCATCAGTGCGTCATTCTCCTGCCTCCCTTGTGTATGATTTCAGACACAAGTCTATTAGTACTCCATTAGATGTCAGGAGTACTTCATTACTCCCTCCGTTCAACAATAGATGACTTCTATATATAGATGTATCTAGACATATTTTAGTGTCTAGATATGTCACGCACGCCGCATTATCAAGTTTATTAAAGCCACCCGTACGTGAACAGCAAAGTTGTACCATTTGATGCAGAAAGCTAAGCCGACTGCAAATGCTGGCTGCTTTACGTACCGATCGATCACCAGTAAGCTCCATACGAAGCAACACTACAATAGCTCACCGAATCTCACTGTTCCGGTCCGGTCCAAGCAGGCGAATCGATGGAGAGCCGCTGTCGCGCGCCGTTGCCGCACCTGCTGTTCGTGACCAGTCCATTGCAGGGCCACATCAACCCTGTGCGCCGCCTCGCCGCGCTCGTCGAGGCGGCAGGCGCTCGGGTCACCGTATCCACCGCCGTCTATGGCCACCGACGCATGTTCCCCTCCCTCGCGTCGCCCGACGAGGAGGCCGTCGACAGAGCGGGCCTGCTGCACGTCCCGTTCTCCGATGGCTACGACTCGGGGTTCGACCCCAAGGTGCACGACATCCGCTCCTACAGCGCGCGCACCCGCGCTGTCGGGATCGAGACGCTCTCCGGCGTCGTCTCTCGCCTCGCCGAGCGCGGCCGCCCCGTCTCGTGCGTCGTGTACACCTTCTTGGTCGGGTGGGTGCCCGAGGTCGCGCGCGCTCACGGCATCCCCAGCGCGCTCTTCTGGATACAGCCGGCCGCGGTGTTCGCGGTGTACTACTACTGCTTCCACGGCCACGGCGCTGTCCTCGCCTCCTGCGCCAACGACCCCGGCCGCGACGCCGTCGTCCGCCTGCCTGGGCTGCCGCCCCTCAAGTCCCGCGCTCTCCCGTCCATTGTGGCGGTTACCTCGCCGGAGCAGCAGCTCTACGCGGTGCTCGGCACGTTGCGCGACCTCTTCATGGCGCTGGATGGACACATGCCCGTCAAGGTGCTGGTGAACACCTTCGATGCTTTGGAGCCCGAGGCGCTCCGTGCAGTGCCGGAGCTGGAGCTCGTCGCGGTCGGGCCGCTGGTGCCCAGCACCGGTTCGTCCCTGTCCAGCACGGACCTGTCCCTGTGCGACGACGACATCGACAACGGGTGCATGGAGTGGCTGGACGCTAGGGCCGCACGGTCCGTGGTGTACGTGTCGTTCGGGACCTTGGTTGCGGCCAGCGAGCGGCAGGAGGTGGAGATGATGCACGGACTAAAGGCCACCGGACGGCCGTACCTCTGGGTGTCGCGCAAGGTGTTAGAATCTGCTCTCTGAAACTCGAACGTGAACTGACAGAGAACGAGACACTTTGTTTTTGCGTTGCGTAAAACCTGCAACTTTTCGGGGTTTTTTCACTGCGTTTATTTATACTGGATGATGATCCTATCTTAGCGCTGAATCTAGCTTACAGGTTCGTGCCATCCCACGAACGCTAAGACCGCGTCTAAGCCCTACTAAATCGCATGCATGCGCTCAGCTCGCGAATGCACACCTAACAGACTAACTGAAAGAATCCTAGGCTACTAACGGCTACTGACAAGATTATTCAGCTAACAATTCACCCTCCTAATCTTGTCACAGCTTGATTTATTCTCTGTGAACTTCAGTCATCCCGATCCTCCTCCTCAGCTCCTGGAACATCAACCTCCCAAGTGCTTTCGTCAGAACATCGGCTAACTGATCATTGGTACGGATGTACTCAATATCAATTTTCCCTTCTTCCACGCATTCCCTGATGAAGTGAAACCTGATCTCAATGTGTTTACTTCTGTCGTGGAAGACGGGGTTCTTTGACAGTGATATCGCCGACTTGTTATCAACAAACAACTTCGGCTGCATCGGTTCTTCGTTCACCATCTCACCGAACAAGCGCGCCAGCCAAACTCCCTGGCACGCAGCAGTTGTGGCCGCGATGTATTCAGCTTCACAAGAGGAAATAGCCACCACTCGCTGCTTCTGTGATTGCCAGCTCACCAAGTTCTCTCCGAGGAAGAAGAGTACTCCCGTAGTGCTTCTTCTATCATCCGTGTCCCCGGCGTGATCAGAATCGCTGTATCCAGTGATCTTGGGCGTTCCTTTTCCACGAGTGTACCTGCAGCCATGCTCCAAAGTGCCTGCTATATACCTCATAAGATGCTTCGTTGCTGCATAGTGCTCCGCAGTGGGCTTCTCCATGAATCTGCTCAGGTAGCCGACGGCGAATGTGATGTCAGGCCTTGTGTGCGAAAGATAGCGTAGTCCTCCAATGATGCTCCGATAAAGGGTCACATCCACTGGCTCCCCGGTGCTTTCTTTGCTCAGCTTCAATCTTGGCTCCATAGGAGTGCTGCACGGGTTGCAATCAGCCAGACCCGCGCGCTCCAGCAGTCTCCTGGCGTATGATGCCTGACACATCGTCGTGCCGTCGCGCTCCTGTCGTACCTCGATGCCGAGGTAAAACGTGAGCTTCCCTAGATCACTCATCTTGAACAGCTCCGTCATCTGCTTCTTGAAATGGATGATCTCCTTCGTGTCCACTCCCCTTCGTGTCCACTCCAGTGATGACCAGGTCATCACTGGAGTGGACACGAAGGAGATCATCCATTTCAAGAAGCAGATGACGGAGCTGTTCAAGATGAGTGATCTAGGGAAGCTCACGTTTTACCTCGGCATCGAGGTACGACAGGCGCGCTCCAGCAGTCTCCTGCGTATGATGCCTGACACATCGTCGCGCCGTCGCGCTCCTGTCGTACCTCGATGCCGAGGTAAAACGTGAGCTTCCCTAGATCACTCATCTTGAACAGCTCCGTCATCTGCTTCTTGAAATGGATGATCTCCTTCGTGTCCACTCCAGTGATGACCAGGTCGTCGACGTAGACCCCCACCACCAGCAGTGAGCCACCCGTGCCCCGGCGATACACGGCGTGCTCGGAGGGGCATCGCTCGAAGCCTAATGAGCTCAGACTCGAGTCTAGCTTCGCGTTCCAAGCTCTTGGCGCCTGACGCAGTCCATAGAGTGCCTTGTGGAGGCGCAGCACCTTCCCCTCCTCGCCGGCCTTGACGTACCCCGGCGGCTGCTGCACGTACACCTCCTCGTTGAGCTCTCCGTTCAGAAACGCGGACTTGACGTCCATGTGGTGCACCTCCCAGGCGTGGTGGGCTGCAAGAGCGATGAGGACGCGCACGGAGTCCATCCGTGCCACTGGAGCAAAGACGTCCTCGAAATCCACTCCTTGTCGCTGGACGTAGCCCTTTGCCACTAACCTCGCCTTGTGCTTCACCACTGCTCCGTGTGCGTCCTTCTTGAGCTTGTACACCCATTTTAGGCCAATGGCGCGGTGTCCAGGTGGAAGGTCACACATCTCCCACGTCTTGTTGCCGATGATGCTATGCATCTCCTCGTCCATGGCAGTCCGCCATCCTTGCTCTCCTTTCGCCTCCATGAATGACATGGGCTCTTCTGCAACCAGCATACAGACATCTTCGTCGTCTTCGTCCTCATGCCCCAACACATAGTCGGAGAGCTGAGAATTTGGCTTCACAATGCCGTCTTTTGCCCTGGTGCGCATGTGATGGCCTGGTGCTGCCGCGGCAGCATTTTCAACGCTTTCTTCTGCCGTGGCAGCGTCTTCTGCGCCAGAGTTCTGCGAGGCAGACTCGCCGTGGCTCTCACCACTAGCAGCTCCAGGTGAGGCAGCACTGGGTGAAGCAGTGTGTGCAGAGGCGTCCGTGCTCGAGCTTGCCCTTGTCTTCTCCGTGGCGTGCGAAGTGCAGACCTCTGTCCACACCATCTGCTCGACGGTGAACGATTGGGGGCTCGCGTCTTTGTCGTCGATGGCGCTCGAGCTCCACTCCCAGGCTGCATCTTCCTCGAACACCACGTCCCTTGAGACAAGAACGCGGCCGCTGGGTGGGTGGTACACGCGGTATCCCGCTGAGTCTGGCTCATACCCGAGCAGCACCATCCGTTGGCTGCGATCATCAAGCTTCTTCGCCCCGGGTCGAGTAACCTTCACGTGAGCTATGCATCCAAAGACCCGCAGGTGATGCACCGCGGGCTTCTTCCCGCACCAAGCTTCGTACGGCGTCATCTTGGCCACGCTCTTCGTGGTGGCTCTGTTGAGCAGGTACACCGCCGTGGTGACGGCCTCGCCCCAGAAGTGCGCCGGGACTCCTTTTCCCTTCAGAAGGCTCCGTGCCATCCCTACGATGGTTTGGTTCCTCCTCTCGACGACTCCGTTCTGTTGAGGCGAGTACGGCGCCGTCAACTGCCTCTTCACTCCTCGATCGGCGAAGAAATCCCCGAGGCTGGTGGAGTTGAACTCTCCGCCCCGATCAGTGCGCAGCGCCTTCAGGCGACGCCCCGACTCCAGCTCGGCTCGTGCTTGGAATTTCTTCAGCGCGTCTTGGGCTTCGTCCTTGGTCGACAGCAGGCGTAGCCACATGAAACGGCTCTTGTCGTCCACCATTAGCAGGAAATAGCGCTTCCCCCCCGGCGTGGGAGGGGAAATGGGGCCGCACAGGTCGGCATGAACCAGTTCGAGCACCTCCTGTGCACGGTTCACTGCCTGCTGGGGGAACGGCGTGCGCCGGTGCTTGCCCGCAAGGCAAGCTTCGCAGACGCGGTTTGCCTCGTCGATTGTGGGCAAGCCACGCACCATGTTCTCCCTTGCCAGGCTGCGCAGCCCTTGGAAGCCGATGTGGCCGTAGCGCGCGTGCCACCGCCACGCGTCCTCGCCGCCGTGAACCGCGAGGCACACCGGCTGCGCAAGGTTCAGATGCAAGATGTAGAGACGCCCTTGCGTGCGCGGCACCCGCGCGATCAGGCGTCCGTCAGGGTCTCGCAGCTGCATCGTGCCGCGGTGAATTCTCGTGTCGTAGTCGATCTCATCGAGCTGCCCGAGGCTGATAATGTTGGAGCGGAGCCTCGGGACGAAGTACACCTCCTGCAGCACGAGGTGTTCCGCGGTGCGTCCCTGGAACAGGATTGTGCCCCTGCCCTCGATCTGTACCGCCGAGCCGTCTCCGAGCTTCACCGAGCCGCGCACGCCGGTGTCCAGGTCGGAGAAGATTTCGCGGCGCCCGGACATGTGGTTGCTTGCTCCCGTGTCCAAGAACCACGAGGTGTCGCAGTCCGTTCCCTCCGCAGCGACGCGAGCCTGCGAGCGCTCCTCGTTGAGCAGTACGTGCTCAACAGAGCCCTCCGTGACGGTGAGTGCGCAGACGCTGGCGAGGTAGAGCGCTGTCTCCTTCGGCTCCTCTTCTTCACGCGTCAGATTCGCGTGTTCCTTCCTCTCACGGCGGGGCTCGGTGCAATCCCTGGAGAAATGATTCGCGAATTTGTTGCAATTATAGCACTTCACCTTTGACATGTCCCGATCACCGCTGCTGCGCTTGCCGCCGTCGCGTCCGCTCCCGGAGTTCTTCCCCTTCCCTTTGGCCTTGGATCCGCCGCCGCCTGACGATCCCTGACCGTGATCGCGTTGTTTTCCTCGCGCGATCCACTCCTGCTCAGTGAGGAGGACGCGGCCGCTGGTGTTCTCCGTGACGCCGATCGAGCAGCGCTCTGCGGCGGATCGCAGTCTACCGATCAACTCCTCGACGGACATTCCGTCCAAGTCGAGCAGCGTCTCGATTGAGCATGCAATCTGTGCGTACTGGGCCGGCACCTCCCGCAAGAATTTCTGCACAACCTTGAGCTCGTCGATGGTGTCGCCCAGAGTGCGCAGATTGTTCACGATGCCGGTGATCCGCATGCCGAACGAGTCGAGGGACTCGCCGTCCTTGAAGGAGATCTGCTCGAACTCCTTCCTGAGGCGCTGCGCCGTCGCCTCCCGCACGCGATTGCTCCCGACGCGCAGCATCTTGATCGCTTCCCAGGCCTCCGCCGCGGTGTCCTTGACAGCGAGGACCGGCACCATCTCCGGTGGAACCGCGCGAATTAGGGCCGAGAGCGCGGCCATGTCCTCGCGATCGCCCGGCTCGCCCGCGCCGGACACGGCCTCCCAGAGTCCCTGAGCTCGCAGATTGATCTTCATGACGAGCGCCCACTCGATGTAGTTGGTCGCCGTCAGCGTTGGGTACACGATGCCGCTGCCGAAGTTGGTGCGCTCCTGCACCACGCGCTCGTGGACGACGACTTCGCCGCCCCTCCGTACGACGCTCCTCCCGCGGCTCCTGCTGCGGCTCGTTGCAGGTGGCGACGTCGGTCGTGTCGTCGCGCTTGCGTTTGCGGCCGCCGTTGCGGCCGCCCTTGCCGCCGCCGCCGCTGCGTCTGCGTCCGCAGCCGCATCGCCTCCTCCTCGTGGCGTCGTGTTCGCCATCGGATCGTGGATCGTAGAGGCTCTTGATACCAAGTGTTAGAATCTGCTCTCTGAAACTCGAACGTGAACTGACAGAGAACGAGACACTTTGTTTTTGCGTTGCGTAAAACCTGCAACTTTTCGGGGTTTTTTCACTGCGTTTATTTATACTGGATGATGATCCTATCTTAGCGCTGAATCTAGCTTACAGGTTCGTGCCATCCCACGAACGCTAAGACCGCGTCTAAGCCCTACTAAATCGCATGCATGCGCTCAGCTCGCGAATGCACACCTAACAGACTAACTGAAAGAATCCTAGGCTACTAACGGCTACTGACAAGATTATTCAGCTAACACAAGGTCGTCGCAGACGAAGACGCGGAGCTGGACGGCAGCCGGCGAGGGATGGTGGTCGGGTGGTGCGACCAGGCGCGAGTGCTGTCGCACCCGGCGGTGGGTTGCTTCGTGACGCACTGCGGGTGGAACTCGGCGCTGGAGAGCATCGCGTCCGGGGTGCCGATCGTGTGTGTGCCCCAGTGGACGGATCAGCCGACCGTGGCGTGGCTGGTGGAGGAAAGCGCGGGCGTCGGAGTGCGCGTGGAGGTGGACGGGGAGGGAGTGGCGGCACGAGGCGAGATCCAAAGGTGCGTGGAGACGGTCATGGGCGACGGCCACGCGGCCGTGGAGATCCGAGCACGCGCAGCAAGATGGATGGAGCGGGCCAAGGAGGCGGTCACCGACGGCGGGGTGTTGCAGAGGAATCTTCGAGCGTTCGTGTCTGGCCTATAAGAACATCAGGTCCATGCGTGAACACCTCCCCAATCTTTACCTAATAATAATATAATATAATAATAATAATAATAATAGTAATAATAATAATAATAATAATCTCTACCTAATAATAAAGAGAGGAAGACTTCTGTCCAAAAATTTCTAATTTATTACCCCTGTTTTCGTTAGAAATTACGGACACTGCCACCGCCAAGGCGCAAGTCAACTAAACGGTTCGTTAAGGTTGGCTGTTCTATTTTCTTTTCTTCCTCTGACTCCCATCGCTCCCCAACCTCCCGCTCCTAGCGCTTGACGCTGCCCTATGCTCCTGCTTGCACCGGACCGGATCTCCGTCACCGCCAGCCCCTGCGTGCCGCCGGACCGAGCCTCCATCGCGGTCCCATGCGCCTCCCGGATGTCTCGAAAAAAGTACCTTCCCTATCCGTCCTCATACTCCCTATCTTCCCCTGAACCCAGATTAGATGTGGCCTTTGCAGTTCCCCGCCGCCGATCACCTTCGCGTCATACCGCTCCCCGGTCCGCTTCCAGATCCCCGCCCGCTGCTCCTCCGTGGTTCACGACGCTGGCATTCTGCAGTACGTCTACTGACTACCGACCGGCCCAGATCCACGCATGCTCTGTCCTTGACAGTACAACCTCACATGGAGACCTAGGGGCAGGGCTCCTTTCTCACGAAGCATCCAACTAACACGGACGCCACCAGTGCCGCCTCAGAGTAGTGGCAAAGTAGGTGACAAGTAGCTAAGGCCGTCGCATGTATTCTGTTCGACAAAATGCTTGGCTAATGCAAAAAGGCAACTCCTGCACCATTCCATTAGCATCAGCGAGCACATCACCTTTTTTATTTCATAAAGTATGACGCTAACCGTGCAGGTTGTGGTGGAGTACCTATTGGTGTTGATCTCATTCTTCTAGGGCGGCCTTGCTATTTCAAAGAGGTTATGTCCAGCATTTTCAACGTTTTATAGAGATTAACAGATATTTTTTAGATTCAAATTTTGTGTGGCAATGGCAGGCATGCCTGACCATCATAGACTACTTTTCCGAAGGAAAAATTTCCGATATGTGTTTCATAACACAACGGACAGTTCTTATGACAGCTGGGAACGTCTGTTCCTCCATAAGAGTTCACAAAAAGAGTTCGATGTCTTTGTTGCATATTACTCATTTTGGCACTTCTGTGCTATCTAAGATTACAGTTCATAGACCAGTTCTCAATCTTTATGAAAATTTACTTTTTTTGTAAGGTCTGTATAGTTAAATCCAATGGATATTTTTCCTTTTCTTTTATAAAACAATATCTCTGTTACTTGATAACCACTATCATGTATTTTTTTTTAGCTTCCATTATATTTTCAACTTCACGCTGGTTTGATGTCAATCTGAAACTGTTAAGAAAGCCTTGCACTTGTTTCGGTCTTGCTAACACATAATTTTTTTTGACCATTGGTGGACCAATTCAGAACCAACACCAATGTGTTTCAGGCACTGATCGTTAAGGGTTACAGCCAAGGTATCATCCTTTTAGCCTGGATGCACTTTTACTTTTCATAATCTATAGTAAGGCATGACCATCAGAAGCAAGTCATAATAGCCCCCGTTCTACGTTCTCAAGCAGAAGCCACACCCAGCTAATGCCTAGGTCAACACGGAGTTGAGAGGTGGAAATGAAAGGAGTGCAAGATTCGAGCAAGCGACCAACGCCACATAGAGGAGCTTCAGGAAGCATGGAGTGCGGCTCTTTGATGATGGTTTCGGAAGCAAGTCCTCCACCAACTTCATCAACCAGCCCACAAGCTTGCCGGAGGTGGCAAGGAAAGCGGAAGTGATGGAGGCGTGAAGAGAGGTTGGAGCATCGGTAATGTTAGGATCCTGTACCGACTCTAAGAGCTTTCAATCGCCAAGGTGGACAAATAATCTTGTGTTGTATTTCTCTGAACTGTGAATGCTTAAACAAACATTGATCTTTGGACCCAATGCTTATAAGATGTGTTCAATAGCATGCACTAATATTTTTTTGTAATATTTCAGATGACGAATATAGAAGTTATTTTGTATACAAAATAAAGGTTCAAAGTGTAGTGTACACGCCAAATCTTTGTCTTCGGAAATTATACCCTAAATTTTGCAATACTTGATTTAGTATTAACTACAACCTATCCAGCTCAATAAACAATTTCATTGATATTATGTTGCCCCCTCTTCAAGAGTTGCACGTCACCCCTTTTTCAAGAGTTACGTGTCACGTCCTTTAATTTGATGGGAATTCGTCGGGACAGGGTATGACATTTCAGGTGTTAAAGCGGATGTTCGGGATCACAGATTCACATCAGCATCCTAATCCTCCCTCAAAGATATATTGTCTTTCTCTTCTTTTTCTACTTCCAACCCTTCGTGAAGTGGGGTGAGGTGGTGATGGCGGCACATAACTTTGAAACAGCTAGCAAAGAAGGCAGTGGAACGAGCAAGACCTCAAAGCGCGCACGGAAGCACATCTTCTGTACCAATTTACTTGAGTATCTAAGATGTATATTTTTCTCTCCCGTTGCAACGCACGGGCATGTTTGCTAGATCCAGATCTATCCCAAATTGCTCACAGGTCCCTGCTACATTTATCTAGGTCCCTGTTATTTTCTTTCCAAGTCCCTGTATCTTTTCTAGGTGATATGGGGTGGCCCAATCTTCTCAATGAGCTTCTCTCTCTCTTTTTGTATTTTCTGAATATATGTGGATAACTAGTGCTACACTGAGACCTCTCACTTGGATGACCCTTGTTGCCAATGCAACAACAATCAAGCCCATTGGATATTCTCAACTACACACTCTTGCACAAGCAATCAATGATCACAAGTGGTCCTGTATCCCCCTAATTCCCAATGGAATAGCAAGATATCACGCAAACTTTGACTTGGTATACTTCAAGATGAATGCTTAGCAGCAATACAATCTCAAGGCTAGGGTTTCTGTGGTCTAAATTGTTCTCCTTAATCCACACGCAGGTGGCATGAATATATAGGTGGGGGGGGGGGTGCGGCCACAAGGGCTTCCTTGCGCAAGCAACCCACCTCCTGCTAGGACTAGGACTCCTATTAGGACTAGGAGTCCAACTAGGACACAACTAGGGATACAAACCGATTCCACACACAAAGGAATTCGGCCCAATTGGTATACAAACTAAACCTATATGGAATAGGATTTTAGGAGGCGCATTTGACTTGGTGGAGGCACCTATCCCCTTGTCTTGATGAATAACAATTGTTTTCATGGAATAACAATTGTTATTTATTGTTTTCACCATCTTGCTTTATTGTTTTCACCATTGTAATCTTGTTTTCACCATCTTGAATGATTGTTTTCACCATGATCATGTAGTCTTCTATCAACTCTCCATCCAAGCTTGTGAGAACATAATCCTTAGACATGTCCTTATCATCCTCCCTTTCTTCAAGACAAGACGTCCTCGGCTTGTAATAATCTGAAATTGGAAGAAACAAAAAGAACAAAGTGTATGCACAATATATGTATCTATAATGGCACTCATTAGTCGTTAGTAAAACATAATATAGTGCACATGAATTAGGATCACGAAATTTGTATGAAAACAACACATAAAAGTCATAACTTTTCAATCCATAGCAATCATAATTGCATATATAAGTGAAGTTTATTTGAATAGCACATGCATCCAAGAAATATTGTGGGAAACCAAACATATGTGTAATATTATGCCCATATGTAAAAAATTGTAATCCATCCCGAGGTAACATATCATGTAATTCGGCCACATTATTATTGGTTATACATATGTAATGTACCATGAAAATTGTAGCCAAGTTATAATCACCAATCAAATAAACTTTGAAACTATTATCATATGTGCTAGAATCATCATAACCAAATTTATCCATAGCACATTGCACATCAATTGGTTCTTTTAACATGTCATAATATATAATATCTCTAGATGGTATCTTAGCAAGTACTTCTTTATGTGTAATAAGAACCACATTGTGAAATTTCGAATTCATTAAAATATTATATGGTTGTAAATTATCACATAATTCACTACTTGTTGTTACCAACCCGAAATCAATACCTTTATCAATACTAACCTCCTCATGTGTAGTAGGTATGAAATCATCAATCTCTTGTGAATTTGAAGGTTGTAGCTCCCTTTCTTCAAAAATAACCTTCATATCACAAGTAAGAGCTCTTGTATCCGTGGCATAATCCTCCAATATTTGTAATGATTGTGATGTTTCTTTGTGCTCCCTTTCTTCAATAGCAACCTGTACACAAGAAACAACACTAGGAAAAATTATGTCATTAGTTAAAAGGCTCTTTCCACTCGGCCTAGACTTGTCTTCCTCCATAGAGTTGGTGTTTCCACTCTCCTTCTCTTGAAGCATCTCAATTTTGTGTCTTGATTCATCTCAATTTTGTGTCTTGATTCATTCACAACCTGATATAGCCCACCTCCACACCTATAACACGAAATCACATAATACGGTGCCCTACCATCATACTGGTTCGTTATTTATTTTTCTCGCTAGGCGTCATATTCCGCCTTCATCCGTCGTCAAGGCGCCTTCTGCGTCGCACCCTGTTTGTCTTCGCACGTTCCTACTTCGCTTTGGCCTGTGCTAGCCACGTCAATATGTGTACAACACGGGCTAGGAATTACGAGATGTCGTGATTGTTCGGGCCTCTATCCTAACAAGTTCTGAACTCTGTAGATGACCGACCAGTTTGAATCTGGAGCGTGATCGACCCTCCCTTCCTCTCTACGATCAGCGATGCTACATCTACGGACGGGGATTACGGACCTAGCTTACGTAATTAGGTGAACGAGTCAGGAGGTGGGCCCAGCAGTGAAATTCAGGGGGCCACGTTTTGGTGGACAGACAAATCACGAGCCAGCACGTATGTCCGTAGGCGCAACCCGTACGAAATCTTTCCGTAGGTGTAGCATTTTCGCTCTACGATTAATAATAGAAAACCCCACGCGCCGACGGGAGCAAACATAATCCAAACTCCTACTGCTATTGCTCCATATATTGAGGTTCTAGGCGCTCGGCCAAGTCACGGTGGGATGAAGACGAAACGAATACGACTTCCTGCAGACCACGGCCAGCGTCGAGCCTCTGAATTTTGACGGATCAATGGGATGTGAATTCTGTTTCAAGAGGATGGCGGATGGTTACGAGCAACCGCGGATCGTTTAGCTGCAGGTGTCCAGGAAGAAGCACAACAAGCTGGAATTCCTCGCCCGTGGTGGGATCTGCAGCTTTTTTCCTCCGTCAACCAGTTCCTCTCCATTGTTCGTCTGCAAAGAACTCGGACTTCAGGCCCGGCAGCCGTTTGATTTTGCTGCGTCCCTACGTTCAAAACTTTCAGTTGGCTAATTACCGATGGATTGTTCTGAAAGCTAGAAAATCGGGCCTCCTATTCTTGAATACAGAGCAAGCTAGAGAACGGCCAAAAATACATAGACTTTTGCTACCACACAATTTCTTTAATAAGTAGTACACAGTTTGATTCCTCGGCACAATATTGCCGCACTCCATTAACGATCTTGGAGTTGTTTGGTTAGTTGAGGTAATTAATTATTCATGCCTGCTCTGCTGCTCATAACTCTTTAATTTTTTCGATTTTGGCTCCCATACGATGAGCAACATAATTTGTAGATCTTTTTTTATCCTAGCAAACAAAGGAAATAGCGATCCAACTCTCGGTCATGCTAATCAATTTTGTGGTCACATATAAATTAGTTAAGACGTTTCTTGCGCGTGAAGATGTTTTAATAATATCTCTGAGACAAGTTTTTGGGGCTCTGTACCAAAAAAATCTTACGGGGATTTTACCGTTGTTGCTTCTAGGTGCTAGATGTGTCTAATAGCGGGACGACTTTTACCTGAACACTACGGATTGGTCTTTGCACAATGTTTATGGTGTCCAATTGGGGGTATTAGAGCATTTTCACCGGCACCCATCAAATATGTGTCCGGCACCTCCCAATTGGTCCCCTTTGTAGGGTGACCGAACCCGTGTCCGCTTTTTTTATGGTCGTATTTCGCAGCAGCACCCTTCAAACAACACACTCTATAATTTCAGTGATAAACACAAACACCTCGTGGGTTCCGTGGTGAGTACCGGAGAGGCATCCACATGTCATGTCTCGGTCTGACTCCCTGGCCGAAAGTAGTGGTCTTAACAATGGGCAGAGCACACGTACCGGCCATGGTTACTCCACGCAGAAGAACGTGCATGCGTGTTCAGACTCCTTCTGCTCCCCGCTCCAAGCTGCTCGACCTTGCTGCCAGTCCGTTCGCTTCTGCTCGCTCGATCGTCATGGAGGACGACGCAACACAGAAGAGTCGCTTCGTCCGCGACGCGTGTGGAGGCGTTGCAGCGGCGCGTCGACCCGGTGCACTGCGAGCCCGAGGACCCCTACACAATCTTCCCCCTCTGACGCGACATTGGGCTCGGGCGCTGCACCACAGGCGAGGCGCTCGCCGGCCTCGTCTGGCGCACGTGCACTGCCGTGCTGAGGGCTTGCGTCAGAGCAGCAAATGAAGCTGTTGTTCTTCTCCGGCCTCGACGAGATGGTGGCGGTTGGTGATCTCCTGGCGGCACCGGTCTCGCACGCCATGGGGATGGTGCAGGAGGGGTGCCTCGTCTGCGCGAGCTGTGGCCCGGGCGGGCGCGGACGATCTCCATGGATGGGGCGAGCGAAATGGCCAGGGGACGGCGCGAGCCAGGCTGGAGCACAACAACTTGGCGAGACCGTGCTTGGCAACGACCGATGCGGCAGAGAAAGAGAAAAGGAAGCGAGAGGATGTGAGAGAGGAGAAGACTACCTATTTGACTGACTTGTGTGCCAACCACGCATGCAAATGTGACCGGACTGTGTCCGGCGCCCCCGCAAGGCTCCCCAATATTGGTGGGTGGGCTGGGGGGTCTGGACAATAATTTAGCGGGTGGACATGTTTGAGGTGTGCTGATGCGAGATATTTTTTGTGTCCGGACCCCCAATGGCCTTTGGGGGGCTGTTTGGAGGGTGCCGATGGAGATGCTCTTAGGTGTCTACTTTCGGGACACATGCATGTAGCAACACGAGACATGTAGAAGAAAGATATCTCCAATGCCTAGATGCAGAAGGTATATATCACTACTTTTCCCTAGAGGTGCCTACAATATATCAATATATACGTCCAATGCACGAGGCTACAAGTAATTCAAGGTCCACCGTATGCCACTTCAATTTCATGAAATGTGCAAAGAAAAATCCTTCCATGAGAGCAATTTCTTTTATAATCACCAAAATATTTATTTAGATATCTTACCATGTAGTTTAGCAAATCTAAGCATTAAGTGATTTTGTTATGAACTCAACAATTTTGACTATCCACATTATAAAGAAAGAATATTGAAATGTGGGTATATATGATTGAAAAGGTGATAACACCGGGGGTGAAACCCAACATAAGTATGCAACTAAAATAAGGTTAATACAAAAGATATGTAAGTGGGAGTATGAAGTATAATTACATTTTCTCGGATTCATGAGCACATTTGAATTTATTTTGAAACCGTTTCAACGCACGGGCAATTTTGCTATTTCACACAAACATTATGAGAGAGCGCCACTTTGTATAATTCACACGAATATCTGCAGTTAGATTTCTTGACAAAAAAAATCAAATCAATAGCTTATACCAAGTCAGATTATGCTTGTCACTGACATAACTAATGCTCACACACATGCTCTGAATCAATGTGGATAGTTAATGTTTTTTGAACAAGTGGATAGTTAATTTCTTGTGACATGATCCCGGCAAAAAATAATAATAATTCTGGGGATATTACCATGACCTCACATTAGGTAAGATTGCTCTCTATCTCTATCTCTATCTCTACTATATAATCGGGCCTATGAACGGTACGCATGGTACCTTGCTGTTATTTGGCACATAAATCAATGAATCAACCCGCGGTCTCCTTTTAACGGCCCCCTTTCCTCTCGTCATTCCCCGAATCCCGCATCGATGGAAGAAAGAGAGGAGAGTGGTGGCGCTAGCATGGTTTGCGGCCGCAATCCCTTCCTGTTGTCCTCCATTGTCCCCGTCAAAGTTACGTAGCGGAAACCATACCTCGTTAGAGGCCGGGGTTCGTGTTATATGGGGTAGGAAAAACCCCTACCGTGGTGTACAAGGGTTATGTATATGGAGCGGTATACTATACCGTATCCAACACGTACAGAAGAAGAACACCTCATATTACATGTTTAACACACCCCCTTAATCTAAACTTGAGCAAGGTTTAGATTACGCCTAAACTCATGAAGATTTCTAACAGGAAGAACTTTAGTAAACCCATCTGCAAATTGATCTTTGCTAGAGATAAACCTAATATCTAGCTTCTTTTCAGCCACACGTTCACGAACAAAATGAAAATCAATTTCAATGTGCTTTGTACGAGCATGAAACACTGGGTTAGCTGACAAGTATGTTGCACCAAGATTATCACACCAAAGACAAGGTTTTTCTTGCAACCTGACTCCAAGTTCATTCAGCAGTGCCTCAACCCATATGAACTCAGCTATGGCATTTGTCAATGCCTTGTATTCAGCTTCTGTGCTAAAACGTGACACCGTGGCTTGCTTTCTTGCACTCCAAGAGACAAGATTTGGTCCCACAAACACTGCAAAACCACCTGTAGACCGTTTATCATCAAGACAACCAGCCCAATCTGCATTAGAGAATGCACTCAACAATGTAGATGGAGATGGCTGAATTATTATACCAATCTTAATTGTTTCTTTGACATATGTCAAAATCCTTTTAACAGCTGCCCAATGAACTGTAGTAGGAGCATGCAAGTACTGACAAACTTTATTAACAGCAAATGACAAGTCAGGCCTTGTGAGAGTAAGATATTGCAATGCACCAACAATACTGCGGTATTTTGTGCTACCTTCAGGACCAAGAGGATCTCCTTCTACAAGAGACAAGGGCTCGGATGTAGAGAGAGGTGTAGGAGTGGGCTTACAATCATGCATGTTAACTCTGTCAACAAGTTCTGAAGCATATTTTTCCCGTGTCAAAAGTAACCCACCATCTTTCTTCTTTACCTCAATGCCTAAGAAGAAGTGAAGCTCTCCAAGGTCCTTAATGGCAAAATTCTTATTGAGATTTCTAAGAAGAGCTGCAATGGCTTGATCTTAAGAACTTGCGACAATAATGTCATCAACATATATTAGTATATACATAATAATATCTGGCTTTTGCAGAAGGAACAAAGATGTATCAGCTTTAGATGGTACAAAACCGAGATCAACCAACTTTGAGCTAACTCGAGAGTACCATGCCCGTGGAGCTTGTTTCAAACCATATAGAGACTTGTCAAGTTTGGAAATGTGATTAGGAGTATTAGGGTCCTCAAATCCTGGTGGTTGCTTCATATATACTGTAACACCCGGGGATTTTTCCCCAATTATCTTTGCTTGTTTTTTTCTTTTGTGCATCGTCATGGCATCATGCATCTTCATGCTTTAAAAATTGTAATCTAATTTAACAAACTAATTTAAAATTAATCAAGTCTTATTTTCTAAAATTCTCTGAAATTTATTTGATGCATAAATATAAACTTTCTAGGGCCCAAACAATTCCTCGAAAAAAAATGTTTTGGGGCTGCTAGGACGAACAGGCCAACCCAGCCCAGATAGCAAAGCGGCCCATCTATGCTCCTCCTTCCTCGTCCGTACAAAACGCACGCAGGAGGCGTGAAGACCTCCTGTCGCTTTCTCCCTCCACCAAGCAACCACCCCCTCCACCATGGTCCCCTCTCCCTTCCTTTATCTACCCCGTGGCTGGCCTCCCTCCTTTCCCCAAACCCTAGCTCTCCCTCCTTCCTTTTCCATCTCCGCCGCCACCCTCCTCTCTTCCTCCTCTGCTCGTTTCTTCCTCTGAATTTTCTTGTAAACCGAGACAGAGAGGCAGAGCCCCTCCATGGCCGGAGATGAGAGCTCCTAGAGCCGAGGCCGTGGTCGCTGAGAAGGTCATCCGACTATGGGAACGGAACCGCACCACCATCCTCCACCGTCAACGACCAGGAGCGGGACCCGGGAAGGGCCAGCAGCGCCGCGCCGTCCTCGTCAATATCGTCGTCCGTCCGTGAGGAGTACACTACAGGACGCCGTCTTCCTCTTCTTCGACTGATCAACGTCGCCGTGCTCCTGTCCAGCTGCTCCGCCGTCCGAACCTAGGTGAGCATCCCGTCCGCTTGGACCTCCTTCCCCTTTCTTTCCATATGCTCTGTGACCTCGCCGTCGAGCGAGCGTGTCGTCCATGGTTTCCGTCATGAACAAGCTCGAGCGGTTCACGCGCTGCGGCCCCTCTGCCTGTACCCTTCCCAATCATCACAGCACGCGCCTGTAACGCACCACACACACCCAACTGTCCCGTGCAGTCTCAACCTCGCGCACGCACGGCCGGAACGAGCAGCCGCTGCCGATCTTCGTCTCCGTCGCGTAGGAAATCTGAAGTCTGAACCTTTCATTGTCTGAAATTCAGTTACGCCTTGTTATGACCCTTATTCCGTCAGATCTGAATCACTACACGAACACCACAACAGCCCAGTGGCTTGGGACATCGTCCTCCACCAGGGAGACCCGAGTTCGATCCCCCTGACCGGCGGAATACCACCGCATTTTCCTTCTTTTACCACATGATGGGCCCCACCCGTCGGTGACCCTAGATGCCACGCTGCTCTCCACCCACGCCTCGTCAGCTGCCGTGTGGCATCGGGCCCGCCTGCCAGCGGCAGTGGCTGGGATCCTCTCCGGTGAGAAAAGTCCAGATCTGGATCTGGCACTTTTGCACCGAGCCCCCTGTACTTCCTCTGTTTTGCACCACAGCCCCTCCACGCACTGTCCAAATCACAACCAGGCCCTGGAAATTCTTCTGAACTTTTAAAAAACTGCAGTTTAGCCCCTAAAATTCAAACCCACATATCTTTTGAATTTCAAATCCAAATTTAATAAGTAAAATATGTATTCTACTCAAAATTTCCTGAATTTTCCAAATATGCAATTTCTTTAATGTTTTGACCAATTAAAATTTGTGCAATTTTCTGTACTTTATTTAATTCATTTAAAATTGCATAAATCATAACTAATTCAAATTTAATGTGTAAAATATGTTTTCCAACCAGAAAAATGCAAGGAATATGAATATGCCATCCATGCCTTTGTTTGCATCTTGCATTTTGCAACTTAGTAGTGTTATGCATGTTCATCTAATATTTAAATATGGAATGTGTTGGGGTAATTACTTTAAATAATGCCCTATTCCATTTAATCTTGTTTAGCTCACCTATTTATTATTCTCCATGTTAATCAACATTTAACATTGATGGTTAGATAAATAACTTGAACATTCTAAATTAATTGTTGGGACTCCGGTTCCACTTAAATTGGTTAAGTTGCATTCTCGCATGTCATGCATCCATATCTTGATCATGCTGGATCTTTTGCCGTAGAAGTAATTGCTGCATCCGTTGATTCTCTTAGTGCTTTGCTTCTTCGCGGATAGGACGTTGAGATGATGTGAGCACCGACAAGTTCTACGGATGTACCCCTACTTGCTGGATCTCAGGCAAGTATACTCACTTGCTACCTATGTTTCCTTTCCTCGCTTGTTACCGATTCTTTCTGTTGTCCTTATGCTAGCCTTATGGTTCGATGCTTGTGTCTCGATCCTATCATATGTTTACCTTGAATCCATGATATAGCCTTCCTTCCACTTCCTATTAACTGTTGTTTGTTTACCTTGTTGGCCCTCGTGTCGTAGTTGCATGCTTAGTGTTGTTTGCGCTCAAGTCCTGTTGTCCGTCTTATCACCTGTTTAGTTTGATAGTTGGGTTTCAACTTAATCAACAACATGTTAATGTTTTGGGTAATAATAATTTGATGATAAGGCACCGGCAGGAGGCCCGGCGTGGTTTTGAAGCCTACTAGTGTCGACCCTAATTAGGAAAAGGGTCTTGTCTACTGATCCATGATGAGCGCACTAACCGCATGTGGGAAGCGAGTATGGGCGCCCCCCTCAACTTGATTCGATTCGCATCTCGTCCAAATCACCACACTTAGTTCGGGCTTTCCATTTGATGCACGCATATGCAGGTACGAACCCTTGGCGCCAGGGTGGAACTTTTGTAGTCGGCATTTAGGGCGGCGTGGTCTTCCAGTGCTATGAGGGTCCCCCTTTTCTTCGTGGGGGCTCGATTAGCCGCGCACGCACAACATGTGGTGCTTTGGGCTTGATGCGAAGCAGAGTTGGGTTGTGTTGAGTACCTCGCTTGGTGGGTTGATCCCCCGTCTGGCGGGTTATTCTTACGTGTACGGCCAAATTGGTGCAGCCCTGCAGGGTTAAATCTTCTCGAGAAGCCGTGTTTTCCGCGGTTATGGTTGACTTGGTGAGAGTACTGGCTAACAAGTACTCAGAACAACTTACACCTAACTAATGATACTTGACTAGTAATAGTCTTATTGACACAATAATTTGATCCATCCTTAATCCAGCAGTGTGAGTATCCTTGGGTTGCTTCCTTAGTAGGGGGTAACATTGGATGGGTTTGTTTGGTGAGTAGTTGTAGTTGGTTTCGATACGCTATCTTACCCTCCTCTTTTAGCCGGATGTTGTAGTGGGTCTCTATAGTTGGTTAGTGCAGCCCGCTGCCGCTTATTTGCAATAATCCCCTCCTTTCCGTTGATCCCAAAGTATTTGTATCTTGTGATGACTGGCTACGCCAGTATCTTGTGAGTATGGTCTATCCACTTGCCAGTACTTAACGGTACTGACCCACGAATCTTTTTCGTGGCTGCATATTCAACATTGCAGTCAACAGGTTTGAAGTCTGACGACGTTAGCTTGGGAATCCCTCCGGCTTGGCCTGGGCAGGGATTGGACGCTCTCGGTTATCTTCAGGACTCTTAGTCCAAGTTGTATCTTGTCCGTAGCCGGACGCTATGTTGTTTCTTCCGCTGTTATTTGGATCTTTGTATTGTTTCAGTTGTATTCTTGACTCGTTTGAGTCGTCTTGTATATATCTCTTCTGTTGTTGTTGCGGAATATTCGTGAACTGTTGTAATGTTATCATAAATGGCAACCTGAAATCGGTTATTATGCAAATTTGGATGGAAATGCCGAAATCTGCATAGTGCCCGATCCCGGGGCGTCACATATACTTCTTCTTCAAGAACACCACGCAAGAAAGCATTTTTAACATCCAGTTGACGAAGTTTCCAACCTTTAGATACTGATATGGATAACATCGTTCTAATAGTAGCATCTTTGACAACTGGACTAAAGGTATCCTCATAATCAATGCCATACCTTTGCTTGAAACCTTTTGCAACCAACCGAGCTTTGTATCTGTCAATTGTTCCATCTACATGTTCCTTGACACAAAAAACCCATTTACAGTCAATTAGATTTTTGCTAGCACTAGGTGAAACAAGATGCCAAGTATTATTTTTGATTAGAGCTTCATATTCTTCTTCCATTGCTTGTTTCCAGTTCGGATCCCCAAGAGCATCCTCTAAAGACCGAGGTTCATCTGAGGTTATCTTTGCAAGCATGCCCTGCCGTCTGCAATAGATATTTGGTTGCTTGCCATATTTAATAGTACCATCCTCATAATTTTTGGGTTTTGTTATACCTTTCTTAAGCCGTGTAGAAACTCCAGGCACAGGATCTACAGCAGACGCACGAGGCGCAGAGGATCCTGAAACTGCCGGATTCTCCCCTGGATCCAAGGCAGCAGTGTGGGTAGGGCAATCAACCTCGGTTGCCTCGGTTTCCGTCGCTGTCGGTGACGTGGAAGAAGGAGACTGAAGGGCGGTGTCGCTGTCGGGCTGCATGTGTGTGGCAGTCATGACTGCATGCGGGGAAGAGACATGCGCGGGGGACGAGGTGGATGTCGGGGAAGATACCTCCGTGTCTGTCCCCGCGCTGGATCCTGTCGGCGACGCGGCCGCGCCTGACGGGTGCACAGCGACAAAAGCAGACACACGCGGCAAAGAATCTCCCTCGGGATCGGAGATCTTAGGATCCGAGGCAGATCCTCCATCAACATCGGATCGGATGCTGCTTTCGGCATTTAGCTCCGAATTTTCATCCCCTTCTCCTGAACTCATTTCTTTATAGTTTTCACTCGAATTTGCACCATTTTCTTCATCTTCGGAAGCACTGTCATCCACATCTGTTGGCTCCTCATTTTCCTGAACATCGTTAGTAACAACAGGCACAATTGGTGCATGCATGTGATTATCATGTTGAACATCCCCACTAGTAGATGCATGTGACAGTTGTGCAGGAAGAAGAAGAATTTCATCTCTAAGTCGTTTACCAGCATTGGGGTGTAGTTCAGAGAAACGAAAGACATTCTCATCAAAGACTACATCACGAGAAATATAAACACGCCCCGTGGAGACATCTAGGCATTTTACACCCTTATGACGAGGACTATAGCCAAGAAAAACACACCGCGTGGAACGAAAAGCAAGTTTTCTTTTGTTATAGGGGCGAAGGTTAGGCCAACAAGCACAACCAAAAATGCGCAAGGAATCATAATTGGGTTTTGTGTTGAGAAGACGTTCAGTGCGGGTTTCAAAATCAATGACCTTACTAGGAAGTAGATTGATTAGAAAAGTGTCTGTGAGGAATGCTTCATCCCAAAACTTAAGAGGCATGGAAGCATGAGCAAGTAAGGCCAATCCCACTTCAACAATGTGACGGTGTTTTCTTTCAGCGGATCCATTCTGTTGATGTGCATGAGGACATGAGACATGATGAGTAATGCCAATTTTCTGAAAGAAACTATTTAGCTTTTCATACTCACCACCCCAATCTGTTTGCATAGT
Source organism: Alopecurus myosuroides (assembly GCA_028641055.1). Lineage (NCBI taxonomy): Eukaryota > Viridiplantae > Streptophyta > Magnoliopsida > Poales > Poaceae > Alopecurus > Alopecurus myosuroides. The sequence goes on along the minus strand of CM054057.1, from coordinate 474,016,546 downwards.
GATGATCTTCCTATCAAATTTGCGTTCAACAAGGGCTTGAAAGTTGAGAAAAACTTGATAAACATCAGCACGACTCTTAAGAAAATAAATCCTTGTGAACTTACTAAAATCATCGATGAAACTTACATAGTATAAGTGTTTCCCCACAGACACAGGAGCAGGACCCCATACATCAGAAAAAACCCGTTCCGATGGAACAATAGAGACACTAGATGATAGGATATGGCAACTGATGACTTTTAGCTAACTGACAGGAATCACAAATGTAAGGATTTATTTCTGGCTTGAATGAAAGCTAGTTTTTCCTAAGAATTTGCTGCACCACGAACGAAGACGGATGTCCTAAGCGACGATGCCAAGTGGAAGAAGATGGCTTTATTGTGACGAGGGATTGTTTGGAGGGCTCTGACCATGAGGGAACTAGAGGGTAGAGACCACCATGACACGACCCCTCAAACAGAATGCTTTGCGTGGCCCGATCCTTAATAAAAAAAAAGTGTGGATGAAACTCAATGAACACATCATTATCAAGAGTAACCTTATGGACATAAAGAAGATTTTTAGATGAATTGGGCACATGTAAGACATTATTGAGATGCAATATACTATGGGGAGTCTGCAACATAGAATAACCAACATGACTTATTGACATACCGTTTCCATCGGCTGTGTGGACTCGATCATTGCCCTTGTACTTGTCCTGAGTAGTGAGTTTGTTTAGCTGCCCTGTGATATGATCTGTAGCACCAGTGTCATTGTACCAGACCGGGTCAACACTATATGATGCAACATTGGCACTTCTCTTTGTCTCTCGGCCACCATCATCATCAGAGTCATATTTGCGGCCATCCTTGTGGGCACGATCATCTTTGCGTCTCCACCAGCAATCCGAGGCAGAGTGCCCGTGGATTTTACATATCTGGCATGTCACATCGACATACGGGGTGGTTATGCGTCCATGTCCGCGACGACGTCCATCATCACGTCCACGACGCTCATCATCATCATAGCGGCGTCCACCATCGTTACGACAGCGATCACCTTCCCGGCGTCTATTATCATCCCTGCGCCCCCACTCACGGTGGCCATCCTCCTGTCGGCGCCTGGCGTCGTGATAGTCACCATGTCCGAGGTGATCACGATCACCGTGGTCACAGCTCTCTGGAGAGCGACCATAGTTGGAGTAGCTCCTCGAGCGGTATTCTCTCCCATCATCATGTCTAGCATCACGTCCACGGTCACTTTGATTGTATCCTCCACGCTGACTGCGGTAGAGGGCATTGGCTGATGAGACAAAACCGTGTCCTCCATTGCCGGTCTCGGCGAGCATCTCCTGCCTCATGTCATGAGCACTAATCTGAGCATAAAGATCATCCAGGGACACCACATTGTCGCCATTAACATCCGCATCAACCGAGTTGTACGAAGCATCCAATCCGTTGGTGATGTACCCCACCATCTCGTATTCCACAACTGGCTTCCCCATGGCAGCAAGCTCGGATGCAAATGTCTTCATCTTGGCAAAATATTCGGCTGCGAAGAGACCGTTTTTCTTAGTGCCATTGAGAGCTGCACGTAGTTGATTGACCTTTGTGCGGGAGGCAGTGCTGAACATGCTTGTGATCACAGCCCAAACTGCCGCTGCGGTGTCGAGGCCAACTATGTGAGGAAGGATCTCAGGTGACAGAGTATTGAGTAACCGGCTTAGGACCGCCTGATCCCTTCTCAGCCATGTGGTATACGCGGGATTTGGACTTCGGGTTTTGCCCTTCTCTGCATCTTCTACCTCAAGGAATTTTGCCGGTGCAGCTTCGGTACCATCAAGGATCTCAAGGACCTTGTGCACCACGGAGAGCATGCATGACCAAAGTTTTCCAAAACACAAAGTTTGACCTCGTGAGCTTCTCAGATGGAGGGTTTCCCAAGGTGGTGACCAACGGTGTTGAAGATCCTGAGGACGCCATGAGCGCTTGAGGAGGTTTTTCTGATCTTTCGATCGTGGGTTTTTGTGTAGGTTTTTAGGTCTTCCGATCAAAGGATCGTGGGTTTTTGGCTTGGGTTTTCCGATCAGGGATCGTAGTAGGCTTGTGGTGTGTAGCTTCCGATCAAGAAGGATGATCGTGGGTTTGATTTTTCTGGATGTAGGTTTCCGATCGGCGGCGACATCGACTAGGTCATGGGAGCACGAGGCTCTGATACCATGTCAAAGTTACGTAGCGGAAACCGTACCTCATTAGAGGCCGGGGTTCGTGTTATATGGGGTAGGAAAAACCCCTACCGTGGTGTACAAGGGTTACGTATATAGAGCGGTATATTATACCGTATGACGAAGATATGGATTCTGGACCCTGCGGGTAAGGACACCCCGTCTCAGGCCCAAGGTTAAGGCCCAAGAAGAGGAGCCCTTGGAGTATTCTAGAAGGCCCACGTGAAGCCCACCCGCAAGACTTGCGGGTCAAGACAAGAACTCCTATACGTAATCTACTAGGACTCATGTAACCCCCTCCTAGCTGCATATATAAAGCAAGGAGGGAGGAGAGAAAAGGACCAAGTATTACCGCACGACCAAAAAAGCCTCGGAACTCGAGATCTACTCTCGATTCGAGCAACCTGTAACCGATCTAATCATCCAATACAGATCAGCAGAAGGCAGGAGTAAGGGTTTTACCTCTACGAGGGCCCCGAACCTGGGTAAATCTTTCTCCTTGTTAGCCGTCGAGGTCACCAGCGCGTACATCGTTCCTCTACTCGAAACCCTACCGGCTCATCCGGGGGATTTGTTGATACGACTCTTCGACAATTGGCGCCGTCTGTGGGAACGACACGCGCTGGATCTACGGTCTCGCCGGCCTCATCTACATCAAGTTTTGGGTCCTCGACCCCATGGATTCGATCTACTTTCGGCTCCTTCAACTTCATCGAGCACTCGCCGGTCTCACACGCGGCCTTCATCGTCTACAACTCTACATCGACATCGTTGTTCACGCGCAGGCTGCAGGACAGCAGCAACGTACATATTGCGGACGTCAATCATCTGGAAAAATCCTTCGGTGGAAAGATGCGAAATCAAATTATCTACGGTCTCCAAAAAGAATCAGCGTATTCCGACGGTTAGATCTCCGTGGATGACCCGAACACCGAAGCCTGTCAAAATCTGACGGAACTCCGCGCGACTTCGGGAAAACAATTCTCCCAGTCGACTCGGAAATCAATTCGACAATCACACCGTTGAACAGCTGTGGAATACAATCTCGCACCACTCCGTCTTTTTTGAGCCAATTCCAACGGTTAGATCTCCGTCAGCGGCTCTCGCATTGCGACACGTTTTGGATCTCTGCGAGTCCGCGAATTCAAGTCGCAGATCCGTTTTCGTCAATCTGCGAGTCGACACAAAGGTCAATCAACAAAACATGGCGACTCGCCATAATAGTGCCCGGGGGCTCGACGTCAACATTGCCCTCCGTGTACACGCAACAAACATCACGACTCCGCCGCGTCGACCCGGTCCTCTGCGTCGAGTCCTTCGGTCGAAAATCGCGACTCCGCCGCGTCGACTCGGTCAGCCGCGTCGAGTCCTTCGGACGAACATCGCGACTCCGCCGCGTCGACTCGGTCCGCCGCGTCGAATCCTTCGGACGCACATCGCGACTCCGCCGTGTCGACTTGGTCTGCCGCGTCGAGTCCTTCGGGTAAACATCGCGACTCCGCCGCGTCGACTCGGTCCGTCGCGTCGAGTCTTTCGGACAAACATCCCGACTCCGCCGTGTCGACTTGGTCTTCCGCGTCGAGTCCTTCGGACGAACATCGCGACTCCGCCGCGTCGACTCGGTCCGCCGCGTCGAGTCCTTCGGACAAACATCGCGACTCCGCCGCGTCGACTCGGTCCGCCGCGTCGAGTCCTTCCGACGAACATCGCGACTCCGCCGCGTCGACTCGGTCCACCGTGTCGAGTCCTTCGGACAAACATCGCGACTCCGCCGCGTCGACTCGGTCCGCCGCGTTGAGTCCTTCCGATGAACATCGCGACTCCGCCGCGTCGACTCGGTCCGCCGCGTCGAGTCCTTCGAGTAAACATCGCGACTCCGCCGCGTCGACTCGGTCCGCCGCGTCGAGTCCTTCCGATGAACATCGCGACTCCGCCGCGTCGGCTCGGTCCGCCGCGTCGGGTCCTTCCGAGAAACATCGCGACTCCGCCGCACAACTCCGCTACATCGAATTCTCTCGACTAAACTTCTCGGGGCTGTCCTTCGCCGCAGCCACACTCGTTGCTCGGGGGCTACGCTGCAAAGTAGACGCACTCGAGAATTTGCCGCAGCCGCACTCAACACTCGGGGGCTGAGGCGCGAAACAGCCGCACTCGACACACGAGTCCGGTTCATCGATTCCGGCAATATCACTCAGCACCGCCTCGCCGACCACGACAGTGTCATACAAAGATAAGAACCACAACGTCGGCTGCAACTTCAACAGTCGACACATATCCTCCACTCGAAGTCGATAATCGACACAATCCTCCGCTCGGAGTCGACACATATCCTTCGCTCGGAGTCGACGCATATCCTACTCCGGGAGTCGACGCATGTCCTCCTCCGCGAGCCAACAGAAGACAAGCACACAGGATTAGCTTCAGAACAACTTGAGCCTATGCCCGACTCTGCGAGTCGAACATAGCCTCGGGGGCTACTCCCATCGGGAGCACTGCCGTGCACCCGATAGATTGAAGAAGCGACGTTATAAGATCTTTGAGTCTATGCCCGATTACAAATAATCGCACATAGACTCGGGGGCTACTCCCATCGGGAGCGCTGACCGCGCACCCAATGAGCGCTGGTCGCGCAACCGACGAGCGCTACACGCTCACTCGACGTACTCCCATCGGGAGCATCTAACACGCTGGCCGCGTATCTGAGGAGCTCTGTCAGATTTCTTTGCCCATGTCCTTATTGTGGTCGTACAAACCGCATATTAACTCGGATGAAGAAAAGCAGAACATCAAACTTGCCCGTCTCGACGAGACGCATATGACAACGCGGGCCAATTCGCGAAATCAGAACATCTTGAAGACTTTTCGGGTCCATCTTCTTGTGTGCACCTACACGACTTCTACGTCGTCGTGCGACTCCGCCACGACCGCGTCGACGTCATCCGCCTCGTCGACTCCGTCCGCCGTGTCGAGTACACCTCCACCGCGTCGACTTCGTCCGCCGTGTCGAGTACATCTCCACCGCGTTGACTCCATCCGCCGTGTTGAGTACAGCTCCACCGCGTCGATTCTATCCGCCGTGTCGAGTACATCTCCACGCGCCAACTACACGACATCTACGTCGTCGTGCGACTCCGCCACGACCGCGTCGACGTCATCCGCCTCGTCGACTCCGTCCGCCGTGTCGAGTACACCTCCACCGCGTCGACTTCGTCCTGACGTGTTGAGTGCAGCTCCACCGCGTCGACTCTAGCCGCTGTGTCGAGTACAGCTCCACCGCGTCGACTCTATCCGCCGTGTCGAGTACATCTCCACGCGCCAACTACACGACATCTACGTCGTCGTGCGACTCCGCCACGACCGCGTCGACGTCATCCGCCTCGTCGACTCCGTCCGCCGTGTCGAGTACACCTCCACCGCGTCGACTTCGTCCTGACGTGTTGAGTGCAGCTCCACCGCGTCGACTCTAGCCGCCGTGTCGAGTACAGCTCCACCGCGTCGATTCTATCCGCCGTGTCGAGTACATCTCCACGCGCCAACTACACGACTTCCACGTCGTCGTGCGACTCCGCCACGTCCGCGTCATCTACATGACTTCCTCGTCGACTTCGTCCGCCGTGTCGAGTACATCTCCACCGTGTCGACTCCATCCGCCGTGTTGAGTGCAGCTCCACCGCGTCGACTCTAGCCGCCGTGTCGAGTACAGCTCCACCGCGTCGATTCTATCCGCCGTGTCGAGTACATCTCCACGCGCCAACTACACGACTTCCACGTCGTCGTGCGACTCCGCCACGTCCGCGTCATCTACATGACTTCCTCGTCGGCTCCGTCCTCCGTGTCGAGTACACCTTAACTGCGTCGACTCCGTCCGCCGTGTCGATTACATCGCCACCGCGTCGACTCCCTCCGCCGTGTTGAGTACACCTCCACCGCGTCGACTCTGTCCGTCGTGTCGAGTACAGCTCCACCACGTCGATTCTATCCGCCGTGTCGAGTACATCTCCACGCGCCAACTACACGACATCTACGTCGTCGTGCGACTCCGCCACGACCGCGTCGACGTCATCCGCCTCGTCGACTCCGTCCGCCGTGTCGAGTACACCTCCACCGCGTCGACTTCGTCCTGACGTGTTGAGTGCAGCTCCACCGCGTCGACTCTAGCCGCCGTGTCGAGTACAGCTCCACCGCGTCGATTCTATCCGCCGTGTCGAGTACATCTCCACGCGCCAACTACACGACTTCCACGTCGTCGTGCGACTCCGCCACGTCCGCGTCATCTACATGACTTCCTCGTCGACTTCGTCCGCCGTGTCGAGTACATCTCCACCGTGTCGACTCCATCCGCCGTGTTGAGTGCAGCTCCACCGCGTCGACTCTAGCCGCCGTGTCGAGTACAGCTCCACCGCGTCGATTCTATCCGCCGTGTCGAGTACATCTCCACGCGCCAACTACACGACTTCCACGTCGTCGTGCGACTCCGCCACGTCCGCGTCATCTACATGACTTCCTCGTCGGCTCCGTCCTCCGTGTCGAGTACACCTTAACTGCGTCGACTCCGTCCGCCGTGTCGATTACATCGCCACCGCGTCGACTCCCTCCGCCGTGTTGAGTACACCTCCACCGCGTCGACTCTGTCCGTCGTGTCGAGTACAGCTCCACCACGTCGATTCTATCCGCCGTGTCGAGTACATCTCCACGCGCCAACTACACGACTTCCACGTCGTCGTGCGACTCCGCCACGTCCGCGTCATCTACATGACTTCCTCGTCGGCTCCGTCCTCCGTGTCGAGTACACCTCAACTGCGTCAACTCCGTCCGCCGTGTCGATTACATCGCCACCGCGTCGACTCCCTCCGCCGTGTTGAGTACACCTCCACCGCGTCGACTCTGTCCGTCGTGTCGAGTACATCTCCACCGCGTCGACTCTATCCGCTGTGTCGAGTACATCTCCACCGCATAATTACGTCATTGCACACCTCATAACACGAAATCTCTTTCGTAGGGGCATATCAAGACGCGAAATTTCTTTCGCATAGTCACCCTGACACGAAATCTCTTTCGTATGGGCATAATCAAAGACGCGGAATCTCTTTCGCATAAACACTCTAACACGGAATCTCTTTCGTATGAGCATATAAAAACGCGAAATCTCTTTCGCATAAGCACCCTAACACGAAATCTCTTTCGTATGGGCATAATCAAAGACGCGGAATCTCTTTCGCATAAACACTCTAACACGAAATCTCTTTCGTATGAGCATATAAAAACGCGAAATCTCTTTCGCATAAGCACCCTAACACGAAATCTCTTTCGTATGGGCATAATCAAGACACGAAATCTCTTTCGCATAAGCTCCCTAACACGAAATTTCTTTCGTATGGGCATATAAAAACGCGAAATCTCTTTCGCATAAGCACCCTAACACGAAATCTCTTTCGTATGGGCATAATCAAAGACGCGGAATCTCTTTCGCATAAACACTCTAACACGAAATCTCTTTCGTATGAGCATATAAAAACGCGAAATCTCTTTCGCATAAGCACCCTAACACGAAATCTCTTTCGTATGGGCATAATCAAGACACGAAATCTCTTTCGCATAAGCTCCCTAACACGAAATTTCTTTCGTATGGGCATATCAAGACGCGAAATATCTTTCGCATAAGGTCCCTAACACGAAATTTCTTTCGTATGGGCACATCATGACGTGAAATCTCTTTCACAGGAAAAAATACCCTACACACGAAAACTCTTTCGTATGGGCACATCATGACGTGAAATCTCTTTCACAGGAAAAAATACCCTACACACGAAAACTCTTTCGTATGGGCACAACATCCCAAACATGAAAACTCTTTCATATGGGTATAAAACTCCTAACACGAAAACTCTTTCGTATGGATAAAACTACTCGAGTAGGCAGAACCTGCTATTCATTCACATGATATTTGCACATCATAAACCTGGATTGTTCAGCCGACTAGGTACATCCGGACGCCGTATTCTTTCGAGTACGAAGGTAAGACCCAAGGATCTCTCTTTTGGGCCTGGAATCGCACTCAAGCTGCGTCCTCCGGTAAATTTCCGTGTCAACAACACGAAGAAAAATCCTAGCGGACGCGCCGGGTAGCCCCTTTAGGTTAAGTTTGACTCGGTAAGACCTCCACGGCCCAGTCGCAACGATCACCTCGCCGGATTCGAGTCGGAGGTCTCGAATTTGTGTAGGCCAGAACCGTTTTTGCCCTAGATGCAATTAATTGGCCCTGATCTTTCGGGAGAGCCAAGCGACTGAGCCACATCCTTCTGCAAAAACAGCCAACACAAGGCACATTTAACACTCGATGCTCGAGTACAAAAGCGCTTCGCGCACAGGGTATACACCCTCAAAAACAGCCGATGTAATGACCAATCGAAGAAATCAAGAACGGACTTTGAGTGCTTACCCGACTATTCTCAGTCGAATAAACACTCGGGGGCTACTGACGAAGATATGGATTCTGGACCCTGCGGGTAAGGACACCCCGTCTCAGGCCCAAGGTTAAGGCCCAAGAAGAGGAGCCCTTGGAGTATTCTAGAAGGCCCACGTGAAGCCCACCCGCAAGACTTGCGGGTCAAGACAAGAACTCCTATACGTAATCTACTAGGACTCATGTAACCCCCTCCTAGCTGCATATATAAAGCAAGGAGGGAGGAGAGAAAAGGACCAAGTATTACCGCACGACCAAAAAAGCCTCGGAACTCGAGATCTACTCTCGATTCGAGCAACCTGTAACCGATCTAATCATCCAATACAGATCAGCAGAAGGCAGGAGTAAGGGTTTTACCTCTACGAGGGCCCCGAACCTGGGTAAATCTTTCTCCTTGTTAGCCGTCGAGGTCACCAGCGCGTACATCGTTCCTCTACTCGAAACCCTACCGGCTCATCCGGGGGATTTGTTGATACGACTCTTCGACACCGTATCCAACACGTACAGAAGAAGAACACCTCATATTACATGTTTAACATTCCCTACTGCCGCGTCGATTGGTTGGCCTCTCGCCATGGCGCTGGTATCCCGCCGGAAACCGATGTTCCCCACTCGATCTCACCAAGCGTAGTGACTAGATCTCGCGACGATGACCTCCACATGATGTCATCCGAGCGCCGCTCCGGCTTGCTGCCCTCGCGCCTCCACTGCCGGCCACGTTCGTGACGACAACATTGATGGGATATGCTCCAAGCGTCGTGTCGGCTGGCCACATCGATGATCTCGTGCCCCACATCCATTGACTCCCTCTTCACAGAGCTTCATCCCAGTGGAGCCCGAGCTGGAGATTTTCTCTCCCTCCTGGACCTGGCATGCTCCACAGCAATGCCGTGGAGACGGATGGTGCATTTCTTGGCTCCAGGCAGCATACCCGCTTGATCTGTACGTATGTATGTATCTCTTTCGTTATGTAGCTATAGCACTTGAAAAATGAGTTTTCAAAGGAAAATCTTTGTGCGAGTGTGAAGACATAAACAAACAAAAATTCCTAATCTTGTCTCTGAGATTATCTTATGGTTTATGAGATGATCACACATGGACTTGGTTAAAAGTCTAGCAAAATATAGAAGTTTATTGTTAGGGTAACAATAATACTGAACCGACCCAAATATATGTTGTTGCTAAAAGAGACTAACCAATTGTAATGTATTTTTGCAAAATACATATGAATTTTTCATTGATTATAATTCCTATATTGTGAGAATATCTAGTGACCGCACGATCAAAAGTCATACTTTGGATATCATCAACCGTCTTGCCGTAACCAGCGTCATAACGGTGATATATGGTATGATCTAGAAAGTGTAATAGAACTGAGATCGTTAAAGACTAATACTTAACTCCTCTAGGAGATGGAGAGATACACATTCTGGCCCCCCTCAGTATCACTGATTTCATATCGTCTGGCCAGACACAGTGTGATTTATCACAAGAACATCGGGTATATAGATGAGAAAAGAGGACGATATCGGTAATGAGTTTTATGTGTTAGGATCAAAGAGTTTGATCATACCAGATCACATAGTCCCAACTCTTGATACCGCTGGTATTGTGAAGTTAAGGGAATAAGTGCAATTATTAACTTATAAGGTTCCCTCGTTCTTCGTGAACACATAGAAGCCATCATGGGTGTCCACCTTCCCGCTGTTGGTTATTGTTCGGTAAGTTCCTGAACATGTCTGTATGTTATCGAACCTTTACGGGTCACACGCTTAAGCCATGTCAACCTTTAATTGATATAATTAATATATTTTTATTGGTTTATGAATGTTCGATGTCGTTACAATGTCATAGAAACAAGTCCGGTGTCAATCCGAGTGGTTCTAGGGAAGTTGATATTAGAGAGAAATTATGTCGGTGTTATGCATAATTTGTATGAGATGTAACGGAGGACATGAGATTTCTGGGGATGTTAGAAATATGATTCTAACATCAGTAGATAATATTGATGATTTTATCTATTGGGGTTATGTGGTTCCGTAGGAGTTTCGAGGACTTTCCATATAAGGGGGAGTATCGGGGGGGGGGGGGCAGATTTCCCCCTCATGGCCACACCCTAATTTTAGGGGATGCTAGGTGGGACCTAGTGGCTCCAAATTTTGGTGCTCATCGTCCCAGTATTTTTTCCGGATTTATCGGAGAGAAAAAGAGAAAAGAAAAAAGAGAAAAAGAAAAAGGGAAGGAGACAGAGGTGGAGTTGGACTCCACCACCCACTCTGATTTTAGCTAGGGAGGGAGTTGTAGCCACCTTGATGGTGCGGCCACCTCCTTCTAGCTCAACTAGGACTCCTACCCTCTCTCTTTGTCAAGTCTCTCCTCCCTTCCACTATATAATGCACCCCAAGGCTCAGGGCGAAACACACAATTGGATCTCAATCCCCCCTCTCTCTCTAGTAGAATTAGAGGGTATAAATAGAGCTTCTAATTAGAGCCCCTCTAATTGAATTCGAGCCTCTTATATATGGGTTTAGAGTTCTACTCTCCAGATTAGAACTAGCTCTAATTAGATCTTCTCTCATTTGCTGAGATCTTTCAGATTCATAATAGCTCTAATCAAAGTTGATTAGATCTACCAATTAGCAACGCCGGGAAGGCTATCTCTCTTCATCGGTGCCGAGTCGTGGACGGAGGAGCGCTGACGGATTGAGACGAGCGTAAGCGTGCAAACCATAAGAGGGATTACATGCGTGATTCTTGATGAGGGAAGACTTAGCGACATCCTTGCAACTAGGCCTAGTTGTGAGGATCTATGATTGTTCAGATATCTTATACTACTACATCGAATCTGCTGCCCAACGAGTCGTGTCGCTGATCCTCGCATGTATGGGCATGCCTCGTTATCTGCATAGTGATCTTGGAGGATTATGTAGGGAAAAAGTTTTAAATTCTTCATCGTAGACCATCAAGAATTGCCTTGGGGGAAGGGATTCCAACTCCCAATCCGCACCCAAGGAGTTGACCATACCCCTCCTCCTAGGATAAATCAGATGTGAATCCAAGTTGGAGTCCAACTCCCCTCCCTTTTCCCCTTTTTACTTTTCCTACCTTTTCATTTGGTGTTTTTATTTTGTCTCTCGAACCAAATAAGGAAGAAACCAGGGGGGGAGTGGTGCACCTTGTGTGGAGCCCTAGGTCCCACGTGACAGCCCCCCAAAATTGGGTGCGGCCATGGGGGCAATTATCCCCCCTCCGGCACTTCCCCCTTCTCGGTTTTTGCCCGAAACTCTTCCGGAACCCTATGAACCAATAGCTAAAATCATAGAACTTATGTACTGATGTTAAAAAATATTTCTAACATCCCGGGACATTTCATGTCCTCCGTTTTCTCTCCTATAAAATCATGCCTTCTCCCGACATTATTTCTCTCATAGCAACTTCCCCAAAACACCTCTGATTGACACCGGACATAATTATGTGATATCGTATCGACATCCAACATTCATAAAGCCATTAGAAACATATTTATTATTTCAATTAAATGTTGGCACAACTTAAGTGTGTGACCTGTAAAGTCTCGATAACACATAGACATTTTTCGAAACTTACCGAACAATAATCAATAGCGGGGTCGTGGATACCCATGATGGCTCCTATGTGTCCACGAAGAACGACGGAACCTTCAATTTACACATTGCACCTATTCCCTTAACTTCATGATACCAATGTTATTACGCGGTGAGACAATGCGCCCTAGTCTGATCAAACAATTTGATCATAACACATATACAACTCATATCGATACCGTTCTCTTTTCTCATCCATATACCCGATGTCCTTGTTTAAATCACATTGTTTTTGGCCAAACGATTGGTTGATATCGGTAGTACTAAGAGTTCCTAGAGTATTGTATGGAGGAGTTAAGTACTAATCTTTAACGATCTCAGTTCTATTACACGCTCTAGGTTATACCCAAATGTCAACATTATAATCCCCTGTTACGGTGGACGGTTGAAGACATCCAAAGCATAACCATCAATTGTGTGGTCACTAGATATTCTCATAGTATAGGAATTTTATTCAATGACAATTCCATATGTACTTTGATAAATACGTTACAATTGTTAGTCTCTCAGCAATATCATGTACTTGGGTCAGTTCAGTACTATTATTACCTTCACAATAAACTCTTATGTTTTCTAGACTTCATCAAAGTTCATGATCAGGAAAACATGATCATCTCAGAAACCATAAAATAATCTTAGAGAAAAGATTAGGAACTCTTTTTTTTATGTCTTTACGCCCGCACAAAGATTTTCCTTCGAAACCTCACTTTTCAAGTACTATATCGGTTATAGCATGATAACATAAACTTAATTATGAACTTGGAGATATAATAATAACTAAATATTATTGTCCCTAGGGCATATCTCCAACAATAATAAACTTTGTTAGTATGCCAGGGAAGTTGAAACCATTGGTCAATAAAGATTAACCCGTAGCAAAGCACTGGAAATTTGCTAGTAATTGTATAGTGCTAAATAGACCTCTTAATCTACACAAAAATAATAAAAAAATTGTTCAATAAAACAAATTGCTAAATGGGCAAAAGGTATAACATTGCTAATGCCTGCTACAATTGAACTTCCAATTTTAGCTAACCGTGCATGGCAACTGCACAACCACTACATGGCATGGTTTGGTCTGCGCTTTTTATAGCTCATAAGATAGCTTTGGACTGCACAATTTTAGACTTCACACCATGATTGTAATAACCCCATAGAATCTATTTATATAAAGCGTAAATTGTGTTAGGAAAAGCGAGTTTTTTTTCTTCCAAAATTTACTTCAATCTTTGAACGAGCATGAAGAGATTAATGAGAATTCATTCTCTTTTGAGTTCTTCTGATGGACATGTGCACGGAGAAAGATTTTTGGTCTTCCCTTCAAACAAATGAAAAAAGTGGAGTAGAGATTACATGCTATCACATAGTTTTGTGCATATCAATTTGACACTACAACATCATATATGATATGAACATATGGAAACATAATAATAAGTTGCAATATTCAATAAAACACATACTGCTTCTATTATCTCATATTGAGGAATTTTTTACAATGAAGTATAACTAAGTAAAAACCCACCTATCCTAATAGTATAAGTCTCACATCTTTTCTCTTGAACACACATGTTGCTTCATATGCTCTTTTTTTCATCTCCTTGATGTTGCACTATGAATCATGTTAGTTGAAAGACAATGAACAATTTAATGAGACAAGATGATATAGTGCATGAAAGCACAAGTTACATATCAATGAGCACACTAAACACGTATCAAGTATAGGGATATATAGCATAAGAAACTTGAGCATCGTAGATCTTTTTTTCACTCAAAATTGTTAATGTATAATCAAAATACTCTATCCTTTTCCATACAGTCAATTTATATCTCTCCTCAAATGTGCAGAGTATCCCTCTTATATGTTTCGCATCATGTGTCAAGACCAAAATCCCTTTACCCGTCCTCTTTATATAGCCCCCTAGGCCGTTCATTGAAGTTTAGGTTTTGAATTTTTGTTTGTTTGTGAAAATACCACATCTACACTTATTAACAAGTTTAACTAAATTGTGTTTTGTCCCTACTTGTAATATCATATTGTTTCATTGTATACTTTTCTTTGTTGTTTCTTTGATTACTTGATGCAGTAAAAGACCTTCATGTTTGACCAATCGTGCTTCTAGCAAGGTTGATAATGCCTAGGAGTTAGTTCAGTGATTGCGGGTTGCTACACTCATATTGCCATTTTAGTTGGATGAGGAGTGTCATCTCCACCAAATTAAGAGTTATATTTTTCATCAGAATCTCAGAAACCCTGGGTATCATACCAAAAGTTAGAGAAGGAGGAAGTTCGCCAAAACTACTTGGATTCCCTAGAAGAGGCTCAGGAACTCGCTGCATCATGATCAACGTTTATTAGCAAGACCTGCGTCACTAGCCACTGCAGCCATAGAGTTTGAAGTCGCATGTCCTAGGAAGGAGATTTTTATTCGCGACTCATGCAAAAGAGAGCTGACATGCACAAACTATCAGTGCCATAAGAAGGACCTTTTGTTGTTCGCAAAGTTATACACTCTGGATCTTACTATTGGGAAATGCGCTAAAAAACAAAAAAATCTATTCTAGCGTATAAACCAAGATCCAATGCAAAATGGGAGGTAACAGAACGTACCCTCGTGAGTCGAACTAGCGGAAAATTGTCGGTGACGAGGTCGAAGAGGAAGTAGACATAGTCGATCCCCGCAATTAGGCACGTCTAATCGCGAGGAGATATCATGTCTACTAGGGTTTCCGTTTTTTCGATTAGAGGGAATAACTACGATTTTTGTAGGACTTGACTCCCATAATTCGTCTACCAACCGTATAGGGAGAACCATACACGATTAATATCCACGAAAATCCCAGAACCAAATCCACTATGTTATCAACCGAACCAACGAAACGATCAACCTGTCCACGAAGGATTGTTTCTGCGTGCAAATTGAAAATCGAGCAAGAAAACAATAGCGTGAGAAATCTGAAATTACATCTCAAAGACAAAAGTTTAGGTTATGGTAGGATGTCCTGACGGTCGCACTAGTCGCGACGAGCTTAGACAAATAAAAGTTACACAATAGCAATAATTCTCTAAACAAAAACCCAATCTAACCCTAATACTTCGGCATACTATTTATTTGGAACACACATGCGTGAAATGATGGCGGCTGGAGAGCAGGACATCATCGGGAACTCGTAGTGTGGTTGTGTGTACCATTACCTAGGGCTAGGCGCATACATTGAGGTGCACTTGGTGGTGCGCCCCCTTTATATATGGGGCCAAGCCGACTTGGGGGAGTGGAGTCCTAGTAGGACTCCCTCCTTCCTAGCCGCACTGATGGGTGGGAGGTGCAATCCTACTAGGAATCCTCCCTGCCCCATGCAATTTGGGAGCGGAGGAGGAGTCCCTGGTGGACTCCCTCCCCAATCCGATTTGACCTAGGGAGATTTGGAGACCAACTAGGCCCCCTACCCCTTTCTTTCCAATTCACATGGGAGACCCTAGCCAACTTGTCCAGGGATCCTTTACCTCTATTTTGGCTGCACCACCTAGTGGGCCCATGTGCCCACTGACACATGTGCTTCCCCTATGGTTGACCATTCCATCCATTTCGGACTTTCCCAAAAAATCGCGGACTCCCTCGGAACTTTTCGGAACTTTCCTAGACCATTCCACCACTTTTCATAAAATGTCTGAAACCATTTTGTCCACTCTCGGTGACATTCTGGACTCCTCCGGCATATCCGGTGACCCTTCGAACAATCCTTCTGAGTTACTTTCATCTATATCTTCCATCGGAACACAACTCCTATATGTCACTGAACCTGTCGTATGAGATGACATCTACATTGTATATACTTCTTCTGGTGGGACCTTGGTTTCTTAATTCTGAGCAATGACTATATTTCTTGTGACAATGAATTTCCATTGGTTCCGATGCACTCAAAATCACACCTAGTTCTATAATTTCTTCATCCAAACGCCCTCGTTTGCAACATGTCCTGCAACAATATACTTTGTTTCTATTGTAGAATCCACAAGTATATCTTGCTTGGAACTCTTTCTGGCTCATCACTCATTTGTTAATAATAAACATATAGCCTCATTGAGACTTGAAATCATAAGGATCATTGGTAAAACTAGCATCATTGCAACTCCTTTAAATTAGCTCTTTATCACCTCCATTGATGAAGAACATATTCCTAGTCCTTCGCAAGTACTTAAGAATAGTTTAACTGTTGTCCTAGTGAACCCGTCTTGTGTCAATTCCGGTACTTTACATCATAGGACACATTTGATCTGGTACATAGCATGGTATACATGATGGATCCAATTGATGCAACATATGGTTCCTCACTCATGTTCTCCCGGTTATCATCTATCTTTAGGGCATCGCTTCTTGCTAGGTGGTTTGTCGTGAACCACTGAAAGTGATACTTTAATAGAGTCTTCCATACTGAACCTGTTTAGTACTTTCTCTAGATATGTATTCCGGGTAAGCTTTATTAGACATCGAGTTCTATCTCTATAGATTTTGATGCCTAATATTTATGTCGCTTCACCCAAATCTTTCATCGAAAAACTATTTTTCAACGACTCCTTAATGGTATTAAGAAAAGTTTCACCATTTACGATCAAGAATATGTCATCCACATATAGTATAAAAAATGCTATAGCACTCCCACTCACTTTCTTGTAAACACAAGATTCTTCGTTGTTCTTCATGAAGTCAAATACTTTGACCACTTCATCGAAGCGAAGATTCTAATTCCGTGATGCTTGCTTCAGTCCATAAATTGAATGGTGAAGTTTTCATACCTTTCCGACTCCTCTTAGACCATTCCACCACTTTCCATAAAATGTATGGAACCATTCCATCCACTATCGGTGACATTCTAGACTCCTTCGTCATATTCCGAGACCCCCCGAACAATCCTTCGGAGTTACTTTCATCTATATCTTCCATCGTAACAGAACTCCTATATGTCATTGAACCTTAAGTGTGTCACCCTATGGGTTCAAATATATGAAGACTTGTCCGAAACTCATTCCGCTACAATGATCATTAACAGTACCTTGATGCACATAATGACCCCCACACATATCAGGAAGATCTTTATCGTGAGAACATAGTTATTACTAACATTCAATTATTGCACTGATTCTTGATACTTTACAATGCTTGGGGTGAAACATTCCCCGTTACCTGGCATGTACTTTTTAAGCATTCCATATTCTGGTGTTCCTTTATGATCATCATCATGATCAAGTGTCTCCGCAGACGATAACAGACAACGTCATACCTAAGAGGGCCTAGAGTGTATCTCTCCATCGTCAAGAGTAGCAATTTGCACAACCACACATATAAACACCTGGTGTACTACTGGTAAGAACGAAATACCAAATTTATAATTACCTTTTTACGGTGTAATGTTTAGAGGTCCCCATCATGTTCATATCGTACCCAGTCCTATATATGTTCTATGGTCAAACGATCATAGTGACGGTAATACTAAAACTACCAATAACAATATTGACGATGTGTTTTAACGGTATATTAATTGAGTCTTATGCATCGTCTTTGTTTTCCCAAACAACTCTGATACTTCGCAAGCTCACAACACCTTGTTCCTTACCACATAGTCAGGAAACCATGACTATCAGAATATATGAGTCAGTCAAAGAGGCATAACCGGGGATATCTCTGGTGTTTATATTCCAAACATGTATTAAGGTTTTTCTCGGAATACTCACTATCCGAGACTAATACAATTATAGCACAAACACAAACTTTATCATGAAACAAAAATATTAATAATAACATATTAATTATTTCCTCTAGGGCATATTTACATCACTTACTACCTCATTCACGTTCGCGGGGAAGGAAAACAAATACACGGTAGCATCATAAAAAACAAGAAGACATAAATTACTACCTCCTAGAAGGATTCGATGACATATCTTGGAAGCCCTTTGAGTTGCCCTTTATATAAGGGGACTCAAGGGGCTAGCCAGAGCCCTTGATTCCTAGGTAGAGGAAGTGTAACTTTGTAATTGATAGTAGCATAAAAAACAACAAGGCAGAAAGTAGGTCTTTACCTCCATCGAGAAGAAGCCGAACTTGAGTACATCGTTTTCCTGCATACTGATCTCGATGCTGGAAGTTCGTAAGTCGCCTAAGTCCTATGTCATGGCCAAGATTCATGAACACCGTAGGTTGGGGAACCCCCTTTGTAGATTCAGTGAGCAACCCCCCTCCCCCCAACAATTTCAGGGTTGCCACACCCTACAAACTCACAAGTCATATAATGATAACATCTGCCCTGACAATCACACGACACCCTCACGATTAGTTTTGGTCTCTACCGTTGCTGAGCTCGTGTACGTGAAGACGCACAGGTTGATCCCGAGGGCTCTTTGTTTGTTGGCCTCAACAACCGTCTACGCACCGTTTTGGAGAATTGAATGTCCCGACTCTTATGCTACTCCATCAACTCGACAATGTTGAAATCACAGGATCTATTCCGAATCGGTGATGGACGTGGCTTCCTTCTCCCTTCATGGCCCATCCCCACCCACACTCCTATTTTTTTTTTCTCTTCGCTTCCCTTCCCACAAGAGATAGTTTCGCTTTGCAAGCCGTTGTCTTTTTTCGTGCCTCTCTCTGCCTGAGTAGAATTTTGGGAACAGGGGTATGGCTGAACCCTGTATTGAGCCAAATATGAAGGCAGTAGAAAATGGAACTTCCAAGTTTCAGGAAATGACGAATGATCGTGCACGTAGGCAATCGATACAACTGACTCTAATATGTACGGAGTATGTACGTATATTTTGAAACTTGAATAAAATCCATTTGTGATCTATACAAAAATCACAAAAATACTCGGATACATACCAAGTTTCATAATCGTAACTTGAACACGACGCATATGTGATTTCTTGCACAGCTCGCGATTTTTCCCGTCGCTATGGGCAGAAGCATGACGATTGATCGATCGAGATGGTCCTGCTGCGATATAGAGTGGGGGGCTGCTCCTCCATAGCTGTTCAAACCAAGGATGAAGGGTGCATCTACCGTTACCGATGCATGCTAACTTGGTTATCGGACTGGCAGGCAGACTGGCTGCCAGTGCAAGGGACCTTTCACAGGCCACGCTTTGTCGCCATGCATGAACGTTCGATGCGTGACCACAAATTCTGTGTCTCCCTACTAATTATGTTGTACCTTCAAACGAACGACCAAAAGTGACTCGAAAGCGTAACAGAATTTGCGTTCACAGGATGAGCAACAAGTCACATGGTATGCCGATTATATAAAGGGTTAATCATCGGTTGCCCTCGGTTGTGTCCATGTACTCAGTTTTTATCCTCAATGGCGAATGGTGCACGGTTTTGCCCTACTATGTGCGCAAGAACTCGTTCCGTGACTTTAGCCTCAGTTTTGCCGTCTCCGCCAGGTCAAGATTTTGACTCAGCCCTTCCAGTGGGACCAGACCGTTACTGGCCATGGCTTGTGGGACCCAGTAGAGAGCCGTTGTTGGTTGCGGCTTGTGAGACCTAGTAGAGAACCGTTGGTAGCCGCGTCATATGTGATAAAAGCAGCAGAACGTGCCCCCGGAGCTCGCAGCGGTGAGCAGGAATCAGCCGAGCGGGGGACGGAGTTGGAGGCGGGCACGCACAGAGATGGGCGGCAACCCCTGTTGGTAGCTAGGAGCCAGGCGTGGGCGACCGAGAGGGCGGCGTCGGGGAGCGTCGCCGACGGTGGGAAGATTGCTGTGGCGGCCGCGGCCGTCTGCTACAGCTACAGGGGCGGTGCGTGGAGGCATTGAGATCCCCTTTCGGCTCTAGTCAGTCGCGAATCGAGCTCAATGTCTTCTTCTAACTCCTGCGCCACCTCGCGGATCGAGATTCCGGCGCGCATGGAGATGCCGATCTTCCTCTGTCCGTGGTGCCGAGCGGACGTTGTTCGGAGGATTTCGCGCACACCGAAGAACACTAATCGTCCGTTCGACGTGTGCAAGGAGAAGGGGGTAAGAATCGGGAGGGGGGAGGGGGATTTTACTATTTTCGTTGTCGGGATCCTTGAGCAATACGGTTAATCTGTTTGGCGTTGATGTAGGCAAAATATTTCTTTTTTTGGGTCGATGTTCTGGCCTAGACGCCGATGAATGAACTGCTAGAAGAGCACAAAGAATGGTTGCTCATCCTACCACAGACGGCAGTGTTGCAGCGCGAGCTCCGGAAGAAGAGACGGAAGGCAGAACACACATTGATAGAGGGGAAGTAGCTGTTAAGCTAAGGAGGTTGAACCAGAAGACTAGGAAGCTCGAAAATCAAGCACAAATATCTATTTGCAATTACACTTGGGCATTTGTAGGTATGGTAATCCCACTGGGTGTAATGTTGAAATTGTATGGAAAAGCATGAATTTGGGAGGAATTTGTAAGCTTGAAATTATATTAATAAATGTTCAAAGAAGGGAAAAGAAATGGGAAATTCAGAAACTTTGATCAATGAAATGCAGCTCTGTGCTCTGCCTTTCCAAAAAAAAAGTTTCGATGTGGGCTATCTCAGAGCCGAGAGCCCAGTGTCGGATTGACTAATGGGCCAACTCCATCCAATTAGGCCCATTCGGGGTGGGCAAATGAGAAGAGTGGATTCTCTCTCAAGAAAATGAGAAGGGTGAAAAAAAATGTGGGGTGTGGCCGGTAGCCTGGGACTCGAACCCGATACCGCGTGAGTCGGTGGCGTGAAGAGCAGCGCTGGTAACCGGTGGGGCGGATGGAAAGATATTGACATGGAAATGGAAGAAAGCTATCTATAGTTAGTTCATTACTTGGTTTAGGGTTTAAAAACGCATGTTTCTACTGAATTTGAATTTTTGAGCATGTTTCTTAACCACTTGTGTAGTTTGATTTGGGCAGACATAATTGATCATTGGGAACAACACACGTAAAGATCATTTGGGCACGGACATTTGCATGAACATTTTTCAACATACATAAGGATCATTTGGGCACGAAAATTTTTCAACACACATAATGACTTAGATAAATAAGATGCAAACGAGTACCACTGTTACATAGATAAGTCCAGGGAGTGGATACAGCACGGCATAGAAAAACACGGGAAACAAAATAGAATAGAACGATACAACTAAGAAACACGACAAGCTTAACGAACAACTTCACTCCAGGCTCGCTTCACGAACATCTCCCTTCACCACCGTCTTCAACTTCACTCCTCGTCCTCCTCGTAGGAGAGGTAGTGTAGCTGGTTTTTGGTGGGGAAGATGCAATCAAAGTTCATGAAGATGTTGTATGTTGAAGAGGATGGTACCTCAACAATCCCCATGATTAGGGACCAGAGGTTTCGTAAGGGAAAAGGCACTGGTGGACTAGTCGGCTAGACAGGGTACTATCTGTCTGATTGTTATTTCGGCGAGATAAAACAGATTACACAGGGTGCAGCTTGAATCTGGCGTGGCCCTGATCTAAGGTTTCTTGTCCTGTCTATGACCCCCTCCTGGCCCTTATATGGGAAGTCGGGTCTCAGGAGTTGTACAAGAGTAGGAAACAACCCCGAGTCGGCTCTAACCAACCCTAACTTTCCGAGCGAGTCTTTTCTTGCGTTCGCTATGTCTTGGCTCCGCGGCCCGAAGATCTTCCTATAAGCTAGTTGACGGGTTGCACCCAGTAGGCTCACCGTGGGGCGTCTCTCGGGCATCACCACGTCAGTAGCCCCCGAGTGCCTGATGGAGTCGAAGACTCGATCAAGGGACTCTAACCCAAAATCGAAGTGACTCAAA
The DNA here is from genome assembly GCA_028641055.1 of Alopecurus myosuroides. Classification (NCBI taxonomy): domain Eukaryota; kingdom Viridiplantae; phylum Streptophyta; class Magnoliopsida; order Poales; family Poaceae; genus Alopecurus; species Alopecurus myosuroides. The sequence goes on along the minus strand of CM054057.1, from coordinate 473,994,469 downwards.
TTCATTTCTCTGTCCTACTCATGTAACTTAAAAATACTGTCGTTTAAAAGGCTCCAAGGGATACGGCTCAACATTTTTGACTGATACGTATATTTTGCATCACTATTTTATATGTTAATGTTTCCTTATTCATTGATATTTTCCACATTAGAGCACTATACATATGTTTTTCATTGTTTTCTCTTTGTTTTACAGTTTTACGGAATTATTTATGAAAGTCATAAATCAGCTGGAAAAAGCACGTGTCAGAGGGGATAACTTCCGGATGTCAGAAAAATCGGGAAAAATCAGAAAACAATGTTTTGTCAAAAATCACCGGGGAAGCCTGAAGGGCTGCAAGAGGGGAGCCAGGGGCAGCCAAGTAACTGCCAGGCGTGACCCCCCTTGGTCGCGCCTGGTGGGCGGCTGGCCCCCCTCCAGCTCTCCTCCGGGGTACCCCCCCCCCCCCTGTGACCTAAAATTGTCGGGGAACCACTTCGTAGAATTTTTGCACCACCTCTTTGCGACGGAAACGACAAAGATAAGAATAACTTTCCTGGCGAGGAGATTCCGCCAGGGAAATTCCCTCTCGGAGGAGGGAATCGTCACCACCGTCACCGTTATCGCATCGGGCATCATCAAGATCATCATCGTCATTGTCATCACCATCAGCACCATCATCCTCACCATCCACCTCCATCCCTCTATAACAATTAGGGTTCTATATCGTTGTTTTCCAATAGATCTCTCTACCGTTGTGAATTACTCGTTTGTAGTTGATTCTTGTGAGATTTATCAGTGTTTGCACTTTATGACACGATTGTTATTCATCCATTTATCACCTCTGATCATGTTCTATATGATGTGTTGTGAGTAGATCGTTTAGTTCTTGAGGACATGGGAGAAGTCTAGCTACTAGTAATCATGTTTCGTTGAGAAATATTTACCGGATTGATATTTAATTTATGTTGTTATTTCACTAGTGGTGTTATGTGAGCGTCGAATACATAGAACTTCACATTTTATGGGCCTAGAGGAATGCATTGTGTATTGTATTGCTTATGGTGGGTTGCCGGAGTGACAGAAACCTAAACCCCAGTTTGCAATACTTCACATAAGAGAGTAGTAGATACCACGAGTTTATTGCTACAGTTAGATTTATTTCTTAATTAGTTTCTTGTATTTGCAGATGCTTGCTGTCACATCCTCATTTGGAGTCACATGTTGTAAGAGGAAAAACTCAAAAATTAGGACCAACAAAAACTTTGATGTTGATCCTTATGATTTCTGGATTATGATGATCCATATGTAAGCCGTGATGTTGAATCCATTACAAGATGTTTGGGATGTTGTTTCCTTGTCAATTAAATTCACCTATGTTATCTTGTCACTTAGTTTTCTTCGCCATGATTTTAATCTCATGGAAACACCCTAAGAAATATACCAAGTTTTCTTCTCTATTCTTTGAGTATTTTGTTCTCTTTTGTACCCTTCCAATTATATTGGACCAGAAGCAAAATCATTGTTATTTTTTTGCTTGTGATCCATCCTTGGGATGTAAACTCACTCACCATGCCCAAAGGATCATTTTTGGAATGGCATTAATATTGTTTCCATGCTTGTTTTCTAGCCAAGTTTCTAAACCAGGAAAATAGGAAACAGAGAAAACAATAATCATGCTCTTTTTCTCTCTTGTTTTCATGGCCTATAATATTTTGTAAAAAGAAATAAAAATGGGTTTATGAAACGAGAGATCATCATATTCCATGTCCAATTTGAAATTTTCAAATTTGAATTATTTTGTATTTTTACCATGTCCAAACTTTCCTCAGAAAATAACAGAAATCTAGACAGACATTTCACTAAGTCCTAACTGAAACCTCTGAATTTTTGACACTTTTTTGACATAAACCAAATGGATTTGAATTCAAGTTTCTGTTTGAATATTTGGTGATCAACCTTGTCTAGTGTGATCACCATACTCCCATCTATTCACCCCTGCCTTCTCTTTGTTCTAGAATGCACCAGAGAGAAAGAATGGCATGGAGCCAAAAACAGAGGAGAAGTAGGTCCGGGCTGTCATCCACACGAGAGCTCTCTCCACTCGCCCATGGTCATTCCACCCGGATTTCTTCCTTGTTTGTATGCTCCATGGTGCCACAAGGCTCACCTAGGAGATCAACATGTAGCTTGACATCTGCCTTGCTCACACGAGCTCACCATTTTGTCTCCGGTGAAGCCCGTGAGCACGAGCATCTCGATCCATGGTATAAAGCCATGCCTCTTCCCTCTGCCTCGCCACAGACCTCATTTCACTCCACTCCGCCACCCCGAGCTTTCTTAGCTCTCATCTCTCTCGAAGAGAGCGAGGAAGAGCACACTCTCGTTTTTGCCCGAGAGAGAAGCCCGTCGTCGATCCGTCCGTGTCTCTCCCAAATCTCTCTCCATTCTTGATCATCGAGCTTGCCCTTGCCATGGCCATCGTTCCTGACATCTTATCATCCACGTTTGCATGCAGGGAAGGCGCCGCTGTGCTCGACACCGACGGAATCGCCTCTTGTCGCCCACGAGCCCGTCATGCTGTTGTTGTTCCTCTCGCCGCCAAGCCACTGCATCGACCTCCTGCATCACCTCCATCGCCTCTCCACCCTCCTGTGCATGCCCTAGGTGAGCCCCTATGCTCGTCGCCGTAGCTAGGCTCGTCAGCGTGTCTGTTAGCATCGCGAGGAGGAAGATGAGCCTCGGCCGTTCATCGCCCGATTGATGCTCCTGTTTGAATCTATCGGATTCTAGCAATGGACATTAGATCTAGATCTAGCGGTAGCTTACCGTTTCGCTCGCGCGCTCACGCTCACTGGGCCGTCCAGCGTAGCGCGGCCCAGTCACAGGCCAGATCTGGCCTGTGGAGCTTTTCTTGTGTGTTTTTATTCATTTTCTAAATTCCAAAAACATGCCACTTTGCTTTTAATTGAAATAAACTGCTTAAACTTCAAATCTGGTCAAACCCAATATTCCTGTGGTACATGCATGTTTTCTAAACCACATGCAAGTGGTAGATCTACATTTGCACATCTGGTTTATCCTATAGAAAATTCCAAATAAAACCTATCAGAAAAAACATGGCATAACTTTTGTTCTAGGGATCCAAATGATGTGAGGTTAATTGATTTTGATAGATCTCTTTGATACCTAACTAGAACCTTTGTCCTCACATGCACTTGTGTTTTCTATTGAATATGACATGCAGAATGGTAAATGCCCAGAGAGACTAAATGAATTTTTATTATTTTCTAGACCACTTTTTTATTTAAATCCTTTTGGATGAGCTTCTGTATGCTTAGATCTATCATATCCTAGATTTTTATGATTTTAGGAGCTATAGATTATTTTTGACATGCAATGCAAGTTTTAGTCGTTTTCTGCCATGTTTGATTTATTATTAATTGTTTAGGTTTTTATTTTGATATTACCAGCATGCCTAGAAGTTGTTTTCTCTGTTATATGGATGCTATATTGTGGATCTATCATGATATAATAAATCTTGCGTGATGATCTATTATTGTTATGCATGCATGCATGTCTAAATGATCAATTTCAATTTCTAGTTTTAGTACATGTTTTGATCCTTGTTATTTTCATGCCTTGAGTGATGCCATGATATGATTAGTATATTTATTCCTCTGTTATTATGTGACCTTGCCTCTGGTTAGATTGTCTCTCCACTTTTAGAAAAACATGTGTTACTCTCAACATTGTAGTAGTGGTTGTTGTTATTTTCCTATGCATGTGTAGTTGTTTCTAGATTATTTTCTTGTTGTTTTGTCCATCCTCGTGAATGAACAGAGAGTCATTTAAACATATATGGTCATGTTATGAGAGTGGTACACCCACTGTACACATGCCATTTTGGTTGAGGGTCCATAGTATCAATTCTAGTATGATTCATTGGTATTGTCTATGCATGTTTGCTTGATGGTGTGTGTCTGATATGTCATAAACGTATCCTTAATTTCTGATGCTCCATGATCATATTTTTCCAATTGCTACTTGTTTTCTCCCATATTTATAGCATTTTTATACGTTTTCCGGGACTAACCTATTAACAAGATGCCAAGTGCCAGTTCCGCGCCACCTATGGGTGTGAGGACCCTGGAGCTCCGCCGCCTTTGCTGTTTCGCCTATTTAAGGCCCCCGGATGGAAAAACCTAAGCACCTGATCAAAATCCCCGAAAAAGTTCCGCAGCCGCCGTTACCGCCAACCCCAGATCAGGGGGGTTCTGAAGCTGTTTTCCGGCACCCTGCCGGAGAGGAAATCGTCACCGGAGGCTTCTACATCACCATGCCTGCCTCCGGAGTGATGCGTGAGTAGTTCATGCCTGGACTAAGGGTTCATTTCTGTAGCTAGATGGTTGTCTCCTCCTCATATACCTCCATGTTTAGATCTCGTGAGCTTCCTATCATGATCGTGATTGATCTTATGTAATTCTATATGCTATGTTTGCTGGGATCCGATGAATATTGACCTTATGCCAAATTGATTATAGTCTTGATTGCATATGTTATTTGTGCTCTTGCATGCTTTCCGTTGCTAGTGGTTGCTCTGGCCAAGTAGTTTCTAGTGACTCCAAGAGGGAGTATTTATGCTTGATAGTGGTTTCATGCCTCCTTGTTGCCTTGCTCGAGTGACAGAAACGTGAAGGGGGAGGATGTGTTGTTGACATTAGGGAGAAAACAACGGTGAGAGTGCCCGCGTGCATAATCACTGCTTACATTACACACTTTGTTTAATGAAATTATCTGTTGCTTGCAACTTAATACCTCAGGGGGTTCAGATGATAACCTGAGGGTGGATTATTAGTCATAGATGCAGATGGATGTCGGTCTATGTATCTTGTTGTAATGCCCACACTAAATACCATAGTAATCTTCATGTTATATTTTGCACTACGGTGCAACCTCTATTTGTCAATTGCCCAGCTGTAATTTGTTCACCCAGCATGCTATCTTTTATGGAGAGACACCACTAGTGAAACTATGAACCCCGGTCCATTTTCCACACTATTAAACAAACCACAACACTTTCATGCTTTCTTTACTTACTGCAAGCATACACTGTTTTCCACACAATACGTCTAATCTTTGTTGTCAGCAAGACCGGTGAGATTGACAACCTCACTGTACCGTTGATGCAAAGTATTTTGGTTGTGTTGTGTGCAGGTTCCACGTTGTTGCTGACACCGGTGAAGCGCCAGCACCACCGTCAGTGGCATCAACCTTCCGAGGATTCTCTTTCTCCTACTGGATTGATAACTCTGGTTCTTAACTAAGGGGAAAACTCCTACCGCTGTGCTCATCACACCCTCCTCTTGGGGTTCCCAACAACACATAGCAAGGATTTTTCTGGCGCCGTTGCCGGGGAGAAGGAAGTCTTCTGGCAAGGGGAGTCTCTCACTCTCAACCGCTTTATTTTGTTTATTGCCTTGTTTTGTTTTGTCTTGTTTTTCTTTTCTTTATCAAAAACACACAAAAAATAGTTTACTTTATGTCATAAAAGGGCGACTCAAGTATTTTCAAGTGAAGCATTCACTTGCTATTTTTTCTTTATCATGATTGTTATCAATGTTTGATGTCTTTGAAACTAGATCTTTTAGGAAAGGTGGGTTCACGGATGAACAACAAAAACATTATAAGGAACACCGCTTTTCACAAAAAGGGATACACTTATGGGAGCAAATTAGTAAATTGCATGACTATGCTAAAAACTTGTGCTCCACCTATAATGTTACTTATTGCTTTGATAAATCTTGTTGCTGTAGGAGGTATAAACATCTCCCTTTTCAATGGGAGTATAATGATAATGTTACCATATCTTCTTATGTTAAGGGAAATTATGAATTATATGATGTGGAAAAAATTGAAGAATTTATTGCTTGGAAGGGTGCATTCGAAATTGCCTATTTGCTTGAAAGTATTGATGATGCACCTTATAAATATGAGATTTATGCTATACTTTAATATTGCTTTGATAATTACAAGGATTTTAATTACTACATAATGGAATATCTTAATAAATTCTCGCAACCTAAGGAAGAGACTAATGCCTTGCAGGAAGCTATGGAAGAAGAAACTGCTGAATCTGGAAGCTCATTGGATGAAAAAGAGGAGGAGAGTGATGATCAAGAGGACGAAGAATGGAGCTACCCATGTCTACCTCCCAATGATAGTAACTCTTTAACTCATACATTATTTGATGAAATTGATACTTGCTATACTTGTGACCTTGATACTACTATGAATGAAACTTGTGAGAATGATATTGCTGCGGTTATTTATGATAATCCATGCTACTTGGATAAATCTTATGATAATGCTCTTGATGATGGTCCTATTTTACTTGATGTTACGAATTATAATGCTACTGAAAATAGGATTGCTATAATGTGTCCTATACCTTTTATGAGTGATCAATCATCTTGCTTTGCTATTGCTAAAAGTGGGAAAAAAGAGGAGCTGATTTTAAATATTGATCCCACTGTTTTTGAGATTGATATGATATGTGTGCTTTTAGGCCATGACAAACTTGCTTTATGTGATAATTATGTTTTTGAGTTTTTTTATGATGCTACTGAAAATTACTACGAGAGAGAAAATTTGGTTGTAGGAATTTTCATGTTACTAATACACCTCTCTTTTTGTTGATAGTTTTGAAGTTGCTCTTGATCTGCCTTCCCATGATTTCTAGTTTGAGCTTCTTTAATTTATTTCTTTACAAGATTCCTATGCATAGGAAGTGGTTTAGACTTAAATTTGTTTATACTTTCTTATGGATTCTCTCTTTTTCTTAATTCATATTTCTTATGTGAGCATCGTTCCTTTTTATGCCTAGCTGAAAGGCGTTAAAGAAAAGCGCTACCGGGAGACAACCCGTTTTATTTCTCTGTTTTCATTCAGTTTTCTTTCGTTTTCTTTGGTGTGCTTTGCACCTGGGTGTTTTCTATTTCCTTAACAACCCTGCTGTATCTTTTATTTTGTGTTTTTGTTGAGCCAAGTAAAGCCTCTAGTGGAAAGTTGACACTATATTTCGTATTTCTGCGCAGGAAACAGATTTCTGCTGTCCACTGTTAATTCCGTTAAAAATCACACAAAATTCAAAATGACCTGAGCTTTTTTGTGCTTAATACTGAGTTATATACGAAACATTTCTTATAATACCACTTTTTTATTTGAGCAACAGAATATTTTTTAAAAAATCGATCTTTACCTGTTGTTCTCTTTTGACAGATTTCTGCCATTTATCACATTTGCATCTTAATCTCTTTCTTTTGGTGTTCTTTTGAGAAAAAGAGTTTTGAAAGAAGTTGTGACAGTAGCTAATGTGTTTTTGAGTGTTATACTTGTTTTGGAACTGAACCATGTGAATTTATTATTTCAATTGCACTAACGTTGCTAATGAAGATTGTAAGAATTTTGATGTGAAGGAAGTTTTCAAGGGTCAAGAGAAGAGGATGATATGATGTGATCAAGAAGAGTGAAAAGGCTAAGCTTGGGGATGCCCCGGTGGTACATCCAAGCAAATTCCAATAAGACTCAAGCGTCTAGGCTTGGGGATGCCCAAGGCATCCCCTTCTTCCAACAAATTATCAGGTCACTTCTAGTGAAACTATATTTTTATTCGGTCGCATCTTATGTGCTTTACTTGGAGCGTCTTTTATTTTTTGTTTTCAGTTTGTTTTTGTTTTTTCTTTAAGTTTGTTTTTACTTTTTAAATAATATTGATTGGACCCCATCATTCTTTTATTGGAGAGTGACACACTCCGCTTTTTCATGAGAATACGTCGTATTCTTAGTCTCTGTTTGGCTGCTGCATTTATTCAGCTCCTGTTTTGCACGCATCTCTTATCAGAGCTGTTAGTTTTAGTAGTGTTATTTGAGTACTCTCATGTTTTCTTGATGTATTATAAAGAGTATTTTTGTTAAATCATGTTTTGTATGGTGCTTGTTGGGAGAAAGAAAACTGCTGCTTGAAGTAGAATTTATAACAGTACTAGTAGAAGCTTGTATAGACTGTGGCTAGAACTTTTTCATGCCACGCAAAATGTTATTTTAGTTTTAAAGCCTTTTGGTTATTGAGTAGCATGATTAGCCTCAAATAGCTGAGAGTGTTTAATATGTATTGAAAGATTCATGAGTTGTTCTTGTCATAGTAAAGCATCAATATATGGTATTCTCTTTCGAATGATTTATTTAGTTGACTTGGCGCATGCTCACACCATGTTTATGACTACAAACCAGTCACAAATAGACTCTTTGACCACTTAGTTTTTGAACTTGTGATACTTTTTATGTTTTTATTGATGATGTATATGTCGCTATGCATGATTATAGCTCTTATGCTCTCTTGGTTTGTCGCTCCCAGTCTTTTGCTAGCCTCCACCTGTACTGAGTATGAGCTCTACTCGTGCATCCAAACTCCCTTAAACCAAAGTTTTTCCCATTGTGTACACCATACCTACCTACATGTGGTATTTAACTGCCATTCCAAAGTAAATTGCTCGTGTGTTACCTTTAAAACCTTCAAAATTACTACTGCTTTATGTTCCCGTTTTTGCTCACGAGGACGTAAATAGAGAATCTTTATCTCACTTTTTGATTGGATTTCACACCCTGGACTAGTGTCTTCATCCGCTTATCCAAATGATAGAAGAGATGGCAGTGGGGTGCCCAGCCCCAAATTAATACAAACAAATTCTCTTCACTATTTTTTCCCCTGATCATATCAGTCAAAGCATAATTGTGTAAACAAAATAGAAAGAGGGATGACCTTCTACACCAGTTGCGTCCTTCACCATGGGAGCCGCTATTGTGAATCCAGTTGTCTTGTGACGTACTGTATTTTCTGTTTACCATTCGTTGACATTAGCATACATCTCCCAAAATATAGACACTCCTCCACGGTATGTGATTGTTGGCAGGCACCCCGAGGATTCGGTTAGCCATGGTTTGTGAAAGATGGATGGGAGGAGTGTCAAACTTTTAATACCTCTGATTTATAAAATAAAAAGCTCTAGCACATGAGTTGATCCCTGCTTTCCTCTACGAATGGCCTTTCTTTTACTTTTTTGTTGAGTCTCCATCTTCAAACTTTATGCACAGTTGAGAGAGCATTTTGCCATTATGAGTTCTATGTGCATTTGTCCCATAAGAATCAATAATTACTTCATGACGTGATATCATTAGTTCTTAAATTATTTGTTCTAGTCTTCCTCTTGAACTTTGAAAGTGTCCTGGCATTTATGTTTTTTCCCACTCTTAAGGACTAGCGAAATACCACTTCGCCATGCTTTCTCTATGCCTGAAACGAACGTCTACCTTTCTTTGCATTATTATTCATGATCCTTTATTTGAGTTACTCTTCGTGATGCAAAGTAATTGCTATGCTTTATTATTAAAGTTTTATTTATCATGCCCGTGTTTAAAGTTTTATGATCTCAGCATGCATATTCTTTTACATTAGATTGATCAAGTTTATGTTAGTAGCATCTCACCTCAGAAATTATTGCTTTATCGTTTACCTACTCGAGGACGAGTAGGAACTAAGCTTGGAGATGCTTGATACGTCATAAACGTATCCCTAATTTCTGATGCTCCATGATCATATTTTTCCAATTGCTACTTGTTTTCTCCCTTATTTATAGCATTTTTATATGTTTTCCGGGACTAACCTATTAACAAGATGCCAAGTGCTAGTTCCATGTTTTCTGCTGTTTTTGGTTTCAGAGAAGTTGTTCTGCAAACATTCTCGGAATTGGACCCCACAAAGCCCGAAGTTCCTATTTTCCCCGGAAGCATCTTGAACACCGAAGAGGAGTCGAAGAGGGGCAACGGGGGGGGGGGGGGGGGCACACCATAAGGTGACGCGGGTCCCCCCGGCCGCGCCACCTATGGGTGTGGGGCCCCTGGAGCTCCACCGCCTTTGCCCTTTCGCCTATTTAAGCCTCCCGGATGGAAAACCCTAAGCACCTGATCAAAATCCCCGAAAAAGTTCTACAGCCACTGTCACCGTTAACCCTAGACCAGGGGGGTTCTGAAGCTGTTTTCCGGCACCCTGCCGGAGAGGAAATCATCACCGGAGGCTTCTACATCACCATGCCTGCCTCCGGAGTGATGCGTGAGTAGTTCATCCCTGGACTACGGGTTCATAGATGTAGCTAGATGGTTGTCTCCTCCTCATATACCTCCATGTTTAGATCTTGTGAGATGCCTATCATGATCGAGATTGATCTTATGTAATTTTATATGCTGTGTTTGCTGGGATCCGATGAATATTGACCTTATGCCAAGTTGATTATAGTCTTTATTGCATATGTTATTTGTGATCTTGCATGCTTTCCGTTGCTAGTGGTTGCTCCGGCCAAGTAGTTGCTAGTGACTCCAAGAGGGAGTATTTATGCTTGATAGTGGGTTCATGCGTCCTTGTTGCCTTGCTCGAGTGACAGAAACGTTAAGGGGTAGGATGTGTTGTTTCCATTAGGGAGAAAAGAACGGTGAGAGTGCTCGCGTGCATAATCATTGCTTACATTACACACTTTGTTTAATGAAATTATTTGTTGCTTGCAACTTAATACCTAAGGGGGTTCAGATGATAACCTGAGGGTGGATTATTAGTCATAGATGCAGATTGATGTCGGTCTATGTATCTTGTTGTAATGCCCGCACTAAATACCATAGTAATCTTCATGTTATATTTTGCACTATGGTGCAACCTCTATTTGTCAATTGCCCAGCTGTAATTTGTTCACCCAGCATGCTATCTTTTATGGAGAGACACCACTAGTGAAACTATGAACCCCGGTCCATTTTCCACACTGTTAAACAAACCACAACATTTTCCTGCTTTCTTTACTTACTGCAAGCATACACTGTTTTCCACACAATACGTCTAATCTTTGTTGTCAGCAAGACCGGTGAGATTGACAACCTCACTGTACCGTTGATGCAAAGTATTTTGGTTGTGTTGTGTGCAGGTTCCACGTTGTTGCTGACACCGGTGAAGCGCTAGCACCACCGTCAGTGGCATCAACCTTCCGAGGATTCTCTTTCTCCTCTTGGATTGATAACTCTGGTTCTTAACTAAGGGGAAAACTCCTACCGATGTGCTCATCACACCCTCCTCTTGGGGTTCCCAACAACACATAGCAAGGATTTTTCTGGCGCCGTTGCCGGGGAGAAGGAAGTCTTCTGGCAAGGGGAGTCTCTCACTCTCAACCGCTTTATTTTGTTTATTGCCTTGTTTTTTTTTGTCTTGTTTTTCTTTTCTTTATCAAAAACACACAAAAAATAGTTTACTTTATGTCATAAAAGGGCGACTCAAGTATTTTCAAGTGAAGCATTCACTTGCTATTTTTTCTTTATCATGATTGTTATCAATGTTTGATGTCTTTGAAACTAGATCTTTTAGGAAAGGTGGGTTCACGGATGAACAACAAAAACATTATAAGGAACACCGCTTTTCACAAAAAGGGATACACTTATGGGAGCAAATTAGTAAATTGCATGACTATGCTAAAAACTTGTGCTCCACCTATAATGTTACTTATTGCTTTGATAAATCTTGTTGCTGTAGGAGGTATAAACATCTCCCTTTTCAATGGGAGTATAATGATAATGTTACCATATCTTCTTATGTTAAGGGAAATTATGAATTATATGATGTGGAAAAAATTGAAGAATTTATTGCTTGGAAGGGTGCATTCGAAATTGCCTATTTGCTTGAAAGTATTGATGATGCACCTTATAAATATGAGATTTATGCTATACTTTAATATTGCTTTGATAATTACAAGGATTTTAATTACTACATAATGGAATATCTTAATAAATTCTCGCAACCTAAGGAAGAGACTAATGCCTTGCAGGAAGCTATGGAAGAAGAAACTGCTGAATCTGGAAGCTCATTGGATGAAAAAGAGGAGGAGAGTGATGATCAAGAGGACGAAGAATGGAGCTACCCATGTCTACCTCCCAATGATAGTAACTCTTTAACTCATACATTATTTGATGAAATTGATACTTGCTATACTTGTGACCTTGATACTACTATGAATGAAACTTGTGAGAATGATATTGCTGCGGTTATTTATGATAATCCATGCTACTTGGATAAATCTTATGATAATGCTCTTGATGATGGTCCTATTTTACTTGATGTTACGAATTATAATGCTACTGAAAATAGGATTGCTATAATGTGTCCTATACCTTTTATGAGTGATCAATCATCTTGCTTTGCTATTGCTAAAAGTGGGAAAAAAGAGGAGCTGATTTTAAATATTGATCCCACTGTTTTTGAGATTGATATGATATGTGTGCTTTTAGGCCATGACAAACTTGCTTTATGTGATAATTATGTTTTTGAGTTTTTTTATGATGCTACTGAAAATTACTACGAGAGAGAAAATTTGGTTGTAGGAATTTTCATGTTACTAATACACCTCTCTTTTTGTTGATAGTTTTGAAGTTGCTCTTGATCTGCCTTCCCATGATTTCTAGTTTGAGCTTCTTTAATTTATTTCTTTACAAGATTCCTATGCATAGGAAGTGGTTTAGACTTAAATTTGTTTATACTTTCTTATGGATTCTCTCTTTTTCTTAATTCATATTTCTTATGTGAGCATCGTTCCTTTTTATGCCTAGCTGAAAGGCGTTAAAGAAAAGCGCTACCGGGAGACAACCCGTTTTATTTCTCTGTTTTCATTCAGTTTTCTTTCGTTTTCTTTGGTGTTCTTTGCACCTGGGTGTTTTCTATTTCCTTAACAACCCTGCTGTATCTTTTCTTTTGTGTTTTTGTTGAGCCAAGTAAAGCCTCTAGTGGAAAGTTGACACTATATTTCGTATTTCTGCGCAGGAAACAGATTTCTGCTGTCCACTGTTAATTCCGTTAAAAATCACACAAAATTCAAAATGACCTGAGCTTTTTTGTGCTTAATACTGAGTTATATACGAAACATTTCTTATAATACCACTTTTTTATTTGAGCAACAGAATATTTTTTAAAAAATCGATTTTTACCTGTTGTTCTCTTTTGACAGATTTCTGCCATTTATCACATTTGCATCTTAATCTCTTTCTTTTGGTGTTCTTTTGAGAAAAAGAGTTTTGAAAGAAGTTGTGACAGTAGCTAATGTGTTTTTTAGTGTTATACTTGTTTTGAAACTGAACCATGTGAATTTATTATTTCAATTGCACTAACGTTGCTAATGAAGATTGTAAGAATTTTGATGTGAAGGAAGTTTTCTAGGGTCAAGAGAAGAGGATGATATGATGTGATCAAGAAGAGTGAAAAGCCTAAGCTTGGGGATGCCCCGATGGTACATCCAAGCAAATTCCAATAAGACTCAAGCGTCATCCCCTTTTTCCAACAAATTATCAGGTCACTTCTAGTGAAACTATATTTTTATTCGGTCGCATCTTATGTGCTTTACTTGGAGCGTCTTTTATTTTTTGTTTTCAGTTTGTTTTTGTTTTTTCTTTAAGTTTGTTTTTACTTTTTAAATAATCTTGATTGGACCCCATCATTCTTTTATTGGAGAGTGACACACTCCGCTTTTTCATGAGAATACGTCGTATTCTTAGTCTCTGTTTGGCTGCTGCATTTATTCAGCTCCTGTTTTGCACGCATCTCTTATCAGAGCTGTTAGTTTTAGTAGTGTTATTTGAGTACTCTCATGTTTTCTTGATGTATTATAAAGAGTATTTTTGTTAAATCATGTTTTGTATGGTGCTTGTTGGGAGAAAGAAAACTGCTGCTTGAAGTAGAATTTATAACAGTACTAGTAGAAGCTTGTATAGACTGTGGCTAGAACTTTTTCATGCCACGCAAAATGTTATTTTAGTTTTAAAGCCTTTTGGTTATTGAGTAGCATGATTAGCCTCAAATAGCTGAGAGTGTTTAATATGTATTGAAAGATTCATGAGTTGTTCTTGTCATAGTAAAGCATCAATATATGGTATTCTCTTTAGAATGATTTATTTAGTTGACTTGGCGCATGCTCACACCATGTTTATGACTACAAACCAGTCACGAATAGACTCTTTGACCACTTAGTTTTTGAACTTGTGATACTTTTTATGTTTTTATTGATGATGTATATGTCGCTGTGCATGATTATAGCTCTTATGCTCTCTTGGTTTGTCGCTCCCAGTCTTTTGCTAGCCTCCACCTGTACTGAGTATGAGCTCTACTCGTGCATCCAAACTCCCTTAAACCAAAGTTTTTCCCATTGTGTACACCATACCTACCTACATGTGGTATTTAACTGCCATTCCAAAGTAAATTGCTCGTGTGTTACCTTTAAAACCTTCAAAATTACTACTGCTTTATGTTCCCGTTTTTGCTCACGAGGACGTAAATAGAGAATCTTTATCTCACTTTTTGATTGGATTTCACACCCTGGACTAGTGTCTTCATCCGCTTATCCAAATGATAGAAGAGATGGCAGTGGGGTGCCCAGCCCCAAATTAATACAAACAAATTCTCTTCACTATTTTTTTCCCCTGATCATATCAGTCAAAGCATAATTGTGTAAACAAAATAGAAAGAGGGATGACCTTCTACACCAGTTGCGTCCTTCACCATGGGAGCCGCTATTGTGAATCCAGTTGTCTTGTGACGTACTGTATTTTCTGTTTACCATTCGTTGACATTAGCATACATCTCCCAAAATATAGACACTCCTCCACGGTATGTGATTGTTGGCAGGCACCCGAGGATTCGGTTAGCCATGGTTTGTGAAAGATGGATGGGAGGAGTGTCAAACTTTTAATACCTCTGATTTATAAAATAAAAAGCTCTAGCACATGAGTTGATCCCTGCTTTCCTCTACGAATGGCCTTTCTTTTACTTTTTTGTTGAGTCTCCATCTTCAAACTTTATGCACAGTTGAGAGAGCATTTTGCCATTATGAGTTCTATGTGCATTTGTCCCATAAGAATCAATAATTACTTCATGACGTGATATCATTAGTTCTTAAATTATTTGTTCTAGTCTTCCTCTTGAACTTTGAAAGTGTCCTGGCATTTATGTTTTTTCCCACTCTTAAGGACTAGCGAAATACCACTTCGCCATGCTTTCTCTATGCCTGAAACGAACGTCTACCTTTCTTTGCATTATTATTCATGATCCTTTATTTGAGTTACTCTTCGTGATGCAAAGTAATTGCTATGCTTTATTATTAAAGTTTTATTTATCATGCCCGTGTTTAAAGTTTTATGATCTCAGCATGCATATTCTTTTACATTAGATTGATCAAGTTTATGTTAGTAGCATCTCACCTCAGAAATTATTGCTTTATCGTTTACCTACTCGAGGACGAGTAGGAACTAAGCTTGGAGATGCTTGATACGTCATAAACGTATCCCTAATTTCTGATGCTCCATGATCATATTTTTCCAATTGCTACTTGTTTTCTCCCTTATTTATAGCATTTTTATATGTTTTCCGGGACTAACCTATTAACAAGATGCCAAGTGCTAGTTCCATGTTTTCTGCTGTTTTTGGTTTCAGAGAAGTTGTTCTGCAAACATTCTCGGAATTGGACCCCACAAAGCCCGAAGTTCCTATTTTCCCCGGAAGCATCTTGAACACCGAAGAGGAGTCGAAGAGGGGCAACGGGGGGGGGGGGGGGCACACCATAAGGTGACGCGGGTCCCCCCGGCCGCGCCACCTATGGGTGTGGGGCCCCTGGAGCTCCACCGCCTTTGCCCTTTCGCCTATTTAAGCCCCCCGGATGGAAAACCCTAAGCACCTGATCAAAATCCCCGAAAAAGTTCTACAGCCACTGTCACCGTCAACCCTAGATCAGGGGGGTTCTGAAGCTGTTTTCCGGCACCCTGCCGGAGAGGAAATCATCACCGGAGGCTTCTACATCACCATGCCTGCCTCCAGAGTGATGCGTGAGTAGTTCATCCCTGGACTACGGGTTCATATATGTAGCTAGATGGTTGTCTCCTCCTCATATACCTCCATGTTTAGATCTTGTGAGA
Organism: Alopecurus myosuroides; assembly: GCA_028641055.1. Taxonomy (NCBI): domain Eukaryota; kingdom Viridiplantae; phylum Streptophyta; class Magnoliopsida; order Poales; family Poaceae; genus Alopecurus; species Alopecurus myosuroides. The sequence goes on along the minus strand of CM054057.1, from coordinate 473,978,449 downwards.
TGCCTATCATGATCGAGATTGATCTTATGTAATTTTATATGCTGTGTTTGCTGGGATCCGATGAATATTGACCTTATGCCAAGTTGATTATAGTCTTTATTGCATATGTTATTTGTGATCTTGCATGCTTTCCGTTGCTAGTGGTTGCTCCGGCCAAGTAGTTGCTAGTGACTCCAAGAGGGAGTATTTATGCTTGATAGTGGGTTCATGCGTCCTTGTTGGCTTGCTCGAGTGACAGAAACGTTAAGGGGTAGGATGTGTTGTTTCCATTAGGGAGAAAACAACGGTGAGAGTGCTCGCGTGCATAATCATTGCTTACATTACACACTTTGTTTAATGCAATTATTTGTTGCTTGCAACTTAATACCTAAGGGGGTTCAGATGATAACATGAGGGGGGATTATTAGTCATAGATGCATATGGATGTCGGCCTATGTATCTTGTTGTAATGTCCGCACTAAATACCATAGTAATCTTCATGTTATATTGTGAACTACGGTGCAACCTCTATTTGTCAATTGCCCAGCTTTAATTTGTTCACCCAGCATGCTATCTTTTATGGAGAGACACCACTAGTGAAACTATGAACCCCGGTCCATTTTCCACACTGTTAAACAAACCACAACATTTTTCTGCTTTCTTTACTTACTGCAAGCATACACTGTTTTCCACACTATACGTCTAATCTTTGTTTTCAGCAAAACCGGTGAGATTGACAACCTCACTTTACCGTTGGGGCAAAGTATTTTGTTTGTGTTGTGTGCAGGTTTCACGTTGTTGCTGACACCGGTGAAGCGCCAGCACCACCGTCAGTGGCATCAACCTTCCGAAGATTATGTTTCTCCTACTGGATTGATAACCCTGGTTCTTAACTAAGGGGAAAACTCCTACCTCTGTGCTCATCACACCCTCCTCTTGGGGTTCAAGCGAAACTAAATATGTTTTGAAGTATCTGCTTCAACAAAGAACTAAAACTTGATCAACCATGATGGGTCTTTAATCTATCGTGGCTGGATGAACCCTAATAACAGCTTTCCTACCACCTATACATAAGCATACCTGCATTCTTAAATCTTTCATTTGGGGTGTATTGCGAGTACAATCCAATGTACTCATATTAGTTTCGTCCCTGGCTATTTGCTTGGCCAGACTTCGAGGATCAGACTCAGGAGGACTGCCACGAGGAGTAAATCTACCAAGACCCAATGAACTAGGCATGTCTCTCGGTCAGCAGCCTGTGGTGTTAAGGCATGACATGGGCTCTGCTACGTTGTGTTTGCTTCCGCTGAATAAAAGATGTGTGTGTGTTGTCTGCCCTGCTTGGCAGCTCTCTTAGACTTTGTCGTGTGACCATTTGTGTAAGACTATGTTTAAATTCGTGTAATGGATGATGTACTATGATGTATCAACTCTAAATATGTTTCTCATGACTGCTTGATCCGGGATCATGAGTGTATGCATATTGGAGGTCTTGGGCGACTAGTCCGGGGTCCCCACAGAGTTGGTATCAGAGCCATCCTGACCATAGGAGACCTTAGTTAGCTTGGATGTTAGCGAGCACTCCGACAGCTAATTTATAAAAAGCAAGTCTCGGATATGACTAAGTTCTAAAAATTATTTCATATCACCATCCCCTCCGAGTTTCAAAATTGTACTTACACTAAGTTACATTTTGCATACTCTAAAATTTTGCACACTAGTTAATATTCTAAAACTATACTTAAAACTTGTGAAGATGGACATTGTATTTACCATGTCACAGCGGTTGGGTCTTACTCATGGTTTCACTTTTCGCTTCGAGACTAAGCTAGTAGAGATGACCCGTATGCTCGGGCGTCCACTACCAGAGTTGAGGGAAGGACAGATCGATGACTCTAGCAGCGAGGGTTCGTGGTTGCACTAGTAGAAAAGTGCCTTTCTATGAAAGGCTTTCTATGGCGCACCAGAGAATGTTGCGCCATAGAAATTAAATTTTGTGGCGCACGACAAAACATGCGCCACAGAAATGACAAATTCTATGGCGCACAGGAGAAGGGTGCGCCACAAAAACTGGGTGGGGCACACCCATACACATGCACTACAGATGTTTTTTTCTCTCTCCACACCCCCCCGGATCGCCTTTCTAGTTTTTTCACAGGAGAGTTCCAGGTCTAAAAATCATCAAAAAATAAATCCTTATAGATGCACGGAGATTTTAAGGTCTACTTTTTTTTATCAAATTTTGAAATATTAATTTCTAATTTCTGAGCAAAAGTTCGTTAAAAAAAGTAAAATAGGCATAACTTTTGCATACGATGTCGGCAAAAAAAGTTCAAGATATAAAAAAACAAGAGAAAAAAGGAACTCAACCTCACTCGCCTTCGGTCCGTGAGGTTTTTTCTAGATTCTCCAAATTCCGAAAGGGAAAAAAAGTTACTCCCAACAAAAGATTTTTTCCTACAAAATCAAAAAAAAAAATGCGCCATGGAATTGTTGGGCGGGATTCGAAATTTGAATCCCGCCCCTTCTCTTCTCCCTTCTCTTTTCCCTTCTCTTTTCCCTTGTCCTCCACTTCTCCTCTCCCCTTCTCTCCTCTACCTCCACTTCTCCTCTCCCCTTCTCTCCGTTTTCCTCCACTTCTCCTCTCCCCTTCTCCCCTCCTACTCCTCCTCCTCCACCACCTCCAGCGAGCTCCTCCTCCACCACCACCTCCGGCGATCTTCTCCTCCTCCACCAACTCCGGCGACCTCCTCCTCCTGCACCACCACCACCTCTAGCGAGCTTCTCCTCCTCCAACTCCGGCGACCTCCTCCTCCACCAACTCCGTCGACCTTCTCCTCCTCCTCCTCCAACTCCGACGACCTTCTCCTCCTCCTCCACCAACTCCATTGACCCCCATTCTCCACCCACCACCGACCAAGCCACCTAAGGACATGGCCATGGGCACCACGACATCCGACGAGCTCCGGCGAAATTCTAGCAGAAATTTCAAAATTTCGGCGAAATTTCGGCGGCCGGATCCACTTTTTTTTTAATTCAAAAAAAAAAAACCGTGGCGCACCACTAGCTGATGCGCCATAGAATCTCACATTTCTGTGGTGCATGGCTGGGGTGCGCCACAGAATTTCCATTTCTGTGGCGCATGGCTGGGGGTGCGCCATAGAAATTAAATTTTATGGCATGGATTCTGTGCCGCACCCCTATAGCCCCAAGATGCACCACAGTCCCAAAATGGTGCGCCACAGATAAGCTTTTCTGTACTAGTTTTGGTGGAGTGTACTCTCCGCCCACCTCTGACGATACCTACCGAGCTTGTCTACGTCTTCCACGCGATTGACTGCTCGTGGATTGTCGGAGCTGTTCGATTTCTCTAGCATGCAATTGCACGCCGGGCCTATCTTTGTGGCCCGCACTTCATCGGACCCCACTTTGAGCTGTACGAGAGGCACGATGAGAATGGACTTCCTATTCTTCGCCCGCATCCTTCGTGCAGCATGGGTTCTCACATGGACGATATGGAGTTCTTCCTTGTCCATACTCAACATAGCCTCGACACTGTGCGCGTGGACTTAGACGCTCGTTTAGTGCAGACTCGCACTGTGGAGGGACAATTACGGACCACCCGGTTGGCCCATACCCACCTCTCCAAGAAGGTAGAGAAGATCCAGAATGCCAATGCCATTCTCCGTGGTCAGCTGAAGACAGCTAGAGAGGACATTGCCATGAGGGATTCAACCATCGAGGAGTTGGAGGAGGAGATTTCCGACCTTCGCAAGGAGAATGAGGATCTTCTTCCCTACGATGATTTCCCCTCGGATGGCATGGACATGAGTGATCAGAGTGATCGGGAAAATGATGATCTCGCTGAGACGAGGAAGACCCTGACAAGATCCTTTTTGATGGTGATGACAGAGAGGACTAGGTCGTAGTCCCATGAATCTAGTCTTGTGTTTGTTAGGTTCTAGTTGTAGTAGAGTTGCGTTGTCCCCACAAGTCGCTTCTGTTGTAGTATGGTTCTTCTGGAACCATTTGTGTTTGTTGAACTCTAGTTGTGATGTGTGGCTTGTATGTGTGAGACTCGCTTGTATATATGTGTATGTTTGTGTTTGTGGCTATCATCCAGTTACCTTGCATGTATTTTAATTCATGCCATTTCGCTTTCCATAAATCTGTTTACTATCTTGTTGTCAAACCATCCTTTACTCTTTGAATCATATCCTTCTTCATTCAGCATGGCTCGCGATCCTCCACCACCACCCGAGCCAACTATGGCTCAGATCTTTGCTCTCTTGATGGAAGACCGCGAAGCCGTCCGTGCTGAGCGCACTGCTACCCTTGCTACTCTTCAGCATCTGGCTCAGATCGGTACCAACAACAGTGAGAACGGTGACCGTTCTAAGCTGAAAGAGTTCCAGAACACCAAACCTCCAACCTTCACTAGAATTGTGGAACCTCTTGATGCAGACGAATCGTTCCGCACCATCGAAAATAATCTGGAAGTGGCCGGTGTTGCGGAGAATGGCAGAGTCCTTTATGCATCTCACTTTCTTCCTGGACCGACACGAACTTGGTGGGAAACCACCCGTGCTACGGTGGCTGTTGATCATGTTACCACTTGGGAAGAGTTTGTTGCCAAGTTTCGCAAGTATCACATCTCTACGTGAGTGATGTACATCATGCGGGACAAGTTCCTGAAGCTAAGGCAAGGATGTATGAAAATATCCAAGTACTGGGAGAAATTCACCACTCTGGCTCGATATGCTCCCAATGATGTTGACACTGAAGAGAAGAAGAAGGAAAGATTCCTGAATGGGCTGCATGATGAGTTGCAGTGCACTCTTGTAGTGATACCATTTCAAGACCTGGATTGGCTTGCAAACGTTGCCATTATGATGGGGCACAAGCGCCAGACTGCTTATGATAACCGGAAGAGGAATGTGATGCAGCAAGGAGGACCTAGTTCTCCTAGGGCTCGCAGTGCTCCACCTGCGAGGCCCCCATTCCATAGAGCACCTGGTTTTGTGCCTCGTCCCAACTTTCCGTTTGCTCCAAAGCCTCAGAATCCTGGTAGTGCTTCTTATGCACCGCGTCCTGGAGTTGGAAATGCTGGAAACACTTTCACTCGTGCAGCTCCTACTACTTCGAAGCCAGCTGGAACCTGTTTATCATGTGGGAAGGGAGGGCACTTTTCTCGTGAATGTCCCAGCAAGAATCCTGCTTCTGCTCGCCCCGATGCTGCTAAGATGACTCACGGACCTTCTCAGAAGAAGCCTAGAAATACTATGAAGGGTCATCTGAACAACATTACTGATGAAGAAGCTAAGGAGGCACCAGACATGTTGATTGGTATGTTCCCTGTCAACTCAGTGCCAGTCCCAGTTCTGTTTGATTATGGTGCATCACATTCATTTGCCACTAAGCCATGTGTTAATAAGAATGGTTTGGCGATCAGCCGTATGGCCAATTCTATGCTAGTACAAATACCTGAAGAAACAACCAAAGCCACCCATGCTTGCAATAATGTGCCTATTGACATTCATGGGAAAACTTTTCATGTTGATCTGGTAGTACTAGGCGCACATGGGATTGAAGTTGTACTTGGTATGAATTGGATGGCCAAGTATAAGGGAGTCATAGACTGCACCACCAAATCTATATCCTTGACTAGTAGTGATGGAGAGGAGGTTAAGTACAAGGCTACCAAGCCTACCTCTAAGGTTCACTGCCACAAAATTATAGACAACCCATCACTTGAAGAAATTCCTGTGGTATGTGAATACCTGGATGTCGTTCCTGAGGAACTACACGGTATGCCCCCTGATCGCAGATATTGAGTTTGTTATTGAGCTAGTTCCTGGAATAGGACCGATAGCTCAGAAACCTTACTGGATGAATCCAGAGGAACTCGAGGAGTTGAAGAAGCAAATTGATGGTATGCTCAAGAAGAGATTGATTCTCCCAAGTGCTTCACCTTGGGGATCACCTGTTATCTCTGTGGACAAACGGGACGGTACCACTCGTTTATGTGTGGACTACGAAAGCTGAATGATGTTACCATCAAGAACAAATACCCGTTTCCCAAGATTGAAGATCTCTTCGACCATATGAATGGAACACGAGTCTTCTCGAAGATCGACCTTTGCACCGAATATCATCAGTTGAAGGTGTGAGAGTATGATATTCTGAAGACGACATTCACCACGCGTTACAGATTGTTTGAATACACCGTAATGTCCTTTGGTCTAACAAATGCTCCATCTTACTTCATGAATCTCATGAATAAGGTTTTCATGGATTATCTTGATAAGTTCGCTGTGGTCTTCATTGACTGACATGCTTATCTATTCCAAGAATGAAGAGGAACACGAAGAACATTTGAGAATGGTACTCGTAATACTTCGTAAGCATCAATTGTATGCTAAGTTCAACAAATGCTAGTATTGGTTTAGAGAAGTTGTTTTTCTTGGACATGCGGTACCTTAAGGTGGAATATCTATTGATCCTGCCTTGATACAATCAGTCTTGAAGCGTAATGCTCTAACCAACCCAACTGAAGTCAATTCTTGGCTTGGCTGGTTATTACCGCAAATTTGTCCAAGGATTCTCAAGCATCGCCAAACCGCTCACTCAATTGCTTAAGAACTACAATAAGTTTGAGTGGACTGACAAATGTGAAGCAAGTTTCCAAGAGCTTAAGAAACGATTGGTGTCCGCTCCGGTTCTCACAATGTCGAACGTCATTAAAAGTTTTGATGTCTATTCTGATTCTTCTAAGCTTGGTCTTGGAAGTGTTATGATGCAAGACGAGAAGGTTATTTCTTATATATCTTGTCATCTTAAAGCTCATGATGAGAACTATCCTACTCATGACCATGAACTTGCTGCAGTTGTCCATGCTCTCAAAGCGTGGCGACACTTTCTGATAGGAAACCGGTGTGAGATCTACACCGACCACAAGAGTTTGAAGTATATCTTCTCTCGGCGAGAACTCAATATGAGGCAACACAGGTGGATTAAACTCATCAAAGATTATGATCTAAGTATCCACTATCACCTAGGAAAGGCTAATGTTGTAGCTGATGCACTTAGCTGAGAACCAGCCTCTTTGAATGCCATGATCAAGGTTAGGCAACCTGAATTGTGGAAAGAGCTTGATCAACTCAGAATTGAAGTGGTTAGATATGGAATGTTGAACTCAATTGAAATCAAGCCTAGTCTTATTGATCAAGTGAAACAAGCACAAAAAGGCTAGAAGAGTATCGAAGGAATCAGGAACCACATGAAGCAAGAGAAACTGCCTGGTTTCTCAATTGATTCCACGGGAGTACTCTAGTACGAAGGCCGTATTTGTGTTCCTTCTGAATTTGAGATCAAGCAGCTTATTTAGTCTATGGATCATGATACTCCTTATTCTATTCATCCCGGAGGAGCCAAGATATATCAAGACCTAAATGAAAAATTCTCGTGGCATGGAATGAAGCGAGAGATCACTTTATTTGTAGCCAAGTGTGATATCTGTCAGCTTGTGAAGGCACAACATTAGCGTCCAGCTGGATTATTGCAACCACTCCAAGTACCCAAGTGGAAATGGGATGAAGTTGGAATGGACTTTATCACTGGACTTCCAAGGTCTAACCGAGGACATAATGCTATATGGGTTGTTGTGGACAGACTCGCTAAAGTTGCTCACTTTATTCATGTTCGGACCACTCATCGTGGAGACCAGCTTGCTGATCTCTAAATCTCTTGGATTGTCAGTTTGCATGGAGTTCCATAAAGAATTGTTTCTGATCGAGGAACTTAGTTTACCTCTCGATTCTAGAAGAAATTTCATGAAGCCCTTGGAACCAAGTTGTCTTTCAGCACCGCTTATCACCCACAAACCGGAGGACAAATTGAGCATGTTAATCAAATTCTAGAAGACATGCTCCGTGCTTGTGATTTTTCCTATGGTGCTAAGTGGGAGGGTTGTCTACCATTTGTAGAGTTTTCTTATAACAATAGCTATCAATCTAGCTTGCAAATGGCACCTTTTGAATCCTTGTATGGACGCAAGTGTCATACACCTCTAAATTGGTCTGAGTATGGTGATAGTCAGATCTTTGGTGTGGACACCTTGCGAGCTGCTGAAGAACAAGTTTAACTGATCCACGACCGACTCAAGGCCGCCCAATCTCGCCAAAAGAGTTATGCTGACTCAAAGTGACGTGAAGTCCCTTTCCGTGTCGGAGATTTTGTATACCTTCGAGTTACACCTCTCAAGGGGATGCAACGCTTTCATGTCAAGGGAAAACTTGCACCCCGGTATATTGGCACTTTCAAGATCATAGCCCGTCATGGGCAAGTCTCTTATCATCTTGAGTTGCCAGCTGATCTCTCATAATTCCATGATGTCTTTCATGTGTCATTGCTCCAGAAATGTCTCCAAGTACCTGAGAAAAATTCTCTTATCATGATATTGATTACCGGACCATCGACATAAATCATGATTTGACCTACCACGACAGGCCACTCCGTGTTCTCAAGAAGATTGTTCATGTTACCCGGAAGTGTGCAATCAGATTCCTCAAAATTCAGTGGACCAATCACTTTGAGGAAGAAGCTACCTGGGAACGCGAGGATTATATCAAGAAGGAGTTTCCTGATTTCCATTATGACTAGACCCCCGAATCTAGGGACGAGATTCTTTTAAGGGGTAAGGTCATTCACATCCTCATTTGGAGTCACATGTTGTAAGGGGGGACTCAAAAATTAGGACCAACAAAAACTTTTATGTTGATCCTTATGTTTTCTGGATTATTATGATCCATATGTAAAGCCCGATGTTGAATCCATTATGAGATGTTTGGAATGTTGTTTCCTTTGTTTCTTTGTCACTTAAATTCATATATGTTATCTTGTCACTTAGTTTTCTTAGCCATGATTTAAATCTCATGGAAACATCGTAAGAAATATACCAAGTTTTCTTTTCTATTCTCTGAGTATTTCCTTCTCTTTTGAACCCGCCCAATTATATTGTACCAGACCCAAATCATTGCTATTTTTGCTTTCATCCATACTTGGGATGTGAAATCACTCACCATGCCCAAAGAATCATTGGAATGGCAATAATATTCTTTCCATGCTTGTTTTCTAGCCTATTTTATAAACTATGAAAATAGGAAACAAAGAAAACAGTAATCACGCTCTTTTTCTCTATTGTTTTCATGGCCCGTCATATTTTGTAAAAATAAATAAAAATGGGTTTTGAAACTGGAGATCATCATCTTCCATCTCCAATTTGAATTTTTCAAATTGGAATTCATTTGGTATTTTTACCATGTCCAAACTTTTCTCAGAAAATAACAAAATTCTAGACTTAGAAATTTCACCAAGTCCTAACTGAAACTTCTAATTTTTTTGACACTTTTTGGACAGAAACCAAATGGATTCGAATTCATGTTTCTATTTGCATGATAAACTAAATATCTTTTGAAGTATCTTCTTCAACAGAGAACTAAAACCTGGTCAACCATGATGGGTCTTCAATCTATCGTGGCTAGATGAACCCTAATAACAGCCATCCTACCACCTATACAAAAGCATACTTTGCATTCTTAAAGCTTTCATTTTGGATGTCTTGCGAGTACAAACCAATGTACTCATATTGGTTTCGTCTGTGGCTATTTACTTGACCAGACTTCGAGTAGCAGCCTCAGGAGGACTGCTACGAGGAGGAGATCTATGACGACCCAGCGAACTAGGCATGTCTCCCGGTCAACAGCCTATGGTGTTAAGGCGTGACATGGGCTCTACTACATTGTGTTTGCTTCCGCTGAATAAAAGTTGTGCCTGTGTTGTCTGCCCTGCATGACAGTTGTCTCAGACTTGGTCGTGTGACCATTTATGTATGACTATGTTTAAATTTGTGTAATGGATGATGTACTCTGGTGTATCAAATCTAAATATGTTGCTCATGACTGTTTGATCCGGGATCATGAGTGTATGCATATTGGAGGTCTTGGACGGCTAGTCCGGGGTCCCCACACTTGCAAGTAGTGTAATCGTAAGTGTGCATTAGTCTTGGATAGCACGGTGCACTAGCATAGGTCTACCCACATAACACTTACCAAAACGATAAAGATTAATCAACGGCGTGTGGTGAAAAGAACTAGAAGAAACCTCCCGTGTGTCCCCAGGAATGTTTTAGCCATTATAAGAAACACCACCACCTTGTCCTTTGTGCTAAAAAAGGATTGGGCCACTTGCAGCAACTATTTTCATTCATGACTATTTACTTTTTATCGCTTTATTACTATTACAAAAATCCCTAAACAATTGTTCTCTAGTGTTTACAGTGACACCTTGCGCAAAACTATTTATCAATACCTTCTGATCCTCGTTGGGTTTGACACTCTTATTTATCAAAAAGCTACGATCGATCCCCTACATTTGTGGGCCATCAATACTATTTTTTGGCGCCGTTTCCAGGGAGTGTAGCGCTATTGATAAGTGGAATTGGTAAGGAAACCTTTTACAGTAAGTGATGTTTTTATTACTATATGTTTATTTTGCTAAATCATGGAATACGTTACTGCTTGTTATATGTTCGGGAATGGCTCCTCCACCACTCGTGTGGATAACCGTTATGCCGGTGATGGAACTGTCCATCCAGGTGAGCACTTGCTTTATATTAAAGAATTATGTGAGTTGTTTAAGATTGCAGGTGTGCCAAGAGATTTAATTATGAGGAAATTATTTTCTATATCACAAAAATAAAGAGCATGGGAATGGTATAGGTTATTGTATGATTCATATTTGCTGGATTTGAAAAAGCTTACATCTCTCTTTTATTTCAAAATTTACCCTCTTCATTAAATACATCAATATCAGAATTTTATTTATAATTTTTGGCCACGTGATGGAGAAAGTATTGCTCAAGCTTGGGGGAGGATGAAAACACTAATTCTTAAATGCCCCAATCATTAGTTTCCCAAGGAGATTAATATTAATAATTTTTATGCAAGGCTTCCACGTCATGACAAGGACCTTCTTGATGCCTCTTCTAATGGTTCCTTCATGAACAATAAGATTGATGATAAATGAGATCTAATTGACAGAATTCAAAGTAATACTAAAGATTTAGAGATGGACAAAGGTAGAGATCCAGGTATAAACTATGAATACGACTGTATTAAATCTTTTGTTGAAACTGAAATTTTTAATATGCTTAGTGCTAAATATTGGCTCGATTCTCAAGTAAGTGTTTAACTTTGCAAAACCTTTTCCTCTCATGTTAGTATTCCTAAAGTGAAGTGCGACAAGTATCATGAACCTTATAATAGGATAATATTAAAGAGAAACAATTATCTAGTAGTGAAATACTTGTTAACACTGTTGATACTCTTTTACTTGCTGTTCACTTTGAGAAACCACCCTTTCCTGTTAGAGTAAAAGAATATTCTTTTGCCAATAACATTGTGAACAAAAGTTGTAAGAAAGTTACAGAACCTGAGGATCAAGTAATTGTAGAACCTACGGTTGCTATGGTTGAAGATCTTGTTGTTGAAAATGTTAATGGTTGTGATATATATTTTTGCGAGGCTGCCTCTAACCTAGTGGAACCTGATAAGCATCATAGACCTGTTGTTGGCACACCTATTGTTTCCGTGAAAATAGGTGAACATAATTATTATGGACTTTGCGATTTGGGATCAAGTGCAAGTGCCATACCTTTTTCTCTTTATCAAGAAATAATGAATGAAATAGCTCCGTGTGAAATTGAAGCCATTGAAGTTACTATTCAGCTTGCCAACATAAAGACTATTTCACCGTGGGTATTGTAAGAGATGTTGAAGTTCTTTGTGGTAAGGTAAAATTCCCCGCTGACTTTTTAATACTTGGCATAGTTGAAGATAAAGCTTGTCCTATCATATTTGGTAGACCTTTCTTAATACATGTGGTGATATTATTGATTGTAAGAGAGAGAGAAAGTGTCTGTCAAATTTGGAGATGAACATTATGAATTTAATTTCAGTAAGATTGCTAGACAACGTCATGATAAAGAATTACTTAATGAAGATATAGCTATTGAAAGAATTTCCTCTATTGCAATTCCGCATGATGATCCTTTGCAACAATTCATGGAAGAACATGAGAATGACATGTATATGCAGGAAAGAAACGAATTGGAGGATATTTTCCTCGATCAGCCTACCATTATCAAACACAATTTTCCTGTTGAATCTTTAGGGACACCTTTACCACCTAAAGGAAACCTAGTGTTTGATCTTAAAGTTCTCCCTGACACACTTAAATATACTTATTTGGATGAAAAAGAAAATATATCATGTTATTGTCAACGCTAAGCTTTCAAAGTACGAATAAAAACGTTTATTGGAAACACTCCGGAAGCATCACAAAGCTATTGGTTATACTTTCGATGATCTCAAAGGCATTAGTCATGTTCTATGTCAGCATGCATTTAATCTTGAGCATGATGCCAAGCATGTGGTTGATCATCAATGCCGATTAAATCCAAAGATAAAAGAATTGATGAGAAGTGAAATATTAAAGCTTCTCGAAGCAAGGTATCATTTATCATATTGCTGATAGTATATGGGTTAGTCCTTTCCATTGTGTTCCCAAGAAAGGAGGTATGATTGTTGTTGCGAATGATAAAAATGAACTTATTCCTCAAAGAACTGTAGTAGGGTATAGAATGTGCATTGATTTTAGAAAATTAAACAAAGCTACTAATAAGGATCATCATCCTTTGCCTTTTATTGACCAAATGCTAGAAAGGTTGTCTAAAAATACTCACTTTTGCTATTTGGATGGTTATTCTGGTTTTTCTCAAATCCATGTTAGAAAAAAAGACCAAGAGAAAACCACTTTCACTTGTCCTTATGATACTTATGCTTATAGACGCATGCCTTTGTAGTGAACACATGAGGCTCACAAGATGTTACCTTTGTAGTGATAGCCTCAAGAGCTAACTTTAGCCTAGTATGGGATGCTAGAAGATCCTTATTAGAGCTAGAGAGCTTTTCATGATTTTCTTCCAATTTCCCATACTTGATAGTCATCAACTCAAGTTGAGCCCTTAGCTCAACATTCTCCTTCAAAATAGATGTTTCACATGATGTGAAGTTAGTAGAATAATCATCATTAATATTAGAAATAGAAGGAGACAACTTGGCAAGCTCATTATCCAACTTAGAATTTTCCTCAATAATATCTGCATGATCACAAGAGGAAGTATAGGTAGTAGGCATATCAAGTTTAGATAGTTGAGTTTGATCATGGGACTTGATGAGGAGAGAGTGTTCACTTTCCCAAGCTTTATGAGCTTTGTCAAGTCTCTCTTTGTCGTCAACTAGTTTAGCAAGGCCAACACCAGATTCAACTTTTTTCCTTTTTAAGCACTTTATTTTTTAGCCTTAGCATGGTCACGTGCTTTAGTGAGAAAAGAAATTTTTTCATTATAAATCTCCTCAAAAGATTCGAGTTTCTCCTCAAGGGTAACTTAGAGCTCTTACTCTTCCTCAAGGGTAACGGTAAGAAAAGATATTTCAAGAGCAACTTCTCTTTCCATTTCTCCATTCTTCTCAATGATATTCGCGCTCTCAATAGCAAATGTCAAAATTTCACAAAAAAGAGAGATAGTTTGCTACATTTAGGGAGAGCATCAAAAACCATCTGACCCTTCTCATTTAAAGAGTCAACATCATTGTTCTCTCCATAATAATAATCCTTATCCTCATCATCGCAAGATGTAGAGGGTTCCAAAGGTGGAGATACCTTTGAATCCTTAGCCATAAGACACAAGTGAGAACCGGAAGGTGATGATGAGAGAATACTTGAAGCTCCATTGAGGTCCATGTATTTTTCCAGCAAACATTGGGATTACTCTACATTGTTAGCCACACAGGTACTAGAGCATATGGAAGCATTGTTTTCATGGCAACGAGACATAGGAAACATATGATCATGAGATTTAATTGAACAACTATTACATGATATGCAAGGACTATCAACACTAGCATGTAAGACATTTGGAGTGCTAGAAGAGTTTAAGTCCAAAGATAGAACATTGCAATGTGATAGAGATGAAGTATAGTCAACAATGCAATTTCTATCAACACTCACCATATCATTAACTTGTGACAAATCACATGTTGGTGGAGTGGAATAAGATGTGCACTCATCACGTCCGGAGGTGGAAGGAGAAGAATCATCCTCAATAATGTTGGACACATCATATTTATCTTAAATTTTTGTCCATAATTCATGAGCTTTCCGAAAAGGCATGATTAATTGACCCATGAACTACATCTCTCATAACAAAAATGAGACCATTAGATACTTGAGTATCGAGATATGAGTTTTCCTCATCATCTAAAGATAAATTTTGGGAACCTTTGGAGGAGGAAAATTTGTATCTACAATTCTGTTTACATAGTTTGGACCCATGTCCCTAAAAAGATTAAGTATGCGAATTTTCCAAACATCATAGTTTGTGCCATTGAATTTAAAATAGGTATCACACACAAATTCCATAAACGACAACGTACTCTCTAGGACGTAAAGCTTAAAAACGAGAGCCCATGATCTGATACCAATTGAACGGACAACTATGTTGCATAGAGGGGGTGAATAGGCGATTAAAACATTTCCGGTTACGGCTTGCTAAATGCGGAAATAAATTAGATGTTTAAATTAACAAGAACACAACCTGAATAACCTAGTCTCAACTAAGTGCACCAACAAATTATCCTAAGAAAGATAAGTAACAAGGTGAAAGCAAGATATATGACTTCAAGCACGAAGGCTATAACAATGTAAATTGCATAAGTAAATAGGTCGGGTATAGAAATAACTGAGGCACATGAAGACGATAATGTATTCCTGAGTTCCTCCTTTTGAGGGGAGTACGTATCCTTGGAGGGGTGTAATCTCACCACAAGAGGACTACTCAACGACACAAAGGCATCACCGTATTATCTAATGAACCTTGCCACAAAGGCCTAGTTCATCTTCCACTGTTGGTAAACTTCAATATCGAGGCACAAATCCACAACTTAATTGGAGGATCTCGAGGTCACTACAATCTTGGGGCATGCATCAACAACTTAATTGGAGGCTCCCAAGAACACCACAAAGTCGTCTAGGGTCCAAGACCCAAGAGTAACAAGTTAACAAACTTTCACTTCCACAAATCCTCGTGGAGAGACCAAACTAATGCAACCAATGCAAATGGCAAGAGCACAAGTGCTCAATTCCTTCACTGTCAAATTCCAAAAAAAAATGCTTATGGGCGAATAAGAAAGGAAGAAAAAAGGTGGAGAAATACCAAGAAATCCAAGATCAAGATCTACTAGGTTCCCTTCATTAACAGGAGGGATGGATTGGTGGAAATGATCTAGATCTCCTCTCTATTTTCCCTCAAATATATGAAAGAAACATGTGAGGAATTGAGAGAGGGGCAGGCTTTCCAAGGTCAACAATGGTGGGAGAGAGAGAGAGGGAAAAACATGCTGGGAAAAGCTTGGGGACCAATAGGGAATAAGACCCCTTAAATAGATCCCCTAAAAAACTAGTCGTTTTTCTGCGAGAAACAACCATGTCAAATTCAATCAGGAATTTCCGGATTCAATACGGCATGTCAGATTGAATCCATCTGCTAACATACATATTCACGTTCATGTCGGATTCAATCCGGAATTGTCGGATTGATGTCAGATGGCCCCTGATTCATCCGGATTGAGTGAACATCGATACGGAAAGTGCCATAACTTTTGCATATGGACTATGTTTTTGATGTTCTTGGGATCATTGAAATCACCACAACGAGAACTACAAGAATACACAGAGAAACATAATTTTCCTACAATGTAAGATAAAACCAAATGGGGACAGATTCTACCTCTCTTTAAAGAACAACCTGTAAAACCTCCAACACTGAAAACGCAACAAGGTTTTCTTACAAGTTTTTTTTCGGTAAGTCTTGGCTTGTCATGAAGATAACGACAAGAAACCAAACCCCACATAGCAAAAATCTAAATAAGAACCAAGAAATAAGATATGCCAAGTATGCAAAGGTTTGAACTCTCAACAAGGATGCGGTCAAGCTACTTACTCGAGAGCCCCTCTTCATAGTACGACTATCGATCCTATAACCCGGTCTCCCAAAAGCATGAGACCGGTAAAATATAAAACCTATCAAGATCATACCTTTGCCTTGAGAATTCCACTTGAGCTAGACGATGACAATCTTGACACTCTCAAGATTGATCCCCTTTCTTGATCGTTCTTGCTAGCACATGCTCCGCTTGATGAAGACTTGCAAATTTCTCCCCCATACACCACTACGGGAGATACCCTTTTTGGAAAATATTCATATGGACGCTATCTCCGAATTGGTGGCAAGCATCAAGCATAGGATTTCTTCAAGACGCTTCTCTTGATCTTCCACAACAATCTTGATGATGAACACCACTTGACGTCATCGACCATGGGCTATATAAAATATTTATTTTGATGCATGCCTATGGAAAGATACCTAACCACACACACATATCATGTGTTAGTTTACAAAGCTATATGAAAAAAATACTTACCATACCACGAGATACATAATCCCACTTGGTACATCTTGTAGCTCTGTGTGTTGATCACAAGCTTGATCAACCTTGTATCTTTTCTTGTTTCTTCATTTGATGATGTCTTGAACATAATCATGAAAGACCACCTAATAATTTTCTTCAATACATACTTGCAATATGCACAACTCTATACATGACCATTCTTCATATAAATCCTTGAATATAACAATAGTCATCATGTAAGCTTCTAGAGCCGAACACATTAACTCCACTATTTTCCCATGGATAATATCTATAAAGATATCTCAATGCAAACATTAGTCCACAAGGATTATCATTAATTACCAAAACCACACATGGGGGAACCATGCACTTTTAGTAGCCTCCGCTGATTGTGACAACTTACCTTTAGCCCCACTAATTGGAGCCTCAAGAACCTCTCCAAGACCTGGTGACGGATGCCCCGGGGTAGCTCATACAGCTCCATGTATGAGCATAGAAAACGGCTCCTGCTCGATCACCTCACGCACAGACACGCGGGGGATGCCCTGCCCCCCTAAGGAAAAGCAATAGAGGTACCTGCCACCGTTGTAGCTAGAACCTGTAACATCCCAAGTATGAAAATACCCTTAGAATGTTTGTTTCATGTTTATTAAAGTATTGCATCATGTCATCATATTGTTTCCATTTGTTTTCATTTAGTTTGCATCTGTTTTCACAATTCAAATTCAAACATTATTCAAACATTTATTTCATGCTTGCTCTGTTACAATCTTTTCAAATAATAATGTCAAATCAAACCCCTATTTGTTTCCATGTTATTCCATAATGTTCACTTATTAAATTAATGGTTTTAATCAATCAATTGATTCCAAATCACATCTAAAAACTCAAATTCAAATCTTCAAACAGCACCCAATTTGAGTGTATGAAAATTCCAAAACAAATCAACTCTTTTGTTCTAACTAAATAATAGGGTTCACCCTATTAAGAAGTTGTTTTCAATAATAATCATTTAAATACTCAAATTCATCCAAGTTTGAATTAAATACAAACAGCAATTAAATTTGAACTTTTTGGAAAATAAAAGTTAGCATTCAGTTGCTATGGTGAACACAAACCTAACCATAATTTTTACCAATTTTTCCTAGCCCTAAAAACCATCTTTTTCTTCCTATTCTATTTCCAGCAAAAAAAAAACAGGAGAAAGAAGTTTAAAAATAAAAAATTTGGCGCCAGGGGGTCGTGGGCTGCGCCCAGCCCATTTTCTCCTCTCCCCCGCGCGCAGCCCACCCGAAGCTGGCCCGGTACCGTTTCGCAGCCGCCCCCGTCGTCTGTTTCGCGTACGGCGGCAGATCCGTGGCGCCACGGCGGCACGGTGCCAACTCCGACGGCCATCCGCGCCTGTACCCCTCTATAAAACCCCTAGACCCCCTCGGGCGTGCCCTAGCTAACCCTTGACCCCTTATCCCTCGCTCCGCCGCCGTCTACCCACTCTCCCCGTCGTTTTCCCCTCTCTCTGCTTCTCACCGGAGACCACCGAGCCACCGTCTGAATTTCCGATGTCCGCCGCCGCTCCCGTTCACCATCTACCCACCTAGCCACAGGAACCAACCCACCACGACTCCCTCTTCCGTTTGGACACCGCCGCAGAGCTCGCCACCGACTGGAACATCGCCGCCGTCCGCAGCTGTCGCCGTCGAGTTCGTCACCGAGCCTCTGCTCGACTCCGATCGCCGGTGAGCACGCCCCGTGTCCTCCTCCGCCTCTGTCTATGCTTGCGCAAGCACCCATGCACACCGCACTGCACACGCACCACCAGATCACAGCAGCAACGAGCACAGCACCAACGGCAGCTCGCCGCCGGCAGCATGTCTCTGTCGAAGTTCTGAACGTGGTTCAGTTAAATCTTCAGTTACCTCGAACCTGAATGATAACCTCACTGCATCTCTGTTCCTGTCAAACAACTGAATCTCACCGTACTGGTTCAGAGCTAGCGAGCGCACGGGCAGGTTGCTGGTTCGATCCCTCGCGCCCGCGGCATAAAAACCAAATTTTTTTTGCGCTTAGGGCTGACAGGCAGGCCCCAGTCGTTAGTGGCCTTCGCTGCCACGTGCGCGCGCGCTGTCCACGCTGGCCCTAGGGCCCATGGGCAGTGCCCTATGTTAGCCAGCTGCGCGGTAGAAAAGGTTTTCTACCTTTTCTGTTTTGATTTAAGTCCTTTCTTTTTACAGTTTGGTCCCTGACAATAAAATGCAAATAACTTCTGTTTTATAATTCCAAATAACAAAATTTAAAATATGTGTGTTGGTCCAAATTTAATTCTCTATCTAATGGTAGCATTTGTTTTCTGTTTTGAATTTTCCAAATGCATTTCAAATTTGAATTCAACTAATTCAATTGCAATTTGCTAAAATCCATAACTAATTCATAATTAATCCAAATAATGCAAATAAAATATGTTTTCCATACCATTTTGAACCACCTATTCAAATATAAATTTTGTTTCATGGTTTGAATAATTTAAATTGCTTAAATAATTTAAACCTTGTTTAAATCATTTAAATTTGGTAAAATCATAACTTGCTCAAATTAAATTATTTTTGAACATGCAAAATATGTTCTCAAACTAGAAAAGTATAAACTTTTCAAATGTGAGTTTGAATTTATGTTTGGAACAAATAAAATTCAAATAATATTCAAAGTTGTTTTAAATTCATTTAAAACTTGTTTAATTTTGTTTAAGGCATAATAAATTCATCCTAATTCCTTTTTCAATATTTGAAACATGTAATCCACCCAAAATTTTATGATCTTTTCAAATATGAATTTTGTTATTTGTTTTGAACAATTTAAATGGCTGAAAACAACAAATACTTGTGTGTCACCTTTAAGGAACCAAAAATTCCCTAAATTAATAAATAAATTTCTAAATTGGTAAACCTTATTTCCAATTGGTTCTAATGTTGTTATTTTGTTGTTTTCCTCATCCATGCATCATACTAATCCACTTTCACCTGTTGGTTAATTGGAAAACAATTGTTTCAACCAAAATTCATGGGCTTTTCATATGCAACTCAAAATTGCATATGTGTCCATTTAATTTGTGTTACCATGTCAATTAGTTTATTTTGGTGCATCCATTAAACTTGACATGCATCATCCCATGATTGTGCACTATGCCATGATATTGATTGTTTATCTTCCTGTATTGTTTGTTTGCTTCTTCTCGGATAGACGATGACGTTGAGACCGACGATACTTACGACACCCCTTCTGAGGATCTAGCTCAGTACCAGGCTGCTGAGTTTGCAGGCAAGTTATCACTCACATGAACCATTGTGTTCCTTTCAACATTGGTTACCGATACTTTCCGTTGTCTATTTCTGCTAGCCATATGTACCGTTGCTTCTGTTACGAACCTATCACATGATACCCTGAACCCTGATATTGCCTCACCTCCAGTCCTAAAACCCCGTTGCTTGGGCCCGTGTCTTACTAGCATGCTTAGGGTTGTTTCTGCTCGAGTATGTTATCAGTTACTTTCTGTTATCATATTCCATTTATATTCTGGGGCTCGATGTTAAACAACAACCTGTTAATTTGAGGTAATAATAAATTGCTGATAAGGCACCGGCAGGAGGCCCGACGTGGTTTTGAGGCCTGCTAGTGTCGACCCTAATTAGGAAAAGGGTCTTGTCTACTGATCCATGATGAGCGCACTATCCGCATGTGGGAAGCGTGTATGGGCGCCCCCCTCAATTTGATTCGATTCGCATCTCGTCCAAATCACCACACTTAGTTCGGGCTTTCCATTTGATGCACGCATATGCAGGTACGAACCCGAGGCCAGGGTGGAACTTTTGTAGTCGGCATTTTGGGCGGCGTGGTCTTCCAGTGCTATGAGGGTCCCCTTTTCTTCGTGGGGCTCGATTAGCCGCGCACACACAGCACGTGGTGCTTTGGGCTTGATGCGAAGAAGAGTTGAGTTGTGTTGAGTGCCCCTCTTGGTGGGAAAGGCCTTCCCATCTGGCGGGTTATTCTTACGTGTACGGCCAAATTGGTGCACCCCTGCAGGGATAAATCTTCTCGAGAAGCCGTGCTTTCCGCGGTTATGGTTGACTTGGTGAAAGTACTGGCTAACAAGTACTCAGAACAACTTACACCTTACTAATGATAATTTGACTAGTAATAGGCTTATTGACACAACAATTTGATCCATCATTAATCCAACTGTGTGAGTTATCCTCGGATTGCTTCTTTGGATAAGGGGCGAGATCCAGGATGGGTTTGTTTGGTGGTTAGCTATAATTGGTTACGCTAGGCTATCTTATCCCCTTTCTGTTATCCGGAAGTTGTAATATGTTCTGTAGTTGTTAGTGCAGCGAGTTGCAGCATCTTTTATATCCCTTCCTTCCGTTGAACCCAAGGCATCTGTGCTTGGTGTTGACGGGCTACACTTTGGTGAACTGTGAGTCTTGCTTGCCAGTACGTTTATGTACTGACCCCCTTTGGGGCTGTGGTTTCCGCAGACTAAGCCTACGAGGATCCCCGCGACGGCTACTACGTGGAGTTTGACGAGGCTGCTGACGAGTAGGTAGCGGACCCGGGCAGGATCCGAGACATCGTGGATGGGCTCCGTTTTCTTTTCATTCCCGGCTTCTTAAGCCCATTTGGTTTTTTCTGTACTCAGACCCTTTGAATGCTTCCGCTGAGATGTAATGATGTTATGTTGGGACATGTGTCCTCTGGATGATTGTATTTGCTATCTCTGCTCTAGTGAGAGCTATTTGCAACTTATTTCAATCTTTTGTGTCTTAGAGATATATTGTGTTATCATCTTGTTCAAAGCCGTTGACGTACCATGTGTGTATGGTATGAAGTACGTCAATGGTAGTGTCCTGATTTCTACGGGATAGTTTACATCGACGGTGAATAGTAAAGATTGGTTGTCACACATAAGTGTTGGCCTACTCGTAAGAGATGCGGGTGCCGGTAAGCCCCGTAATCCAATCAAAATACTGTTCAGTTCGTACGGTGAGTATCCTCTAGAAGTCCGGGTGCGACAAATGGTATCAGAGCCTGTCTGCATGTAGGATCCCTTTTACTGGTCGCAGTTTGAGTCTAGAAACTATTTTGTAGCTATATAGGAAAAATGAAACGTGAGAGTAGGAATTCTGCCATTTTTCTTCTTTCCCCACCCACCCACCCTTTTCTGGTAAGGAAGTGCAACGTTGTTTTCCCTTCTCACCTAAACTTTCAAGTTAGGTTTTCACGAATCCTGGTTTCTCAAGGATAGTTATATCTACTAGACCATAGGAATGGAGGTGGGTGTGACATGATTTATCATGTTGCCTACTCATGATTGAGAACGGAGGCGTGTAAGCCCCGAAAGCAAATCCTCTATCCGTTAAGCAGTAGATATTGATCCTTTAGAAGCCCGGATGGGTTTTTCCGTAGTACCTCAGGAGTTTTGGTCTCGTGTTTCCCGTTGTTGCTTCGATATCCTGTTCTTCTCAACATCCTTTTCGTCCGTTGAAACCTTGTTCTTGTTTTCCATTCAGTTCTCTACCGGCGTCTAATCAAAACTTCCCCGATCATCTGGAGATGGATCTCAGGTTCTTCCCGCAGGTGGTTCGGATGACTCGTTGCGAGAGCACTGCCGGTTATCCGGAGATGCTGAGAGACATGGTCACTTATCTGGGGTTCCGTTGGGCACCAGAGTACCAGGTCTACGAGCAGCAGCGAGAGTTTGACCAAACCTACTACCAGGCTATCGTCTACATTCTGTCAGATGATGGCATGAGCGTTGTCCACCGCTACGAGGCAGTAGGTTCCACAGTGGATATGGCCGTGCAGCAGGCAGCTTATGTGAGTCTCACCGTCCTTCGTGCTGACTACTGGGGATTTGACGATTCTATCTATCGCCACATCCCCCGTGGTTACATCACTTCAGAGGGAGCTCATTTCATTCTCTACGACAACCTAGATGTCTACGAGCATGATAACACCAGGCTGCACACCACCGCTCAGTTTGTGAGGCACAGTGACGCAGTTGCCACCACACTGTCTCAGGAGTTGGCTTCCGTCAGAGAGCAGCTCTAC
Source organism: Alopecurus myosuroides (assembly GCA_028641055.1). Taxonomy (NCBI): domain Eukaryota; kingdom Viridiplantae; phylum Streptophyta; class Magnoliopsida; order Poales; family Poaceae; genus Alopecurus; species Alopecurus myosuroides. The sequence goes on along the minus strand of CM054057.1, from coordinate 473,955,779 downwards.
CTTGCTTTGACTCGTCTGGCGACGTACAGCACAGACTTTGTTGGAGATGAGCGCTTTGCACGTTTCGATCAGCCAGTTGGTCGTTGTCTGCCAGATGCTGGAGGTTACGAGCCGATCAGAGGTCCACTCCTCAACCTCGGTGCTGGTTACACTGGGATTCCACGCTTTGGAGCACAGGGAGTCGACGCTATGTACTTCACCACACCTAGAGTCGCTCTCAGGCCACGTCAGATCTATGTGGATCATCGTTCTACCTGCTTTCGTGGGCCTCCTCCTCACCGTACCCCTCGTCGTACTACTCACCGCCGTCCTGCGTGATGAGCATGGGAGTACCGATGTATCCATTCTTAGCTATGTTTAGTTATCCTTTGACTTTCGAACCATGTAATGGTGTGTTGGATATTCTGGTGTATTTGAACATGTGATGATGTACCTGTTGGTTATTTATTCATGCGTCGGAATAATCTCTCTTTCGGTTACCAAGTCTATCCTTTTCTGTTGTTGTGCTAAAATGCATGTCTATTCAGGATGCCACCAACAAGGAACAACCCGCCTGAGCCACCGCCAATCACGGAGCTGTTGACTCAGATGACTCAGGTCGTGACGCAGATGGCCCAGATCCAGGCTAACCAGCACAACAATCAGAATGCTCCACGAGTCAGCATCAAGGAGTTTCTGAGTCTGGGTCCCAGAGCTTTCGTGGCAACACGCGAGCCTCTGGATGCGGATGACTGGATCCGGGAGATGGCCAGGGCTCTGGACATTGCTCACGTTGCTGAGGAAGACAAAGTCAAGTATGCCACCTACCTACTGAAGGGTCAGGCAGCTACCTGGTGGGAGAACTACCAGACCATGAGAGCTGGCTATCCTATCACCTGGGGTTGTTTCAACGATGCCTTCCTGAAGCATTACATCCCAGATGGTCTCATGGAAAGGATGCGTGAGGAGTTTTTCTCTCTCAAGCAGGGCAAGCTGGACGTCATTGGCTATCAGAACGAGTTCAATCGCCTCGCTCGATACGCTAGTGATGAGGTGTCCACTGAGGCTAAGAAGATGGCAAGGTTCCGCCGAGGTTTTAACCCGGAACTCAAGTACGCCCTCACCAACATCAAGTGCAAAGACTTCGAGGAGCTCGTGAACACCGCGCTCAATGAGGAAAATGGGCGCAAGGCGTTCGAGGAGTCGCGTAAGCACTCGCGTGAGGGTGGTTCCTCCTCCAACATGACCACCCCTCCGCAGAAGCGCCACATCTGGGTGCCAAATGGTGCTGTCACTAGGGCTCCATATGCCCAAGATTCTCCAGGCTTCGCTTCCCGCCCACCCAACCCATCACAGATGCAGGCTCAGAGGTTCTCAATGGGGCAGCCAAGGCCAGATGCACCTCGTGTCGTCACTTGCTACAAATGCAAGCAGACAGGGCACTACGCCGACAAGTGCACTCAGAGGCAGCTACCTCCTCCACCACCTCGCCCCAACACCAACCAGGCAATAGTGCGTGCTCCCCCGGCTAAAGCCTTCAACTCCAACAACAGGCCTGTCGGGAGGACCGCGAGGGTGAATCATGTCAAGGTCGACAAAGCTGAGGAAGCTGCTGACGTCGTTCTCGGTACATTCCCCGTAAACTCTAACCCAGCTAAAGTGTTGTTTGATACCGGAGCATCGCATTCTTTCGTGTCAAAGATCTTTGCGACAGCAGTTAAACTACCTTTTGTTGGTTTGGGTTCCCCGCTAGTAGTAAACTCCCCTGGAGCAACTATGCAAACTTCCAAGATCAGTCACAAGAATCAGATCTTAATTGGAGGCCACATATTCCTTGCTTCCCTCATTCTGCTTGGCAATTCTGACATTGATGTCATTCTTGGCATGGATTGGTTGAAGGCCAATAAAGCTACGATTGATTGTGCTCAGAAGTCAATAACTCTGTTCCACCCTTCTGGCCAGATAGTCTATTCTCCAAAGGAATCAAGTTCTGTTCAGCTGTACACCCTCGATGCTAAACCTCTACCTCTACTTGAAAATTTTCCGGTGGTTTGTGAATTCCCTGACGTCTTCCCAGAAGAGTTGCCAGGGATGCCTCCGGACAGAGCAGTTGAGTTCGTGATCGAGCTTGAACCAGGTACTGCTCCAATCTCTAAGCATCCATACAAGATAGCTCCTCCTGAACTGAAATTGTTGAAGGAGCAAATCGATATGTACATAGAGAAAGGTTACATTCAACCTAGTTCTTCCGCTTGGGGTTGCCCAACTCTGTTCGTTGCCAAGAAGGATCAAACAAAAAGACTCGTGGTTGACTATCGTCCTCTCAACGAGAAAACCATCAAAAACAAGTATCCAATTCCTCGTATCGATGATCTTTTTGATCAACTTGCTGGAGCCTCAATATTCTCAAAGTTGGACTTGAGGATGGGTTACCATCAAATAAAGATCAGAAAGGAAGATATTCCAAAAACAGCTTTCACCACTCGTTATGGTCTATATGAATACACCGTCATGTCCTTTGGTCTCACCAATGCACCGGCGACATTCTCAAGACTCATGAATTCTGTCTTCCATGAATACCTCGACAAGTTCGTTGTGGTATATCTTGATGACATTCTGGTCTACTCAAAGTCTTAGGAAGAGCATGGAGAACATCTACGTCTCACTCTCATGAAACTTCGCGAGCATCGTCTATATGCCAAGTTCTCAAAATGTGAGTTCTGGATTCCAGAAGTTGCTTACCTTGGTCATATCATCTCTGCCAAAGGCATAGCCATTGATCCAGAAAAGGTTAAAGCAATTTTTGATTGGAAACCTCCTAAGACGGTGAAGCAAGTCAGAAGTTTTCTTGGCTTGGCTAGCTATTGCCGTCGTTTCGTCCAAAACTTTTCCAAGATTGCCAAACCTCTCACTGATCTCACAAAGAAGGAGAAGAAGTTCATTTGGACTCCACAGTGTGATGAGAGTTTCAATCTCCTGAAGACTAAACTCACTTCTACCCCAGTTCTGGTTGGCCCAGATACTACCAAACCTTTCCAGATATTCTGCGATGCATCTCTCCAAGGTCTAGGTGCAGTTCTTATGCAAGAACGTCAAGTTGTGGCTTATGCTTCACGTCAGTTGAATGCACATGAGCAAAACTATCCCACTCATGATCTTGAACTTGCAGCAGTTGTGTTTGCCCTCAAGAAATGGAGACAATACTTGCTGGGTAACCGCACTGAAATCTTTTCCGATCACAAGAGTCTGAAATACATCTTCACTCAACCAGATCTAAATCTCAGGCAAAGGAGATGGATTGAGAAGATTAAAGACTTTGATCTCACCATTTCTTACACTCCAGGCAAGGCTAATGTTATGGCCGATGCTCTCAGTCGCAAGTCGTATTGCAATAATCTCATGATCATGGAAAGCCAACCTCCACTTCATGAAGAATTCCAGAAGCTGAACCTTGGTCTTGTTCCTCAAGGCTATCTTGCTAGCTTGACAGCCAGTCCAACTCTCGAGGACAAGATTCGTTCTGAACAACTTCGTGATGCTGAGATCAAGAAGATGGTAGAACACATCAAAGAAGGCAAGGAGAAATTCAAGTCCTTCTCAATTGATGACAAAGGAACTGTGTTCTTCGAAGGACGCATTGCAGTTCCTCAAGTTAAAAGTCTCAAAGATATCATTCTCAAGGAGGCTCATGAAACTCCTCTCTCCATCCACCCTGGAAGTACAAAGATGTACCAGGATCTTAAGACACTGTATTGGTGGCCTGGCATGAAACGTGAAATTGCTCAATACGTTTCTGAATGCGACGTTTGTCAACGTGTTAAGGCAGTCCATCAGAAAACAGCCGGTCTACTCCAACCTCTGAAAATTCCTGAGTGGAAGTGGGACATGATTGAAATGGACTTCGTCACTGGTTTTCCAAAGTCCAAGAAGGGCAACGATGCAATCTTCGTTGTTATTGATCGTCTCACTAAAGTAGCTCACTTCTTTGCTGTCAAAGAAACAATCTCAGCTAGCCAGTTAGCAGAACTCTACACAGCAAAGATTGTTCCTCTTCATGGTGTTCCATTGGAAATAAGCTCAGACCGTGGAAGTATCTTCACTTCTCATTTCTGGAAAAGCTTTCAAGAAGCATTGGGCACCAAACTTCTGTTCAGCACAGCTTATCACCCTCAGTCTCAAGGGCAAGTCGAAAGAGTCAATCAGATTCTCGAGGATATGCTCAGAGCATGTGGTCTCTCCTTTGGCATGAAATGGGAGGATTGCCTTCCATATGCTGAATTCTCCTACAACAACAGCTACCAGGCAAGCCTAGGCATGGCACCATTTGAAGCACTCTATGGCCGCAGATGCAGGAGTCCAATCAATTGGTCTGGAGCTGGTGAACGTTCACTCTTAGGCCCTGACATTGTTAAGGAAGCCGAGGAGAAAGTTCGTATCATTCGTGACAATCTCAAGATTGCTCAGTCTCGTCAGAAAAGCTACTATGACAGCAAGCACAGGGATATGATCTATGCACCTGGTGACAAGGCATATCTCCGTGTAACACCCCTCAGAGGCACTCATCGTTTTGGTGTGAAAGGAAAGCTTGCACCAAGATACATTGGTCCTTTCAACATTCTCTCAAGGCGGGCAGAAAATGCTTATCGTCTTGAACTTCCTGAAAAACTATCCAAGGTGCACGATGTGTTCCACGTGTCACAGCTCAAGAGGTGTTTCAAAGATCCAGATCGTGCAGTTGATCATGATTCCATTGAACTGCAAGATGATCTATCTTATGAGGAGCACCCTGTTCGTATTCTCGATGAGACCGAGCGTAAGACTCGCAACAAGAGCACCAAGTTCTTGAAAGTGCAGTGGTCGCATCATTCCGATAAAGAGGCAACGTGGGAGACCGAAGAGGATCTTCGCAAGAAGTATCCAGACCTTTTCTCTTCTCGGTAAGGAATCTCGGGGCGTGATTCCTTCAAGGGGGGCGTTTTGTAACATCCCAAGTATGAAAATACCCTTAGAATGTTTGTTTCATGTTTATTAAAGTATTGCATCATGTCATCATATTGTTTCCATTTGTTTTCATTTAGTTTGCATCTGTTTTCACAATTCAAATTCAAACATTATTCAAACATTTATTTCATACTTGCTCTGTTACAATCTTTTCAAATAATAATGTCAAATCAAACCCCTATTTGTTTCCATGTTATTCCATAATGTTCACTTATTAAATTAATGGTTTTAATCAATCATTTGATTCCAAATCACATCTAAAAACTCAAATTCAAATCTTCAAACAGCACCCAATTTGAGTGTATGAAAATTCCAAAACAAATCAACTCTTTTGTTCTAACTAAATAATAGGGTTCACCCTATTAAGAAGTTGTTTTCAATAATAATCATTTAAATACTCAAATTCATCCAAGTTTGAATTAAATACAAACAGAAATTAAATTTGAACTTTTTGGAAAAAAAAGTTAGCATTCAGTTGCTATGGTGAACACAAACCTAACCATAATTTTTACCAATTTTTCCTAGCCCTAAAAACCATATTTTTCTTCCTATTCTATTTCCAGCAAAAAAAAAACAGGAGAAAGAAGTTTAAAAATAAATTTTTTGGCGCCAGGGGGTCGTGGGCTGCGCCCAGCCCATTTTCTCCTCTCCCCCGCGCGCAGCCCACCCGAAGCTGGCCCGGTACCGTTTCGCAGCCGCCCCCGTCGTCTGTTTCACGTACGGCGGCAGATCCGTGGCGCCACGGCGGCACGGTGCCAACTCCGACGGCCATCCGTGCCTGTACCCCTCTATAAAACCCCCTAGACCCCCTCGGGCGTGCCCTAGCTAACCCTAGACCCCTTCTCCCTCGCTCCGCCGCCGTCTACCCACTCTCCCCGTCGTTTTCCCCTCTCTCTGCTTCTCACCGGAGACCACCGAGCCACCGTCTGAATTTCCGATGTCCGCCGCCGCTCCCGTTCACCATTGTAACAGCCCAAGTATGAAAAACCTACCATTTAGAATGTTTGTTTCATGTTTATTAAGGTATTGCATCATGGCATCATGTTTATTTCCCTTGTTGCATTTGTTTCTTTTGTTTTGCATCTGTTATTCTTTGTTTTTCACAATGAAAATCAAACAAATTCAACTGCTTTGTTTTCATACTTTTTCTGTTACAACTTTTGGAATAAAAATAACAAATAAAAACAACCAATTTGTTTCACTTTATTCCATGTGAATCCCTTAATAAAATGGTGTTATAAATTCCACTAAGCCTTTCCAAATTGGTTTTCAAATTCAAAGCAAAATCATCATCAACACCTCATTTGGAAATTATAAAATATCAAACCATTCCAATAATTCTAATCCAACTAATAATAGGGTTCACCCTATTAAATTGTTGTCTCTATATCAATTAACAAAATATTCCAATTCAAATCAAATATTTTCTTCCAATTGGTTTTCAGCAAAAAAAATAAAAGGAACAGAAAATACAAAAAAAAGAGAAGGAGGCAGCAGCTATCTACCTCCCAGCCCAGCCCAGCTGCCCATTTTCCAGCCCAGTACCCCCCTCCTGTCCTTTTCTTCCACCTCTCGCTAGCGTCACCTCCTGTACGAACCCATCGGAGCCACTCGATCGCTCCATGCCCCTCCCGATGCCATGCCGTACAGGAACTACTCCCTCCATATAGCTCACCTTCCCCCTCCCCTAACCCTAGAGCCTACCCCCTCTCCCTAACCCTAGCGCCGCGATGCCATCTTCCCTCTCTGCTAGACCCTCTCCCTCTGAATATCTGAACCGCACCGAGACCACCGTAAACCGCCACCTCCTCCCCTCAACGTCGGTCACCCATCTACCTCGAGGAGCCACGGATCCCGGGAATGGAACCGCGGCACCCTCCTGCTTCTCCCCGTGTCCTCGTTGCTTGCCGGGAGGCACCACGGCGGCCGCTCCATCGCCGGAGACTCCCTCCGTTGCTGCCTCGACACCTGAACAACGACAGCCACCAGCAGGTACTCGCCCCTCCGCTCCTTCCTTTCCCTCTCTCCCTGTCCGTCTCCACGAGGCCCGCACATCACCACACCACGCACCCCTAGCGAGCACGCACGCGGCCGCGCGGACAACCGCGGCGAGCGGCAGCAAGATCGCCGACGCCATTTTTTCTGAACCTGACGGAGTCTGCGAGCTGGTGTTCGAAATTCAGTTAACACCTGGAACGACACCTTTTGTTTCGTCAGTCATCTATCGCATCACAACCACACGAGCACCCCACTGGTACCGCTCCATTCCGCGCGAGCGACGCGTCCCGGGGTCGAATCCCGCGGGCGCAGCTCCACCCCCCTTTTTTCGTTTTCCTTGCGCGCTCCGGAGCAGGCCCACCTGTCATCCCCTCTGGTGGCCACGCGTGCAGCTGCTTGGTCCACGTAGGCCACGGTCCCACTGGACAGAGGCTGGAGTTAGACACCGTGGCTGTAACAAAAGAAATAAAACAATTCTGTTTTGTTTCTATTTTCTTTAAATTGGCAGAATAACACATTAACTTCAAAAATCAATAACTTCTAATCCATAATTCTGATAATTAAAAGTTATATATGTTTTCTGTTCAAAATTTAATAATCTTTCCAAATAACTTATTTGTGCACTATTTTGAATTTTCCAAATACATTTAAAATTCAAATTTGAATAATTCAAATGCAATTTGTAATAAATCATAAATAATTCATACTAATTCCAAATAAGGAAAATAAAATATGTTTTTCATACCATTTTGAATAACCTTTTCAAATATAAATTTTGTTTCATGGTTTGAATAATTTAAAATGCCTAAACATTTTAATCTTGTTTAAATTCAATTAAAACTTGTTTAATTCATAATTAAATAAACCAAAGTCCAATTTCAATATGTGAAACATGTAATCCAACTAAAATTTGATGTTCTTTTCAAATATAAATTTTGTTAATTGTTTTGCACACTTTAAATTGATGAAAACAACAATTGTTTGTGTGACATCTTTAAGTAACCAAATTTTCCAAACTTAATAAATGATTTCCAAAACTTGTTCCAATCCTTTTTCACTTGCATCTATCATAGTTATTTGTTGTTATTTTGTTGTTATCATCATGCATGCATCATGCTAACAACTCTCACATAATAATTAGTTGTAAATCATTTGTTTCCACTTATTTCAATGGATCTTTTCCATAGGCAATCCAATTGCATATGGGTCCAATTAAATTGTGTTATCTTGTCAAGTAGTTTATTTTGATGCATCTATTAACCTGACATGCATCATCCCATGTTTGTGCACCTATGCCATGATATTGATTGTCTACCTTTCCTGCATTGTCTGTTTGCTTCTTCCCGGATAAACGACGACGTTGAGTCCGACGATACTTACGACACCCCTTCTAAGGAGTTAGCTCAGTACCAGGCTACTGGGTTTTGCAGGCAAGTTATCACTCACATGAACCACTGTGTTCCTTTCAACATTGGTTACCGATACTTTCCGTTGTTCTTTTCTGCTAGCCTTAGTAGTAGTTGTTTCTGTTACGAACCTATCACATGAATCCCTTAACCCTGATATTGCCTCACCTCCACTCCTATAACCCCGTTGTTTGAGCCCGTGTCTTACTAGCATGCTTAGGTTGTTTTGCTCGAGTCTGTTACCCATTACTTTCTGTTACTATTTCTATTACGTTGTGGGGGCCTCGATGTTTAATCAATCAATCATGCTAATGTTATTATTAATAATAAATTTGATGATAAGGCACCGGCAGGAGGCCCTGTGTGGTTTTGAGGCCTGCTAGTGTCGACCCTAATAGGAAAAGGGTCTTGTCTACTGATCCATGATGAGCGCACTACCCGCATTTGGGAAGCGAGTATGGGCGCCCCCCTCAACTTGACCTGATTCGCATCTCGTCCAAATCGCCTCATTTAGTTCGTGTTTTCCATTTGCCGCATGCATGTTTTTGCGAGCCCAGGCCAGGGTGGAACTTTTGTAGTCGGCATATAGGGGGACACGGTCTTAGAGTGCTATGAGGGTCCCTTTTCTTCGGGGCTTGATTAGCCGTGCGCCCAAGGTTCTTTGGGCTTGATGCGAAGAATGGTTGGTTGTGTTGAGTGCCCCGCTTGGTGGGAGGCATCCCATCTGGCGGGATATTCATGAGTGTACGGCCAAATTGGTGCAACCCTGCAGGGATAATCTTCTCGAGAAGCCGTGTTTTCCGCGGTTATGGATTACTTGGTGAACGTACTGGCTAACAAGTACTCAGGACAACTTAAACATAATGATCCAACATGTTACCCCCAATGATTAATAACTTGACTAGTAATAGGTTGATGACACAATAACTTGATTCACCTTTAATACAACTGTGTGAGTTATCCTCGGATTGCTTCTTTGGAAAAGGGGCGAGATCCAGGATGGGTTTGTTTGAAGTTATCTTTCAGTTGGTTACAATCCTCGATCTTATCTCCTTTCTGTTAGCCGGAAGTGGTAGAATCTCTGTAGTTGGTTAGCGCAGCCAGTTGCAGCATCTTTTATATCCCCTCTCTTCCGTTGAACCCAAGGCATCTGTGCTTGGTGTTGACGGGTTACACTTTGGTGAACTGTGAGTCTTGCTTGCCAGTACGTTTATGTACTGACCCCTTTGGGGCTGTGGTTTCCGCAGACCTACGTTTCCGAAGATCTACATGGTGGCTACTACGTGGAGTATGACGAGACTGCTGACGAGTAGATAGCGGACCCGGGCAGGATCCGAGACTTCGTGGATGGGCTCCGTCTTTTCGTTTCCGGCCTCTTAGGCCTATTTGGTTCTTGTCTGTACTCAGACATGTTGAATGCTTCCGCTGTATTGTAATGATGTATTGTTGGGGCATGTGCCCTCTGAATGATTGTATTTGCTATCTCTGCTCTAATGAGAGCCATTTGCAACTTATTTCAATCTTTTGTGTCGTAGAGATCTGTTGTGATATCACTTGTTAAACACCGTTGACGTACCATGTGTGTATGGTTTGAAGTACGTCGACGGAAGTGCCTTTGATCTCTAGTGGATAGTTTACATCGACGATGGAATAGCAGGGCTTGTGTTGTCGCGCATAAGCGCAGGCCTACCAGGAAGCTGGGACGTGGGAGCAGTTATGCCCCATAATCCAAGCATCTGCTATCCAGTTCGTACGGTGAGTATCCCCTAGAAATCAGGGTGCGACAAATGGTATCAGAGCCTGTCTGCCTGTAGGATCCCTTTTTACTGGTCGCAGTTGAGTCTAGAAACTATTTTGTAGCTATATAGGAAAAATGAAACGTGAGAGTAGGAATTCTGTTCTTTTTCTTCTTTCCCCACCCTCCCTCCCTTTTTCTGGTAAGGAAGTGCAACGTTGTTTTCCCTTCTCATCTAAACTTTCAAGTTAGGAATTCACGTATTCTGGTTTCTCTAGGATGGTTATATCTACTAGACCATAGGAATGGAGGTGGTTGTGACATGATTTATCATGTTGCCTACTCATGATTGAGAACGGAGGCGTGTAAGCCCCGGAAGCAGATCCTCTATTCCTTAAGCAGTAGATATTGATCCTTTAGAAGCCCGGATGGGTTTTCCGTAGTACCTCAGGAATCTTGTTCTCGTTTTCCCGGTGTTGCTTCGTTATCCTGTTCTTCTAAACATCCTTTTCGTCCGTTGAAATCTTGTTGTTGTTTTCCACTTCAAATCTTCTACCGGCGTCTAATCAAAACTTCCTCGTAAACTCTTGTCCAACTAAAGTGTTATTTCATACCGGAGAATCACATTCCTTTGTGTCAACAATCTTTTCCACAACATACAACCCAATTCTGGTTCCACTAAGCAATCAAATCTCTGTTCACTCCCCGGGATCTCAAATGTTGACTTCCAAGATAAGTAAGAACAATCCAATTCTAATGGGAGGCCACATATTCCTCGTTACTCTCATGTTGCTGATTCTGACATTGATCTCATTTTTGGTGTTGAATTGATGTCAATAACTCTGTTCCACCATTCTAGCCAGATAAGCTATTCTCCAAATGAATCAAGTTCCATTCAGCTATACACCCTCAATACAAAAACCTCTCCCTTTACTTGAAAATATTCCGGTGGTTTGCAAATTCCCTGACGTCTATCCAATGTGCACGATGTGTTTCACGTGTCACAGTTCAAGAGGATCTCCCCAAGAAGTTTCCGGACCTTTTCTTTTCTCAGTAGGAATCTCGGGGCGCGATTCCTTCAAGGGGGGGCGTTTTGTAACAGCCCAAGTATGAAAAACCTACCATTTAGAATGTTTGTTTCATGTTTATTAAGGTATTGCATCATGGCATCATGTTTATTTCCCTTGTTGCATTTGTTTCTTTTGTTTTGCATCTGTTATTCTTTGTTTTTCACAATGAAAATCAAACAAATTCAACTGCTTTGTTTTCATACTTGTTCTGTTACAACTTTTGGAATAAAAATAACAAATAAAAACAACCAATTTGTTTCACTTTATTCCATGTGAATCCCTTAATAAAATGGTGTTATAAATTCCACTAAGCCTTTCCAAATTGGTTTTCAAATTCAAAGCAAAATCATCATCAACACCTCATTTGGAAATTATAAAATATCAAACCATTCCAATAATTCTAATCCAACTAATAATAGGGTTCACCCTATTAAATTGTTGTCTCTATATCAATTAACAAAATATTCCAATTCAAATCAAATATTTTCAAACAAAACCAATTTGAAATTATAAAAAATAATAACCAAAACTTTCTCCCATCCCTTGTTTTCCAATTAATTCTTTTGGGTCACTTTATTAAAAGGTTGATTTCATTAATCATTTCAAATCTTCAAAATAATCTAATTTTGGTTTAATTCCAAACAGCAATAATTTTGAAAACTTTGTAAAAACCAGAGTTAGCATATGTTTGCTACTCACCTAATAAGCTTAATTTAATTTTTCTAAAAATTTTACTAACCCACAAAGCATCCTTTTTCTTCCAATTGGTTTTCAGCAAAAAAAAATAAAAGGAACAGAAAATACAAAAAAAAAGAGAAGGAGGCAGCAGCTATCTACCTCCCAGCCCAGCCCAGCTGCCCATTTTCCAGCCCAGTACCCCCCTCCTGTCCTTTTCTTCCACCTCTCGCTGGCGTCACCTCCTGTACGAACCCATCGGAGCCACTCGATCGCTCCATGCCCCTCCCGATGCCATGCCGTACAGGAACTACTCCCTCCATATAGCTCACCTTCCCCCTCCCCTAACCCTAGAGCCTACCCCCTCTCCCTAACCCTAGCGCCGCGATGCCATCTTCCCTCTCTGCTAGACCCTCTCCCTCTGAATATCTGAACCGCACCGAGACCACCGTAAACCGCCACCTCCTCCCCTCAACGCCGGTCACCCATCCACCTCGAGGAGCCACGGATCCCGGGAATGGAACCGCGGCACCCTCCTGCTTCTCCCCGTGTCCTCGTTGCTTGCCGGGAGGCACCACGGCGGCCGCTCCATCGCCGGAGACTCCCTCCGTTGCTGCCTCGACACCTGAACAACGACAGCCACCAGCAGGTACTCGCCCCTCCGCTCCTTCCTTTCCCTCTCTCCCTGTCCGTCTCCACGAGGCCCGCACATCACCACACCACGCACCCCTAGCGAGCACGCACGCGGCCGCGCGGACAACCGCGGCGAGCGGCAGCAAGATCGCCGACGCCATTTTTTCTGAACCTGACGGAGTCTGCGAGCTGGTGTTCGAAATTCAGTTAACACCTGGAACGACACCTTTTGTTTCGTCAGTCATCTATCGCATCACAACCACACGAGCACCCCACTGGTACCGCTCCATTCCGCGCGAGCGACGCGTCCCGGGGTCGAATCCCGCGGGCGCAGCTCCACCCCCTTTTTTCGTTTTCCTTGCGCGCTCCGGAGCAGGCCCACCTGTCATCCCCTCTGGTGGCCACGCGTGCAGCTGCTTGGTCCACGTAGGCCACGGTCCCACTGGACAGAGGCTGGAGTTAGACACCGTGGCTGTAACAAAAGAAATAAAACAATTCTGTTTTGTTTCTATTTTCTTTAAATTGGCAGAATAACACATTAACTTCAAAAATCAATAACTTCTAATCCATAATTCTGATAATTAAAAGTTATATATGTTTTCTGTTCAAAATTTAATAATCTTTCCAAATAACTTATTTGTGCACTGTTTTGAATTTTCCAAATACATTTAAATTTCAAATTTGAATAATTCAAATGCAATTTGTAATAATTCATAAATAATTCATACTAATTCCAAATAAGGCAAATAAAATATGTTTTTCATACCATTTTGAATAACCTTTTCAAATATAAATTTTGTTTCATGGTTTGAATAATTTAAAATGCCTAAACATTTTAATCTTGTTTAAATTCAATTAAAACTTGTTTAATATTGTTTAATTCATAATTAAATAAACCAAAGTCCAATTTCAATATGTGAAACATGTAATCCAACTAAAATTTGATGTTCTTTTCAAATATAAATTTTGTTAATTGTTTTGCACACTTTAAATTGATGAAAACAACAATTGTTTGTGTGACATCTTTAAGTAACCAAATTTTCCAAACTTAATAAATGATTTCCAAAACTTGTTCCAATCCTTTTTCACTTGCATCTATCATTGTTATTTGTTGTTATTTTGTTGTTATCATCATGCATGCATCATGCTAACAACTCTCACATAATAATTAGTTGTAAATCATTTGTTTCCACTTATTTCAATGGATCTTTTCCATAGGCAATCCAATTGCATATGGGTCTAATTAAATTGTGTTATCTTGTCAAGTAGTTTATTTTGATGCATCTATTAACCTGACATGCATCATCCCATGTTTGTGCACCTATGCCATGATATTGATTGTCTACCTTTCCTGCATTGTCTGTTTTCTTCTTCCCGGATAAACGACGACGTTGAGTCCGACGATACTTACGACACCCCTTCTAAGGAGTTAGCTCAGTACCAGGCTACTGGGTTTTGCAGGCAAGTTATCACTCACATGAACCACTGTGTTCCTTTCAACATTGGTTACCGATACTTTCCGTTGTTCTTTTCTGCTAGCCTTAGTAGTAGTTGTTTCTGTTACGAACCTATCACATGAATCCCTTAACCCTGATATTGCCTCACCTCCACTCCTATAACCCCGTTGTTTGAGCCCGTGTCTTACTAGCATGCTTAGGTTGTTTTGCTCGAGTCTGTTACCCGTTACTTTCTGTTACTATTTCTATTACATTGTGGGGGGCTCGATGTTTTATCAATCAATCATGCTAATGTTATTATTAATAATAAATTTGATGATAAGGCACCGGCAGGAGGCCCTGTGTGGTTTTGAGGCCTGCTAGTGTCGACCCTAATAGGAAAAGGGTCTTGTCTACTGATCCATGATGAGCGCACTACCCGCATTTGGGAAGCGAGTATGGGCGCCCCCCTCAACTTGACATGATTCGCATCTCGTCCAAATCGCCTCATTTAGTTCGTGTTTTCCATTTGCCGCATGCATGTTTTTGCGAGCCCAGGCCAGGGTGGAACTTTTGTAGTCGGCATATAGGGGGACACGGTCTTAGAGTGCTATGAGGGTCCCTTTTCTTCGGGGCTTGATTAGCCGTGCGCCCAAGGTTCTTTGGGCTTGATGCGAAGAATGGTTGGTTGTGTTGAGTGCCCCGCTTGGTGGGAGGCACCCCATCTGGCGGGATATTCATGAGTGTACGGCCAAATTGGTGCAACCCTGCAGGGATAATCTTCTCGAGAAGCCGTGTTTTCCGCGGTTATGGATTACTTGGTGAACGTACTGGCTAACAAGTACTCAGGACAACTTAAACATAATGATCCAACATGTTACCCCCAATGATTAATAACTTGACTAGTAATAGGTTGATGACACAATAACTTGATTCACCTTTAATACAACTGTGTGAGTTATCCTCGGATTGCTTCTTTGGAAAAGGGGCGAGATCCAGGATGGGTTTGTTTGAAGTTATCTTTCAGTTGGTTACAATCCTCGATCTTATCTCCTTTCTGTTAGCCGGAAGTGGTAGAATCTCTGTAGTTGGTTAGCGCAGCCAGTTGCAGCATCTTTTATATCCCCTCTCTTCCGTTGAACCCAAGGCATCTGTGCTTGGTGTTGACGGGTTACACTTTGGTGAACTGTGAGTCTTGCTTGCCAGTACGTTTATGTACTGACCCCTTTGGGGCTGTGGTTTCCGCAGACCTACGTTTCCGAAGATCTACATGGTGGCTACTACGTGGAGTATGACGAGACTGCTGACGAGTAGATAGCGGACCCGGGCAGGATCCGAGACTTCGTGGATGGGCTCCGTCTTTTCGTTTCCGGCCTCTTAGGCCTATTTGGTTCTTGTCTGTACTCAGACATGTTGAATGCTTCCGCTGTATTGTAATGATGTATTGTTGGGGCATGTGCCCTCTGAATGATTGTATTTGCTATCTCTGCTCTAATGAGAGCCATTTGCAACTTATTTCAATCTTTTGTGTCGTAGAGATCTGTTGTGATATCACTTGTTAAACGCCGTTGAC
Organism: Alopecurus myosuroides; assembly: GCA_028641055.1. NCBI lineage: Eukaryota > Viridiplantae > Streptophyta > Magnoliopsida > Poales > Poaceae > Alopecurus > Alopecurus myosuroides. Next base: position 473,940,273 of record CM054057.1, on the reverse strand, counting down.
GTACCATGTGTGTATGGTTTGAAGTACGTCGACGGAAGTGCCTTTGATCTCTAGTGGATAGTTTACATCGACGATGGAATAGCAGGGCTTGTGTTGTCGCGCATAAGCGCAGGCCTACCAGGAAGCTGGGACGTGGGAGCAGTTATGCCCCATAATCCAAGCATCTGCTATCCAGTTCGTACGGTGAGTATCCACTAGAAATCAGGGTGCGACAACCATCTACCCACCTAGCCACAGGAACCAACCCACCACGACTCCCTCTTCCGTTTGGACACCGCCGCAGAGCTCGCCACCGACTGGAACATCGCCGCCGTCCGCAGCTGTCGCCGTCGAGTTCGTCACCGAGCCTCTGCTCGACTCCGATCGCCGGTGAGCACGCCCCATGTCCTCCTCCGCCTCTGTCTATGCTTGCGCAAGCACCCGTGCACACCGCACTGCACACGCACCACCAGATCACAGCAGCAACGAGCACAGCACCAACGGCAGCTCGCCGCCGGCAGCATGTCTCTGTCGAAGTTCTGAACGTGGTTCAGTTAAATCTTCAGTTACCTCGAACCTGAATGATAACCTCACTGCATCTCTGTTCCTGTCAAACAACAGAATCTCACCGTACTGGTTCAGAGCTAGCGAGCGCACGGGCAGGTTGCTGGTTCGATCCCTCGCGCCCGCGGCATAAAAACCAAATTTTTTTGCGCCTAGGGCTGACAGGCAGGCCCCAGTCGTCAGTGGCCTTCGCTGCCACGTGCGCGCGCGCTGTCCACGCTGGCCCTAGGGCCCACGGGCAGCGCCCTAGGTTAGCCAGCTGCGCGGTAGAAAAGGTTTTCTACCTTTTCTGTTTTGATTTAAGTCCTTTCTTTTTACAGTTTGGTCCCTGACAATAAAATGCAAATAACTTCTGTTTTATAATTCCAAATAACAAAAATAAAATATGTGTGTTGATCCAAATTTAATTCTCTATCTAATGGTAGCATTTGTTTTCTGTTTTGAATTTTCCAAATGCATTTCAAATTTGAACTCAACTAATTCAATTGCAATTTGCTAAAATCCATAACTAATTCATAATTAATCCAAATAATGCAAATAAAATATGTTTTCCATACCATTTTGAACCACCTATTCAAATATAAATTTTGTTTCATGGTTTGAATAATTTAAATTGCTTAAATAATTTAAACCTTGTTTAAATCATTTAAATTTGGTAAAATCATAACTTGCTCAAATTAAATTATTTTTGAACATGCAAAATATGTTCTCAAACTAGAAAAGTATAAACTTTTCAAATGTGAGTTTGAATTTATGTTTGTAACAAATAAAATTCAAATAATATTCAAAGTTGTTTTAAATTCATTTAAAACTTGTTTAATTTTGTTTAAGGCATAATAAATTCATCCTAATTCCTTTTTCAATATTTGAAACATGTAATCCACCCAAAATTTTATGATCTTTTCAAATATGAATTTTGTTATTTGTTTTGAACAATTTAAATGGCTGAAAACAACAAATACTTGTGTGTCACCTTTAAGGAACCAAAAATTACCTAAATTAATAAATAAATTTCTAAATTGGTAAACCTTATTTCCAATTGGTTCTAATGTTGTTATTTTGTTGTTTTCCTCATCCATGCATCATACTAATCCACTTTCACCTGTTGGTTAATTGGAAAACAATTGTTTCAACCAAAATTCATGGGCTTTTCATATGCAACTCAAAATTGCATATGTGTCCATTTAATTTGTGTTACCATGTCAATTAGTTTATTTTGGTGCATCCATTAAACTTGACATGCATCATCCCATGATTGTGCACTATGCCATGATATTGATTGTTTATCTTCCTGTATTGTTTGTTTGCTTCTTCTCGGATAGACGACGACGTTGAGACCGACGATACTTACGACACCCCTTCTGAGGATCTAGCTCAGTACCAGGCTGCTGAGTTTGCAGGCAAGTTATCACTCACATGAACCATTGTGTTCCTTTCAACATTGGTTACCGATACTTTCCGTTGTCTATTTCTGCTAGCCATATGTACCGTTGCTTCTGTTACGAACCTATCACATGATACCCTGAACCCTGATATTGCCTCACCTCCAGTCCTAAAACCCCGTTGCTTGGGCCCGTGTCTTACTAGCATGCTTAGGGTTGTTTCTGCTCGAGTATGTTATCAGTTACTTTCTGTTATCATATTCCATTTATATTCTGGGGCTCGATGTTAAACAACAACCTGTTAATTTGAGGTAATAATAAATTGCTGATAAGGCACCGGCAGGAGGCCCGGCGTGGTTTTGAGGCCTGCTAGTGTCGACCCTAATTACGAAAAGGGTCTTGTCTACTGATCCATGATGAGCGCACTATCCGCATGTGGGAAGCGTGTATGGGTGCCCCCCTCAATTTGATTCGATTCGCATCTCGTCCAAATCACCACACTTAGTTCGGGCTTTCCATTTGATGCACGCATATGCAGGTACGAACCCGAGGCCAGGGTGGAACTTTTGTAGTCGGCATTTAGGGCGGCGTGGTCTTCCAGTGCTATGAGGGTCCCCTTTTCTTCGTGGGGCTCGATTAGCCGCGCACGCACAGCACGTGGTGCTTTGGGCTTGATGCGAAGAAGAGTTGAGTTGTGTTGAGTGCCCCGCTTGGTGGGAAAGGCCTTCCCATCTGGCGGGTTATTCTTACGTGTACGGCCAAATTGGTGCACCCCTGCAGGGATAAATCTTCTCGAGAAGCCGTGTTTTCCGCGGTTATGGTTGACTTGGTGAAAGTACTGGCTAACAAGTACTCAGAACAACTTACACCTAACTAATGATAATTTGACTAGTAATAGGCTTATTGACACAACAATTTGATCCATCATTAATCCAACTGTGTGAGTTATCCTCGGATTGCTTCTTTGGATAAGGGGCGAGATCCAGGATGGGTTTGTTTGGTGGTTAGCTATAATTGGTTACGCTACGCTATCTTATCCCCTTTCTGTTATCCGGAAGTTGTAGTATGTTCTGTAGTTGTTAGTGCAGCCAGTTGCAGCATCTTTTATATCCCTTCCTTCCGTTGAACCCAAGGCATCTGTGCTTGGTGTTGACGGGCTATACTTTGGTGAACTGTGAGTCTTGCTTGCCAGTACGTTTATGTACTGACCCCCTTTGGGGTTGTGGTTTCCGCAGACTACGCCTACGAGGATCCCCGTGACGGCTACTACATGGAGTTTGACGAGGCTGCTGACGAGTAGGTAGCGGACCCGGGCAGGATCCGAGACATCGTGGATGGGCTCCGTTTTCTTTTCATTCCCGGCTTCTTAAGCCCATTTGGTTTTGTCTGTACTCAGACCCTTTGAATGCTTCCGCTGAGATGTAATGATGTTATGTTGGGACATGTGTCCTCTGGATGATTGTATTTGCTATCTCTGCTCTAGTGAGAGCTATTTGCAACTTATTTCAATCTTTTGTGTCTTAGAGATATGTTGTGTTATCATCTTGTTCAAAGCCGTTGACGTACCATGTGTGTATGGTATGAAGTACGTCAATGGTAGTGTCCTGATTTCTACGGGATAGTTTACATCGACGGTGAATAGTAAAGATTGGTTGTCACACATAAGTGTTGGCCTACTCGTAAGAGATGCGGGTGCCGGTAAGCCCCGTAATCCAATCAAAATACTGTTCAGTTCGTACGGTGAGTATCCTCTAGAAGTCCGGGTGCGACAGAACCCCTTGCCCCTCCGAGCAAAATTAAAGCACATGATCTTATCCACATTGTTCTCTTTCTTTTTAGCCACTTTTTTCAGCACATCAGGTTGCACCCCTTGCAGATTGGCCGGCGCCGCGGGTTGATCCTGGACCGCTAGCATCACGGTAGGATGCGCCACCTATTGAACTACGACAGGTTGTTGGCCCCCAATCTGCTCCTCAATCAAAGTATATGTAGGCACGACCATCGTAGGGTCAATACACCTCGGAGGCACCTTGCGACGTCTAGTGCCACCATCGTAGCCATTGTTGCGGTATCGGCGACCGTATCCACCTTCACTACGAGTACTACGAAACTCAAACCTCCGTTTGTTTTGGCGCTGCCACCAGACCCCGAGTGAAACCTTCTGTAACCCCCTGCCTTGAAAGCCTCCACGACCGCAACCATGAAACCCTCCTCCACCATGGACGCCATTGTTGAAACCCTATCGTTCGCCGCTTTAATCTGCCCGGTTTCTGGCAACATTGAAACCACCACGCTAATTGTTGCCGCCCCCACGACCATTGGGGTAGTCGTAGCCACCAGTTCAAAACCCTCCACCGCCATTGATCTATGGGTTAAAGACCCTGCCTTGAGCGTTGCTAGGAACGACTCTTGGATCGTCCGGCCCTTGGAAACGCGGATTCGTTCCTCACGATCTGGAGCCTCCCCCTATGTCATGTTTCGTCATGATCTGTCGCAGAGGACGAATGTGGAGAGCAGGTTTCATATCAGTTTTCCAGGAATGACCTAGGATCGAGCGAAAAGGAGCTCCGACCCACATATCGGTCGAGCCCTAGACAAGGGATGTATGCCCATGCTGAGTCCTCCTACGTCCGTAAAGGCCCATATGGCCCATGTCCCTGTCCCTCTCGTTTGAAAATCTGCGATAGGCATCGTCAGACTTACCACCCGCCGGCGAGATCTTCCTCTGCTATCGACCAAGCCGGACACCATGCTGGTTTCTGAATTCACAGTGAAGACGACGCCGAACCATGATTCATTCAGTCGAATCGAAGCAGTCAGACTCGAAAACTGTGGGCGACAACACCACCTGAGATAAACCCGACGCCATAGATTTCACCTTGGAAGCTCCTGTCGGTGTGCCTGTAATCAAGGAAAAAATATGTTAGAAGACGTATCTATCTCCAGAGAATGTCCCTACACCGAGGCCAGCATCCTCGATTCCCTCTTCTTCCTTCTCCTCTTCTCTTCCCGACTTGAGATGTGCGGGAGATCCCTCCCACCATCTTCCTTCGGCGTCCGACAGAGATATCCCATCACCGGTGATGATGCTGATGTTGGAGTTATGCCCTAGAGGCAAATAATAAAGGTGTTTTATATCATAACTCATATATGTTCATAATAAGTTTTATACCATGCTATAACTGTATTAAACGGAAACATTAATACACGTGTGGTATGTAAACAACCGGGTCCCTAGTAGCCTCTATTTAACTAGTCCATTGGTCAACAAATGATCAAGGTTTCCTGATCAATGGACATTTGTATCAATTGACAGTGGAGTCATATAATTGGATGAATGATGTGATGGAAACACACCCAATATATATGTATCACAATGAGATATAGTCACAAAGTTCAACATTATGATAACATGAAAACGTACTACCCAAACCTTTGACCATGAGATCATATTTAATCACTATCTCTGCAGGTTTCCTTGACTGCATCAACCGTCACACCTTAACGAGGTAATCATAGAGGTTTCTATCAGGTTTCCGAAACGATAAGTAGAGACATATGCATCGAGAGCGGGATTTGCCAATCCAAGTGACATATAGATACTCTGAGCCCACTCGATGAGATTGCACCAAGTAAACCTGCAAGCATATGACTAGATCACAAGGCTGCAATGTCACAAGAATGAGTAAATGTGTTTGTCGGTAATGAGATTGCACTAGGTATGAAGATACCGGAGATCGAATCTTGGACATACTAAGTATCACATGGAAAAAGAAGTGGAGACTCGACGTTTAAGGCTCAAGCAAAAAAGATAATTGTGAAACGCAAAGGGGCAATCATGGGTTTCCAGATCCCGCTGTTGGTCATTGATCGGAGAAGAGTCTCGATTATGTCTGGAGTAATCCCAACCTTAGGTTGGCACACTTAAGGATATACGACGTTTAGGTTTGATATGGCACCAAAGAGAAAATAGAGAAGAGAGGTGGAATCGTTCCGAGATTTATCCGATGGACCACGGAAAATGTTTCGGAGTAAGAGAAATTAAATAATATATATTTAATATTAATTAAGGAATTAATAAATAAATATATTTTCATTTAATTTTTAAAGGCACCCCACCTTAAATAGACCTCACCCGAAAGGGAGGCCCAGGAGGGGAAAAGAGGGAGGAGCCAACCGCCCTAGTGGCTGGCGACTGCCCCCTTTGGTTGGCCATGCCATGTGGGATTAGTCCCTCATGGATGGCTTCCTGCCTCCCCCTTTATAAGGGGAGGTTCCCTGTAACATCCTAGTGTTTGGGAGGTTATAAGGATCTAAATTTAATATGTGCATTTGCAAAGCATGCATCTAAAAGTACGGGAAATTTTGGCGCGAAAGTTTAAACGAATCAAAGTGACCAAAGTTTCACTTGACATGATGAAATAGGTCTAGTTCATCTAGCCAAGAGTACATTTGAAATGATCTTTATAACAAGTATCTTAACACACCAAATCATTTGGTTACACAAACCATCAATTGGTTTTGACTAAAACAAATTCTCAACAACCTTCACCACAAGTCTTTAAGTTACTTGGGATAAGTCACTAGGTATCTAGAACTCAAAGAGGGGTGAGTATCCAAATCACATAACTGATGATCGTACTTTCACAAATTAGTATTACACAACTTAACCATCTCATCAACAGAGATGTTATCACCTATAAAACAACACCTCTCTAAGTTATCAACCATTCACAAAAGAAGTACATATCTCATCCATCATAACTTAAAACCCACAAGTGGGAAATGACATAATAATTGTATTAACATATTTATCGAATATGTACATATCTCATCCATCATAAAAGAAGTACCTAAAAGAAGAGTTAAATCTTCTTAAAATACTGTTAAACGTTGATCATTACCTATGATCTTACCAAACCTCTATGCCTGCATCATGAATACAAATCAAGGATAGAAAATCACAACATGGCACCCTGAGTAACCAAGTAACAACCATGATCAAAGTCATTAAGTTCAATCACTTTCTCATGCTCATTGTTTCAATCATCTTATGTAAGTGAGCATATGAAACCTCAACATATCAATGAACCATTTGATCAACTTACTATCTTAAGTCATCCTTCCACAAACACTCTATATTTCCATCCATATCAATATTCAACAAATCAAGTATCTGTGGATACAAGTACAGAATAACAACAAGTTATAACCTCTATTAGAGGAATTGGATTGATAGCTAAGTAAAACCAATCATGTATGAAACAAGTACCTATCTTTTGGGAAATAAAATAAGAAGTATATGGAAGGATAATAAAAGCATGAGCTAACCTTTAATCTAGATCTTATTATTTTGTCTAGATCATTTTATCTTGTTAGTCTCTAATCCTCTCTAAGACATTCTGCAAGAGAAGCAATCCATAAGAAAGGAGGAACTATCACAAGAAGATCTTCAGGAAGATTCTTTAGAATGTTTTAGAAGTGCTACTCCAATCTACTATAAGAGTACTTGGAAACTCTTCTATCATGATCTGATCTTATTAACTCCTCTTGAAATAGTGTGATACTCCAATGTTAGTGTTATAGAGAAGTAGTTTGGTAACAAGCAGTATACCTTGTTAACAAAACACTTCTGTATACTCAAACAATTGAGTGTCATACATAAACAAACAGAAGGTTGAATTACATGGTACATCTCAGCCTATTGTATATGAGAAGTAATTTGGAGGCAATACTAGCTACCTTGTTAACAAATTCTTCTTATATGCATAGGGTAACTTGATGTCATTAAATAAACTCACATTCTTTTATAATCATCTAAGTAAAATCTTTGTTTGGAGAAATTGGTTGTTTTCACCACAATGGTGAGACATTTAAGGTTGAAAACCAAGAGAGGAACCTAACTGCAATGGACAAAGGCAATTTGAAGACAAGTGGCAACTACAGAGAAGAACAACAAGCAACAAAAGTCAACAAGGAGAACACTGTCTAAGGAAGAATTTATTCAGTAAAGCATTAGTTAATGTTAGAGAATCCATAATCTCTATCCCTTGTCAAGCTCAACATAGATAAGGAACAAATAGTAACTCTCTTAAATGGAAACAAGTATCCAGTAAGAAATAACAACAAGGGTTTGCATCCACATGTCTTGATATGTGGAGGTAGATAAAAACAAGCTTAATACCTTGTTTTCCAGATCCTTTTCATACATAAGACTAACAGATAACAACAAAGATTCATCTGTAGATAACCATGTAAATGATTACAGGTTCTTAAATAAGCATGGGATAATATCCATATTGGAACCTATGTGGAAAACAAGCAAATAAGATTCCAAAGCCACTCTTGTTTTCCACATGATTAAGTGCATAAAATAACAAATATGGCTTGCACCTCAATATAAAGAAACGTCCACCAGACTTGATAAGAACCTTAGTTATGAAAATAACAAAGCCACCTAAAAGAAAACAAGTCTCATCACCAATTAAAAATCATCTGGTAGGACTTGGAGTGATATTTCATAATTGGTGAATTTTCCATAATAGACAAAAACACTACTCAGTAGTGTTACCAAACTATTTTCCAAAAGGGATTGTACCCAAATTTGTCCAATTATGATAAACCACCTGGGTATCCACATGATTGGAGTGTGTACTTTTATTAAACATGCCTAAGCATAATTTTAAAGCCATTAAATAAATCAAATGTAGAGAAAACCACAAAATCACTTAATCTAGCACCCTAAATAAAAAATACAAATATTCTCCAAATTCACCAAAGCAAAACATGGTGAATTGTAAAATTTGATGAGGTATTCAAATATATTTTTTATTAATTTTTCTGTTTACAAGAAGACCCTAAAAACAAGGTTTTTCTCTCTGTTTTAAGGACAAAAGGACCTCTTGGTAAAACTTAAAGAATTCCAGGGGGTTATGGGGAAAATTTTTGTTTTGTCGTCCTCCAGGCCGGCAGAGTCGTGGCCGAGCCGCCGTCAATGCATGGCCACCTCCTGCTTGCCACCCTCGACAAGAGAAAGTCATCACGGTGTAGTCCTTCCTCTCCTCTATCCCGTGGAGCCATTTGCCCTCTCTCTCGTTGCCTCTGTACCGAGAGAAAACGAAACCCTAGCTAGTCCGGCCGCCGCATGCCGCCGTCGACTCCGGCCACCCCGGGAGGAACGGAGACCACCATTAGAACCGCTCCTCTCTTCTCTCGCCTCGTCGAACCTTGTTTGCAGGGAAGCCCGGAGGCGGATGAATCGGTTCTTCTTCTTCAAGTCCGGCCGCCGCGGAGAAGAGCTCGCCGTTGCCGATTCCGTTGCCGCCTTGCTTCCTCATCGGTTCCATCGCACTCCCCAGGTCACGGTGAGCCTCCACAACCCCTTCTATCGCTCTCTGGTGCAGCCTTGCTCGCTCTCGCCGCGTTACTGTCACCGGCGCCGCGCAAGCTCGCCACCGGTGATGCTCCGACGACCATTTGGTCAAGCCGCTGCCACCCGTAGATTCCCCGAGAACCCATCTACCTAGTTCAAGCATCAGTTGGTACCAATTCGAACCAAATCGACTGATTGCAAACGAATTGGAGAATTCCTCTCCACTGCTGGCACAATCATAACGTCATCATGACGTCGTGAGAATTTTTCTTTTTCTTTTGATTTGTTTTTAAATTAATTAAAATGAAACTTACAGGTGGGACCCACCTGTCAATTTAAATAGGGCAGAAATAACTAAAAATTGATAATTCAATAACTATTAAAATAATGATCAGAAAAGTATGAAAAAAATGTGGAAATGTTTAGAAAAATATAATCTAAATGTTTATAAACTTTTCAAAAATGTTTGATAAAGTCTAAAATTAAACATGTTCTTAATTAAATTAAATCATTTAAAAATTGATAAAAATAATAAATAATTCATAAAAGCAGAAAAATACAAATTATATGCCAAATTGCTCCAAATGACATATGAAACTAATCTATGATGTTTTCATAGTCATTTGGCCATGTTTTCATGTGTGCAATATTTTGCATAATCATTTAATTCATTTAAAAATTAATAAAATAATAACTTATTCAAATATTTTCAGAAAACATAAAATGTTATATCAAATTAAAGAGAAAAACATTTCCAATTCAAATATGTCAAACATAAAATATGTTGTTTAACTTATAAACTTGTTTTTACACATATACTGGAATTCTATTAGATTTCATTATGACAAGAAATAACTAGCACAATATTATTTTCATTATTAATAAAACCCTCATGTTTTCACACCTACTAAAACCTATCATCACAAGTCATTAGAAAGTATGTGATGATAGAGTTAGTTGTATTAGTCCCACATTTTCAGTTAAACTCTTTGTCATTAGCCCTACACTTTTGAACATAAAATCAAACATCTTTATTATCTTTGTAATAATTGTTTTCCATATGATATTGTTTTCTCGTTTAATCATGTGACAATCATTTATAACCAAGCATAATAACAATTGTTTGTTAAGTAAAAGTGAAACACATGTAAGTCTAAAAGAAGTAATAACAACATCACCGCAAGTAATGAAACAACTCACCTAAAACTTATGTGAGTAAGTTATCGTATCAAACGTAGCTTGCACTTGTAAGCTGGGGTATTTTCCAGGGTGTTACACGATGCATCTCATTACTATGCATGTATCATTTTGCCATTGTTTTTTGTAGTCCTTATCAGGACTACTTTGCTATCTTTCAGATGTCGGGATTTCCTACGAGACCCTTGAACCCGAAGACATAAATTATTATGGTTATTTCAATCTCAGGCAAGTTCATCACTTGCTCATATCCTTTGCAGTACTTCATAACAAACTAATTGGAAAAACTCTATCGTATTACCACCTAGTCTCAAAAGAATGCATGATCCTATTTTTATAATAATATGACTAATTGAATGACTACCCGAGTGGTAGTGTTCTGTTTGGTGGGCGGATGGGACCATGGTAAGATGAATAGGTCAAAGGAAGGTTCCATCTGCATGGGAAAGTATTACCTAGGATTTAACCACAACTGCCGTCAGGATTCTTGCGCCGTAAATACCGCGTTGACCATGGATCTTCTATGGGGGGAGTAAGTCAGCTGTGATCTTTTCTCGTTCGCATGTCAACGGACTGCCAGAGACGTACGTTGTAGGTCTTGCGAGACTACATGCACATGGGTGGGATCCCTTAATTCCCACGGACTCTGGAGTCTACGATGGTCTGCCAGGGGCGCGTAGATATCCATCGTGAGGGGTGGAATCAGGCGTTCAACCTGCTGACAGAAATGGGTGGGCATGCGTTGTGCGGAGAAGCACGGTTTGGATTGGACCAACAACCGGGCCCCACACCTGAGTGGGAGTGGACAGGATCTCGAGCCTGGTTGTGCAACATGGTCTTGGTCGTCCATGGGTAAAGTAACGCACCTCTGCAGAGTGTAAAAGTGTCGCACCCTTACTTCTAGAGGATACTCACAGTTCTGTTGAACAGTAGTGGATTGGATTACGGGGCTTACCGGCACCCGCATCTCTTACGAGTAGGCCAACACACGTATGTGTGACAACCAACCCCTATCTGTTCAGCGTCTACGTAAACCATCCCATAGAAATCAGGATACCACCATTGACGTACTTCATACCATACACACATGGTACGTCAACGGCGTTGAACAAAATGATAACACAACAGATCTCTAAGACACAAAAGAGGGAAATAAGTTGCAAATAGCTCTCACTAGAGCAGAGATAGCAAATACAATCATCCAGAGGACACATGTCCCAACATAACACCATTACATCTCAGCGGAAGCATTCAAAGGGTCTGAGTACAGACGAATCCAAATAGGCTTAAGAAGCCGGGAATGAAAAGAAAACGGAGCCCATCCACGATGTCTCGGATCCTGCCCGGGTCCGCTACCTACTCGTCAGCAGCCTCATCAAACTCCACGTAGTAGCCGTCACGGGGATCCTCGTAAGCGTAGTCTGCGGAAACCACAGCCCCCAGAGGGGTCAATACATAAACGTACTGGCAAGAAAGACTCACAGTTCACCAAAGTGTAGCCCGTCAACACCAAGCACAGATGCCTTGGGTTCAACGGAAGAAAGGGATATAAAAGATGCTGCAACTGGCTGCACTAACCAACTACAGAACATACTACATCTGCCGGCTATCAGAAAGGGGATAAGATAGCGTATCGTAACCAACTACAACTATCCACCACACAAACCCATCCTGGATCTCGCCCCTTATCCAAAGAAGCAATCCGAGGATAACTCACACAGTTGGATTAATGATGGATCAAATTGTTGTGTCAATAAGCCTATTACTAGTCAAGTTATCATTAGTTAGGTGTAAGTTGTTCTGAGTACTTGTTAGCCAGTACTTTCACCAAGTCAACCATAACCGCGGAAAACACGGCTTCTCGAGAAGATTTATCCCTGCAGGGGTGCACCAATTTGGCCGTACACGTAAGAATACCCCGCCAAGATGGAAATGCACTTCCACCAAGCGCGGCACTCAACACAACTCAACTCTTCTTCTCATCAAGCCCAAAGCACCACGTGCTGTGCGTGCGCGGCTAATCGAGCCCCACGAAGAAAAGGGGACCCTCATAGCACTGGAAGACCACGCCGCCCTAAATGCCGACTACAAAAGTTCCACCCTGGCCTCGGGTTCGTACCTGCATATGCGTGCATCAAATGGAAAGCCCGAACTAAGTGTGGCGATTTGGACGAGATGCGAATCGAATCAAATTGAGGGGGGCGCCCATACACGCTTCCCACATGCGGTTAGTGCGCTCATCATGGATCAGTAGACAAGACCCTTTTCCTAATTAGGGTCGACACTAGCAGGCCTCAAAACCACGCCGGGCCTCCTGCCGGTGCCTTATCAGCAAATTATTGTTACCCAAACATTAACAGGTTGATTGTTTAACATCGAGCCCCAGAACATAATGAGATAGTAACAGAAAGTAACGGGTAACAGACTCGAGCAAAACAACCCTAAGCATGCTAGTAAGACACGGGCAACAAGCAAAGGGGTTATAGGTGTGGAGGTGAGGCAATATCATGGTTAAGGGATAACATGTGATAGGTTCGTAACAGAAGCAACTATTCATAGGGCTAGCAGAATAGACAACGGAAAGTATCGGTAACCAATGTTGAAAGGAACACAATGGTTCATGTGAGTGAATACTTGCCTGCAAACTCAGCAGCCTTGTACTGAGCTAGATCCTCAGAAGGGGTGTCGTAAGTATCGTCTGTCTCAACGTCGTCGTCTACCCGAGAAGAAGCAAACAAACAATGCAGAAAGATAAACAATCAATAACATGGCATAGTGCACAATCATGGGATGATGCATGTCAATTTAAGGGATGCATCAAAATAATCTAGTTGACATGGTAACACAATTTAAATGGACACATATGCAATTTTGAGTTGCATATGAAAAAGCCCATGAATTTTGGTTGAAACAATTGTTTTCCAATTAACCAACAGGTGAAAGTGGATTAGTATGATGCATGGATGAGGAAAACAACAAAATAACAACAACAGGACCAATTGGAAATAAGGTTTACCAATTTAGAAATTTATTTATTAAGTTAGGGAATTTTTGGTTCCTTAAAGGGATTACACAAATAGTTGTTGTTTTCACCAATTTAAATTGTGCAAAATAAATAACAAAATTCATATTTGAAAAGAATACAAAATTTTAGTTGGATTACATGTTTCAAAAATTGAAAAAGGAGTTAGGATGAATTTATTATGACTTAAACAAGATTAAACAAGTTTTAAATGAATTTAAAACAAGTTTGAAAATTATTTGAATTTTATTTGTTCCAAACATAAATTCAAGTTCATATTTGAAAATTTTATACTTTTCTAGTTTGAAACATATTTTATATGTTCAAAAATATTTTAATTTGAGCAAGTTATGAATTTAGCAAATTTAAATGATTTAAACAAGGTTTAAATTATTTAAGCAATTTTAATTATTCAAATCATGAAAAAAAAATTATATTTGGAAAGGTGGTTTGAAATAGCATGGAAAACATATTTTATTTGCATTATTTGGATTAAGTATGAATTAGTTATGCAATTATTCAAATTACAATTGAATTGTTTGAATTTGAATTTTTGGATGCATTTGGAAAATTCAAAACAGAAAACAATTGGTTTGAATAGATAGATAATTTAATTTGGATCAACAAACATATTTTACTTTTATTAATTGGATTTATAAAATGAAAGTTATTAACAATTTCATTTTGAGGACCATTCTGCAATTTAAAAGGACTTAGATTTAAAACAGAAAAGGTTGAAAACTTTTTATACCGCACTGCTATCTAACCCAGGGCACTGCCACTGGGCCCTGGGCCAGCGTGGCATGCCTGCGTGGCAGCAGTGCCACACAGCAGCTGACAGGGGGGCCACCCTGTCAGCGCAGCGTGCAAAATAGTGGATTTTATTCCGTGGATGCCAGGGCTCGAACCCGCGGCTCCCGTGCGCGTACGCTGAGCGCAACCACTGCGCTGCTCGATCGATCTTGTCAGTAACAAGGGCGCAGACAGGTTGTAGTTCAAAGCCGTGGTTAACTGAATTTCGCGCGCGCGCTAACTGAACTTTGGACAGAGACAACGACGGTGGCCGGCGGCGATCAACGGTGCGGTGCTGTGCCGTGGTCGATGTGCTGGCGTGTGATCTGCTGCTGATGCGTGCGTGCAGAGAGAGGACAGGGAGGAGGAGGAGGAAACGGTGATCCTCACCGGCGATGTAGGCGTTGCAGAAGCCCGATGCAGACGGCGGCGGGGACAGCGACGTGGTCGTGGACGGCGGCGGCGTTCCAGTAGGCCTCCGGGGGTGCTAGGGTGTCCAAACGCTCGAGGGAGAAGCGGTGGTTCGATTTCGGTAGCTAGGAGGGATGGTGGCGCCGCGAGGTGGAGGTGGCCATCGGAGTTTCAGAGCGGCGCTCTCCGGTGAGTTGCATAGGTGGTGGAGGGTGGCAGAGAGAGGGTGGAACGACGGCGGAGCTCGAGGGAAAAGGGGTAGCGGTGGTCTAGGGCAGCGGCGCGGGTCTAGGGCTGCTTATATAGGGGCTTAGGGGGCGCAGGGGCTCACCGTGGCCGTGTGCTCGCGGCGGTGGCGACGTGGCATAGACGGATGTGTTGCCGTACGCGAAACAGAAGGAGGGGGAGGAGATCGAACCGGTACCGGGTCAGCGCGGAAGGAAAAGAAGTGGGCTGGGCTGCCCACTGCCCCTGGCGCTCGTTTTTTTATTTTTATTTTTTAAAAAAATTTCTCCTCTGTTTTTTTTTGCAGAAAATGGAATATGAAGAAAAATGGGGTTTTTAAGTTAGTAAGAATTTTAGAAAAATTAGGGTGAGTTATTTAGGTCATCAACAAACAAATGCCAAGTTTTGTTTTACAAATATTTCAAAATAATTTGCTCTTTGCAAAATGGTTTAAATTTGAATTAATTTGAGTAGTGATTGAATTATTGAAAACAAGAATTTAATTATTTGGAACCCTATTGTTTAATTGGAAACAATTGATTAGGATTGTTGTATAATTTGCATAAATTCAAATTGGGTGCTGTGGGTGAATGTGATTTGAATTTTGAATGCAAATTGGAATTAATTGATTGATTAAAGCCACCATTTTAATAGTTGAGCATTATGGAATAAAATGGAAACAAATGGTTGTTTTTATTTGAACTTTTTATTTAAAAGGTTGTAACAGAGCAAGTATGAAATAAATGTTTGAATAAAGTTTGAATTTCAATTGTGAAAACAGAGAAAAACAGATGCAAACCAAATGAAAACAAATGCAAACAAAGGAAAACAAATGCAATGAATATGATGACATGATGCAAAACTTTAATTAAACAAGAATCAAAACATGCTAGGGGTGGTTTTTCATACTTGGTATGTTACAAAACGCCCTCCCTTGAAGGAATCGCGCCCCGAGATTCCTACTGAGAAAGGAAAAGGTCCGGATACTTCTTGCGAAGATCCTCTTCGGTCTCCCACGTTGCCTCTTTATCGGAATGATGCGACCACTGCACTTTCAAGAACTTGGTGCTCTTGTTGCGAGTCTTACGCTCGGTCTCATCGAGAATACGAACAGGGTGCTCCTCATAAGATAGATCATCTTGTAGTTCAATGGAATCATGATCAACTGCATGATCTGGATCTTTGAAACACTTCTTGAGCTGTGACACATGAAACACATCGTGCACCTTGGATAGTTTTTCTGGAAGTTCAAGACGATAGGCATTTTCTGCCCGCCTTGAGAGAATGTTGAAAGGACCAATGTATCTTGGTGCAAGTTTTCCTTTCACACCAAAACGATGAGTGCCTCTGAGGGGAGTTACACGGAGATATGCCTTGTCACCAGGTGCGTAGATCATATCCCTGTGCTTGCTGTCATAGTAGCTTTTCTGACGAGACTGAGCAATCTTGAGATTGTCACGAATGATACGAACTTTCTCCTCGGCTTCCTTAACAATGTCAGGGCCTAAGAGTGAACGTTCACCAGCTCCAGACCAATTGATTGGACTCCTGCATCTGCAGCCATAGAGTGCTTCAAATGGTGCCATGCCTAGGCTTGCCTGGTAGCTGTTGTTGTAGGAGAATTCAGCATATGGAAGGCAATCCTCCCATTTCATGCCAAAGGAGATACCACATGCTCTGAGCATATCCTCGAGAATCTGATTGACTCTTTCGACTTGCCCTTGAGACTGAGGGTGATAAGCTGTGCTGAACAGAAGTTTGGTGCCCAATGCTTCTTGAAAGCTTTTCCAGAAATGAGAAGTGAAGATACTTCCACGGTCTGAGCTTATTTCCAATGGAACACCATGAAGAGGAACAATCTTTGCTGTGTAGAGCTCTCCTAACTGGCTAGCTGAGATTGTTTCTTTGACAGCAAAGAAGTGAGCTACCTTAGTGAGACGATCAATGACAACGAAGATTGCATCGTTGCCCTTCTTGGACTTTGGAAAACCAGTGACGAAGTCCATTTCAATCATGTCCCACTTCCACTCAGGAATTTTCAGAGGTTGGAGTAGACCGGCTGTTTTCTGATGGACTGCCTTAACACGTTGACAAACGTCGCATTCAGAAACGTATTGAGCAATTTCACATTTCATGCCAGGCCACCAATACAGTGTCTTAAGATCCTGGTACATCTTTGTACTTCCAGGGTGAATGGAAAGAGGAGTTTCATGAGCCTCCTTGAGAATAACATCTTTGAGACTTTGAACTTGAGGAACTGCAATGCGTCCTTCGAAAAACACAGTTCCCTTGTCATCAATTGAGAAGGACTTGAATTTCTCCTTGCCTTCTTTAATGTGTTCTACCATCTTCTTGATTTCAGCATCACGAAGTTGTTCAGAACGAATCTTGTCCTCGAGAGTTGGACTGGCTGTCAAGCTCGCAAGATAACCTTGAGGAACAAGACCAAGGTTCAGCTTCTGGAATTCTTCATGAAGTGGAGGTTGGCTTTCCCTGATCATGAGATTATTGCAATATGACTTGCGACTGAGAGCATCGGCCATAACATTAGCCTTGCCTTGAGTGTAAGAAATGGTGAGATCAAAGTCTTTAATCTTTTCAATCCATCTCCTTTGCCTGAGGTTTAGATCTGGCTGAGTGAAGATGTATTTCAGACTCTTGTGATCAGAAAAGATTTCAGTGCGATTACCCAACAAGTATTGCCTCCATTTCTTGAGGGCAAACACAACTGCTGCAAGTTCTAGGTCATGTGTGGGATAGTTTTGCTCATGTGCATTCAACTGACGTGAAGCATAAGCCACAACTTGACGTTCTTGCATAAGAACTGCACCTAGACCTTGGAGAGATGCATCGCAGAATATGTGGAAAGGTTTGGTAGTATCTGGGCCAACCAGAACTGGTGTAGAAGTGAGTTTAGTCTTCAGGAGATTGAAACTTTCATCACATTGTGGAGACCAAACGAACTTCTTGTCCTTCTTTGTGAGATCAGTGAGAGGTTTGGCAATCTTGGAAAAGTTTTGGACGAAACGACGGCAATAGCTAGCCAAGCCAAGAAAACTTCTTACTTGCTTCACCGTCTTAGGAGGTTTCCAATCAACAATTGCCTTAACCTTTTCTGGATCAATGGCTATGCCCTTGGCGGAGATGACATGACCAAGGTAAGCAACTTCTGGAATCCAGAACTCACATTTGGAGAACTTGGCATACAGACGATGCTCGCGAAGTTTCATGAGGGTTAGACGAAGATGTTCTCCATGCTCTTCCTCAGATTTTGAGTAGACCAGAATGTCATCGAGATATACCACAACGAACTTGTCAAGGTATTCATGGAAGACAGAATTCATGAGTCTAGAGAACGTCGCCGGTGCATTGGTGAGACCAAAGGACATGACGGTGTATTCATATAGACCGTACCGAGTGGTGAAAGCTGTTTTTGGAATATCTTCCTTTCTGATCTTTATTTGATGGTAACCCATCCTCAAGTCCAAATTGGAGAATATTGAGGCTCCAGCAAGTTGATCAAAAAGATCATCGATACGAGGAATTGGATACTTGTTTTTGATGGTTTTCTCGTTAAGAGGACGATAGTCAACAACGAGTCTCTTTGTTTGATCCTTCTTTGCAACGAACAGAGTTGGGCAACCCCAAGCGGAAGAACTAGGTTGAATGTAACCTTTCTCCATGTACATATCGATTTGCTCCTTTAACAACTTCAGTTCAGGAGGAGCTATCTTGTATGGATGCTTAGAGATTGGAGCAGTACCTGGTTCAAGCTCGATCACGAACTCAACTGCTCTGTCCGGAGGCATCCCTGGCAACTCTTCTGGGAAGACGTCAGGGAATTCACAAACCACCGGAACATTTTCAAGTAGAGGTAGAGGTTTAGCATCGAGGGTGTATAGCTGAACGGAACTTGATTCATTTGGAGAATAGACTATCTGGCCAGAAGTGTGGAACAGAGTTATTGACTTCTGAGCACAATCAATCGTAGCTTTATTGGCCTTCAACCAATCCATGCCAAGAATGACATCAATGTCAGAATTGCCAAGCAGAATGAGAGAAGCAAGGAATATGTGACCTCCAATTAGGATCTGATTTTCATGACTGATCTTGGAAGTTTGCATAGTTGCTCCATGGGAGTTTACTACTAGCAGGGAACCCAAACCAACAAAAGGTAGTTTAACTGTTGTCGCAAAGATCTTTGACACGAAAGAATGCGATGCTCCGGTATCAAACAACACTTTAGCTGGAAAAGAGTTTACGGGTAATGTACCGAGAACGACGTCAGCAGCTTCCTCAGCTTTGTCGACCTTGACATGATTCACCCTCGCGGTCCTCCCGACAGGCCTGTTGTTGGAGTTGAAGGCTTTAGCCGGGGGAGCACGCACCATTGCCTGTTTGGTGTTGGGGTGAGGTGGTGGTAGAGGTAGCTGCCTCTGAGTGCACTTGTCAGCGTAGTGCCCCGTCTGCTTGCATTTGTAGCAAGTGACGACACGAGGTGCATCTGGCCTTGGCTGCCCCATTGAAAACCTCTGAGCCTGCATCTGAGATGGGTTGGGTGGGCGGGAAGCGAAGCCTGGAGAAGCTTGGGCATATGGAGCCCGAGTGACAGCACCATTTGGCACCCAGATGCGGCGCTTCTGCGGAGGGGTGGTCATGTTGGAGGAGGAACCACCCTCACGCGAGTGCTTTCGAGACTCCTCGAACGCCCTGCGCCCATTTTCTTCATTGAGCGCGGTGTTCACGAGCTCCTCGAAGTCTTTGGCCTTGATGTTGGTGAGGGCGTACTTGAGTTCCGGGTTAAAACCTCGGCGGAACCTTGCCATCTTCTTAGCCTCAGTGGACACCTCATCACCAGCGTATCGAGCAAGACGATTGAACTCGTTCTGATAGCCAATGACGTCCAGCTTGCCCTGCTTGAGAGAACAAAACTCCTCACGCATCCTTTCCATGAGACCATCTGGGATGTGGTGCTTCAGGAAGGCATCCTTGAAACAACCCCAGGTGATTGGGTATCCAGCTCTCATGGTCTGGTAGTTCTCCCACCAAGTAGCTGCCTGACCCTTCAGTAGGTAGGAGGCATACTTGACTTTTTCTTCCTCAGCAGCGTGAGCAATGTCCAGAGCCCTGGCCATCTCACGGATCCAGTCATCAGCATCCAGAGGCTCGCGTGTTGCCACGAAAGCTCTCGGCCCCAGACTCAGAAACTCCTTGATGCTGACTCGTGGAGCATTCTGGTTGTTGTGCTGATTAGCCTGGAACTGGGCCATCTGCGTCACGACCTGAGTCATCTGAGTCAACAGCTCCGTGATTGGCGGTGGCTCAGGCGGGTTGTTCCTTGTTGGCGGCATCCTGAATAGACATGCATTTTAGCGCAACAACAGAAAAGGATAGACTTGGAAACCGAAAGCGAGATTATTCCGACGCATGAATAGATAACCAACAGGTACATCATCACATGTTCCAATACATCAGAATATCCAACACACCATAAATGGTTCGAAAGCCAAAGGATAACTAAACATAGCTAAGAATGGATACATCGGTACTCCCATGCTCATCACGCAGGACGGCGGTGAGTAGTACGACGAGGGGTACGGTGAGGAGCACGCCCACGAAAGTAGGTAGAACGACGATCCACATAGATCTGACGTGGTCTGAGAGCGACTCTAGGTGTGGTGAAGTACATAGCGTCGGCTCCCTGTGCTCCAAAGCGGGGAATCCCAGTGTAAC
Organism: Alopecurus myosuroides; assembly: GCA_028641055.1. Lineage (NCBI taxonomy): Eukaryota > Viridiplantae > Streptophyta > Magnoliopsida > Poales > Poaceae > Alopecurus > Alopecurus myosuroides. The sequence continues at coordinate 473,919,596 of CM054057.1, read as the reverse complement.
CAGCACCGAGGTTGAGGAGTGGACCTCTGATCGGCTCGTAACCTCCAGCATCTGGCAGACGACGACCAACTGGCTGATCGAAACGTGCAAAGCGCTCATCTCCAACAAAGTCTGTGGTGTACGTCGCCATACGAGTCAAAGCAAGGTAGAGCTGCTCTCTGACTGAAGCCAACTCCTGAGAGAGTGTGGTGGCAACTGCGTCACTGTGCCTCACAAACTGAGCGGTGGTGTGCAGCCTGGTGTTATCATGCTCGTAGACATCCAGGTTGTCGTAGAGAGTGAAGTGAGCTCCCTCCGAAGTGATGTAACCACGGGGGATGTGGCGATAGATAGAATCGTCAAATCCCCAGTAGTCAGCACGAAGGACGGTGAGACTCACATAAGCTGCCTGCTGCACGGCCATATCCACTGTGGAACCTACTGCCTCGTAGCGGTGGACAACGCTCATGCCATCATCTGACAGAATGTAGACGATAGCCTGGTAGTAGGTCTGGTCAAACTCTCGCTGCTGCTCGTAGACCTGGTACTCTGGTGCCCAACGGACCCCAGATAAGTGACCATGTCTCTCAGCATCTCCGGATAACCGGCAGTGCTCTCGCAACGAGTCATCCGAACCACCTGCGGGAAGAACCTGAGATCCATCTGTAGATGATCGGGGAAGTTTTGATTAGACGCCGGTAGTAGAACTGAAGTGGAAAGCAACAACAAGGTTTCAACGGACGAAAAGGATGTTGAGAAGAACAGGATATCGAAGCAACATCGGGAAACACGAGACCAAAAACTCCTGAGGTACTACGGAAAACCCATCCGGGCTTCTAAAGGATCAATATCTACTGCTTAAGGAATAGAGGATTTGCTTCCGGGGCTTACACGCCTCCGTTCTCAATCGTGAGTAGGCAACATGATAAATCATGTCACAACCACCTCCATTCCTACGGTCTAGTAGATATAACTATCCCAGAGAAACCAGGATTCGTGAAAACCTAACTTGAAAGTTTAGGTGAGAAGGGAAAAACAACGTTGCACTTCCTTACCAGAAAAGGGTGGGTGGGTGGGGAAAGAAGAAAAATGGCAGAATTCCTACTCTCACGTTTCATTTTTCCTATATAGCTACAAAATAGTTTCTAGACTCAACTGCGACCAGTAAAAAGGGATCCTACAGGCAGACAGGCTCTGATACCATTTGTCGCACCCTTACTTCTAGAGGATACTCGCAGTTCCGTTGAACAGTAGTGGATTGGATTACGGGGCTTACCGGCACCCGCATCTCTTACGAGTAGGCCAACACACGTATGTGTGACAACCAACCCCTATCTGTTCAGCGTCTACGTAAACCATCCCATAGAAATCAGGATACTACCATTGACGTACTTCATACCATACACACATGGTACATCAACGGCGTTGAACAAAATGATAACACAACAGATCTCTAAGACACAAAAGAGGGAAATAAGTTGCAAATAGCTCTCACTAGAGCAGAGATAGCAAATACAATCATCCAGAGGACACATGTCCCAACATAACACCATTACATCTCAGCGGAAGCATTCAAAGGGTCTGAGTACAGACAAATCCAAATAGGCTTAAGAAGCCGGGAATGAAAGAAAAACGGAGCCCATCCACGATGTCTCGGATCCTGCCCGGGTCCGCTACCTACTCGTCAGCAGCCTCGTCAAACTCCACGTAGTAGCCGTCACGGGGATCCTCGTAAGCGTAGTCTGCGGAAACCACAGCCCCCAAAGGGGTCAGTACATAAACGTACTGGCAAGAAAGACTCACAGTTCACCAAAGTGTAGCCCGTCAACACCAAGCACAGATGCCTTGGGTTCAACGGAAGAAAGGGATATAAAAGATGCTGCAACTGGCTGCACTCAGCAACTACAGAACATACTACATCTGTCGGCTATCAGAAAGGGGATAAGATAGCGTATCGTAACCAACTACAACTATCCACCACACAAACCCATCCTGGATCTCGCCCCTTATCCAAAGAAGCAATCCGAGGATAACTCACACAGTTGGATTAATGATGGATCAAATTGTTGTGTCAATAAGCCTATTACTAGTCAAGTTATCATTAGTTAGGTGTAAGTTGTTCTGAGTACTTGTTAGCCATTACTTTCACCAAGTCAACCATAACCGCGGAAAACACGGCTTCTCGAGAAGATTTATCCCTGCAGGGGTGCACCAATTTTGCCGTACACGTAAGAATACCCCGCCAGGATGGAAATGCACTTCCACCAAGCGCGGCACTCAACACAACTCAACTCTTATTCGCATCAAGCCCAAAGCACCACGTGCTGTGCGTGCGCGGCTAATCGAGCCCCACGAAGAAAAGGGGACCCTCATAGCACTGGAAGACCACGCCGCCCTAAATGCCGACTACAAAAGTTCCACCCTGGCCTCGGGTTCGTACCTGCATATGCGTGCATCAAATGGAAAGCCCAAACTAAGTGTGGCGATTTGGACGAGATGCGAATCGAATCAAATTGAGGGGGGCGCCCATACACGCTTCCCACATACGGTTAGTGCGCTCATCATGGATCAGTAGACAAGACCCTTTTCCTAATTAGGGTCGACACTAGCAGGCCTCAAAACCACGCCGGGCCTCCTGCCGGTGCCTTATCAGCAAATTATTATTACCCAAACATTAACAGGTTGATTGTTTAACATCGAGCCCCAGAACATAATGAGATAGTAACAGAAAGTAACGGGTAACAGACTCGAGCAAAACAACCCTAAGCATGCTAGTAAGACACGGGCAACAAGCAAAGGGGTTATAGGTGTGGAGGTGAGGCAATATCATGGTTAAGGGATAACATGTGATAGGTTCGTAACAGAAGCAACTATTCATAGGGCTAGCAGAATAGACAATGGAAAGTATCGGTAACCAATGTTGAAAGGAACACAATGGTTCATGTGAGTGAATACTTGCCTGCAAACTCAGCAGCCTGGTACTGAGCTAGATCCTCAGAAGGGGTGCCGTAAGTATCGTCTGTCTGAACGTCGTCGTCTACCCGAGAAGAAGCAAACAAACAATGCAGAAAGATAAACAATCAATAACATGGCATAGTGCACAATCATGGGATGATGCATGTCAATTTAAGGGATGCATCAAAATAATCTAGTTGACATGGTAACACAATTTAAATGGACACATATGCAATTTTGAGTTGCATATGAAAAAGCCCATGAATTTTGGTTGAAACAATTGTTTTCCAATTAACCAACAGGTGAAAGTGGATTAGTATGATGCATGGATGAGGAAAACAACAAAATAACAACAACAGGACCAATTGGAAATAAGGTTTACCAATTTAGAAATTTATTTATTAAATTATGGAATTTTTGGTTCCTTAAAGGGATTACACAAATAGTTGTTGTTTTTACCAATTTAAATTGTGCAAAATAAATAACAAAATTCATATTTGAAAAGAATACAAAATTTTAGTTGGATTACATGTTTCAAAAATTGAAAAAGGAGTTAGGATGAATTTATTATGACTTAAACAAGATTAAACAAGTTTTAAATGAATTTAAAACAAGTTTGAAAATTATTTGAATTTTATTTGTTCCAAACATAAATTCAAGTTCATGTTTGAAAAGTTTATACTTTTCTAGTTTGAAACATATTTTATATGTTCAAAAATATTTTAATTTGAGCAAGTTATGAATTTAGCAAATTTAAATGATTTAAACAAGGTTTAAATTATTTAAGCAATTTTAATTATTCAAATCATGAAACAAAATTTATATTTGAAAAGGTGGTTTGAAATAGCATGGAAAACATATTTTATTTGCATTATTTGGATTAAGTATGAATTAGTTATGCAATTATTCAAATTACAATTGAAATGTTTGAATTTGAATTTTTGGATGCATTTGGAAAATTCAAAACAGAAAACAATTGGTTTGAATAGATAGATAATTTAATTTGGATCAACAAACATATTTTACTTTTATTAATTGGATTTATAAAATGAAAGTTATTAACAATTTCATTTTGAGGACCATTCTGCAATTTAAAAGGACTTAGATTTAAAACAGAAAAGGTTGAAAACTTTTTATACCGCACTGCTATCTAACCCAGGGCACTGCCACTGGGCCCTGGGCCAGCGTGGCATGCCTGCGTGGCAGCAGTGCCACACAGCAGCTGACAGGGGGGGCCACCCTGTCAGCGCAGCGTGCAAAATAGTGGATTTTATTCCGCGGATGCCAGGGCTCGAACCCGCGGCTCCCGTGCGCGTACGCTGAGCGCTACCACTGCGCTGCTCGATCGATCTTGTCAGTAACAAGGGCGCAGACAGGTTATAGTTCAAAGCCATGGTTAACTGAATTTCGCGCGCGCGCTAACTAAACTTTGGACAGAGACAACGACGGTGGCCGGCGGCGATCAACGGTGCGGTGCTGTGCCGTGGTCGATGTGCTGGCATGTGATCTGCTGCTGATGCGTGCGTGCAGAGAGAGGACAGGGAGGAGGAGGAGGAAACGGTGATCCTCACCGGCGATGTAGGCGTTGCAGAGGCCCGATGCAGACGGCGGCGGCGACAGCGACGTGGTCGTGGACGGCGGCGGCGTTCCAGTAGGCCTCCGGGGGTGCTAGGGTGTCCAAACGCTCGAGGGAGAAGCGGTGGTTCGATTTCGGTAGCTAGGAGGGATGGTGGCGCCGCGAGGTGGAGGTGGCCATCGGAGTTTCAGAGCGGCGCTCTCCGGTGAGTTGCAGAGGTGGTGGAGGGTGGCAGAGAGAGGGTGGAACGGCGGCGGAGCTCGAGGGAAAAGGGGTAGCGGTGGTCTAGGGCAGCGGCGCGGGTCTAGGGCTGCTTATATAGGGGCTTAGGGGGCGCAGGGGCTCACCGTGGCCGTCTGCTCGCGGCGGCGGCGACGTGGCATAGACGGATGCGTTGCCGTACGCGAAACAGAAGGAGGGGGAGGAGATCGAACCGGTACCGGGCCAGCATGGAAGGAAAAGAAGTGGGCTGGGCTGCCCACAGCCCCTGGCGCTCGTTTTTTTTTACTTTTTTTTTTTAAATTTTTCTCCTCTGTTTTTTTTTGCAGAAAATGGAATATGAAGAAAAATGGGGTTTTTAAGTTAGTAAGGATTTTAGAAAAATTAGGGTGAGTTATTTAGGTCATCAACAAACAAATGCCAAGTTTTGTTTTACAAATATTTCAAAATAATTTGCTGTTTGCAAAATGGTTTAAATTTGAATTAATTTGAGTAGTGATTGAATTATTGAAAACAAGAATTTAATTATTTGGAACCCTATTGTTTAATTGGAAACAATTGATTAGGATTGTTGTATAATTTGCATAAATTCAAATTGGGTGCTGTGGGTGAATGTGATTTGAATTTTGAATGCAAATTGGAATTAATTGATTGATTAAAGCCACCATTTTAATAGTTGAGCATTATGGAATAAAATGGAAACAAATGGTTGTTTTTATTTGAACTTTTTATTTAAAAGGTTGTAACAGAGCAAGTATGAAATAAATGTTTGAATAAAGTTTGAATTTCAATTGTGAAAACAGAGAAAAACAGATGCAAACCAAATGAAAACAAATGCAAACAAAGGAAAACAAATGCAATGAATATGATGACATGATGCAAAACTTTAATTAAACAAGAATCAAAACATGCTAGGGGTGGTTTTTCATACTTGGGATGTTACAAAAAGGATGTGGCATGTTACCCCCTGTTCTGGAAAGGAGCTGCGAACGCCGCAGGAAAGCCAACTCCATGAAGTTCTAGCCCTGTGAAGATCTGGCGGGCATAGTTTTCAGAATTAAAAGCAACCTCTTGAAGAAAGATTTACAAAAACCTTGCATTAGCTTATGACTCTTTTGAGTCTAAAGCTGTAGTTAGTGCATCAAACTACCGTCTATATGTCATGAACTTGCTGAGTAACGCTCGTTACTCATTCGTTCCCGTTTGACCCCCTGCTTAGAGTTGAAGTCTATGGAAGTCGTCATCGTGAAACAATCACTACCTCATGAAGCTAGGTGGATTCATCTCTTACTTAGCCAGGAAAACATCGTCATCAACAACGCTGGTGGAGGAGAAGTTATTAAGGTGTAGGAGAAGACCATTCTTGGACCAAGCTGTTACAAGCCATAGATTAGGGCTGGCATCAGCCGTAGAGGATTTAGTTCTGAGCTAGAGTTCTTCACCAGCTTGAGCTTTGAATTGCTTCTTCTGATGTTTCATTTGCAGGAGATCTTCTTGATTCATCAAAGAGATTCTCGAGATTTTGTAATGAGGTTTCTATCCTATAGTTCTGCCTGGTCCCGCTATGTTTCTGTTGTACTACTCTGAGGGATGTAATATTCACGGATAAGTCCATTTGTGAGTATTATGTCATCGACTTGCGCACTATACATGCAGTGGTGTGTTGGGTCACCACATTCCCCCTCTCCTAAAGGCACCAAGTTTGCTCTCTCTCTCTCTCTCATCTCAACCGTGGTTCTGCCATTGGAGCCGTACACGATTAGAGATTTTCTCCACCATACGCACACCGCCGTGCCATCGGATCTTCGGTCCAAATCTCCAACTTCCGCTGCTTCGCTGGACTGGAGTTCGGGAGTCGTCATCTACATCGTACGTGCGTAGAGCTACGAGGTGCCTCCGGTTGTGGCACTTGTCGTCGGTACGACTACATGACCTTAAGGTCGGTTACGTCGTCTTCCTCAACAACGCTTGTGCCGGAGAGTAATCCCCGCGTTTCGGTCTTTAAGGGTATGAATACCGATTTCCTCCATTACTTTATATCTACATAGTAATAGATCTTGGCTATATTTGTTATCGTTGTTAGAATTTTTTTGTTTTCTGCATCCTACCCCAGCAGTTGAGCCCTCCATCTCCCTGTCCAACTCCTGAGTGTCTGATTCCGGTGAGATGCACTAGAATCGCCACTCTGTCGCCCGTGAAAGACGGAGCCCTCCATCTCCAAATGGCCATTCCTTGTATATGCTTATTTGTCTATTCTATGTACCACTTTCAATTGCTAGTATTGGAGGTCAGGTTTGCTCCTCCAGCCTCCCCATGGTCTTTGTATCTTTTACGATGTTTTAGATCAATAAAGTGAAGCTAATCGCCTTCAGGAGGCATCTTTTGTTCATGAGAGTAGACTCTCTAATAAAGTGTCATGTTTCCCTAAAAACAAGTTAGAATCATACAACTTGCTATACAAGCCCTATACAAATACGTATGTATATACCAAACCCTATAACAACTCATATCTTAAAAAACTCGACATTTTTTTATCGGCTGGGATCGAAACAGAAACAAGAGGTAGCTTGAGCGCATTCAGGGACACGAGGGCGTTGTTACCATGAAGAGTCTGTTGGAATTACTATGCATGTCAAGCGTCAACACTCGGGTTCGAATCCTCACTTCTACCTTAATAATGACAAAATCGGGGTGAAGTCCCCCTCCCGTCTTGTTTTCTAAAACTCTGTTATACTGCCGGAGGAAATATGTATCTTTTCTGTGTTGAAATCTTTATGTTTCTTTTGGTTGGAACCTTTATGAGTTAGCTTCTTTATGTTTCTTTTGGTTGAAACCTTTATGAGTTAGCTGGGAGACGAATGGACCCCTGTCCCCGTGGTGACCAGCGGCAGCAACCAGCCATGTTCAGCTAGATTGGTCCAAACTCCAAACTAAACGACGGAGATCACGCAAAAATTCTTAGTTTTAGTGTGGTCGAAACCTTCATGGACCCGCGGGAAGTGTTGCTGCTAGCAGTAAATACATAGCTTGGGGTCGTCATTGTCCAGCGGCTCCCCTGCATCGCAAGGCCCCCCTCCTTGCTTTTGCTGGACGCTTTGTTGGCAATGCAGTGCTTCATGGCCACTCATAAATAAATAGCCACCTAACTTTGGGAACTTCGATCTGCTCCATCTTTGCCGGCCAGACAGCCCATGGAAGTTTAAAAGTTAAAGAGAAAAATATCTGGAAAAATGGTCTCAGTAACAGTACCACAGCTACTAACTCACTGACATCACCATGTCCTAGCTTAGCTTAGCTTAGTTAACAAGACAGATCGTTCAGGACCGCCCCATGTTCAACGAAAAAAGAGTTAACAACAAGCCGGTGAAGCCTTTGATCACTTCGAGGGCCGTGGGAGAAACAAGACAACCCCATGCTATTACTAGTAGTAGTCTAGTACCACTACTACTGTCTATCATCGCAAGAGTGTGAGTGTGCCTAGATAGATACACAAGCGGACAATCTGTGGAAGCATGGCTTGCAGCTTCCACTTTGTTGCCTTGCTCCTCCTCATCTTCTTGTTCTCTTCTACATCTGCTGCATTGGCCACCTCCGGTCACAGCAGCAGCAATGCTACCGCCACCGCAACGCTGAGGCCAGGGCAGGAGCTGCTCAAGCAGAGGAGGATCAGGGCTCTCCTCGGCAAGCTCAACAAGCCTTCTGTCAAGACGATCGAGGTTATCATTTGTCCATGAACCTGAAACTGTTTGCGGCGCACTTTCTTTGCCTCCATCTTTATGTTCTTGGGTTAAGCGTAGACATGTTTCTTTCTTTCGCAGAGCCCAGATGGCGACTTTATTGACTGTGTTCCGTCTCACCTCCAGCCTGCATTTGACCACCCAAAGCTTAGCGGACAAAAGCCTATGGTAAAAGCATCTTCTTTGTAGAACTATCTATTTGAACTAATAACCTCTTTACCGACCAAAAAAAAACATCTTCTTTGTTGCCCACACAATGTTCGTCGGTGTCTCCTATCGATAGAATTGCTAAGCTCATTCCGTAATGCTTAACTAGGATCCACCGGAGAGGCCCAAGAACTACAACTCCACCACTGCCGGAGGAAGCAGAGCGGGTGCTCTGGTGGTGCAGGCCTGGCATGCCACCGGCGAGGCTTGCCCGGAAGGGACGGTGGCGCTGCGGCGGAGCACCGAGAAGGATCTACTCAGGGCCAGCTCCCTCAGGAGGTACGGCATGAAGCCGGCACGCCGGAGTGCTCGGCGTGATTCCACCGGCAGCGGGCATGAGGTTTGTTACTTTGCACACCGACTCTTTCGGTCTTTCCCTCCCAGCTGATGGATAAAGCAACTAATTTCTCATGAAAAAAAGTGACTAATTGCTGGCATAACAATTTAAAGTTACTGTTCGCAGTGACATGCATGTATAATTTTTTTCTGTAAGATATGGCTTTTAGTTTCCAGAGCTAGGTGTACAATTATCACTGCTGGAACGCCTATGATGACACGAACTTTGTACTGAAATCGACCAAATTACCTCAAGAAACAGAAAGAACAGCATCGTTAGAGCAAACCACAAATATGGAAGCAAACAAAGACAAGAAATTGATAACTGAAGTCTACTAGTACTAATATTTACTACCTCAAGTGATACCTAGCTAGAAAAGCTACAAAAGAGAAGCCTGTACTCAAGAAAAATATAAAACAGCAAAAGAGAAATTTTAGCATGCACCCAAACTACGTCCTAAATGGTAAGAGAGGGAGCATCTTAAAATTTCTCAAAACAGCAACTAGACAGTTACTACTTGCACGAGTCTATAGAAGCTTCAGTAGGAAAAATCCAGATCACAAGATTTTACTTTTCTACTAGGATCACTGACTGCATTTGTTCATATATGTAGGCCAATATTTTTTAGATCCAGTGAGACAGCTTGCAGTATAGATCTCTTCTGCTTGACGACCGACTTGGCCATTGGAATATATTTCAGTCAGGACAGTGGTCAGACTTCTGTCTGGTACGGTTTTAAGAGGCAGCATGTGCGTCTCATCTTGGTTCTAGAATCTAGAGTAGTTTATTTGCCAAGTCATGACCTACTGCAAGATTTTAACATCGGTAGCTTAAGTAAGATCTCTTGCTGTCTTCCATGTTACTCCCTCCGTTTAAAAGTTTAATGTATATGTACATATCCATATGTAGATAAATGGAAGTCATCTATTGTTGAATGAAGGCAGTAGGTATATACATACTTGTTGTGAAGCAAATGAAAAGTTCTCAAAATTGTAGATTTGGTGCAAACGTAGGGTTATACTGAAACAGAGAATCCAACTGATTCCAAGGAACCGCACGTCTGCGTAATATAAAAACTCGCTTGCCTTTTATATCTAGCGTTTGTTTCAGTTACCTTGTATATTTAAACTCCTTGTTTCGGAAAATAGTCATTTGAACCGGGGTGCATATGCTCCCTCTGGTGAAAAACACTTCAGAAATGATAAAACTTCTGGGAAAAAAAGTTGGATGTGTACATCTGCAGATTCTATGTGTGCATAGAAAGTTTTCCGGAGAAAAGACATTTTATTTGGCCTCTGTAAAAACATCAATGAATTCATGAACTTTGACTGGTGTCAGCAGTCAGCAGTCGGCATCAATGCACCAAAAGTCCAAGACAGCCTTTCTTTTGCTACTATTTGTACACCAACCAATTTGTGGTTTTGTAGAGGCAACAAACTCAATCCAGAAGCTTGGTGTGAGCGTTTCATTTAAGATCTTGTTTCATTTCATTTTTACCGCCAGTAATAAGTATGAAGACCGATGTTCTATTGGAAACTATGCGGGCTTTTTACACGGAGCTGAGAGTACCTCCATTGAGTTTACCAATGAGCTTAATCTCCGGAGAAGAGATGCTCAAAGGGCACACAAGAACAGAACCGATGTGGTTTGGAAAAGTAAACAACACTGTTTGTACATGTGCAGAAGCTTCATTAACTTAATCAAAATGAGAAGCTCTTCTTGAATGATGAGCTCCTTGACTTGACCATTACAATAACTTAGTTGCCTTGTCTTACATTCACTGCATTAGATTAGTGAAGCTGCTACTCCACTCTCCCAAGTGAAATATTTTACCTATTTAGTTCGCCACGAAAATCTATGTGGAAAAGTCATGGTTGGATTTTACATTAACCTAGTTTTTTTTTTCTGGCTACAGCATGCAGTTGGGTATGTGAATTCTGAGAAATACTATGGGGCCAGAGCTAGTGTTAATGTGTGGTCACCCAGGATAGGTGACCCATCTGAGTTCAGCCTGTCACAGATCTGGGTCATCTCTGGCTCCTTTGGCAATGATCTCAACACCATTGAAGCTGGATGGCAGGTACATGAATGAAGAAATGATTTTTTTTTCCATCTTAGAACAGATTCATGAAACTATGCATTATCTACAGAAACATGTAAATATTGTTGCAACATTTCCAGGTAAGCCCTGAGCTATATGGAGATAGTAATGCCAGGTTCTTCACTTACTGGACAGTAAGTATTTCGTGTATCTTTACCTAATAATAAAGAGAGGAAGGTTTCTTCCGGTCCAACCTGTATTTTACCGTTTAACCCTTCCACCAAAATAAATCTATACCTAATAATCTCTACTATAAAACGGCCTCGCCTTTGACTTAGTTTGTTACGTTGGATGTTTCCTTCTGCCGATCCATACCGGCCTAGAGTGCCTCCTGCTATATGGCAACGCATAGGAGTAGGAATCTTATTTCCGGATGGCTTTCCAACACCATTCCTTTATTATATTAATTATAATCCGATTGGTGGAAAGCTATGATCAAAATAAAGATTGATTGATTGTCGATTGCCGGGGAGATTTATATATTAGAGGATCACAACGCGCCGAATCGTGAGCACGTCACAGCGACGTCCGGATGATACGACCCAACTAAGGACCATGTTTGGTGTCCCTGCTAGAGAAGCCATGTCGAGGGCCATCAGGCACGGCCACCGGGAGGAGCGTAGCCTGCAGCTATGTGCTAAGTCGTGCCGGAACTCGCATGAGGCGGCAAAGATGCAACTGTCGCGCATTGGGCAGGGGAGGACGGTGTTGTCGATGCAACGAATAGGGTCTCGTCGATCGGTTCGTTCCACGCTACGGAACCCAGCCTACTGTGTCGCGCCGTCGATCCATTCTTCTCTGCGCCACCCAACAGTGTAAGCAGTCGGCAAGAGGACTATGGCCACGGCCGGCGGCGCCCCGATGCAGTACGAAGTTGCAGACAACGTCAAGGGTTTTTGTTGCCGCTTGCGAGGCTGAGTGGCCGATCAGGAGTTTGCTCGACACCAGGAGTCCAGGATGCAAGGAGAACGAACTGCAGGAGGCTATCAGGATCCATACGTGATAATCTGTACTGAAATCACGAGGACTGCATCGAAGTCTAACTTTCATGCACTGGATAAGGTCTACATTGATTCAGTGGTGGACCCGGGACACAAAAGCTGCATGGCGATAACAAGAATTGGCAGCAGCTAGCAAATGTGTTTCTCTCGCTGGCTGAGGCCAAAAGGAAATTCCTTCGTCTCCTAATTAATTATTAATTCCTTCATATTTTTAGCCAGATCTTTTATCCCAAACGCAAGTAATTTCTGAGGTAACTTATGCTATGTGGCTCAAATAGAACATAGATATGTTAACGAGCGGCATAAGGTATGTAGTTCTCTGAAAGTAGTAGTCTGCACCGAAAACACTTGCCATGGATTTTGCATGCATATCTATAAATGTAAGAGTATCGGAAGACGTCCATACTCCAAAGAACTCAGCTCATCTAAAATCTCGATGTTCGTCTCCCGTATCCGCGACGACGAGCTCCGATGCCCTGTCCGCCTTCGCGGTGGAGGACGCTGAGCACGATGAGGTTCTCACGCAGTACAAGAGATGCGGATACACCCACATCCTGGTCTTCTCGACCACAACCAGTGCGTCAAATACCTAGCGGGTAGACAAGGACAACACATCCTAGGTTAGTCCTAATTGATCGTCGATGATTCTTAGTTAGCTTACACCATATAGTAGAACAGTTTTTTAGGGAACCATATAGAACGTTATTGTTGTTTAGCCACCGGATCGTTTACTTCTATATGAAATGTTGGTGGATGGTATTGTCCGAGTCTAAGAAATATTCTTTAGGTATATGCCAAGTTTCTCATTTTTATTAACTTCCACCACTTATTTTGATGAATATGTTTTAGTACCATTTTATTTGCTTTTCCATGATAGCTAACATTGGAAGTTATTATTTCGTGCATAGTACCTTCTGCTTCTAACTACTGTTGCGATAATTCTATTCATAACTAAAACTATGTGTGCAAGTGTATAGAATATGTATGTGATCATTCGAGTATATGAAAAATAAAATGTAAATGGTTCAAAATCAATCCGTTGCAACGCACGGGCATTTTTGCTAGTATACAACTAAAAAAGTAGTAGTACATTTTGCCTGGTCAAGTTCTTAACTTCTAATCAGACTGGTTCTTGAAAAAAACAAGTTCTGATCAAATGTGCATTTTGCAGACTGATGCGTATCAAGAGACAGGGTGCTACAACCACAACTGCCCTGGGTTTGTTCAGACGACCAACAAGATCGCCATCGGCGCGGCTATCACGCCAGAATCGGTGTACAACGGAAGGCAGTTCGACCTTACTCTGATGATATGGAAGGTAACTACCATGCATTTCGAAGTCACTGCAGTTTTCAAGAGTTGCTTGATCTGCATGGCAAATGCATACATGCTGATCACTGGACCTCCTCAGGATCCCGAGCATGGTCACTGGTGGCTGGAGGTCGGTCCGGGCGTGGTCGTGGGCTACTGGCCGTCCGGCCTGTTCACCCACCTGTCGCGCCACGCAAGGATGGTGCAGTTCGGAGGCGAGATCTTCAACGCCCGGCCGACGAGATCCCACACGGCGACGGAGATGGGCAGCGGGCACTTCGCCGGCGAGGGGTTCGACCGCGCCGCCTACTTCCGGAACCTGCAGGTGGTGGACTGGGACAACAGCATCATCCGGGCGTCCAAGCTGAAGCTTCTCGCTGACCATCCCGAGTGCTACAACATCCAGGGAGGTTTCAACAACTACTGGGGGACATACTTCTACTATGGAGGGCCAGGGAGAAACGTGAAATGCCCATGAGATTTTGGGCTCTTGCTAGTTGGTTTTGTTTATTTGTTTTTTTGTTAAAATCTTTTGTGATAGTGATTCTAGTAGGATATGATTCTTAGGCCTTAGATCTTTAGCTTCTGGATGCATTAGAACACTTAGAGGAATCTGTAAATTTTGAGTACCTATGGGGTCCTCTTTGTGCATCGGAACGGGAGGCAACGATAGATGCGGAAGATCGTGTTAATAAACTTAGACGCAACGAGCAGATCAAATGAGTTTAGCGGGTTAAAATTAAACATTTTCAGATAGGTAGAAATAACACTAAATATTAGAAACAAGAAGATCTCGCACACTTGAACAAGACAAGGAAACAATATTGAGAGCGAAAGATTTAAAGGTCTATATAACAGGATACCATAAGAAATTTGCTTGGTACATGGGTTCCAAAATATTTCTCTATGGCAGAGGAAAACAAGCAAAGAATATATACCGTAACTATCTTCGGATGAGAATTGATTTATTACAGCCAACTTCATGGATAAAGAAGTGTTCGAAGCCATCTCTCAAATGGAACATAGCAAATTGTTAGGACCAGATGGGTTCCCAGCAGAATTTTATCAAAAGTTTTGGAATGTTATTAAGATAGACTTGCTGACATTATTTGTTCAGCTAGAAACTAGGGAGTTGTCTTTGTTCTGGTTGAACTTTGGTGTTATAACTCATCTACCTAAAATACAAAGTGTGGTACAGATAGAACAACACATACCTATATGCCTAGTCAACATCCGCTTCAAAATATTCACTAAAGTAGACACTAATTCTGGAGTTAAAGTGTTCATGTCTGTCAAGTCAGTTGTCCATGCCCCTGGACCCGAAGGCGCAGGCTACCTCGGGTCAGCTTCAGGAACACCCCAACGCCCATGTGCATCCTCCTGGATGACTGCCTTGTCCAGATTGTCCCGAGAGGAACTCGAAACAGTAGAAGTGCGAGCGTCAGGAGCGGCACCCAAATTGTTTCCTCCTTGAGGAGGAGGAGTCGGGATAGCACTCGAATCGGCACCTCCTTGGAGAGGAGGAGTTGGAGCCCTAGGTGGACTGCTGAAGAAAAAGATACAAGAAGGAAAAAATCAAGAATTAAATCAAAATTAAGACTTGGAGGATTCACAAGGAGAAGGAAGAAAAC
This sequence comes from Alopecurus myosuroides, assembly GCA_028641055.1. Classification (NCBI taxonomy): domain Eukaryota; kingdom Viridiplantae; phylum Streptophyta; class Magnoliopsida; order Poales; family Poaceae; genus Alopecurus; species Alopecurus myosuroides. Next base: position 473,904,542 of record CM054057.1, on the reverse strand, counting down.
TTACCTGCTGAAAGACCCAAGAGAATATTTGCGGCGAGATTTCTTGGCAGTAGGAGGTTGTGAGGGTGCAGCCATAGGTTAAGGAGCAGAAGGAGGCATTGAAGAGAGGGAAACGGCGTGAATCGGGTTTCTCGGCTCATCCCCTTGGGTAGCGCTCGAAGAACTCGAGTCCCTCGAAGTAGCTTCCTCATGACCGTTGTCCGATCGAGTGCGCTTGGAGGGTACATGTGATTCCTCGGCAGTCTCCTCAAGGCCTTCCTCCAAGTCCTCAGCGTCCCGAGAAGAATGGGTCGTGGCAACAGAAGGGGTAGACTCCATATCCGCAGCAGAAACCACAGTCAAACCCTCCTTGAAGGGGATAGTTCCACCTTTGAGTGGCTCGCTTGGGAGAACGTCCAAGTTCTGAAAAGAAGACGAAGTCAAAATCAAGAAACAGAAACAACAAAAATCACTCGGGCATAAAGAGCAAGAAGCAAAATGAAGAATGTTCGCGAGTGAAAAACTCAGGAAATGCTGCGATAAACAGAAAGTAAAGTGGGAAATAAATTTACCTCGGTGCGCTCAGTCGCGGAAGAGAGAGGAGGCATGGCAGGAGTCGAGTCGACGGGATCGGTCTCCTTGACTCGAGTGATTTGTCGCAGGCGATCCTCGAGTTCGTATTCGAGAGCTCTTCTCTGCGCATACGATAAGACGAGTCGGTGCTCGAGTACGCCCACATGGGTTGTGCTCTGGCTTGGAGCGGCTGCACTCAACGCTTCAGGAACACCACGGCAAGATGGCTCCCAGTGAGTCCGCTGACATTCAGAGTGGCAATTTGGGACACTAAGTCCTCAGTTTGCTCCTTCTCCTCTTAAATCAGCTGGTTTTTTCACGAGCTCCTCTGCACCACTTGACTCTCCAGATCGACTAGAGTGGTGCCATCGGTGTTGGGCGAGTCCTTAGCATAGAACCATTGAGTCCTCCACCCAGTAACGGAGTCGACGACGCCCATCTTGATGTAACTCGCCTTTGGGTTAATCTGGATGTTGTAGCCTCCGACTTCGTCAGGGTCACTGCCACTCAGCTGAGCCTTCAAGTTGAAGAAGTGCTTGAAGAGCGCCCAGTGTGGTGCTATCTCGAGATAGCACTGGCACAACACAACAAATAAGGTGATGTGTTGAATCGAGTTTGGGGGTACGTCGTGTAGATGCACGCCGTACACCACCAGGAGGGAGAGTGAAAATGCATTTCGTTTTCTTGGTGTTTTGTGTATTAGTTAACAATACTAAGTATATTATTTATCGAGGTGTTAAGTGTGCACGTGTTATATTTAACATCGGCATCGATCACCAAAAAGATCTGTGAAGATTGGGCTAAGAGATTTGGGACAGTGTGGAGCCGGATTATTCTAACCGGGTTATTCCGGGAAACCGGATATTCCGGTAAGGATGATTTCTGTCCAATTCGGGACAGAGATGAGCCGGAATATTCGAACCGGATTATTCATGAAGTACCGGATATTCTGATTGAGGAAGTTTTGCTCAAAATCGACTAAGGACTGAAGCCTCGCGTCACAACAGCCAACCGGATTATTTGAACCGGATTATTCCGTGTCAACCGAAATATCCGGTTCAGGTGTCTGCGTTGGAGAGAACCCAACCGGATTATTTGGACCGGATTATTCCTTGTCAACCGGAATATCCGGTTCAGGTGCCTGCGCGGGACAGAAGCCAACCGGAATATTAATACCGTATTATTCAGTCCGAGTCGAATTATCCGATTGAAGTCAACGAATTCGATCTAGATCTGAAGAAAGAAGCCAACCGGATATTCCGGTCCAAACTTGGACCGGATATTCCGGTACCCTGTTTCCTGCTCAAACGGCTAGATTTGAGGAAGGGGTATAAATACCCCTCCCCTTCCTACTTGAGCTCTAGTTCGTCCATTAGCATTCAATAGAATTTATTAAGCTCACAAAATCTCCAATTACTCCCAATCCCTCCCACCAAACTTGTTGATCTTTGGAGGATTGAAGGAGAAGGCCCCGATCTACATCTTCACCGAGCCGTTCTTCATTTCCCCCTCATTCACTTGAGGGATTTGAGTCTAGGGTTTCCATTTGTGGAGAACCTAGACGTTTTGCTACACTTCGTGATTCTTGGAGTTGGGAGCCCCCAATTTGGTTGTGGATGTGTGCCCCAAGCTTGTTTGTAAAGGATTCGATTCCCGCCTCAAAGGGGATCAATAGTTAAGGATGGCAATTTTAACCGTGGGTACGGTATTCGCGGGTATTCGACCCGTATGAGCAGGGTATGGGTACACTTTTATACCCACGGGTAGTACCCGTACCCTACCCGTGAAGTCATGGGTAGGTCATGTGTATGGTGGGTATACCCATATCCTACCCATTTATACTGATATGTGGGCCACTTTGTCCATATGTAACCCAGCAGGAAGCAGCTCACAAGGCCATGACTCCAAGGTTAATGAGATGAGGAGAAGGGCCGGTCAAAGCGTCCTCGTAATCCCATCGTCTCACAAATCTCCCCAAACTGCAATCACTACTTAATCCTCTCATATTCCAAATACTCAAATTAAGGAGATAAATTCGCAGCGATGAGGCATACAATTGATCGAACCGATATTTTTTCAAATGTGCTATCAATGAATATAATAACTTGTGTACCCGTTGGGTATCCAATGGGCACGGGTATCCGCCGGGTATGGGTATAGGTAGAGTTTCATACCCATGGGTACGAATATGGGTAGAGTTTTCTACCCGTTGACTATACGGATATGGGTATGATATTGCTCTATCCGCCCCATACCCTATCCATTGCCATCCTTATCAATAGTGGAAGGTGGACTAGGCCTTTGTGCCGGGATTCATCGGAGAATAGGTTGAGGCCTTTGTGGAGTTGAGTAGGCCTTCGTGGCGAGCTCACACCCCTCCAACGAGACGTACTCCCTTAACAAGGAGGAACTTGGGAATACATCGTGTCTCCATGTGCTTCATATCGGTTACCTCGTTCCCTTCCTCATTTATTTGTATTTGCATTGTGCTTGTTGTTATCCTTGTCATATAGGTAAATTCTCACCTTAGTTGCATTATCTAAAGAATTTACCTTTGTGTCAAGCCTAATCTCGAATAAAAAATAAAATTAGTCGTAGCACCTATTCACCCCCCCCCCCTCTAGGTGTCGTAGCTATCCATTCAATTGGTATCAGAGCCTCGAATATTTTATCGGGCTTAACCGCCTAAGAGTTTAGCATGATGGATGTTCTTGATGTAGTCGGTTCTGTGGCGAGTGTCTTGATGGATGATCTCAATGAGTTGAAAAAATCGTTGACCTCATCCATGGAGAACAAAATCGATGAATTGCGAACTCTCATGATGCAATTCATGAAAGCCAACGACCCGGAGACCTCAACTACATCCCATACGGTTGAACCACCGGATGGTGACGAAGTTGGGGAAGACGGTGAACCACTTAAAATGCTTCTGCAAAGAACCCCGCCGATAAGGGTTCGGAAGGAAAAGGAGAATTCCACGCCGTCGAAGGACGTTATTCTCCCGTCCCACATCCCCATGTAATTCCTAGAGGAGATCCACCTAAAATTGATGCTTATTATTTTAGTGAATGGCAATATTATATGAAAACTCACTTGAACTCTTCTTGTATAGAACTTTGGAGGGTCACTCGAGATGGATACAAGCCTCACGACCCGAAGAACTTGACAAGAAGAGAAGCCGTAGATTTTGAACTCAACTACACCGCCTTGTCTATTCTTCAACAAGCCGTGGGTCCTAACCACATGCCTCATCTTCAACAATACTCCACTGCCAAGGAAACATGGGACACTCTTGTCGTCATGTTTGTGGGCAATGAGAGCATGCAAAGGAATAGGTATGATGTCTTGAGCAATGAGGCCGAAGGGTTCTATATGCATGATGGTGAGATCCATGAAGACATGTACCGAAGACTCAAAACTCTTGCTACCGCATTCCACAATGTCGGTGCCAAGTATATTGATGATGCTTGGATCAAAAGGGAGTACATGATTGCTCTCATGCCTTTTGAGCCCACGGACTTGAAGAGCATTCAAGGAAGACATGATTTTTCTCCTTTGACCTCAACTCAAGTGATGCAAGAGGTGTGCTCCTATCAAGTGCAAACCAAGAATGCTCTTGACAACCGTGCGAGAGCCCTAGGAATGCACAAAGGGGCATCGGTTGCTTTGAAGGCCAAGGTTGTGTCAAGGGAGGTTGAGTATGAAGAATATTGCTTTGAGGACTTGGCTCCGTTGAAGGATCAAGAGTATGACCCCGTGCTCAAGGATGTCATTGCTCTTACCGTCCAAAAGTTTTGGAAGAATCCATCCAAGGCTAAGTCATATGTTGAGGAGAAGACCAAGTCTCGCTATGGAAACAAAGGGACTCAAAGGGTGAGGTCTTGCTTAAATTGTCAATACAAGCACCATTTATTGCGGAGTGTCCCTATGAAAATAGATAACATCATGGTGGCAAGCTCATTCGCAAGGACAAGTACAAGGTTCCTTACAAGAAACCTCATTTCAAGAGGAAACCCTTCAACAAGAAATCCCCCACCAAGTTTGTGCTTGTGACTCAAGTGGAGTATGACTCCGGAAGTGATGAAGAAGAAGAAACCACTAGTGAACTGGCCGCTCTTGCTATTGTCAATACTCCATCATATTCATCACTCTTTGAATCACCCAATGAGAATCTTCCTCAACTCAATGCCAAGTGCTTCATGGCTAAGGCCTCGGAGGTACCACCTTCTCCAAACTCTAAGACTCAAAATGAATTGTTAAACCATGATAGTCTTAGAGTAGAAGATGAAATTATCTCTTTGGAACACTTTATGTCTAAAGTGCAAGGTGAGACCAAGAAGTAATTTGATCACCTCATGAGCCAATTTGGAGAGGCCCATGAAGCTCTTGAGAAGAAAGGTGAGATTGAAAGAAGAGATGCGGATGAGATAGCATCTCTTTCCATGACTCTTGAGGAAGAGCACAATGGTAGAGTTTATCTTGAAGAGGAACTTGAATCTATTAAAGATTCCAATAATGAAATTGTTGCTAACATCACTAAAGAACGTGACCTTGAAATTGCTAAATATAAAAAGGCTAAAAAGGATAAGGTTGAGTTTGGTGTTGGTCATGAGAAACTAACCAGGAGTTTGAAAAGCTCGCCGAGGCTCACAGGTTTGGAGAGAGATTATTCTACCCTCAAAGAGTTACATGAACAACTTCAAACTCAACTTAATCAATTAAAATTACCTAGAACTTCTACTTCTTCTTGTGATCATGCAAATATTATTGAGGAAAATTCTAGGTTGAAGGACGAGCTAGCAAGGCTCAAGGGAAAGATCCCTCAAGTTGAGAAGGTTGTGGCCGCTAGCCCACAAGTGGTTGTTGCTCGACCACAATTGAGTGCTCCTATACCACAAGTGGGCAAGCAAGGTCTTGGCTATGTTTCCAAGAAGAAGAATAAGAAGAAGAAGAAGAAGAACAAGAAGAATAAGCAGGCCAACAATGGTGCTTCGGGTGGTATTATCATTAGGGACAACACTACTCGTAGCATTCCCGCACAAGCCAACAATATTGCTCCAAGTGGTGGTGTCATGAGGTACATCACTACTCGTAGCATGTCCGCGGGAACTAACAATCCACACCATTTCTTATATGTTGATTATTATGGTGTTGTGCACGCTAAATATGTTGGTCTTATTGAGAGTTATATTGACTATACCATTTGGGTTCCAAAGACCCTTGTTGCTAACATAAAGGGACCCTCCTCGGGTCCTAACTCTAGTAAATGATCTCTTGCAGGACTATGCTTTTGGTGGATCTAAATGGATAATTGATAGTGGATGCACTAGTCATATGACTGGAAGCAAAGAACTTGTGACGGAGTTGCGCCCAAATGATATCAATGCAACCGTCACCTATGGAGACATGTCCAAGTCTAAGGTATCGGGGTTTGGCAAGGTTGTGATTGCTCCTGATATCACTATTGTGGACGTCATGCTTGTTGAATCCCTTGGTTACAATTTACTTTCAGTTTGTTCTTTAGGGAAGATGGGTTTCTCCGTCTTCTTTGATCCTGACATTGTGGTCCTTTTGAGGAACAAGAATCTTGACGTCGCATACGTGGTACATGTTGAAAATGAGTTGTTCGTGGTGGACTTTTCTAAGTCTACCAACTCTCAATCAATGTGTCTTTTCGGAAAGGCGGACGTGGGGTGGTTGTGGCATTGCCGCTTATCCCATGTCAACATGAGAACTTTGCAAAGTCTTCACAAAGGTGGCCTTATCCTCGGACTAAAAGAAAATGGTTCCTTTTCCAAATATCGCGTTTGTAGGTCGTGTGTTGAAGTAAAAGATGCATAATGCCGCCCACAAGGCCAAGACTATTATCTCATCAAAGAGGATCTTGGAACTTCTCCATGTTGATCTCTTTCGTGTAGTGCCCGAGGCAAGTCTTGGTGGCAAGAAGTATTGCTTGGTGATTGTTGATGACTACTCAAGATACACTTGGGTTTATTTATTCAAGTGCAAGAGCGAGACCCAACTAACTATCATCGACTTCACCAACCAAGTGAAACGTCAACATAGTGTCCAAATCATGGCCATTAGGAGTTATAATGGCTCTGAGTTAAAGAACTACACTTTGAATGAATTCCTTAGTGATGAGGGTATTCGTCATCAATATTCCGCCACCTACACCCCTCAACAAAAAGGGGTAGCCGAGCGGAAGAATAGAACTCTATTGGATATGGCAAGGACAATGTTGGCGGAGTATTCTTCTCCCCAATATCTTTGGGCCGAGGCCATTTCCTTCGCATGTCACTCCTCCAACCGCCTCTACATCCGCAATGGCTTGGACAAGACTCCATATGAGATCCTCACCGGCAACAAACCCAACGTCTCCTACTTCCGTTTATTCGGTTGTAAGTGCTTCTACTTGATTAAGGGTGTTCGGTTGTCTAAATTTCAATCCAAAACTATTGAGGGTATATTTGTTGGTTCCAGTGCCGAATCCCACACTTATAGAGTCTTTGACAAAGCCTCAAGGATTGTCATAGAATCTTGTAGTGTGGTTTTCGAGGACAATGATGGCTCCCAAGTGGCGCAATTTCATGTTTCTAATGTAGATGTTGAAATGCCTCAAGAAGCCATAGGAAGGATGGGTGTGGGATTTTTCCGCCCCATTGAGGGACACCTTATGGAGACTCGAGAAGGACTATGCTCTACTAAAGTGGAGCCCTCTTCTACAATATAAGAACAAGCCAAGGAGCCAAGTGATGCACCTAAACAAGAACATGTTGAAGACCCTCCTCTCATTGACCAAGTTACTACGCAAGATGCAACCACTCCTATCATTAATGCTAGTCAAGGTCAAGGCCAAGATCAACCTTCGTCATCCTCCTCTCCTCAAGTTGAAGCTAGTGTGGATGTTGATGATGATGATGATGATGATGATGATGATGATGATGATGATCAAGGCCAACACATTGGTCAAGACGGGGACCCAAATGATCAAGATGATCAAGTGATTCCTCCTTGCAATAATGAGGCGAAGCCCGTTGTGCTAGAAGGATAAGAATAGATTTGAAGCATATTGATGCCCAAGACAACAAAGTGTTGGAAGATGTTCAAGCTAGAAGATCCACAAGAAGGAAATTGACACACTTTAGTGAGAATCAAGCTCACATATCTATGGTGTAACCAAAGAAAGTGTTTGAAGCTCTTGAGGACTCCGATTGGGTTGAAGCAATGCATGATGAGCTCAATAACTTTGAGCGCAACAAGGTTTGGAAATTAGTTGAGAAGCCCAAAGATTGCCACAATGTTATTGGCACTAAGTGGATATTCAAGAACAAGAAAGATGAGCATGGCATCGTCATAAGGAACAAGGCAAGATTGGTGACTCAAGGTTACACTCAAGTGGAAGGCATTGACTTTGATGAAACCTATGCTCCCGTGGCTCGCGTTGAGTCCATCCGTATCCTTATTGCATATGCATCTTCGCATAATTTCAAATTGCAATAAATGGATGTCAAAAGTGGTTTCTTGAATGGTCCACTCAAAGAGGAGGTATATGTTAAGCAACCTCCGGGGTTCGAGAACATCAACTATCCTAACCATGTATACAAGCTCTATAAGGTGCTCTATGGACTTAAACAAGCACCACGTGCGTGGTATGAGCACCTTAGAGAGTTATTGGATTACCGTGGTTTTGAAGTTGGGAAGATTGACCCCACTCTCTTCACAAAGAGGGTAAGGAGAACTTTTCATATACCAACTCTATGTGGATGATATTATCTTTGGCTCAACTAACCAAGCTTTCAATAAAGAGTTCTCAAAGCTTATGACTCACATGTTTGAGATGTCCATTATGGGAGAGATTAAATTCTTCCTTGGCTTTGAGATCAAGCAATTGCCTCTTGGGACTTTCATTTCTCAAGACAAGTATACCAAAGACATGCTCAAGGGGTTTAATTTCCAAGGTGCAAAAATAAAGCCATATCCTATGCAAGTCTAGTGCCACCTCAAGCGCAATCCAATGGTAAAGATGTGGACCAAAAGTTGTATCGTTCTATGATTGGTTCTTTGCTTTATCTTTGTGCATCTAGTCCCGATATCGTTTTGAGTGTAGATGTGTGTGCAAGGTATCAAGCGGCTCCTAAGGAAAGCCACTTAGTGGCGGTCCATAGGATTTTTCGGTATTTGGTTCATACCTCAAGGTTTGGTTTGTGGTACCCAAAGGGGCACAATTCTCTCTCAAGGGCTACACGGATTCCGATTGGGCCGGTGATCAAGATGATAGGAAGTCCACTTCCGGGGCTTGCCAATTCCTTGGTAGGTCCTTGGTGAGTTAGTCTTCGAAGAAGCAAAATTGCATATCTCTTTCCACCGTCGATGCCGAGTACGTGGCCGCCGCAAGTGCTTGCACCCAATTTCTATGGATGAGGCAAACCCTCAAAGAGTATGACGTTCATTTGGATAAGGTGCCTCTCATGTGTGACAATGAAAGTGCCATCAAGATCGCCTACAACCCCATGCAACACACAAGGACGAAGCATATTGAGATCCGTCATCATTTCATCTGAGACCATGTGGCAAGAGGTGATATTGCTCTAGCATATGTTCCCACCAAGGACAATCTCGCGGACATCTTCACGAAGCCACTCGACGATGCAAGATTCATGTTCTTGAGGAATGAACTAAACATCATTGATTCTAGGAGTTTGACTTGAGGATCTTGCACACACCCCTATAGTTGAGACGTGTTTGGGTTTAGGTGTAGGCATGGACATAGGGGGAGTGTTATCCTAACACATTGGGTTCTCCTTCCACCCATAATGCCCAAAGCAAAAATTCATTGTTATCTCTCTTTTTATAATGTTGAATTGTGAGATTCAATGTCGAGATTTGGCAATGCACCCAAGAATTGGAAATGATCTTTTACATGGTGGCTTAGGCCACCAACCTCTTCTTAGTGAAGAGTTTGATCTTAGTTGGGGTTATTTGGATTTCATTGCATTTCAATTGTTTTCCCTTGCTAAGTGTCTTTGTAGGAAAATCTCATGCATTTGGTTTTTTTGTTCGTTTTTTTTGTTAAGTGGGATGAGTACTACTTTCAGTTTGGTGTTTATATCCTAAGATTTTCTACCCAAAACCAAACTCTATCTAGCACATTTGTCGCTCCATTGAAACTAGGAAGTTTCGAATCAGAAGGCAGCCAGAAAATCTGGTTCAGTTTTGAACCGGAATATCCGGGTGGTATAGGAATATTCAGTTCATACTTGAACCGGAATATCCGGCCCGGCAAATCTCCACTTATTTGGAGGGGCACGGGGTGGGGAGGTAGTTCGTTCCTTTCTTCCCCAAGTTCCTCTTCTCCACCAAATCGCCGCCTCTCCGATTCTTGGCCTCCGAGGCCACTTCCTCCACCGGATCTGTGAGTTCTTGCCTGGATCTTGTTCTCCATCTCCTTGGGATCATTTCCATCCAAGCATCTTCATCCACAGACGTGGTTATTGTTCAAAATATTTGAATCTTGGTGCCATAACCCTACCTCTCCATGGATTTGTGTTTTTCTTGTCAATTCTTGGCAGTGAATGTTCCCTAGGGTATCTTATGCATGCTAGAGACAATAGGTTAGATTCCCGTATCACCGATCTAGTTTTTGAATCTAGGCAAGGATCTTAGTGTTGTAATCGTGCACCCGGAATATCCGGTTCAGTATTGAACCGAAATATCCGGTCAAGTTATGTCACGGGAATATCCGGTACAGTATTGAACCGTAATTTCCGGTTGAGTTCTGTCCCGAATTTCACCAGCACGATTTTCTCCTAACTAGAATTGACTCTCGATCATTTGGTGGACTCTTCCCTATTGTTTTTATCATATGATTCCTCCATTGTTGACATTTGTGCACTTACCCCCATTGCTTCCTCTATGTTACTCCTTCACAGGTAGCTCTCACGCTGACAAGTTGGGCCCTCGCAAGCGTCATTCATACAAGGACACTCGTGATAAGGATCCCGGTGACTCTCGCCATTTGAGGAAAGCTATTGCCAAGAGCAAGTCTCTCGCTTCAAAGCCAACTAGGAAGAAGAAAGGCAAGGAAGAAAGGAAGAATTACAAGCTGGATGTCACCACTCAGAAATTTTCTCTGATTCGTTAGAAAGATTGGTACAACACCCCTAGAGATCTGGAGTTTGATGATGCTATCTTCTGGTGTGCGGAGCATTCCTACATCTTTGTTGATATCTACTCCGACTATAAGTTTCTAGTGCGTAAGATGAATCCAACCAAGTTCCAATTCATCAAGGATGACGAGTTTGCTAATGCTGCGAGTATTATTGAGAGGTTTGGTCTTGTGAAGCTCATGGAGACTCGTTGCCCCTACAACACCGATCTTGTGGTTCAGTTCATCTCCACTCTGGCGTTTGATTCTAGTGATGTGTGCAGTTTGAAGTGGATGACCCAGACAACTCCATGTGAGGCTCAGTTCTTCAAGCTGGCCAAGTTACTTGGGAATAGTTATTGTGCTCATCCTCCACTTGGTCACCGTATGCATGATGTGGACAGACCCCAGCGAGAGAGGTATATGGCTGATATGCATGCTCCTGGATTCACAGTTGGTAAGTTGGAAGGGATCCTCCTGTTCTATGATTAGCTTGTGCGCTTATTTCGGTCTTTTCGGATTCCTAGTGGTGGCAACAATGATTCCCTCACTAGTCCACTTTGCCAACTCATGATTCCGGTGAAGCAATGCATGGAGGATGAGGACCCTACTGTCTCTTACACCGTGTATGTCATGGAAATTATCTTCCATGAGCTCCGCAATGCAATGATTGGTGGGAACACTATCCCATATGGACCCTACATTATGATGTTTATCAAGAATACGTTGAAGAGGGATTTCTCTGAGCTGCGTATGCAAGAACATGCCTTCAAGAAGTTGTACATATGAGGAAGAAAGTCGTTGCTGCTGTTCATGTTCCTCCTCCTGTGGGTGGTTCCACTATGGGGAGGTTCCTTCTGGTGTTCGCCGAGTTGATAGCCCTTTCACTGTGCACAATGTCTGGAAGATTCCCTGGTTTCAGTGCAATGTGCTATGCATGAAGGTGGATATCCACAAGGAGCAGTGTCGGGCTTACCGCAGGGACACTGCTATGTCCAGCTCTCAGCGTCAGATCCTTCACCATGTGAGTGGTGCTTCTGGTGATCTTCTTTCTCCCTTGGTTCCTGCTTCTTATTCTCAGTGGGTTTCTGGAAACTGTACCCTTGGGAACAGATCGAGGAGGCTCTTCGTGCCACCGGTGCCTCATCTAGTGCTCTGGCTGGTTATGAATTTGCGGATGAGGATGAGGATATGGATGAAGACATGGAGATAGAGGCCGAGGGTGCTTTTGAGGAGTCAGCTGAAGAGTCTTCTTAGCAATCGGATGCTTAGCTTGTCTTTGGGACGCTAGCACCACTACCCATCTCCTTTTTGGTGTCTCAGTGCCGAAGGGGGAGAAGTAGTCTTAGGACTATGGGATTTGCATGGGTTTCGGGCACAAGCATATGGTTTTATCATTCTTTGAGAGCTTGTGTCCATTTTAGTTATGTTTCGTAAACTATTTGGTATTTGTCTCGTTTAAAACTATGTGTGTTGTGAGACTATGGTTATTGGTTATCATGGATTATATATTATATATGTTGAGGATATTATCTATTAGTGTGCTTGGGTATTCTTGTTATCATCTCTACGCACAAGGTATATCTTTCTCTCTTCCTCAACATATTGGTTATATTGTTTACTTTGGCATGTTTGCTACTTGTTGGAAAATTCTCTGCTTGTATTATTGCAGTTTTGCATTTGAGGCAAACAACATATGTTCATATGGATAGCGGGAGAAATTTCCATTTTGTTTCAAACATGTACTCAGTCAAGGTTTTATTGCAAATCTTAGTATTTTCATCTAACACTAAAAAAGGGGAGATTGAAAGTGCATTTTGTTTTCCCGGTGTTTTGTGTGTTAGTTAACAATACTAAGTACATTATTTATCGAGGTGTTAAGTGTGCAGGTGTTATATTTAACATCGGCATCGATCACCAAAAAGATTGGTGAAGATTGGGCTAAGATATGTGGGACAGTGAGGAGCCGGATTATTCCAGGAAACCGGATATTCCGGTTAGGATGATTCCGTCGAGTTCGGGATAGAGATGAGCCGGAATATTCGAACCGGATTATTCATGAAGTACCGGATATTCCGATTTAGGAAGTTTTGCTCAAAATCGTCTAAGGACTAAAGCCTCACGTCACAGCAGCCAACCGGATTATTTGAACCGAATTATTCCGTGTCAACCGGAATATACGGTTCAGGTATCTGCGTTGGACAGAACCTAAGCAGATTATTTGAACCGGATTATTCCTTGTCAACCGGAATATCCGGTTCAGGTGCCTGCGCGGAACAGAAGCCAACCGGAATATTGATACCGCATTATTCAGTCACAGTCGGATTATCCGGTTGAAGTTAATGAATTCGATCCAGATCTGAAGAAAGAAGCCAACCGGATATTCCGGTCCAAGCTTGGACCGGATATTTCGGTACCATGTTTCCTGCTCAAACGGCTAGATTTGAGGAGGGGGTATAAATACCCCTCCTTTTCCTCCTTGAGCTCTAGTTTGTCCATTAGTATTCAATAGCATTTCTTGAGCCCACCAAATCTCCAATTACTCCCAATCCCTCCCACCAAACTTCTTGATCTTTGGAGGATTGAAGGAGAAGGCCCCGATCTACATCTTCGCCGATTCGTTCTTCATTTCCCCCTCATTCACTTGAGGGATTTGAGTCTAGGGTTTCCATTTATGGAGAACCTAGACATCTTGCTACACTTGGTGATTCTTGGAGTTGGGAGCCCCCAATTTGGTTGTGGGTGTGTGCCCCAAGCTTGTTTATAAAGGATTCGATTCTCGCCTCAAAGGGGATCAGTAGTGGAAGGTGGAGTAGGCCTTTGTGGCGGGGTTCATTGGAGAATAGGGTGAGGCCTTTGTGGCGTTGAGTAGGCATTCGTGCCGAGCTCACACCCCTCCAACGAGACGTACTCCCTTAATAAGGAGGAACTTGGGAATACATTGTGTCTCTGCGTGCTTCATATCGGCTACCTTGTTCCCTTCCTCCTTTAGTTGTATTTGCATTGTGCTTGTTGTTATCCTTGTCATATAGGTAAATTCACCTTAGTTGCATTATCTAGAGAATTTACTTGTGTCAAGCCTAATCTCGAAGAATAATTAAAATTGGTCGTACCACCTATTCACCCCCCCCTCTAGGTGCCATAGCTATCCGTTCAGCGAGGAAGAATGGATGCAGAGGAAAGGAAACTCCCCTGGAGATATGGTCGGGGGATGCCACCCGCTCATCGTTCTCCAGGGCGGGGCGAGTCTCTAAGCCGGGGTGCCTCCATGAGTCAGCTTGGAGGAGCCCTTCATGTTCAGGGGCAGTGAGGAGCTTCGTGGTTCCAGTGGATTTGGTCTGCCCCCTCTCCTCCTCTATCCTTTGGTGCTGCTTGTCGCAGGAGCGGCTCCGTTTTTGCGGGTGTGCACCATGGCGGGAACTTGGTGAAGCTCGAGAAGCACGACAATGCATGCGTGGGTTTCTTCGCTCGAGAGAGGGGAGAGTTGCGGGCGCAAGGAGAAAAAAGGGGGGAATTAACCTTCTCCTCCCCACTATTTATAGCGGGGTAAAATCACCCCAGCCATTGATGTTCTGCGAAGATGAATCAGCCCTACGCGTGGCGCGGGAGGCTAACCGCTACACTTCCATGTTGCCTACTACGCACGGAAATCTAGGCTTCCTAAAAATCCCTAGATTAGCGCGCATTGAACGGTTAAAAGGTGGTCAAACCCCACTCGTGCAAGTTATCTTCTGACAGGATAAGTTCACCTCAGGAAACGTCCAATCCCCTAACGGCAAAAACAGGGTGGTACGTCACTACTGACATAGATACTCGAATGGAAAAATACTCGAGTGATCACAAAATATCACTCGCGTTCTGTAACATCCCTTTCACGAGAAAAATTTCAATGAGAAAGTATATAAGTTGAGGTTTCCTCCTTTGTAACTCGAAAAACTGACTCGAATGAATTGCGACATATCACTCTGCTTTTCCCAGATCGCACAGTTGCGTTAGAACTCTGAATGTCATGCTCATTGTGTGAAGGTAAGACCCGCAGATCTGTTCCAACGGCCTAGGAGTTGCACCACTACTGCACTACCCGGTATTTTTCCATGCCAACGGGTGTGATGAAAATCCCGACGGACGCGTTGGGTAAAATAACTGACAACTAGAATTCGACTCGGTAAGACTTTAGCAGCACAAGTCGAATTACCCTAGGTTTTTTCAGGTTTGAGCCTTAGGACTCGAAGCCTGAGTAGGCTTATGGTGTATTCTCCTGAGTGATATTAGTCGACCTTGACCAGTCGAATAGATCGAGCCCATTGAGCCATATCCTTCATAATTTTTTCACAGAAAAGCACCTGAAGCAACATGTCGTTGGATTTGAGTCCCTAGATTGAGTCATTGACTGCATCAGGCACTCCGGAGCTACTGACGTGGGGATACCCGGGAGACCCTCCACGATGGGTGTACCCGGTGCGGCCCAGTAAGGGGTACCTTAGCAGGCTCCATGAATAACTACACGGAGGCCCATGATAGAAGCCTACGCAGGATTAGAAGAAGGACAAACATTGGCAGCAAGAATAGGAAAGAATAATAACCGATTCGGAATTGAGTCCACCTTATGTACGACCTCGGGGACCCGGCTACCTATATAAAGCAGGGGAGGGGGTCACAAGCGGGACAGACAACCCTAGATTCAGAGTTGCGCAATATTCATTCTGCGAACATCACCCCCTGTAATCGATACTTTCACCTCATCGGAATAAAATTTGGAGGGTAGTAACACGTCGAGTCGAGTAGTCCACGAGCTCCTTTTCCTTCACGAAACCCCGGGTCCCTTGCCATGAGGATTGTTGAGGTCGCCCCCTCATTAGAAGTAATGCCGATGGAAGGCAGGATTATTTCAGAGAGGTATTGGAGGACATGAGATGTCTTGGAATATGAGAAATATGTTTCTTCCATCTCTAGATAAGGTCAATGATTTTATGTATAGGGTTCATAGGGTTCAAAAGAGTTTTAGATAAAACCCTAGAAGGGGGAGTGTTGGAGGGGGGACAGGATAGCCTGGGTGGCGCCACACATAGTTCGGTGCTGCCGCATAGGCCCTAGGCCCACCAGGGCAGGCGCACAACACCCCTAAGACTTTCCTTGTTTTATTGTAGATATAATCGAAAAATCCTGAAATTAAAGGGGGGAAGAGAAAGAGTCCCAATAGGAACGGACTCCCATTGGACTAAGATTCCTTTACAAATTGAACAAGAGGAGGGTGTGGCTGCCCTCCTAGGGCAAGGATCCTCCCCAAAGGCACCTCCTCCTCCTTCCAACTATATAAAGGCACACACATGCATGGGATCAAACACACAATTGCAATTGAATATCTCTCTACAGGGTTTCGAGGTGTCCCCTCCCTTTAGACGAGATCTAAATTGTCTCACTCTCTCTCATGTATTGAGAAATAATAATCTCATATAGATCTTATCTACTTGATTAGATCTACCACCATAGCTACACCGAAAGGTTTTCTCTCTTTGTTAGCGTCGAGTCCTGCACGTCGAAACAACAAAGGGTTTATGCAAGTGGATGTTTGGATACCATAAGAGGGATTACACATGTGATCCTTGACGAGGGAATCGTCAACATTCTCACATGCATGCTTGCACGTGAAAATCTTCTACAGGCTTCGTCGACAACGTCAATGAAAAACGTCGATCTTCCCCTACTGGTGTTTGTAAGTGCTAGATATTTTCATATATTGTAGATATTGGCGGTTATGTAAGACGATTTTTATAAGAATTCTTGCACATAACCCAGTAGGGGCTCGAACTCCTCCTAAAACTCTATTGTGGTGATTGCAGCGGGTTGTGGCTGTAACCGGCGCAGGAGTGGTTTGTAATCACAGACCGAATAGTGGAGGAAGTAAAGTGTATGGAGAGAGTGCGCGGCTATCTAGCTAGGGTTGGGAGAGTTAGAGTGACGAGAATGGGGAATATTATAGGCGAGCCACCTACGTGGATTACTGGGCTTTCGCGTTGGTAACAAACTCAACATTTTTTGTTTGTGATGAAGAAATTATCGGCAACATAGGCGTTTTTTCTCTGTTGGCAATATATGGGCAACGGGAAAAAACGAATATGTTTCTACTTTAGTAGGCCCGTCGATGTCCAAGGTGTGCATGCTCCCGCGGGGACGCACGAAACTCACCCTTTCTAGTTCAGACAGTAATGCACACGTAGTACTGGCAGTTGTTCTGATATTCTGATAGTAATGCTAGTAATGCAGAGAATCAGATATGATACCGAGAAAGCATCATATCACACCGACGCAAGCACGCTTGAGGTGAATTGAGAAGGGAGACATGGACAATTGGGGCTTTTCAAGAGCGGGAGAAGAGTATGCACGACAAAAGGACTGAACTGCATTGTCAAAAATTCAATCCGGAGACAGTGGCACCGCGATAAGGGAATTGTGAGGTCACATCGCTGTAAGATTAGGGGCTTGACTTCTTGAATTGAGAAGATGGAATGCAGGCTGATGGTAGTTGCATGTGTTGTGACCTTGGGTAGAGAGAACTGAGTCAAGGTGGAGTTATGACGATGGGGCACAAATGAGAATAAAAAGGCAGCTGGCCGCCGGCCGCTCGCTTGCCTCGCCAGTTATAGGCTCAGACGGTCCATTTTCACCATTATTGCGGGGAGAGCAAATGGATATTTCACATCGCAGGGGAGAGGAACTGGGAAACACTTCAAGCTTTTTAAAGATTGTGCGACCCCAGGTCAATTCAACCTATAGCAGTTTCTTGTGTATTTATAGGGCAATGATGGCTGATGAGTCAGGACGATTTGTTGCCATGAAATCGTAGGTCCCGGCGGCGGCGGAGAGCACCACGAGGGAGCCCGAATAATGGCTGACAAAGGAGGAAGGGCGAGCAAGCGAAGCGACTCGTTCACCGTCCAGCCCATGTATGGGCTTCTCCTCCAGGCCTAATAGGTAATAGGTGGGTTGCATGCTAATCCGCCAAGATCTGTTCGTCAACCAAACACCCGAGAAATAAACTAGAAAGAGAAAACTGAAACAGAGAAACGATGTCGCGGACCAATTGTATGGTTGTTGATGTGTACCTTCTGCATGTTGAGAGACATCGACTTAGTGGGTTGCTCCCATTTAGATATTATGGATGAACCGAAAGAGGAGGAGCTCTCCTTATGCATTGATTGTAGAGGGCAAAAGAAGGTTTACAAAGGCCTAGGCCAAAGGAGGAGGGAGAACAAATGGATAGAAAAAAGAGAGAAAACAGGGGCTAAAACTAATAAAAGAATTAAGCACATAAGTCAGGGGTATGGTTTTTTACATTCTCTTTGATCTGATAGGATAGATCCTCAACTGAGCACGCTTTGTTCTAATTTTTTCTGCGTTAGTTTCTTTCCACAGATGCCACACCACATAAGAAGCGATTAATGTTTTATCCCTTTTAATTTTGTTGTTTCTAAATCTCGCAAAAAAATTCCACCATACAGTGATCGAGGTAGAACGGACAGCAATGTTTGCAGGAGTTGTGTGAGAGTATGCAAACTTGTGTCAAACCTCTTTGGCAAAGGGGCAACCAAGAAACAAGTGAGAGGCGGATCCAGACATCTGATCACACATCTAACATGAGTCCTGATGGGGCCAGTCCCTGGCAAGTCTGTCAGTCGTCCATAATCGGTTTTGCGCAAAGAGCCAAAGAAAAGAACTTTATCTCGCCTTTAATACGAATGTCCCAAACCGCCGTCAGCAATGGCTTTTGGATTTTCCCAAAGAAACCAGTCGAATAAGGAGTTGCTATAGAATAGGAACTGCTAGCCTATTGTGTCCAAGTAATCGAATCTGGCAAGTCTGAGAGCTGCACCTTCAGCATAGAGTGCCACAAGGCGACAAATTGATCCATGGAGGCCGCATAATTCAATCGTTAGAGCTCTTTCATCCATTTTTCTCCCTGCAAGTCAGTGCAAACCGAGAGATTTTTCCTAGTGGCAAGCGCAAACAACTCAGGGTATTGGTGATGTAATGTCATTCCATCGTGCCATTTGTCTTTCTAAAAAAGATCCTTTTCCCCATTGCCCATTCAATCAAAGTGCAAGCCTGAAAAAGTTGCAGATTGTTGTCATTCATCGAGAGGGGCAAACCATGCCAAGGCAGATCAGAATCAGCCTAAACATACCAGAACCATCTTAGGCGAAGGGCTTTACTGAACACGTTTAGATCTTTGACGCCGAGACTGTCGTATGCACTAGAAGCACACACTTCTTTCCAGTTGACAAGGCATTTGGCTCCCTAGGCAATTCATCTTCACTCCACAGGAAATTTCTTCTGATTCGTACAAACTTCTTGATATACCATTTGGGAGGATCAAAAACTGTGAGATAATAAGTTAGAGTGGCAGTGAGCACATAATTGACCAAAGCCACTCTTCCTTACCTCGACATTTCCCTTCCAAGGTTTTAGCTTGAAGGCCACTTTATTGATAGGCTGACAATCTACCTTTATGGGATTTCTTACATTTAGAGGAAGGCCAAGGTAAGTGTAGGGTAACGAGCATATTGTACCACCAATATTGTCAAATAGATGTTGTTGGTTAAGGTTTTCGCATCTAATAGGGTAGATGGTACATTTGCTCAGAATTATGCTGAGACCTGAAACTTTGCCAGAAACCTCATGAAGATTCAACGTTGTATCCACCTCAAATTTGATAGGGTTTAGGAAGAGACCAACATCATCGGCATGGAAACTAGTACATATTATGTCCGCGCGGTGGGAGATAGCTGAGAGAAGCCCACATTCAACAGTTGAGGTAGGAAATAGATGCGGAGGTTCTAGAGCAAGGATGAATAACATAGGCGCGATTGGGTCTCCTTGCCGCAACCCATGTTTATCGAAGAAAGGAAGACCTTGTTCACCATTTCAGACTCACTCTCGAGAAAGTAGTGGAGAGCAGAAGGAGGATAATGTTTCACCGAAAGCTCTCGGGGCTTCTAAATGGAATCCCGGTGGATAAAATTGAAGGCCTTAACAAAATCGAGCTTGAGGAAGAGCAGGGGATTCTTCTTTATGTGGGCCTCTTTGATGATGGGTATATTGTGTATATGACTTGCAATATCCTTCCGACAACCAGTCTTACAAATATTTATGGAAATTGGTTAAATGAAATCAATAAGGAAACTAAAACTTGAATAAACGGTGGTGTTTCGGCCTTATGTTGGTCGTTGCGAAATTATATAGACAATATTGTGTTTATCAAGATTAGAACGTCCATTTTTTTTAGGTTACGCGTACGGTTTTCCACCGGATATAAATATGGCCTGAAACTTATGGCTATTGGATATGAATTATACTTGTTAGTATTCATCGGAAATAAAACATTACCTCTTTTATTTTTAGAGAAAAGGCTCAGGGCCCGACTTTGAATTAACGAAGCAGAGAGTTCACAACACGAGGTTACAACTGCTGAGGCATTACAGCTTAGCCAAATGAAAGACGACAACAGGCTGGGCACTACAGCTTAGCCGGACACAAACTCAAGCAAGAAAGAAAGCGGTAGCAACCAAGGGGAAAGCGACCCACACGCTCTCCATCAAGGCGCCACGGGTTCAGGAACTCTCCAAAGGGATGCACGCGCATTTACTCCGGCGCCCGCGTGGGGAAGCGGCGCGCCCGCCGTGTGGGCGACGCGACTGGGCGACGGGACGGCTCTCTGCGCCGCACCTGGAGAAGACGAAGGCTGGGTGACGCTTTGACTCGTTCACGAACCGGAGCGTTGCTCAAATGGTTAGCTTCTTTGTGGTGTAACCAACCCATCCAGTATTCGGTATAGGTGCTCGTATTTATCTGGATTTTTAATTCAGTATTTAATCAGCGTTAATTTTTTTAGTGGCAAGTGAAGTATCGATATTTGATGATTTGCCACACTTTACGTGCGAAATTTGATTATTTGCCCTGTGACCACCACATGTCGGTGAGACAGGACGTGGCAAATAATCAAATTGCAAAGTAAAACGTGGCAAATCGTCGAATTCCCCGACACAACGAGTAGATAACTTTGAATTCTGTTTGAGTTCGTTAGCGGAGAGGAAGGTGCGGAAACCATAACACGTACGGAGTATCTGTTTGGACCGGTACATAGGGTTCCGGGTTCCCCGATAGGAACAGAGAGAGGGCTGTTGGGCGGCGGTATCTGGAGTCCAAGGATCGATAGAATCGATCATGTCGAAACGCGTAGAAGCTAGGTTTCCACTACCGCCCGATTGGGAAGATCTTTTCACGCACGAGCAGTGGGCCGCGATGTCCGACTTTGCCATGCGAAAGATGATGCGCATCATCTCCGAGGAGCAGGAAGAACGCCGCCGTCTTCTCCGCGTGGAAGAAGCGAAGCCTCCGCCGCCAGATCGATCCCATCCTCGCCCTGCCGCTTGTGACTGCCGCGGCTGCAGGACGCAGTGACTGATTCATCCAGCGGAGGTCATGGGCGTGAGCAGAAGTAATGGATTCTACACCTTTGTTATTCAGGATTCAGGTACTATTGTGTGGGTTCCAGATACACCTCTCAGGAAAATTTCACCAATTATTCTCAGGTTTAGAGTTATCTACACAAGTTTTTCTCTTTTGCAATAAGAACAAGAATAATAGCTTTTCCTGTAATTGATCAAGTGGTGTTTGGGATACTTTTAGCCTCCAACAAGATAGTAGTATCCTGGATCTGGCAATATGCTAGTAACTTCTTCAGGATAAGCAAATGTCAAGACTGAAACCGACATTTCAATCACTTCCTTACGTTTGTAATTGGCATTTTATTCACCGTCGTGTTAGATTGAATCACAGCTCGAATTACAGCAAGGGCAACAAATCGACAAAAGAAAGTACAGGGCCAGACGTACAGCAGCATGTACCGTCATTTAGCCCTAATCCGTATGCGGAACGTCCACCGAATTCATCGGTATCACGGTTGATGTCGTAGTACAGCAGTGCTCATCGGGTGCATTGATGTCTGGATGGATCATGACCTGGGCGGCTTCTCGAGCAGGGCGGAGAGGTAGACCTCCTCCCTGGACTTGAAGGACACGACCCAGCGGTGCTTCCTGTAGCGGAACTGCAGGAACATGTACATGTAGTCGTCGAGGTCCCTGCGCGCGCAGGCGAACCTGTCGACCCAGAGCAGCCCGCCGGGGCGGAGCACGCGGTCCCAGTCGAAGAGCACGAAGTCCAGCAGCTGCAGGTCCACCCACCCCTCGAAGAACCCCGCCGTGTGTATCAAGTCCATGGTGTTGTCGAAGAATGGCAGCCGCTGGTTCATCGTCGCGTACAGCGGCACCAGCCCGCGCAGCGCCACCGTCTCCGCGAACGGCGCGCCCAGGTTCAGCGCCGCGGACACGATGGTCACGCCGCGCTCCCGCATGCGCGCCGCGAAGGTCCCCGTGCCCACGCTCATGTCCAGCCCGATCCGCACCTCCCCGGCCTTCACCGCCAGCACCTCGTCCACGCGGAAGTCGATCAGGGACGCGCTCGACGACGCGTTCCTCGTCGTGTTGGCCACCCACCGCTGCTTCTCCGCGTCCATGTCGAAGCACCCGACGCAGCGGCTGTACCCGCGCCGCGGGTTCCTGGCCGACAGGCACTTGTAGCCGCGGCAGTGGTAGCGGCTCCACCGCACGTTGCCGTCGTCGGGGAGCGTCCAGAGGGACTCGTTGATGGGCAGCGGGCGCTGGGACAGCTTGGAGGCCCGGGCGAGGCAGCGGCGGCGCGGCAGCGGGTCGCAGCCGCCGAGCATGAGGCGCTGGCCCAGGTCCCAGTCGTCCGGGCAGTAGGCGCCGACGTCGTAGCTCATGTACTCGTCCAGCTCCCCCCGCATCAGCACGCACGCGTGCCCGATGCTGCCGTACGTCCGGTTCGTGCCGTACACGCTCGGCCGGCCCTCGCGGTTGCCCTTGGTCGTCACGTACTTGCGCGTCTCCTCCGCCATGAAGAAGTTGACGAGCGGGTCCACCACCGGGGCCCCTTCGTCGTCGCCGTCGTCGGGGTCCGGGCGCGGGATGCGGATCAGCCGCAGGGAGATGTGCGCGCCGTAGAGCGGGTGGATCACCTCGTCCTCCAGGAACCGTCTGAACTCCGTCATGGTCATGTTCTCGGCCTGCTGCTTGTGCGCCTTGCCCTTCTTGTTCTTCTTCCCGATCTTGAGCGCCGTGGCCTCCAGCTTGTCCTGGAGCTCCGCGAGCTGGACGAGCACGTCGTCGACGCGGTCCGAAAGAGCGCGCATGTCGAAGCTGGCGTACCCGTCGGCGCCAGCGGTGTGGAGCTTGGAGCAGCGGGCGGAGTCGTCCAGCCCCGGGAGGAGGGGGTCGGTCGTGTAGAAGCGGTGGAGGGTGGCCGTGCTGATGCAGATCACCAGCACGCCCATCACCAGCTGCATCGCCACCATCAGCCGCGTGAAACGGCACCGCGCCAAGCAGAAGAACGCCTCCATCGCCGGATGATCAATGGACGTCGACGGGGCGCGGCAGGCAAAGAACGGAGCGCGCTGCCAGTGCTAGTGCTGCGGAAATTATCTCGAGCCTTTTTGGTTATTGGATTTCACTCCTTTTTGGTTTCTAGCCATGGATTGATGAGGGAGCACTCCACTCGCGAGGCTCGGATCTCCATGGCTATGCATTTTCTTTATCGGCTAACACGATTTAATCTACTGCTAATGTACGCAATGTTGCATCTAGAAACCCGAAGCAGAGCAGGATGTTTAGTCGTAGTTTCAGGTGTTGACGAATGAAAAGGGACCGTGTTTGATCCGAGTGTACTCAATTGCGTCACAGAAGCAAACGCGCTGGCACTTTGCAGTAATGTGACTCAGTTACATAAAGATCTGTGCTAGTTTTTTTTTCCTTCTCAAACAACTTCTCGTCTTTTATCTCTGAAACCATACAACATATGGATTTGAAATTTTGCAGTTCACTCAGATAATTGATAGAATGTGAGAAAAATAGTTGAGGATTTTTCTGGCATTAATTATATATAATTAAATAATTAATAAAATAATTTTCATTTTAATTATTTTAAAATTTAAATTGCACGAAAAAAATCGAACTCTCTTTTCCCATTCTAGTTCTAATATTTAAGTGACCTGCAAAGTTTTGACTTTTTGAGAACAAAAAGGAAGAGAAACTTCCTTCTTGGGAGAAAAGAGCGGAACCGTGCTTCTTCCTACTAGTAGGACTAGGTACTGTACCGTCGAGAGGATGGATGGATCCACGTCTTTTCTTTTCTTTGCACGCGCCCCCGTCTCACGCATTAATTCGCCTCTTTTTCCTTGGATGGCCAACGCAAGACTTAAATCGTACGTACGTGTCTGCCGCAAGACTTAAATCCTTGGATGGCCAACGCAAGACTTGAACCATGGAATACGTACATGCTTACCTGTACAGATTTGGGAGAAAAGAGACTTCATCAAAAAAAAAAAAAAAACTATCTCTCTCGACCACTTCATCCATTGTCAACCGCAAGTCGATCGCACCAAAGTACGTCGCATCACGGACGATCAAATATGCGTGCTCACGTCCTTCCGTTGGACCTGGCTAGCTAGGTACTGTACCTCTCCTGTCCTTTTTTTCTTTTTCTTCCGGCCAATACTTACGTCCGGATGGATCTAGCAAAACTACGAGGCATGAATGATTCAAAGAACGAAAGAATACCAGATCGGGGCTGCCTCTGCCCGCCGAGAAGATGAGCAGGAAATCGACACCTACCCCTACACCTCGCCGACGTCGCTAAGTCGCTAAGTCTCGCGCCAACCGCACGCGGTGCTCCTCCCGGTGCCCATGTATTTATAGAGCCCGGCTCTGCCTTTTTTTTTCCTTCTTCTTTTGAAACTCGACTCTGCCTTTCTAATCGGAGGGAAAAAGAAGTTTTGAATTTTCAACAATAAGGAGCTAGCGGGAACGTTCCAGGTGTCTAGTTTCATTCATGGCCCCACCCTGATCACTACCGTTTGTTTGTTTGCTTGTTGCAGGATGGACGGCCAACAGGCTAGTCACACGGATTGCTGACATAGATTAACCCGTTAATTTAGGCACGGCTAGTTAGCAGGTAATTACGAGGCCATGATTCAGTCGGATCCAACAAATTCGGCCCCCTTCCCCTTTCTCTCCGGTGCCTAGTTATTGGTGAAGGCGTTTCCTATTCGATGCATGCAGTGGACCCTAGGTTCCCGTGAAGCCGTTTCCTATTCGATTATGATGCATGCATGCATGGGCGTCTCACTCTTTCTTTCTATCCGCTACTAAATATTTTCTCCACCAAATGTTGCAACCAAGCGCCCGCTTGGTTCCCTGTATATTAACCAAAAAAAAAAACAACGGACCTTTTTAGAATGACCGGGATTTTATACGGAGCCATCCCCGTTTTGGGAACTCAGATTTTTCCCACCAGGAAAAACCAACCGCGTATTTCCCAGGTGCGCAACAGTACGACGGGAAAAGACACAGACGTCGTTTGCTTGGTTGTTATTCTCGGAGGAAACGGGGCAATACTAGGGACTCAAGGGGTTAGGCCGGCAATTTAGCAAGCTCCGAGATACACCCATCCAAGTATCCAACCGGTGCCAAGGGTTGGGATTCTTGGTTCGTCATTCAAAACAATTTTGCGTTTCCTGATTCTCACTCGTCCAGGTTGAGTCTCCCACGAGACATTTACCCATTTCTTTCCACCTCAAGCCAAGGAGCGAATCAATAGAGGGAGATGGGAAACAAATAACAACGGCAGTGGCACAAGAAGCAACATGCATTGCAATATAAAATATGCTCTTACAAAATGGGTTATCTTCATCAGATTGCTTCTTGTGTCCTCTCAAAAGGGCAGCAGCAGTATGTACACAAATAGTAGTAACCAAATCTCTAGTACCAGCAGGACAAACAAATCCTTCACATGAAACAGGCGCCATACTTTGCAACAACACAAAAACAAAAACAAAAGGAAACATGAATCCAAACAACAAGCCTAATAGGTTTTAAGCACCAGCGCCCCCCTGGATGATTTGCTTTTTCAAGGAAACAACCCCTGGCAAATCCGTCATCACCAAGCCAGCTGACATGTTATTGTCCTTTTCCACCGTCAAAATTATATTCTCAACTGCAAGACGAGCCAGATGACTGCAACAAGGAACAATATATCCAAATGGCATGGACACCTCTAGTGGGCATCTCTTGGAATTTCCAACAGACTGGCGGAACCACGGGAGGGAGAAGGGCCGCTCACTGAGAAGGACGGCCTGAAGCAAATTGACAACAAAATGTTTAAACTAAGTTGTACAAGAAATGGTAGATACAAGATCAAGTCTAGCACTAAATCATCTGGCTGTTATTTTCTTCTTCTTAGCAGTGTCCTTTGCACTGGCTAGTAAAGAACAACGTGATTTTACGTTTCAAAGGATTTGTCCGCACTCAACATGGGCAAGGTTTAGAGGGGTATCCCCTACTGCTAGTACCAACAGATGACACCAACAAGAATGTCCAACTTGGAATAATCCAGCCCAACCAAATTCACCTCCTTGTATATTAAAAACTAACTGGTTTGCACAAAAAACTAACGTTCATAGAAACAAAGGAGGAGAAAAGGGAAGAAGCAGAAGCTCACCTAAACCATGTCGCTCCCGGCGGCCTTGCCAAACTGCGCCACCAAGACATGGGAACAGTGAGGTTCCGAGACATCTTGTTCACGATGCTCCTCCCCATGATGAGAATCGGCTGCCACGGGTACCCTCTGTCTGCGATGCGAATGAAATCATTGGCCTGCAGAACATACACAAGCAGATGAGGTCCAAAGTTAAATATGATTATGAAAAAATACAAGCTTCACAAAAAGTCTACATGTGCTAATATAAGCTTAGTGCTCAAAGAAATAAACAAGGCCGGAAATTTGAATTGGAGCTTGAGCTCAGTTGCTCCTGATATCACAGCCGAATAAGTGCACTGGGATGTGTGCTGAATGTTGTATTTGCCTACGTATTGGTTAGCTATTGAGGGGAGGCTTCCTTTTTTGGAGGAAAAACGACACTGAATGCACTGACATAGGCTCCACGAGGCAGACTGTCTTTGCTACAGCCAACCATTATGATGGGCTGACATATAGGTACGCCCTGTCGAACACGTCTCACTTCGGTTTATTAACTGGTACTCTAAAAATGTGTACACTAACTAGGTGCGGAAGCTTGGCTAAACACGGATGCAGATATTATGGACAATTATTAGCAGACTAAGGCAATAGCTCAAGTAGCATTTGCAGTTTTGCACTGCACATCAAGTGCCTTGCATCAACAAAGGAACGACCAATTGACCTACTCACGAGCACGACTGCAGGAGGACCATGAGTCCACAACGCCATCGCCATGCGTGAACAAGAGCACGCCCATCACAAACAGCAACTGACCGCCGGTTCTAGCTGAGGCCGAGGAGTTCGTCTGACCCTCCCGGCAGACACAAGAGAGACACCAGATGTGAGTGTGAAAGGTGTAACCAACTGAGCAGAGGGAGAAGCCAGATCACGCTCTTCGGCAGCCATTGCCATCGTCACGTGCTTTGTCGATGACATCCCTAGCCCGCCGGCGAGAAAGACACCCACAAGATGAAACAGGAATGCTCGTCCGTGGGCGCACCTCGCGGTTGCTGGACTTGGCGGCCAGCCTGTGTGTGATACGCAGAGCATCGACGACTGCCCAGCCAACTAGCCATGGCGCCGGATGGCACGCTCCTACCAATGGAGGCAAGGGAGTGAGGGACACATTGAATCCACGCGCTCCTGCTGACACACAGTTGAACACGCTGGATGCGCACGCTCCAGCCACCCAATCGAAGGTCTCACCGTGCCTGTGCACCCCAACAGCGCACCGGCTCATAGGAAACTCCGGCGCATAGGACACTTCCGCAAGAGTGCTAAAGGCCAGCATCATCGTTGCCTACAGCTGCCTTGATATCTAGAATGAAGGGGTGCGCCATGTTCCATGTGCTTCTCAGTGTTTTCACGGAGACTGTCCACCGGAGCTGGAGAGATCGAGAGTAAAAATAGAGTCGCGAGAGCCGGAGGGCGGTGGAGTTAAAAGCTGCAACTGAAAGAGAGATAGTAGAAGCATTTATTACCCGTGGGACCTTGCTGGCATGCACTATTTCCTCCGTATAATGGTCCGTATGTCCAACAAAATATGAAGAATGGCACAGATCACAAGGTATATGGACGGTCCAGAGATAGGTAGCAGATGAGCTCAGAAGCCAAAACTCCATCCCCTAAACAAGGCAAATTTTAATAAACACAACAAGGCAAATTAATAAACCCAACAAGAACCAATACAAAATTACGATGAAGCTAGTTGATTCGGTTTTAGAAAAAAAATCTATCTTCAGACTGGTAGCAGGCATAATGATACGACAGGATTTCCTGTGTGGAGTTGGATATAATAAATCATCATCATTGTATCTTTGGAGTTCATAGTTGTGATTTTGACAACACAACATCAATGATACACTCAAAAGTCAAACTAGCCTGCACCGGCACAAATAACACCAAGTAATTGTTTGGTAGTAACCAAAAAAGATGCCCCCACACACTGGTTGCTGCAGTATACAACGAGAACATCAGCGGACTTATGCTACGCATGCAACAAAAGGAACACGACACGGAAATTATGATTATCAAGAAACCTGATCAGCATCATACAATTGGCTCATTAAAATTTTAGCAAAGCCATGCAAAAACACCTCTGTTTGTTCACTACCACCTGATCGTTGCCTTCCATCTACTAGGCTAGCTTCCTATGTCAGTAAGTTTGTACATAGATATCAAGTGCTAGCATAACTCCATGGACAGACTTGTCTAAAGGTAGCTAGTACGCTGCAGCTTATCAACTAAACATTATCCAAAATAATGGCGATAATATTCACATAAACAATTAGAACACTAACATCATGATGGCAGCTAGCAATTAAATCGAACCGCTCCTAATCCTTGGCTACCACTACCACAAACCACTGAAGTATAGCGCTTGGCTAGCACAAGACACAAACGCGGTTGTGGCACAAAGGCCACTACCCAGAGCACAATGGTTGCAGAACACTATATGATAGCATGGCAGCAATCTATGCGAGCCCAACCAAGAAATAAATTCCACCTTTAGTGGCAATGTCGATGAGGTCCAGGGCGAGACCGCCGCGTTGGGCCTTGACCTCTAGTGGCAGAAACAAGGCACTAGTTAGCTTCAGATTTTAAAGTCGTTCCAGGTAAAGAAGGTTGGTAGCTGCACCAAATAAACGCCTTCATGCAGACACAACATGTCTCACAGGCTCAAAGTACTTTCATAAGCTACAAGAAGCTTACCCGATGAGCAACTGGTGGTCACATCATCAAAAGGACAGAAACAACTAGGTAGATGGTGAGACCAACACATATCTGGGTCCTCCAACTTCCAACTAGTGCAGCTACTAGGTTCCAGCGTGGCTGTTATTTTGTCCTCCTCCTTGCCCTTCAATAAGAACAACACATGGTCACTACGGCCCAAATGAGCAACAGTTTATGAGTGGGGAATATCACTTAATAAAGAACATAATGTGTATCATATGTACAAGGGTTCGCATGTCTGGGAACACAAGAAGAAGCACGGCATGGAAATACTATTTGTGAAGAAATCCTATCAGCATCTCTTGGTAATTCCAAGACAGCGGAGAGACTGGAGGCACCGCAGGAAGGAGAGGGGCCGCTCCCAGAGAAGCAAATTGACAACAAAATATTAAATTTTAGTTGTACAGGAAATGCTAGATGCAAGATCAAGACTATAACTAAAGCCATTGGCTGTTATTTTTTGTTCTTAGAAGTGTCCTTTCTACTGCCAAGTAAAGGACAACAAGATTGTACGTTTCAAGGGATTTGCCTGCACTCAACATGGGCAAGGTAGGTATCCCCTACTGCTAGTACCAACAGATGACACCAACAAGAATGTCGAACTTGGAATAATCCAACCCAACCAAATTCACCTCCTTGTATATTAGAAACTGGTTAGCATAAACAACTAACATTCACGGGAACCTACAAGGCAAAGTAATAAACCGAACAAGTACCAATACAAAATTACTACCACCAAGTACTAAAGAAGGAGAAAAGGGAAGAAGTAGAAGGTCACCTAAACGATCTCGCTCCCAGCGGCCTTGGCAAACCGCACCACCAAGACGTGCGAACAGTGAGGTTCCGAGACATCTTGTTCATGATGCTCTTCTCCATGACGAGAATCGGCTGCCGCTAGTACCAGGTTGTCTGCGATGTGAATGAAATTATTGGCCTGAAGAACACAAACAAGAAAATAAGGTCCAAAGTCTACAGGTGCTAATATACATTTGGTTTTCAAAGAAAAATCAAATCAAAATGAATAGTTATCCATGCTATCATCAGAATGAAATCACAGGAAATATTATCCCTAAACAAATATTTGATCAACATTACACAGCACCAATCCATGATGCGTCCATAACAAAAAAAATCACGAATTACATTAACTACTAGTCCTAGACCTCGAATAACAAAATAAGTGATTAGCTTCTTAGTGGTAACAGATTTCATCGCCCTGGCTCAGTATCTACTAGTAACACCTTTGGCAGCAGATAAATAATCACAAGAATGTGATACAAAAGGAACATCAGCACAATGGATTGCCGTGGTATCAAAGAGCACAATGGATTGCCGTGGTATCAAAGAGCACAATGGATTGCCATGGTATCAAAGAGCACAATGGAACTTGAGAGAGGGGTGGACCGAGGGGCTCACCAGAGTTAAAGCCGAGGCTGGACGTCACCACCAACACGGTTGCGCACAATGAACTCGCCGTCGTCGCATGGCAGCGGGAGCCCACGAGGTAATCGAAGCCGGGGGACGGTGAAGGCAATCACCGCGCACAAGGGTCGGGAGGCCACGGCCAGACAAGCTGCAGAACAACCGCTGGAGCCAGAGCGCAGTGCAACCACGGAAATGTGTACTTCTAGCTCCACTGCCGCGGCCAACTACAGTCAGTCGAAGAGGGTTCGCCTCGTCCGTCCACAACCTGCATGACAAGTCGACAACAAACCAAGAAAGTTTCACCTCCACGAAGCGGCACAAAAACTGTTGCTCGACACACAAACCAAGATATGCCAAGGTAGGATAAACAAAATTTACGAAGTCCCACTGCATGACAAGTTCCACCGACTCAATACAAAATTTCTATTTCATGCATGAAAGGTCTTGAAGAAAATGGATGAGACTTGAGTATGTCAAACTGAGTGTAAAAGTAAACAGGCAGTTACAAACATCAAACACATGTAGGAAGATTGCTAGTTCAATCTCTCTAGATATAACTAGCTAAAGAAGATATGGACCGAATGCTCCCAGGTCCAGAATCTCAATTTATGTCTAACACATGCTAGCCAAGACCTCAATATTGCAACATTGCAAAGCATAACCACTTGGTCAAAGTACAAAAAGACACATGTGGCTGAAAAATAGGCAGCAATTCATAATGAAAAGCGAGCTCCAGAACTTCATTACATGCCCAGCTCATGTCATTCATTACATAGAAAACAACAAACCAAGCTGGAGTTTGTCTCAAGTAAACAAGCATCGCACAGCAAGACAAATAAAAACAGTTTAGGCGATGGTGTATAAACTAATTCGATTATGTCATTTATGTTGTTAGCTGCAACAAAATAAAACACTCCGTCAATACTTCTTTTCTACAACCTCTCATCCCCTTTTTTTTTCTTCCACAACTTTTCAGCGAAACATACAAACATACATGGATAGTAATCTAATTGATGGAAAAATCCTTGGAAATACATCCTGTTAATTCTACATGCTTGATGGTTTCCTGTTGATTTCAATTATTCTTTTTTTGATCAAAGAAAATAAATCTTTACGCACAGTTGTGTTTGAGAACCCACTGAGCGCATCAACAGCTAGGATGTTTGGCACAAATAATGAGGTGGTGGCAGTGTAGCTAGCTGCAGATGCATGTCCGTAGCTAGTGTCAAGTGGCGAAACACACCAGAAAAAAAAATGTTGATTTTCTACAAGTATTTGTATCGGTGCTCCTAAAATGTTTGTTTCTACAAGAAAGGTTCACCTCCAGGAAGAAGTGTAAAAGGGCATGGGCGACGGCGTGCCTCTCAGCTGTTGGTCCAGGCTGCAGGGAGGCCCGAGCAGGAGGGCAGATGGTGTGGCGGCGGTGCTGGATGTCAATCAGCATCGACCCCAGCATGAACACCGCTCTGGGAGCCACCCGTGGGCATCGACAAAAAAGTCTCTACAAAATCAGTGTAAGAAAATTGTGAGCAAGTGTTGTCTGCAAAATGCAAGGTGTGATAAAACAAGAGACATGAAGCAATGAACTTAGGCACACCCAGATAGCTCGATATGCTAAGCAAGTAGGCAACTATGAGAATACTACGCTCAGCAAGCTACTAAGCTATATCTACAAGATAAATGGATATCTTATAGTGAAAAATTACAGAGATGCATCGTATAGGGGTCTATGCATTGAGTGAATAGGTATATGTGCAAATGGTTAGGTGTATATGTGCAAAACAGAAACTCAAATAGCTGAGGATTATAGCAAATGATTTTAAGAACTGCAATATAGCTACATAGCAAATTCATTACAAGTGCTAGATCACTGTCAAATAGCAAAATCGGCGTAATGCAAGCCTTTAGACATAAAAAATTCCAACGGAGAAACACTAGAGCATTGCAAATTCTTGTCTATGATAAAAAATATATATAACTGAATTACTGTTGCCTACTCCTGCAAGAATTGAGTTGACGCCCACAATGAAATTTTTGTACAGGTGTATACTTCAAGTCGCCATACCAAATCAAGTTGAAATTCCTATCTTAGTGCCTGTTGTAGTATTATTTAAACATGATCAATAAAACGACACCCAGATTGCAGCGGGACATGATTAACTAGACTATACAATACAACACAATGATCAATCCACTATAAAGGTGATTCGTAAGATGGTATGCATGTCTAAATTGGGTCTTGTTGTAAAGATAAGAAATAATTGAAAAAATGGCATTTCATAGCATACATATATATTTCAACTGTTGTGCTGCTACCAAGAAAGCTATGGAGAAAACACATCTTGACAAGGTCCATCCAAATCAGGAAATAATTCCAAGCTACGGAGCTAAAAACAAAAGTAGCGATGTACAAGTACACAAAGCCTATCTACCATCAAAACCTGCATCTTCATGGTGAAATGTTTGACCGCTGCTGTTGTCCATGATTTACAGCAAAAAGGGCAATAGACACAGAATTAGAGACGAAGGATGTATACCTCATATTGGCAGAACCACCTCGATGAAGACAACCAGCAGCAGCAGGTTTGTGCCCTCGGCTAGCTCGTGGCAGGAGTGCTCGCACGCATCTCAGCTCTCGGTCGGAGCGGCGGGGAGGCCCAAGCAGGAGGGCATGTGACGTGGCCTCCATCCGGCAAGAGCATCGCTGTACGTGGTCAACACCCACCGACGAGTTACAGAGCTCCTATCCCAGTTCATGGCTTCATGCTATAGCATAATTTGAACATGTAATCAACAAAACGACACCCATATTGTGTTGGTACATGATCAACTAGACTACAACACAAATACCTGATCCACTATATTGGTGCTTTGCAAGAAAATAGATGCATTTCACAAAAAAAAAAGGTAAGCATGTTTGAATTGGCTCTTGTGGCTAAGAGAATAATTAAAAAGAAGGCATTTCTTACACACATTTCATGCAAACATATATTTTTTACACACATTTTATGCATACAGATATTTATTCTCGGCGATCTAGATTCGTTTGGTTTACAGATTTATCATGAAACAATTGAACCTGTGGTTCTAGTTATTTGTAATCGTATTGTGTGTGTTTATGGATAGGTATATCTCCAACGTTCTCTAAATGCGTATTTATACGCAGTGGACTTAAAGGCAAATCCTAACTTATGCTGTTCACCCAGGTAGTGGAAAAACCTACACCATGAGGCCACTTCCTCTGAAGGCATCCCAGTATATTTTGAGACCAATGCAGGATGCATATTGTAGTCAATGGTTTAAGATATTTTTAGTTTCTTCGAGACATGTGTTGGGAATTAATTATACAACCTTCTGAATGAAAGGAGTTATTTTATTCTTAAATTTGTTGAATCTATAAATGACATATACTCATAAGGCCTTTTATGTCTCGTGTTATGAACACCAATTTTCATATTCTGCAAACTTTGCATGACAGAAGATGAAAAAAATAAAGTATGCATTGCTGGTTTACAAAGAGTACAGGCAGTGTGATATGAAACTTCCAAGGAGTTGCATTAAAGAGGCTATGCAACCAGAAGTACCGGTACGACCTAGCTGGTACTGAGTGTGGTGCTGATACGACTAAAACAATAAACAAACAAGGTTATCTTCTATATATTTTTTTGATAGCGAGTTTCTTGTTTGGTTAAAGTTCAGCTCTGCTCCCAAACGTTAAAAGCAGTGACCTGGTGGTAGTGATACCATGATGGTACAGTATACTCCAATTTAACTTCTCTTGGATAAAACAAAAGAGTTCTTATAATATTCTCATGCATGCAGATTAGTCCTATTTAACAATAATAATACTACTGCTGAATCAAGCACCTGGATTTTCATGGTGAAAAGTTTGACCGCTGTTGTTTGTCCATGATTTACAAAGAACACTAGACAAAGACTTGGAGATGAAGGATGTATACCTCACAATGGCAGAACCACCGCAATAAAGACAGGCAGCAGCAGGGTTGGCTCCTCGGCAAGGTCGAGAAACTGGTGCTCGCACGCATCTAAGCTCTCGGGCTGAGCGGCGGGGAGGCCCAAGAAGGATGGCGCATGCCGTGGCCGCCATCCGGCAAGAGCGCCGCTGTGCGTGTTGGCCACCTACCGGCGAGTTGTAGAGCTTCTATCTTAGTGCCTACTGTAGTATTACTTGAACATGTTAATCGACCAAATAGCACCCAGAATGCTTTGGGATATGATATGATCCACTAAACTACAACAAAAATATCTGATCCTTTACGTAAATTATTTGCAAAAAAAAATAGAAGCACCTCACCAACAGAAGGTATTACATGTTTAAATTGGCTCTTGTATTTATGAGAAGAAAAGATTTTAAAAATGGCATTTCATACACACGTTTCACAGCATATATAATATTTCTGGAGTTCTGCTGCTACCAAGCAAGATATGAGCAAAACACATGTCGACATGGTCCCTCCAAAATCAAGAACAAATTAAAAGATAAAGAACTAAAAAGGGAAGTAGCAAGGTGCAAGTACAACAAGGGCTAGTACTGATGAAATTTTAGACACCTGTTGTTGCCCATGATTTACAATAGAAGTACACAAGGAGATGAAGGATGTATACCTCACAATGGCGAAACCACCTCGATGAAGACCAAAAGCAGCAGCAGGCATTGATGCTCGGCTAGGTCGTAGCAGAAGTGCTCACACGCATCTCAGCTCCCGGTCGGAGCGGTGGCGAGACCCAAGCAGGAGGGAGTGCCGTGGCCATCGTCTGGCAAGAGCGCCCCTGTACGTGGTCGCCACCGGCCAGCGAGTCTTTGTCTGCTACATCTGCAATGCCTTTTCCCGTGCCACTACCTGCATACAGCGAGACAAATTAAATTAAGAGTGTATTTAGCATTTGATATACATGGCTGGCTGGTTGTGAACATGAAAAGGTCTCAAATACTTGACAATTCAGAACCTAAGCTTCACACTTTTCAC
The DNA here is from genome assembly GCA_028641055.1 of Alopecurus myosuroides. NCBI lineage: Eukaryota > Viridiplantae > Streptophyta > Magnoliopsida > Poales > Poaceae > Alopecurus > Alopecurus myosuroides. The sequence continues at coordinate 473,869,049 of CM054057.1, read as the reverse complement.
ATACAAGAATACCTAACTCATTTTAGTTACAACACTTCACAGATAGATCTAGAGAACAAACAATGCTCCAATCTGAAATTGCAGGATCACGCCAAGAAACAAGTACATGTTCGTTGTCAAAAATTATATCCCTTTAAACTAAAATAAAACAAGGTCAAGATGAGAGGATTAAGCAGAGAAGCTATACATACTTTCAGAACCCGAATTGAAACTTTTCAAGCATGGAAAATTCTCAAATCAGTACATGCAGAGTATAAGGTAGGCAGTTTCAATGCTTGACATGGAGAAATTTAAAGTATCAACCACGGATAATGCTACAAATTAGAACTTCTAAATTAACAAGTATCCCTCTATCTGGATAGTTGAACTTCTGTCCAACCTTGGCCAAGAAAATTACACTCAACCAGCAGGAAATCTAGACCACCTCACGACTATATAAATGGAAGCTCTTGGGATCTAGTATACCTCACAACAACAGCACCACCTTGATGAATACAGGAAGCAGCAGCGGGGGGGGGGGGGGGGGGGGGGGGGGAGGGTCCTCAGCTTGTTCGTCGCAGGAGTGCTTGCCCGCATCTCAGCTCTCGGTCAGAGCGGCGGGGAGGCACAAGCAGGAGGACACGCGTCGTGGCTGCCGTCCGGCAAGAGTTCCGCTTCACGTGGTCGCCACCCACCAGCGAGTTGCACAGCTCCTATCTTAGTGCCCGCTGCAGATTATTTGAACATGTTATTCAACTAAACGACACCCATATTGCATTGGGACATTATCAACTAGAGACTACAACACAAAGATCTGATCCACTATATAGGTGTGTTGCAAAACAATAGATATATTTCCGGAAACCTGCTGCTACCAAGCAAGCTCCAAACATAACACATCTCTACAACTTTCATGGACGGCAAGAAGAAATTAAAAGCTACAGAGTTCAACAAAGAAGAAGTAGGGAAGTACAAGTAAAACAAGGGCTAGTGCTACTGAATACACAGTCAGCAACCTGCATTTTCATGGTGAAATGTTTGACCACAGCTGTTTGCGAGATTAAACATAGAAAATCACTACACACAGACTTGGATATGTAGGATTTATACCTCCCAACGTCGATGAAGACAAGCAACACAAGAAGGCATAAGTGCTTGGCTAGGTCGTGGCAGGAATCCTCGCACACATCTCAGTTCTTGGTCGGAGCAGCGGGGACGCCCAGGCAGGAGGGTGCATGCCGTGGCGGCCGTCTGGAAAGAGTGCCGATGTACGTGGTCGACACCCGCCGGCGAGTTGCAGAGCCCCTCCCGCTCAATCTGTTTATCTCCACACACCAAATCGCTCGTGCAGCTGCTGCAATCGGACGGGAGGGTGGCGGCAGGGTCCGGTCTGGAGATGAGGGACGAGGAGGAGGAGGATGGCCGGAGCCGGTGCCATCCGCGGCGCCTAGTTGGGCATGTCCGACGGTCCAGCACCGAGGACGCCGGCGTTGGTGAGGGCCGCTGCTTTTTTGCCGGCCGCATCTGCTCCGGGTGGTCCAGCCGGACCCCGTGGCGCGTTCCCACCACCCGCTGCAAGGCCGCCGCCGCCATGGACGGCGAAGATAGAATCTCCCCCTCGTGCTTCTCTGTACAGATGGGATTTTGGACGGCTAGGTTTGTGGTGGGGCTGCGGGACAATGGCTCGACGACATGGAATCGGGAGAGGAGGTGGTGACGGAGAGGTGGTCTGCGGCGCGAGGTGTGGCCGGAATCGGCCGGTGCTGGCGACGGAGGCGGCGGAAAAAGGGGATCGGGGGAGCGAGGTGGCGCTGGGGTTGGATTGTGCCCGAGGAGGCGCTGGGGGCGGGGAAGTAGTACCAAACTTTCGCTCGCGGTTGTTGGGCCAAAATTTCCGGCCCGAAACAAAACTTTTGGCTTCAAAATCTCCGTCCACGGAATTTCCCGCTCGCCGCTTGTTTCGTGGGATTTTGGCTCCAAAATCCAATCAACGGACGATGGATGTCATTGCAGGAAATATACATTGGCAATTCTTGTGATTATACCTAATATAGCTAGCATGCACGCGTGTCACGTATATATATTATACGCCATTGCCTTTGAAAGCTTTGGGACAGATTAGACGTACAAACAAATTATATCGAGGCACGACAATTCCAGGGATATGCTACAAACCGAGGTGACACATCGAGAAACCTCGAGCTGAAAGACTATACTCTAGGAGATGCGTTAAACGCATCTCTAGCTGCAACCCATTGTTTATGTCCAGACGCCCTCGTATGTTGCCGGTTTGGGACCAATCGGAGTCTACTTCGATGGCCCAAAACTCGCACACGATAGCAACGGAGAAATGTGTGTCCTTTGTGTCAACGGGGAAGCGCTTTACCTTGGGCATGGCGGCATTGGCGTGTCCGCTCTAAGGATGGATCAATCGTCGTCGGGATCCTACTCGACGGCTGGTGTGTCCGCTTGCGACAAGAGTATAGTCGCCTTTTAGTCTGGCTACTTAGGCTCCTCCTCCGGCTCTAGCTTGAGCTTGGCTTGCCTCATGTTGGCGTGGCCACTCCTCATATATAGCCAGATTGGGAAGGCGCATGGGCAACGACTAGAACAGATTCGATGTCCGGTTAGGCAAGCCCTATGGTGATGCTCCCTCGGATTACCCCACTTGACGATCGAAAAGCGTCCTTGGTAGGACTCCCATGTCCCCGTGGCGGCGGCACCGCGCCGCCTCGGGCGTCCCTCCCCTTCGGCCGCCTTCCTCCTCCCCCGACCTCCTTCCCTCCCCTTGCCGCCGCCGGTGATCTCCTCTACCCCTCGCGTGTGGCATGGCGGCGGGGGGGAGGGGGGTTGAAGACTGCGCCATCGGGATCCTTGGGATGCGGTGGTGCGTGGCGGCGGCGGCCAGGAGGCGCCGGACTGCGTGCGTGACGGCAGCGGCCTTGAGGCGCTGGCCTACGTGGCGGTGGTCGGTTTCTTCTCCTCCGCGTGACGACAGCGGCCGACTTATAACTCCCCGCAACACTTGGGAGTCGGGGTGGCGGCCCCCTGTTTTGGTCGTGGCTCCTCCTGTCGGAGGTGGTTGGCCGGTTCAAATTGGTGTGGGGGATCTTGGGATCCCACACTGTGTCCCTGTAGCGGCTTCGCGGGGGCGAGGGTTTGATCCTGACAAGGGGCAGCCGGGGGTCTCGGATGTCCTTCGCGGCGGATCTTGGGAGGTTCTGGTGGTCCGCCGGCGAAAGCCGAGCTCCGCGTAGGAGTCGATGACGATGATGCTCACGGGCTTTGTTACCTTCCTGAAGGCGTTGTCGCTGCGACTTCGAGCCTCCCGCCCTGGTGCTCCGGGGGGAACCCTAGATCCGGATCTTCCCTGATCGGACGATGATGGCGCTATCTGTGTTGGTCTCCCTCTTTGGGGAATCATTTTGGAGTAAGCTCTTGAGGGAGGGGTCTGGAGGTGGAGCGGTGTTTCGTCTACTGCATCGATGACGATGAGTCTTGGCGGCATGGTGCCATGGAGTCTCGGTGATGGGCTCGGAATGATGGGCGCGCGCAGGTGGTGCTGATTGGCACCATGGCGATGTCGATGGCAGGCCTGGCAAGGTTTCAGCATTGATCTCCCCAGAAGATGGTTTGGCGGATGTTGGTGGTAGGTGGATTCTGAGTGCGCACTTCGTATACTACGGGACTGCTGAATCGGTTATGTGCTCACAATTCGTCATCGAGCGGCTTGGTGTAAGCAACTGTATTAGATGATGCACGTTGGTGTGTTAGGTCAGGGGTATGGGCTCCGACTTTGACCACCCTCTTCATCAAGAGTTTCTAGGTATGACGGTGGCTTTTGGTTAATTATTGTAACTCTTTGTAAGGCTTTCGTGGATCGATTTTATTATTAATAAAAATAGTTGTGTGCATCATTTTGATGCACAGGATGGGGTAGAATATCCATTTCAAAAAAAAAACTCACGCAGTCTCATGCTAGTGTGTGAAAGGTGCCATCCCACATGTACATAGGGTTTGTCGTCTGCTACGACGATACCAACGCCCAGTGTCAGACGATTTTGGCGACGAGGGAGTCTCCTACAGGGACCAATGGAACACGAACCCCGCCACGACTTATCAGTCAGACACTCGATCGGTAGCTGATAGTCCGGAAATGCGAGGATATCTAGGGTAGCGAACCCCCACACCTGGTTGACAGTGAGGCTTTCCCTATCCCCACTTATCGGCGCCGCTTGAGTTGGTGGTGGTAATGGGCTACGTTGAGTCGAGAGCCTAGGCGTGAGGCGAGGAGGCGAAGTGAAGTTGATATGGGATAGTTCGTCGTCGGTACTAATGCGGCGTCTGCTGAAGTGGTGCATGCGAAAGCAGCAATAGCGGCGGTGGCCGATGGA